>JANAVB010031617.1:8240710-8743210 GCA_029216955.1 Iris pallida
AACTGAAAAAGTCATAACTGATAATGCTTGAAAGAAGCATTTATCACTAATACATGCCAACTAAAATAAAGTTAAAACATAACAAAGTTACTGAACTATCACGAGGAATAATAAATCCTCAACTATCCTCCTCCATCTATCATCATCATCAGTTGCAGCACCAGCAGTATCAGAAGGACCGGTCTCAGCAAATCGACTGGGGTCATATCGAGCGTCCGCAGGGTCAAAGTAACGATGTGCCTCACGGTCATCAATGCGATAGCCAAGCCGGGTCGGATCATGAACCATAGGAATGGAGCCTCTAGGGTTGTGAGCAAGGCTATACGACAAATCATGAACCGTGTTTGAGATGGCCTGGAGCTGAAGGGTAGTACGAAAATCCGTAGCACAGAACTGTTCCAGCATGAGAGTCTGAAGGGACTTAAGAGTAACACCGGCAGGAGGATGAGTAGCCTAAGAATCAGTAAAAGTGGGAGTGACTACAGGCTGTGGAACATGTGCAGGCTGAGCTGGGCGACGATGCTCATGAAGATAGGCAGGAGCAGCATCCTCAGTACAGTCCTCAAGACTGACCTCAAAATACTGAATGATGATAGGGAGGTACATCGCGTATAGAAGGCATCGCGAGTCTTGCGACAACGATCCATAGAGGAGATGATAGTCTTGGGAAGAATAAAAGAAACATGAAAGTGAAGATGATAAACTGCAGAGAGTTCCAAGTGGGAAATCTCATCCGTGGCAGTGTTCATAGGAAGGATAGTGGAGAAAACCATGTGATGGAGATCATCGAAGTAGTTGTTCATATGTCTAGGGACTCCTTTTATGCAATTATGAACTCCACGAAATTTTTTCGTTCCCAATGCAACTTATCCTTTTGGAGTTGACGTAACAAACTACGCGAGCCTCCCGACGAAGCCAAAAGAAATCCTATTCGAATACTAAAATGAAAAGGCAGTTTCATTATGGTCGTATACCAGCCACCAGTTCTGGAACTTCCAGTTCAAATCGGAGCAGCGAAGAGTGCCATGGGGTCGAGGATTCGGTTCACAGAGCGAATCACGGAAAGAATCAAAAGTTGTCCCCTCGGGAAACTCAACAGAGGTGATTTCGACAAGTGCCTCCCTGTCATTGGGTACGTGGAGAATGATTGCTAAATCATCGACATCAAACTCGATGTCGACTCCACCAACTTTTGATTTCATCGTGCCCTTTGTGACTGAAAAATTACAATAGAACATGCGAATGGCGTTGGTATACACGGGAAAAGTGGATTGAACTAACTCTAGCAAATGATGGCATGTGAATACACTAGAGTGATCAGGAAATAACTTAAAGTTGATAGGAGCGCCCGGACAGATTTTTCTTTTATAAAAGTCCGTGAACCAAGAGTCAGAAACTTCTTGGGACATAAAAATAAATTCATTGAAGAAATCTCGTCGGGTCTCGAAGGAGTGTAAAGAGAAAACGAGGCCGCCTCATGAGGAGTCGAGGACGAACCTTTATCAACTTTCCTCTTCTATTGAGAAGAAATAGGTTATTTGGGAGCCATATGAAAATTGAACGGAAAGAAAATAGAGAGATATACCAAAATTGTTGGTAGACAGTGGAAGAGAACCTCGAGAGAGCTCCGAATCCGAAGTTTGAAGGCTTGAAGCGCTTGGATAAGGGAGAACTTGGAGGTTAGGTTAGGGTTTCGGTATGGTTTTGGAGGTGCTGTGAGGAAGAGGATGATATAAAGAGGGTTAAATAGAAGGGGGCTCGGCTGTCCACCTTTTGTTTGAAATCCCCCAGACCGAGTTCGGTCCGAGTTCGGCCAAAACTCTGACCGAGTACGGTCTCTAGGGTTTCAAGGCAGTTGTTGGAAACAGTGTGATAGTTTTTAACATAAATACGAAAAATGAATTAGAATTAATTGTGTTGAAGAAAATAATTTAATATTTATTAATTATTTATCCATAAATTGCCATAAATACTTTGGGTTAGTTGTAGGGGCCGGATCCCAACTAGCGGTAGTCCGAAGACTAGTACACCTTGTCGCTTCAGGTTATTTACACCTGTGTGACAGAAGGGCCCTTTCGGCTTACAACCAAAATAAATTTAGCAAATTCATGTTCATTAAATAATAATAATATATTATATTATATTATCTCAATATCTAGAATTCCTACTTCTCTTTGTATAAAGTTAAACGATCTTTAGCCAAAGGCTTTGTGAAGATGTCAGCTAGTTGATGTTCAGTATCAACAAATTCGAAAACAATATCACCTTGCAAAACATGGTCTCTCAAAAAGTGATGTCTAATTTCTATCTGTTTAGTGCGTGAATGACATATGGGATTCTTAGTGAGATTAATAGAGCTAGTGTTATCACAGTAAATAGAAATATGATGAAAGAATAATTGAAAGTCTTCTAGAGTTCGTTTCATACACAAAATTTGTGTACAACAACGTCCTGCAGCTATATACTCAGCTTCAGTTGTTGATAATGCAACTGAATTTTGTTTCTTAGAAAACCAGAAGACTAATGACTTTCCTAGAAAATGAGATGTACCGCTGGTAGTTTTACAATCGACCTTGCATCTAATAAAATCTTCGTCCAAGTAACCTCTCAGGTCAAACGAATCAGTTTTGGGATACCAAAGACCGGTTGTCAAAGTTCCTTTAAGGTATCATAAGATATGCTTAACAACACTTACATATGATTCTTTAGGACTAGCCTGATATCTAGCACATAAGCATCTTACAAACATAATATCTGGAACACTAGCAGTTAAGTATAGTAAACTACCAATCATACCTCTGTACTTACGTATATCGGCTGGTCACTACACCAAAATGGGCATTTAGGAACACTTTTTATACGTACCTAATATTTTTAGGAACACTTGAACACCGTTCCTAAAAGTGGCGTTGCAGTTATCGGAACAATTATAAAGTGTTCCTAAATATAGTTTGGAACGGTTAATAGACGTTCCTAAATTAGATTTTGAAACACATATACTGTGTTCCTAAAATAATTTTGGAGCAACTTTCAAACGTTCCTAAAATTATATTTTGATACACATAATGCATTTCAAAAGTATTTTTTGGAACATTTTTTAATCATTTCTAACTGTCAATTTGAAACATTTTATGTTCGTTCCTAATGTAATTTGCAACAATTTTGCAGAGTTCATGTGGCTAGTTTTGAAACGCTTTCTTAATGTTCATATGCATTTTTTTTAATTTCAATTTCATAACCAATTTTTTGTTTGAAACACAAGATCTGATGATTCATAAAATTACCATTAAAACACAATAAATCGTACAAGATTTTCTACACATTCACCGAATCAACATCCAAAGATGTCCACTAAATTAACCAAAGTTGTCAACTTAATACAAAACAACTAATATCATATCCCAAAAGTTAATCATTAGAAAATGACATCAAAAGTATACAAAAAGTAAAAGTTACAAATATTATATAAAATGTCGCTCGACCACAAAGATAATCTGTTTACAAATTTTAGTTCTCTGAAAGATGATCCCAAATGTTATCCTCCAACCAAATGATGGAGATTTGAACGACAACAACTAGCAGCACCTACATGCAATATTATGAAACAAGTTTAAGTTAAAATTAGAAAATTGAAGAATAAGAGATTGGAATTAACCAAAATCTACTATGTTCAAGAAATTTCTAATAAGAGAAGTGGGATACGGAAAATAAGAGATTAGAATTAACCAAAATCTACTATGTTCAACCCGTTGAGATACCTTGTTCTCCAATACTTCTATATACTCCAGAAAAAAAATACACCAGATCACAAAACTGTAATCTCAACCAATCCAAGAGGTTTACCAGGCATAGCTGAAAAAATGTAGAAACAGAGCAAATACAAAACAAGCTCGTCTCACCGACTGCCAGCCTTGTCATGTTTCCCTATTTGTTGGAGCATATCAATTTCAATCATATCTACCTCCCTATACTTCTCTATACCACGAACAATCTTGATAGCTACCATTTTTTATTTTCCCTATCCCAACATTCCAATACCTGACCAAAGGTGTCTGTACATATGGTAGAAAAATCTACATGCGATTGGAAATACATTTTTTAATACCGTAAAGTAAAATATCAAGTTACTCTGAAACATTAACAAAAGACCAAACAATAGAGGAAAACATATGACCTTACACCTCAATAAGACATACTAGTAACAAAAGATTTAACAATATAGAAGAGGTTGAGACTAACCTTCACCCATTTTGCCGTAAATTTTATCTGCAAGAAAAACACCAAAAAAAGTATATAAGTGTCAATACCCAAAAGAAATGATCATTCATTGTCCTTTCTTCAAAAACCAAAAAAGTATATAAGTGTCAACATGCACTTGATTCATTTATATACCCAAAAGTATATAACTGTTCATTCTCATTTACAACTGTTCGTTCATTTATAACCGATCATTCATTGTCCTTTCTTCAAAAACTGACGTGATTGTTCATTCATTTTTCTCTTCCTCGATAGTCGAAATGACTGTTCATTCATTCAGTGTCCTTTTTCTTAAAAATTAAAGTGACTGTTCACTCTTAGTAATGAGAATTTACGTCCTTTACACTTCTAAATTCCGATTATTTACATTAACAACTTGTCACATCCGTATTTTTTTAAATTCTATTTTCCATATCGTCACACCAAAGTCAAATCATAAGGGAGAGAATATCATTCTTTATTCCTTCTTTAAAAACATAGGTACATCTTGATGGAAATCTACTGTATCTCAGATTTTCATTCTAAATATAACAAATAAAGGTCTATTACATCTTTGGATCTTCTTATTTGTTGGTGCCAGTTCCTTGTCGTCTCGACCTGAAGCAACAAGCCAGACAATGGAATCAACTCTGGTCTTCGCTCTCAGAAAGACGAGAGGAGAACCACAGAGTACAACAGTTCAAAGATAAGCTGCTGTCAATACAACTAGTGGAGAGAAGACGATCCGCCAGGAGAATTAAGAATGAAATCACCCTTGTGATACGATTCCTAATTCTGTCTCTCCACCATCCAACTCTCATGTATAAAGGTTCTTCCTACCATCTGAGGAAGACCCTTTTGAATATGAAGAGTCCTGAGCTGTCTGATTTGAGTGTCAGAATCACATGAGCTGTCTGATGTGGGTGTCAGAAGAATGCTCTTCATAGCATCCAAGTTGTCGATGCCAGTTTTGAAGAAGCTTGCCAACCAAACTTCTGCAAAGATTAGCAAGGAAAGAAAATTCGATAAAATCTATCAAAACTGTGCTGATCAACAGGCGCATATCAAAACTGTACGCCGATCAACAGGCGCATATCAACAGTGTGCACTGATCAGCAAGCGCATATCAAAACTGCGTGTCGATCAACAAGCACATACAGCAATGTGCACCTATTCTCAGAAGAACGGGCACATACCAACAGTGTGCACTGATCAACAAGCGCATATTAATAATATACGCTGATCAACAGGCGCATATCAACAGTGTGCGCCTCTGACCGAAGTCAGACACTGATCACAGTACGCACCTATTCTTAGAAATTGAAGTGCATATCAATACTGCACGCCGATCAATAGGCGCATATCAGTAGTGTGCGTCTCTGATCGAAGCTAAGATCGTAGTGCGCACCTATTTAGCGCATATCAACAGCGTCTACAACATGCAAGTCAGTACCTATCTTTAAAAGTGGTGCAAAAGTAAAACACTCATGTATGAAAGCCATGTTTCTTTGTGGGACTTACCAACTTCCGAAGACACGACATGCAAAAGAATAGCTTCAGGATGAAGTGGCGCAAGTGAACTTATGATAGTAGGACCGTGTGAGAAGTCATTTGTTTTGAGAAAGCATGAATGTCTCTTTCATTTTGGCTATCCTTTTAAAAGTGTTGAAGATGAAAACGGGCGCGTCATTCTAGAAGCCTATTTCGGGAAAGAACTAATCAATAGGCGCTTAAAACTACGTGATGGCTGCCATGTGTCTCTCAATGAAACAGTAAACATTGAATTGGTCAACTAGCACATCTACATGCGTCGTTTGAAATACAGCCACACAATATATCATAAATTATAAATTTTATTTTTATAAAGGTGGGTGGACCCCTACAAACAAGGACATGGGAAAAGAAGATAAAAGATGGCATGCTTAACATTATTTCTTTTCTCGTCCTCATTGGTCTGACGAAGAGCAGCGTCCAATTCTTGCATGTTGCGGATCCCCGAACGACGCATCAGATTAAGAAATCCCACTGAATCGCCGCGTTCTTTAGAGGAAAGTGATGGCCCACCACTTGAATGATTGAAGACTGTTGGGTTTAAACCAAAATAGTCTAAAAAGTTTACTGCCCTCAGTGACGGGTCAGCCTCCAACAAATAAGTCGTAGGCGTGACGTCGGGTTTCACTTCAGGGGATTTGATTTCAGTGTCAACATTGGTCTCCATCTCCTTCTTCTTAGGTGCCATCAAAGTACAGAAGTGAAGAATAATTATAAGGACCAGTCCCTATATATATATACCAAACTGACTCTTCATATTCCTCATGGGAAACCGAAAATCATCAATGAAACTTGGGAAGACGAAGAAGAGATCGAGTGTTTTCGAGAAAGAAATTTAATTATGACGACTGGGCAATGACTGGCGCAACTTGACTCAGTCAAAACTTTTATAAATTTAAAGTATTTCAAAACTTTAAATGTTTTTACATTTTGAAAACTTTGAAGGGGGTCTTGTAGGGCCTAAAAATCAAGTTGTGTCATGTATTTACTACTCAGCAATTAAGTTGTGCCTCAAAAATCAAGCTGCACCATGATATGAAGCTTAGAGATTAAACTGCGCCACTGATTAGGTTGTGCCATATATCAGATTGCGCCCAGTCACATTGCCCAAAGTCTATGTGGCGTCTAACATTTAATGGCCATCATTACCTGACAGCACTGACAACTGACAATACAGAAAATGAAGAAAATCTTTTCGAATCCTTCGAATTGTGCCGCTCGACGAGATTGGATTGACAGCTGTCCTGTACGTCTTATGAGTTGCGCCTAGGCACAATCTAAACAAATTTCTTAGTTACGCCCAGGCGCAATCTGAACACTTTTTCTCAAAAGCTGCCACGTGCCTATACATTAAGTTGCGCCTAGGCAACCCCATCAGGCACAGTTTGACTTATTAACTGAAGCTCGCACAACCTGATAAAGTTGAGACAGCTTTCATTTCTAAAGCAGGATGACGTGGCGCATATGCACTAATCTTTCAAGACGAGTCTACTATTCTGAAAACGACCACGCGCATCTCAATCACATGATGCCACGCGTCTAAATACAGTTAGTATACGATTGTTAACTGAATGAAAGTTGGCACAACATCAGGTTGGCGCAACCCAATGTGGCGTAATCCCTTCGCGCACATCAGAATAACTGCTAAAACATTTTTTCCAAACTCTATAAATAGAGTTTCCAATCATTGTTATAGCATCACAGAGAGATCATGAACTCTTGCAAAATTGCTGCTGTATTCTCCAGAGGCTCTAGTCTTCAAGTTCACATAGTCCAAAGGATAAAGTAATCGTCTTCTGATCAGATTCCTACAGTTGTACTTTCCCAGAATTCAAATTGTACACTTGTACTCTTTTCAATAGTTTGTAATAGAATAATTTTTTTTTACAAACAATGTCAGGACCCTACAAGAAATGGGTACCAAGAGTTTCATCTGCAAATTGTTTTGTAGGTGGGACGCCCTTCACATGTAAGAAGCAATTGGATCCTCACAGCGGTTGCGCACAGCACGTGACCAGTGATGCATCATTATTCGCAATATTGTTGAAGAAGAATAAATAAGGATACGTCTCCTTCGGTAATAATTTGAGAGGGTACATAATCAATCGGTGACATTGGTAAGGATTCCTACCCTGTGATTAAAGATGTCTGTCTAGTTACCGAGTTAAAACATAATCTGCTCAACATCCATTTAGCTGATCATAGTTATGGTTAACTTTGTCAAAGACAAATGTACTAGCTCAACTGGTAGTACTATCTTTGAAGGTATCAGGGAATACAACATATATATTTTCTATCTGTTAGAAGATGCTAACAAAGCAGGTAGATGCTTGATGGCTAAAAGCATTGAGAGTCAACTATGGCATATGATACTCGGTCATGCAAACATGGACACTGTAGAAGCATAAAAATTTTAGTAGACTTGACAACCATGCGCCCAAGCCAGAGAAGTCATATGCACCCAAGCCAGAAAAGTCACATGCGCCCAAGTCACCAGAGAGTCATATGCGCCCAAGTCACCAGTAAGTCATATGCGCCCAAGTCACCAGAGCGAGCTATGCACCTATACGCTCACTCTGGGATCCTCCAGAAGGGGGCACATAGCCCTGTTTCAGACTATGCGCCCAAGTCAGAACAGCCCCGACTCGGTCAAATCGACGATCAATCGTGCACCGAAGCATACGGCCACGTCAGTATCCACGAGCAGTCATGTACCAAAGCATGCGGCCATGTCAACACCACGATCAACCTACGATCATGCAGTCTGCATGCGCCTATACCCTATGCGCCCAAAGCAGGACCATGCACCCACATGAAAATCAGTGTATTTTTTTAAGTGGGCGTATAACATCATTCCAACATGGAAACGACTATAAAAAGGGGTCTCATACCTTTCAAAGCACAGAACGGAGAGCATTTTCAAGAGCCAAATTGCTGCACTTCTTGCCAGTGAGCCGAGAGTTAGCAGTTTTCTTAGGTTTTCTCCCACTTTTATAATCGAAGTGTCAACGGAGTAAAGGAGCAACTGTCGCTCGATCTCCATCGTCCCATTCCCCAGAATTTTTTTGTACTCGGGGATCCTCAGTGCAGGATCTCTCAGGCGTACTCGATTTATGGAGCTTTACGCCAATAAGAAAAGATAGCATTTTTTTGTGTGTCCACAAAAATGGCGACTCTGGTGGGGACTATATTTTCCTTGGACGAGAAGGTGGTGACGCAATTCGATACCGACAAAGTGGGGAGCACTCAGAAGATATTGATCGTGAAGTTCGATCAGCAGGCGTTCGAAGAGATGCTCTCGAGGGACGGCTCTACCCCCTCAAAATCAGTAAAGCCAAACAAGTCTCGCAAGACTTGTCTTCAAGGCTCGTGGTGTATGTCCTACTAGTGTCATAGAAGACATGCAACCGAATGACTCTGCCACTTGGGCCCATAGAGCTCCTCTCTGGGCGCATGGCTCTGCAACAGAAGCTCTAGAAATAAAGAAGGCTCATACCATTCCGGGCTCTACTAGCCCAGTGACTTTCTTTTGTGTAACAAACAACAAAGTGTTGGACGCTCGAGACTTGGCAAAGGAAAACACTACGATGCCAAGAATCGAAGTGTTCGACACTCTGGGCAAAATCAGCGAGGCTCACAAACAAAGGAGGCGAAGCGGGAGAAAATAGTGCTGCTTCACTAAGCATGCGCCCAAAGCGTTGAACCCAAAAGGGTGTGTGGGCGCATAACTCTGGCCAAAAGACTTCTATCTTTAATAGGTTTGTTTGCCATTGATTGTCATAGAACAGAACAGTTTTATAGGAGGACTGAACTTTTACTCACAATTACAAACTCGCTTGTACAAAGAGAGCCTAGGAACAAAATCTAGGAAAAGCAATCTAAGTACAATTATTTAGTTTTGATTCTGGGGGGTGACGGTAGAGGCTCGGAAAAGTGCTATCAACTCTGCCTTACTCCTTGGACGATCGAACGCAACCTCGGCTCCGGTGAAAAAATGCTCTCTTTCTTCCCAAGTGTGTGTATATCTCTCTGTATGTCTCTGTGTGTGTACAAGGGAATAGCACCTTGCTATTTATAGCAATTCATGAGTAATGGGGTATACAGCCACGTGCTAATTTTGGGCCATCCTTGTAACTGTACCTCGAGAAGTGGACAGTTGGGGATTGATTAAGATTGATCATGATCTGTTTGTTGTACTAAATCCAAACTGTTAAGACCTGGTCATTTTCTGCCACGTGTCTCAACTGCTACTCTGGCGAGCCGCATGAATGATGCATCCTGGCTGAGCCGTATGAAGGACTGTCCCATAGCCGAGCCATATGAAGAGTGTCTCATGACCGGACCATGAAGGTTGCCTCATAACTGAGCCGCATGAAGGACGTCTCATAACTGAGCTGCATGAAGGTCGTATAGGCGATCCGCATAAAGAGTTGTCTTTGAAATTTATAAACTGTGCCAGATATCATGATGATTTTTTGTCTTTTTAGGAGCGTGTCATGTATTGTCTTTATTTCAGAGCCATCATCTCTGTCAGAGCTGTCGCCTTTATGTCAAAGTAATTATGGCCAGCTGTATAGGCAGATTTTGAACCGTAAGGCCGCATGAATCTTCCTGAGCCGCGTAAGCTTTCTGAGCCGCATGAATCTCCCGGGGATTTTCAGCTGCATGAAACTCCCCAAGTTTTGAGCCGCATAAAGTTTTATGTTGATTCTGGGCCGCATAGAAATTTCTATTCTTTTCTATGCTTCTACAAGACCCCTTTCAAAGTTTTCAATTTGTAAAATTGAAATACTTTGAATAAGAAGCATGGGTATGTCCACATAAGCTCTTCATGCCGCATAGAATTCTCCGGCCATACTGGTCTCGTGCCACATAGGCATTTCATTAATTGTTTTTTTTGGTTTAAAGCCGTCTTTTGGATAGGATCCCAAGAGTCAGCATCAAATTTTTAGATTTGCTTTAATGATTCAGAGCAATCTTTTGCATGAAAGGGGATAGAATCCCAAGAGTCGGCTTTATCTTTTTAGGCAGCACGAATTCCGAAGCGGTATTTATCGGTTCACACGCCTCTGATAGCCTATAAATACAAGCAGTTTTGAAGATAGGGGTTCTTTATTTACTTCATTCTTTCATCTTTCTATTGCCCTAGTCGCCGTCTTATCCTTTCTCGATCATCATGGCTCCTAAGGCTTCCTCCAGTGCTGTAGCGAAGGGCAAAGGACTTGCCTCCTCGTCGAACATGGCAATTTTGATTCACCCCGACGTTCATCCTTCTATTGATGGTAAGAGCGTTAGGAAGAGACTGCATGAATTCAAACCCTAACCACAATGGCTATATCGTATGTTTTATGCGCAGGCCTTTTTCTATCATGCTTCAGCATAGTTAATGCACTTTTTGTCTTTATTGGACTGCTCAAGTTCAGTGTGAAGTCGCATAAGCTTTGTTGTATGGGCCGCATGGATGCCTCATGATTGAGCCGCATGAGCTATGCTTCATGTCTGAGCTGTATGAGAGATGTCTCATGAATGAGCCGCATGAGGGATGGTTCATGGCCGAGCCACATGAGAGTTGTCTCATGACCGTGCCGCATGAGGGATGCTTCATGGCCGAGCCGCATGAGAGTTGTCTTATGACCGAGCCGCCTGAAAGATGCTTCATGGCCGAGCCGCTTGAGAGTGGCTTCATGACCGAGCCGCATGAGAGTCGTCTCATGACGAGCCGCATGAGAGTTGCTTCATGACCGAGCCATATGAGAGTTGTCTCATGACCGCATAAGCACCTTATGAATTGAACCGCATGAAGACCCACCTAACAGAGCCGCATAAGCTCAGAAGACATTAAGTGGTTTTTCTCTGGCTATCTCCTGACTTCTTTCTTTTGTCTTTTTCAGTGAAGTTGCGGTCAATCCTTCAGGGGAGATTTTGGTAGGTCAAGCTTAGTTTGTTGCGGGTGTGAGGTTTGACCATGTGGTCGATTATGTGTCGGCCCAAATCACCAAAGATCAACCTGAGGAGAGGCTGAGGGATATCAGGAACCAATCCTTCTTCTTTCTCTCGAGTATGATAAACTCGGAAAATTTAGGGGGCACACATCTGAAACGCTCGTTCCTCTTCGGGGATGCTCTGACTATAAAGAACCCCAACGTTCTAGATATCTCTGAAAGTTGGAGTTTTTTTCCAACGGGATGGATCCACATTCCTCAGATGGAGCGTCACTTCCCGCTGTCTTGGTTCAATATGCTGCCGATGGACAGGAAAATGGCGGACTCCCTGACTCTGAGTCAGCAGGGATGTTCTTGGACGATATTTACTATAATAAAATGTCGAGGTCGGTAGTTGCAAGCAAGCTACAGATCAGCCGCTCTGTGATGGGGTTAGCCCCGGGCAGCTTCATCAATGTGCAGGATCCCAACTTCCGTTCTCCCAAGCCGATACTTTCATGAACCAGCTTGCTCAGAAGGGTCCTATCCTATTGGTCGGTTGGCACTGCTGAACTGGATGAACCCCACCCCTTCATGGATCAACTTGACCTCGTGGATCTTGTAGACATACAAGGATCTTCTGCTCGAGATTGGCCTATATCATGCCATTCGGGGCACCTGTTATGGTCTGCCCATAAACAAAAAGCTGTTTATGGCTCTATTTGAGATGTACAACCACCGAACGGGAACCTTCTTTACACCTGGAGGGGAGATGGGGCTCGCTCTCCACGAGATGCGTGAAGTCTCTAAGCTGCCCTGGGGAGATAAAGTTTTTGAAATGTATACCCCTACGAACGAAGAATTCGAAGAATTGGAGCAATGGTTTTCGGGCTTTGTGGCTGTTTACCAGGAACTACTATGTCACCATAGTACGTGCCAACAGATATCAAAGAAGAAGAACGATAGCTCAGAAGGGAACCTTCCTCATACCAAGACCTGGCTCAGCTATCTTTTTGAGCTAGGTGCCTTAGGCCGGGTTTCCCTCCGACGTCCTCGAACCCGGGAGGAGGTACAGAACCAGGTGTCGACTGCCAAGAGGGTGAAAACTACGGGTGACAGATTTGGGAGCCAATCTAACTCCTTTAATTACTTCTATAAGGATACCCAAAGATGTCTGATATGGCTCTCCTGGCGGGTTTTCTGATGGTATGGCTGCAAAACTGGTAGTTTCGGGAGGGGCTGGTGCTATTGAGAGAATATGCCGTAACCTGATCCTCCTTGCGGTGAAGCTAGTCCTTGGGGCCAGACTAGCTCTTCTCCCCGCCATGGTATGCAGCGTATATAGTGGCCTCCGTGTCTTTTCGTCCAAAGTTATCGCTCGCGATATGGCGAAAGACTTTAAACGAATCAAGCTGCCCTACCATATCTGATGGGGTGGCTATTGATGCATTACCAGTCTTTGATGAGGCCTGGCCCAGAGGATGACGTAACTGCTGATGATGCCTTTATCTACCAGTATCGTCATATGTCCTGGAAGTACACCACCATGCCCGCCTGTCGGATGGTGCTGGCGTGAGTGGACAGATACTCCTTTTTCGTGTCTGTTCCTCATTTTACCGATGAAGAAGTAAACGCCGTACATCTTGATGGTGCTATGTCTTCCAAATTCTTGCCCGAAAAGATGCTCCTCTGGTTGCAGAACATTCGTCCTGCACATCTGGTGTATCGCAATCGTAATTGCGTCTTTTTGGAGCCTTACTTACCCATCCGATTCTTCCGACAATTTGGGTACAGTCAGATGTTCTTGGACAATCCCAGCTCCTGCTTGCGTTTTAAGGGTAGTGTCTTTAACAGCATCCGGGCTTGGCACTACTATAGCGCGGTTCACACCCGTGCCACCTTCTCTGTTCCCGATGCTAACGAGTCGGAACATATTTTATACATGGCGGCCTTGTACCATGTTATGGTGAATAAGCACCTAAGAGATTTTGACCCAAGTACCAGCTTCATTGTTGGTACTATCTTGGAGGAGAAGCTAAGGATCAAGAAAGGGAGGACAATGATGTATTTGACTCAGAGTCTACCAATGTTGACGAAGAGGATGACCCTGATAACTTGCCCCTTCCTCCTACGGATGATTTGGTGGCAGGTCAGCCCCCTGTTGCGCCTACCTTCGCAAAAATGTAGCAGACGTTCATCCTTTGTCGGCGGCATGACTTACTCCCGAAAATGGGCTGCGATCAAGCCTCACGGGTCGATCATCAGGGAGAGAAGTGAGGACATCGACGCCGTTTTGGAGGTGAATCGAGTTACGATCCTCTTTTTTATTCTTCCTTTCTGAAATAATCTGATCATTTTCCTTTTCTTTGTAGATATCAGGAGAAGTGAACTCCTCAGAGCCAGCTACCGCCTCTGAGGTTGACCCTGCTCTAGCCGCCTTAATTAATGTTATGACATTCGAGCTTACTTCCACCAGGGTCATCCCGACGACGGCTGAGGTTCCCCCTGCTGCCGACATCTCAACCCGGGGCGATGTGGGCTCTATTGAACCAGTCCTCGAGGTTGCTGAACCCCAGCCGGTTGATGCTGATCTAGTTGTATCCACCTTCAGAGCGGCTGGGGAAGAGGAAGCAGCTGAAATCGGCTCAAGTATCGCCGTTGAAGAGGATATGGTGGCTGTGAGTGAGCCTCAGCATCAGCAACCCTTCCCTAGTAAGCTAAGTTATGTCTTGACTAGTGAGGCGGTTCATTTGCTCTATCTTCATATCCTTCGGGTTAAGTTGATCGATGGTTGCTCCGGACATACAGGTCCTGCTCCTTCGTTGTCGATGGCGGACATCATCAGGGGAAAAGTCGCCAGAGGGGATTTGGTGGAAGAAAGTATGCCTCCTCCTCTTCCAAATCATACCGAGGGACCTCCTACCGGATCAAGTTCAGGAGAAGACGTAGTAGAACTGCCGGGGCAGGGAGAAATGGTCCCTGCACCCTCCTTGGTTTATGTGGCTCCGACACTGGAGGTTGACCTTTCTACCCTGCCGAGTCTCCGGAACCTTCGGGCCGCGGAGGAGGAGATGACTACTATTCATGCATCCGATCGCTCGAAACTTGTTTCCCTAGTAATAGCGGCATCAAGCTATGGTGAATCTTCTTCACGACCGTCTTCAACTCTGCCAGCTACTCTTCCTTTGACACCGTCTTTTTTGGAAGTTCTGGATGAATCGTCAAAGGACGTGGTTGATAGTTTTTACCGCCTTCTGAAATGAGGGGTCAAAGCTGCCCTGGAGATGGGGATATCTTTCGCATTGGCTCGTCAATGTGCCTGTGGTCAGATTGAACTCCTCAGAACACTCCCCGGCGGGGCAGGGATGGTCGAGCTCCTAGAGCCCGAATTAGTAGAAGCTGATCTGCTGGTGGCTCAGTTTCAAGGACTGCGGCAAGTCGATCTGTCTTCAGCAATAGATCAGGAGTGTGCCTTCCTTATAACAGCCATGGAAAAGGTAAGGACAGTACGGGATACGTCCAAGCCTGCTCTAGTGAAGGACCTTCGAGATCTATCTCTGAAGTACGATCAACTAAGCCATAGAGGAGAGGATTGTGCCGCTCGGAAAGAGGCCGCCTCTTATGGGATAGCCGATACGAATGAGAAGATCCTCCAGCTTCAGAGGAAATTGGCTTCTTTAGAATCTGAGCTCCAGGATTCCCGTAAAGATAAGGAGCTAATTCTACGGGAGACCGACCAGGTCACCTGAACCTCTGATGCCTTGGAGCGTGCACTGAAGAAACTTGAAGACGGTTGGTAGGCACATGCACATCAGGAGGATGCAGAGAGGTTGACTCAGGAGGCTGAGCGTCGGGCCAAGCTGAGGATTGAGCGGTCGATGACCAAGCTGAAGGACCGGCTCAGAGAATTGTGTGTCGCCGAACCATGATCGGCTTTTTTTTCTTTCATTATTATGTTCCTCCATTTTTTAATAGGGACGTGGTCCCAGAAAATATAGTACTCTTGATTTTAAATGAATGACTATGTTTACATCATCCTTTATCTGTTGTGCTTGTACCGTATCTTTGGCATTATGATATTTGCCCCACTGGAGGACTTTCTGTGGACCTATTACCCTTGGTATACCTTGGTTTTAGTTATGGATAATAAGTTCGATAGAGATACCTAGAACAACTCCATGGTAAGGCGGGCATAAAAGTTCTCGATATTGGGCAAAAGAATGCCATGGAACAGCTGGGTTCCAGAGGCATATGATGGTGAGAAAAGAGGCACATATACTAGAGGACCGAGTACAGCATTTGTGGTCAGCTGCGGACATTTGTGGTCAACTGTAGACATTTGTGGTCAACTGTGGACATTTGTGGGCCTATTATCCTTGGTGTACCCTAGTTTTGGGTACGAATAATAAGTCGAGAGAAAACCAACATACTTACTCAGAGGTAACGAGGATGTGGTAAATATAAGGGTTTTACAACGGAGTCTTCCTACTCAGAGGTAATGAGGACGTGGCAGGAGTGGACTCAATGAAGGGTACATAGAACAACTCAGAGGTAATATGGACGTGGAAGTTCTACGTAAGGGGTGATTTGTTTGTGATGGAAGAGAAACAACTCAGAGATGACATCGACGTGGTTGTTTCTGGAATTTTGTGGACCTGTTACCCTTTTTCATGTGCTGAAAGCGCGGGTATAGATTATGAGGAAGATGCTCTTTTATGGAGAAAGTTCAGAGGTATGATCATACATGACTTACTACCCAGAAGATACGATATGGATTCATTTGGAGTGACCAGAGTGTAAGTTCAGCGGTACATAAGTGTACATAACTCAACAATCCGGTTGATTCGGCGGATGTCGTTTAGACATAATATTTCTTCAGAAACTTATCGTTGATGAGCATCATGAGCAAGTCTCCGTTTCCTTTGCGAGATGGTATGCACCATTGGAGAATACAGCCTCGATGATAAATGGGCCTTCCCACTTTGGCTGGAACTTGCCGGCAATTTTGTGAGTCATAACCATCGGCCTCCGAACTGCCAAGACGAGATCGCCTACTTGGAATGTTCTCAGCTTGACCTTCTTGTTAAAGGCTCCAAAGATGCGTACTTGATAAAGCTCAATTCGTTGTTGAGCTTGCAGGCGCTTTTTATCTAGGGCCTCCAACTCTTGTAGCTGACGACGGTAATTATCATCCTCGTTAATCGGTAAGTGAGGACGACACGGAGCGAGGGGATTTGAGTCTCCAATGGAAGAACTACCTCACTTCCATATACCAGAGAGAATGGAGTGTTCCCAGTGGCTGTCACTGTAGTACGGTACGCCCATAAGGATTTGCCAAGCTTTTCATTCTAGTCGCATTTGTTTGAGGACACGAACTTCTTGAGAAGATTGATTATAGTTTTGTTGAATGCTTCAGCCAGACCATTAGCCGTCGGGTTGTACGGTGTTGAAGCAACATTCTGAATTCGGTGTTTGTCGTAAAACTGATAGAAGGCATGGCTCACGAACTGCGGACCATTGTCCTAGATGATCCTTCGAGGCAGTCCAAAGCAATAGATGACGTGATGCTTGACGAAGCTGATCATATTTGATATCTTCACTTCTGCAAGTGGAACAGCTTCCACCCATTTGTAGAAGTAGTACGTAATTGCCAGTATAAAACGGTGTCCTCTGGACAAAGGCGGGGTGATTGCATCGATGATATCCATTCCCCATGCCTCAAATGGCCAGGATGCCACCGTCGGATGTAGGAATTCGGATGGTTGATGTATAAAATCTGCGTGGACCAGACAAGCTTTACATTTTCTTGCATAGTCTATCGCATCTGCTACCATAGTAGGCCAGTAATAGCCCTCCGGCGAAGGCGGTCTTGCAATTTTGGGTCGGGTTGATGGGCCCCACAAACGCCATCGTGAGCTTCGCGTACAGCTTCTTTGGCTTCTGTATTTGACAAACACCAGAGCAGCAACCCATCATAGGATCATACAACATTTTGTCTCTGTATCGTAGAAGAATCTGAGAGAACGTCTTCTGATAGATGTGGCTTCTTTCGAATTTTTCGGCAAGATGCCATAAACTACAAAGTCAATAAACGGAAGCCTCCAGTCCTGTGTTTCATCGACCGCCAGGGCAGAGTAACTCACAGCAAATTGCACGTTGTTCTTGGGACAGACCAATTCATGACCTATTGTTTCAACCAAATGATGAGTATGATTTGGGACTGCAAGGGAAGCGGCCAGACCTGCTAAGGCATCGGCTTCAATATTCCGGAGTCTTAGAATATGTTCTATGATGAACCCTTTCAAGGACGTGATGGTGGCGATTGCTATCTAATGATAGAGGATCATGTCTTCATGGCGAACTTCATTTGAACCCCGGATCTGATTGATGATTAACTATGAATCGCCATATGCTTCCAGGTACTCTACCTCCAGCTCCTTTGCAAGTCGGAGGCCGATAACCAAGGTGTTGTACTCGGCCACGTTGTTTGAACAAGGTTCCGTGAGTGAGTATGCCCGATTGATCACCAATCTAGAGGAAAAAATTAGTACCACTCCGACCCCAACGACGATGTTGCCCTTGGGCCCGGTTCTTGAAGCACCGTCGAAGAACATTCGCCAGACGGTATCATGGGAAGCCATATTTGAATTGGCGACCTCGTCTAGAATCCCTTCATATATTTTGGTTGACTCCGAACCTGGACAGGCCGCTAAAAAGTCTTCCAGAGCTTGACCTTTAACAGCCTTCTGCGGGACGAAGATCATGTGGTAGGGGGACATTAATATCGCCCAGGTAGCAAGGCGAGAGCTGAGTGCACCTGGTTTGGTCATAATGACCCTGAGGGGGTTGACTCGTGATATAACGTGGATGGTCTGTCCTGTAACATAGTGTCGTATTTTCTGAATAGCGAACACCAAAGCGAGATATTCCTTTTCCACAGCGGTGTATCTATGCTCAGGCCCTATCATCATTCGGTTGAGATAGTAGATAGCTTGTTCATGCCCCACATCGTTGTTTTGTGCTAGCAGAGCATCGAGGGAATGCTCCATCGCTCAAACATAGAACAAAAATGGCTTTCCAGTAACCGGGGCCACCAGGACTGGAGGGTTCAATAAATATCCTTTAATGTTGTCAAAGGCACGTTGGCACTCTTCATCCCAAACAAAGGAGACGCCTTTCTTCATGATGTGTGTGAATGGTTGACATCGCCCGGAGAGGTTAGAGATAAACCTCCAGATATAAGCTAGCCTCCCTTGAAGGCCTCTGAGTTCTCGGAGATTTCTCGGGGGACCCATCTCCATGATTGCCCTCGCCTTCTCAGGGTCTATTTGGATTCCCTAGGCGGTAATGATAAAACCCAAGAATTTTCTGCTGGATACGCCCAAGAAGAATTTGGTGGGATTCATTTTCAAGTTGTGTGCTCGCATCAGGTCGAATATTGTCCTCAGATCGTGCAGATGATCTTCCTTAGAGCGGCTTTTGACGGCAATGATGACATAACATTCTACTGTCTTACGCATGTGATCTCTGAAGATGACACGTATAGCTCGTTGATATGTGGCATCGGCATTCTTTAAACCAAAGGGCATGACTGTGTAACAGTATACCAATCGGCGTTCGAAATGATGTATGTTTTTCGTTGTCAGGAAACATCTTGATTTGGTTGTATCCAGAGAAGCCATCCATGAATGACATGCGCTCAAAGCCACATGTGTTGTCAATTATTATGTCCGTAATAGGAAGAGGGAACTCACCTTTAGGACATGCTTCGTTCAGATTCCGGAAGTCGATGCAAATTCAGATCTTCCTATTCTTCTTGAGGACTGGTACTATATTGGCGACCCAGCCAGATTGTTGTTCCTCACGGATGAAGCCGCTGGCTATTAGTTTGTTGACCTCAGCTTCGATAGAATTTATGACGTCTGGGCGGAACCGTCGTTGCTGTTGCTTGACCGGCTTTGCGTTCGGATGAATGTTGAGCTTATGGAGTACAACCTCGGGGTTTAGCCCTGGCATGTCTTCATAGCTCTAGGCGAACACGTCAATGTACTCTCTGACGAGTTGTAACAGCGACTCCCGCTCTTGGTCTGTCAGGCTTTTGCTGAAAAAGATTAGCTTTGAAGAGGATTCATCGCCGAGGTCAACTTGTATAACCTCATCTTCGATAGGGGGATCTCTTTGTTCGAAACGCTTCTCCCATTGCACATCTAGCTATTGGACCCGAGGATCTAACTCGAAAAGTTTGGGTACGTCATCGTCTTCTTTGTAGGCGTCAGTAAATACCATATTGACAGACCAAGCTTTCCTGAATACGTCCCCGATGCTGACATCCAAATCGAAAGTGGGTGATCCAGTCGAATATGAATGCCATTCGCATTCCTTATCCGAGATTTCCGGAGTTGTTGCAGGTGTAATATAGCCTAGACCGCGCCTGTCTTGCTATAATAATCCCGTAGTTTTCCAGCCGGGACTGGCAATTGCAAAGGTAATCGTCGGTCGGTGCCGTAGTTCAAGCCTGGTGTAGCCTCCATATCATACCCCTATTTTTGCATGAGGTACTTAGATCGAGAGCTATACAAATAAAGAGGCAATATTCCGGTGTCGGGTTCGAGATCGACTTCCTCTGGGCTGAAGGACTGTTGACCATTCTTTCGGCCGAAGATGATTGGATGATCTTCTTCCTCGACTATGAAGCAAGAGCCTTCCACGGAAGTAAGTTGGTTCATGGTATAGACATTTGTTACTTGTGTGTGTAAGTTGGTGCCTATACCGTGTTCCATAGCATACATTATACAGAGCTTGTTGAGGTCGAAGTAGTCAAAGATAGCCCTTTATTGATAAAATATGGTATCTTTTCTGGTGGTATTACATCATCAGCAGAAGGAACATCAGTGTGCGTAGCCACATATTTGGCTAGCTCTCGCTTCTCTTCAGCCACCCCCTGTATTAATGAAGACTGGGAGGATGACCTGGGCAGCTTGATCGTCACTAGTTCCACTGGTGGTATAGGACGTGGGGTTGTTGGCACAATAGCGGTCGCTGTCTTAGCGCTTGGTGCTGGACGTGGAGTCGTTGGCTCATTGGCAGTCCCTGGCTTAGCGTTCGGTTGTCGACTTGTCCTGGAAAGACGAATGGTCATCGACTTAATAGAAGGATTGATCTCTTCTGATTGTTGGTGGCCGGCTCTTGGCAGTCTGATTGTTAGTGGCTCCACAGTAGGTCTCGACCCTTGGCCAGACCTTGGAAATCGGATAACCATCTGCTCCCTTTGTGCTGTGAGCACCGGGAGACTAGTTGCTTCTTTACGCAGAGTGGCTACAAGAGGTAGAGTTCTGCTTGGTTTGCGGGGCTGGAGATGGATCTTCAGAGGTTCTTCTGATCCTATTGTAGCCTCCGTCTGCTCTTGAGCATCCTCTTTGATCAAGTGCCTTTTCGATTTTTCGTACAGACAGGAATCCGAATAGTAGGATTCAGCCCCTTTGAAGGGATCGATGTCGACGAATTTCGTCTTTACGAAGCCATGTTTGTCAACATATTTGAAGAACTGGTGCAATGTGGAAGGCACGATCATATAATCGTGTTGAAGAACTGGTGCAATGTTTGTCCACGGACGCCCCAGGAGAATGTTGTAGGACGTATCTGCATCTATGACATAGCAAGTCACTTTCGACTAAAGGTCGCCAATTCGGCATTTCAGACGAATCTTCCCAATAGGATAGTTTCTTCCGGAATTGAAACTGCTGATGGCGGTGCTGGTAGGTGTCAGCCGGTGCATAGGGATGCGCAGAAGATGAAGCAAGCTCTTCAGAATGGTGCTTATTGAAGAGCCGGGATCAATGTGCATCCGATCCACCTTGATGTCGCCGACGTATCCAGTGTAATACAGAGGGCGATCATGCAGGTTGGTCTTGATGAGCATATACTGCAGAGTGAACACAATGTTGGACATTGCACCTGTACAAGCGCTGTACTGGAGATCCGCTGGCGGGCTCACCCATGTAAGCTTGACATGAGCCAAATAAGCGTCGTCATTCTGGAGTGCTTCGCTCAGTACGACGCGAACATCCTTGGAGAGCCTCAAAAGCTCATATAATGATAATTTGGCTGGTGTGTTGTCCAATTGTGCCAGGATGTCAAAATTGTAAGGCCTCTCCAGCCCCTGAGGCTCGTCTTTACGGAGCGGTTTGTCGAAGCGGTTCTTCTTTGGCTTAGGCTTATCGGCCGGTGGAGGCTGAGAAGGTCCTGGGGCATCAGCTATGGCCGGCTGACGTTCTTCAGCCGGGTTACCCGACATGGGTTGAGATTGTGTACCGGACCGGGTAGCGACAACTGTCGTTTCTTCGATATCGACTGAAATTGTGTGGCAGGACTTAGTCTTCCCACCCTTCTTCTTGCCGGTAGGGGATGATGCTAACTGAGTCACTTCAGGCACCAAGTCCGGGTGGACCCACATGACCTCTCCTCTTGACGTGGTGAGGGGCACCAGTCCAGTCGTCTGGTCTCGGGGAGGTGGAAGATTAGTAACCTCCATTGTTGACCGGGGGACGGGTATTACGCCATCTTGAGTCATCGTTGGAGGAAAGCTGCCGAATTAAACCGACACCATGTTGGCAGCCACGGTTACCTCCTCGAAATCAATGGCCAGAGCCTTGGAATCGAGGTGGACATAGCGGTAGAAATGACAGTACTTCGGGTTCTCCATCTCTGCAGGTCGAGGTTCACGTCTCGGCGGAGGGAGTTAAATTCTGTCTCCTTGTAAGAGCATGTCAAAGATGGGCTTGACATGGCTATCCTCGAAGGAGTAAGTCACCTGAGGCCACAGCTTCTCTTCCTGCTTTGGCTCGGGCTTCTGGGGTGTATCAGCCACCATAGCCTGTTTGCCTTTGGTGTCTCGGTTGTTAGAGGAATTACCGCCGTTGTTGTTGTTGGTATTAGGGCGTCTGCCCTTATCCTCTCCATCCGAGATATGCAGCCCTAGTTGGCGAGCCTTCTTCAGCTTTGCTTCTGCACTAGTGGCGTTGATGATGAAGGTCTTTCAGTCTTTAAATTGACTTTCGCCCATCCAGAGGTTGATTGCGGGAAGCAGCCTCTTTTGGCAAATCTCAATTAAAGAAGGGTCTGGGTTACCGGAGGGCAATTTCATCGCAATTTGGCAGAACCGCTCAATGTAGTTCCTCGTCAGCTCTTTTTCTCCTTGGACAACGTCCATGAGGGTTGACATTGTCACATCTTGTCCCACCTCATAAAACCTCTCCAAGAACATATGTTTGAAGCCGACGAAGGAATAGATGCAGTTATCCGACAAGTTATGGTACCAATCGAATGCGACCCCCTCTAATGCCCTAATGAACAACCTCGTGAGGATAGCATCATCATGTGGGAGATGGTCTATTGTAACCTCGAAGTAGGTCATGTACCGACTTACAGAGGTCTTTCCATCATATGGATTGATGTTAAATGATTTTTATCATGGAGGGAAGGGGATATCTCTCCATGCAGCGGGATACGGCTGTCGTATCCTGAGGTCCTGAGAGGTTTCTCGGGCGTGAAACATTGCCCGGAGCTCCTGGACTTCTCTTATCGCCTCCCTGGCCTCTTCTGCAGTAGTGGTAGTCGATACTCCGGGTAGATTGTCGCTCGGAGTTGGTGCGGTCGTGTTTGAGTCCACATTGGCGACGGGACCCAAGCTTGTTTGACCAGGGGACCTTGCTTGTAGAGCCGGTAGAGCTACCTTGATCTCGTCCACTGACTTAACCAAGGTATGAAGTATAGCCTCGAGAGTGTCGAAGTGCTGCCGATAACTGGGACCGTCTTGATCATTCTCAGTCATGAATACTGTCTTCACGTGAGGAGAAGTGGAAGGCAATATAGAAGATGTGCCCTCCGAATCATACCCTTGGACAGAGAAGTCGTCGGGGTATGTGGGAATGTGCTCCTCTGTTTCGGACTCGGAGGAGGTGACACCCACTGCATAGGAGGTTGCCTCGTCTTAGGATTTGTGGACGTCTTCAGGGACGTCAGACTCTGTTGTATCTGTTGGAGGAATTGTTTCCCCAGGTTCATCTTCTTGGAACACTGGATTGTTGTGGATGTTTCGAGGAGTGCCACCTACAGCTCCCACTACCCCCAGGGATGCAGATGACGAATCCCCAAGTGATGAGGCTTTCTTCCTTGAGCGGGTACCTTGATAAACCCCCTCTGTGATGGCTGTGGACAACCCCCTAGATGAGAGTTTCATGGCCGTGCTGGTTGAGATCATCGGGCTGGAGGTATTTATTTTCTTCCTTCTTTTGTCGATAGGGACCTTCCGGGCAGAGTTACAGGAGGCGAAAGGAAGCACCTCATCTTCCGAGCTTCGTTCTAGGACCGGTCCTGGCTGCTGCAGTCGTTGAAAGGCGGACTGTCGGTCCTCTTGTACTGTTGTCTTGTTGCAGCAGCAGTTGACAATGACTTGAGTGCATGATGTCCATGGAAGGACTCTTTGAACACCAAGGTTTCTTCTCTTTCCTTGCACTTGTGAAGAATCACATCTCGCAAGTCAATTATATCTCGATCATTCTTTACACTCGTTTTATGGGCCCAGGAATCTCGAGCACATGAGTGCGTTGGTATCATGTTTGCTCTCTGATACGGGGCTAGTAAAAGAACTTGTCCTCGATCATCGTTGGGAGACTCTTGGGAACTACCATGTCTGTTTGCCGCCGGGGACTGGACTCGGGCGGTTCTGTACAACTTTCCATCAGAGGCCTACATAACAGTTAGCGGGACTCTCGGATGGTCAGAGGTTGGGACAGCTGATTGAGCTCGACGAGCCCGCGCTGTCCTAGACTTCTTCGCTCTAGCACCCGAGGGCGCATAGTAGGAAGAGTCCAAACTGTGCCGCATAGAATCTGGCACATTTTCATTGGAGCTTCTGTTTTAGGACCGCATGAGAGGCGATCGAAGACTGAACCCGAGCCATGTAGAGCAGATGATTGGCGGCTGGGATTGGATGTCGCATAGGTCATCTCCCTGCAGCTAGGGTTGGTGGCCGCATAGGTATTCTGCATGCGGCTGGGATTGGTGGCCGCATGAGCCTTCTGCATGTGGCTAGAATTGGTGGCCGCATGAGCCTTCTGCATGCGGCTGGGATTAGTGGCCGTATGAGCCTTCTGCATGTGGCAGGGATTGGTGGCCGCATGAGCCTTTTGCATGCGGCTGGCCCCCTTATGCGGCTTCTTCCTGGACCGTATAGAGTTCCCATTTGCTCCCGCAAGTCCAGTATCGTAGTGTTTTCCTTTGCCGGACTTGGGGACAACAGGGTCCTCTGCTGTCTGAAGTGGCGCCGCATGTGAGTCTTCTTCGCCGTCTTGGGCAGCAGAGAACACTTCTTCCAGAGCTTGGGGAGGGGCAACGGTTTTGGGCCTCTACTTCCTGCGGGCCTTCTTTGGGTCGGCTCGCTTCTGGATGGGGCTAGCGCTCCCCTCGAAGAGCATCTCTTCAAACACTTGCCGGTCGAAGCGAACAACCAGCATCTGTTGCATGGGGCCGAGTTTGGCTGCGTCCGATTGCGTCACTAACTTCTCAGCAGTGGAGAAGTTAGTCCCAGTAGAGTCGCCATCGTGTTTGCCATTGATTGTCGTAGAACAGAACAGTTTTATAGGAGGACTGAACTTTAATTCACAATTACAAGCTCGCTTGTACAAAAGAGAGCCTACGAACAAAATCTAAGTACAATTGTTTAGTTTTGATTCTGGGGGGTGACGGTAGAGGCTCAGAAAAGTGCTATCAACTCTGCCTTACTCCTTGGACGATCGAACACAACCTCGGCTCCGATGAAAAAATGCTCTGTTTCTGCCTGGATGTGTGTATATCTCTCCGTATGTCTCTATGTGTGTACAAGGGAATAGCACCTTGCTATTTATAGGAATTCATGAGTAATAGGGTGTACAGCCACGTGGCTAATTTTGGGCCACATCCTTGTAACTGTGCCTCGAGAAGTGGACAGTTGGGGATTGGTTAAGATTGATCATGATCTGTTTGTTGCATTAAATCCGAACTGTTAAGACTTGGTCAATTTCTGCCACGTGTCTCAACTGCTACTCTGTGGCGAGCCGCATGAATGATGCATCCTGCCTGAGCCGCATGAAGGACTATCTCATAGCCGAGCTGCATGAAGAGTGTCTCATGACCGGGCCGTATGAAGGTTGCCTCGTAACCGAGCCGCATGAAGGACATCTCATAACTGAGCCGCTTGAAGGTCGCATAGGCGATCCGCATAAAGAGTTGTCTTTGGAATTTGTGAACTGTGCCAGATATTATGATGATTTCTCGTCTTTTTAGGAGCGTGTCATGTCTTGTCTTTATGTCAGAGCCATCATCTCTGTCAGAGTTATCGTCTTTCTGTCAGAGTAATTATGGCCAGCTGTATAGGCAGATTTTGAACCGCGTAAGGCCGCATGAAGCTTCCTGAGCCGCATGAAGCTTTCTGAGCGGCATGAAGCTCCCAGGGATTTTGAGTCGCATGAAACTCCCCAAGTTTTGAGCCGCATGATGTTTTATGTTGATTCTGGGCTGCATAGAAATTCCTATTCTTTTCCATGCTTCTACAAGGTTATGCATCCAGGGTCATGTGCCTAAGCTTCATTGACCCATACTATGTGCCCACATCAAGGAAGCTTAGGCATGCTGCCAAGTCCTCTGGGAAGCATGCGCCCAAAGGTAGACTCCAGGGTCTATGTGCCCATAGCAAAAAGATAGGCCCCAACGCGTATAGCACGGGGCTGTCTTCAAGGTCATCACAGAACTTAGGTGTGGAGCTTGCCCCTGCACATGAACTAAGTCCGGATGCACAAACTCTCCTTACAAACCCATATACAAAGCTCGACGATGCATGTGACGTGGGTTTTAAGGCAAAACTCCCTTCTGCTGACTTAAGCGACATGATAAATCATAATCGTAAAGCGAGGGAGGATACGGCAATTCGTGGCGTATATCCGTGCACCAGTATTATCATCAACTGTTGTTGTTCCAAAGCAACGAGAGTGCCTCATAGGCAGTCCGTATTTCGACGACTGCATCGCTCTGACGATGAAAAGCCACTGTGTGTCTCATCCAACATGGCTTCATGGGGTCCCCCTTACGGAAGCCCTAATCAAATAAGGTGGACTACGAACCCAACTTTCTCTCTCATTTCTGCGAACAGAAGAAGAAGTCTGCCAACAGATAGCCAGCAGGCTGTCACATCTGAAAGAGTCTATATGGGTACTCGGTCGAGGACGAGATTCCGTATATATTACAAGGACTCCCAAGCTGGAGGTGATGATCCTTCAGCTGAGGGTAGTATTCCCTCAGAGTCTGAAGCAGATGACCTTCACACCGGGGCTAACCTTCCAGATGACGATGATCCCTCCGAGTCTGACGGTGACTATCTACCTCCCCTACCTGAAGACGAGGGACTTTTCAACTCAGAGACAGACAGTATCAGCACCAGTTGTATTGTTTCCTCTGTTCGTTCTCCCATGTTATCTACATACATGGCAGATGGAGAGAGACCTGAAGAAGCCAGTGATCAGACCAACAAGCGGCTAGAGGGTCTTGAAACAGCATTTGCCAAGATCACTGATATGCTTACCAGTATCATGGCGGTCTAAGCTGCTGGGGCTGTTCCTCCACCTCAACAAAACATCTCAACACATGTTAGTCAGGCTCATTGCAACAACCCTCCTTCACTACTGAGGGAGTATCATTCCTTTGTGCCAACTCCAAATCTTGCAAATGTCGGGGGTAGTCCTTCACAAACGACGCCTGACAACCATACAACAACCGTTTCTGAACACCTGCTCAATCAACAGGATGCAATTGATTCTCTTATTGCTTGTCTCGATTCCATCTGTAAACCCCCATAATTTATAATTGATTTTTTTAATTTAATTAAATTTCGTTTTGTATTTCATTATTTATGGATTTAGTTACTACTAGTTTATTAGTATAATTAATGTATAAGTGTATATATATATAATATTATATGTGTGCATGTTCGTATTTCAATTAAATAAAGAATATAATTAAATCTAGGATTTTAGGAATTTATTTGTAATTTTTGTGACAATTTTTGTTAGCTAAAAGGAAGATATATATATATATATATATATATATATATATATATATATATATATATATATATATATATATATATATATATATATATATATACTTAACTTTTCGGAAAAAGAAAAGAAAAGAAAAAATTAGATAAAGAAAATAAAAGAAAAAGAATGAGAAAAGAAAACAAAAGAAAATGAAAAAAAGGAAGTGAGCAGCAGCCGCTCACTTAAGTGAGCGGGCCCACCAGCGTTAGCAGCGGAGCAAACACCCCCCCCCCCCCCCCCCCACGCGCGAGAACAGTAGGATTAGTGGAAAATTGAGTAATCTGAAACCCATTAGTATTAGGGTTGGTTGCAACTTGTTATATATATAACTTTTTGCACAAAACTCAAAATCCTAAACTTCCAAAACGAAACTTGCGGCTGATCATACCCTCTTCGCCTATGACTTCATTTCACCAGCGACGGAGCTTTGTACGCGACGAACGGAGCATCGGAAGTCAGCCCCTCGCCACCCACGGAGCAGTTTTCCCACTCAAGGTACCCTACTTCCCTACGACGTAACTTTTTACTCGTAGCACCGATTTTCGATACGTAAGATTTTCTGGAAAGTAGACTTGACCCTCTTCGAGATCCTCTATGTGGATTTCGAAACAACCCATCAACTTGCTAGAAAATTTGAGACGAAGTTGAAGAAAAACCTGTTTTCTATAATACTAAAAACAGATGTGAAACGACAACTTGTCGGCCAATTTTCTTGCTGTACAGTAAAGAATTTTAGAAACTAATTGAAAACAGTAAATGACAACATAACCGAGATCGCAACACATCTTTTGTATAGTCGTTTCGATTAACGTGTAAAAAGTAAATTGATGTTTAAGTCGGAGAAAAACCTGTGTTAATTTATATAAAATTTTTGAGTTTTTCTCAATACGGCGTGCACCCTGACAAACCGGGCGACGTGGTCGTGCGCTATAAGCATCGAAAGGCGCGCATGGACGTTGCCGACATGTGGTAACTGACGGAACTCAGTTTCGTCGTGTGTGCGCGACGAAATCAGTCCGTATCCGTCAAAATACCCCGTATCGCCAAATTGCAAACTTTATCCTAACTTTGTGTACAGTCGTTGAATCGAAACGAAACATGTGCCAACTGGTTCGAATCAAAATTCTGGTCCTGTGTGCCAAGTTTGGTTCAATTCTGAGAAGGTCGAATCGGAACCCTTTTTTGGCGGGCCCGCGACCGACTCAAAAGGGCAATTTTGTACACGACTCATCAGAATCCAAAACTGGACATACCATTGAGTTTCTCACCTCAAACTGAATTCGTAGACATGTAGTTTGATGACTTCAGAGACCATAGACTTTGGCACGTATTTCGGTGCAAAATGGGTCCAACGATGGACCTCGTTTTGACCCGAAATTACGATTTTGCCCCTGTTCCAGAATTAGACTTTTGGACAGACGTTTTTTAGGTATATCTTTTACACCGAGTGCATTTTTTATATTTGTTTCAGCGTCTGGAGTTGTTTGGAGATTGTGACATTTTTTAGCCGACATTGTGATTTCTTGGAACTTGCCACCTTGCACCATCAGGCAAGATACCTTGCCACTTTACACCGGTACGTATGGAGCGTGCGATGGATAGGAGTAACTGTCAATAGTATTTCATATTAGTGAACTTGGCAGTTACTAGAGGTTTATGAGTCATGGATGTGACCGTACTAGGCATTGGGTGGGGAGAACAGTTTTCTTAACGTATGGGTCCTTATGCACTACCTATTACTATTCCTGCTGGTCTCTGACATTCAAGGAATGTTATGCTTTAAGGTCCCTGGTATCCTGATGGGGCCGTACCTGAGTTACTGGTACTGAGCCAGATACCCATGCGTGGAAGGATTATTCTCAACTGCATTATTACTATAGAACTGGTTGGTACCCTATTGCGTGCATCCCTTTTCCTTTCTATTATATTATCACAGTTTATATGGCATGGTATTTTCTTGTATCTTGCCACGTCCCACTGAGGACCTGGTTATCTCTCCAGGGTTAGACAATTTTTCACAGGAGTACGGAGCGGCTATGTATACATCTTACATCGATGACGAGGCAGTTGGGCTCCGATCTTGTGAGACTCCGATCTTGTGAGACTATTTTTTATAGCTGTTTGGAGTGAGCATGTTCACTCGTCTATCTTTGATACACTTACTTATTTATTTGGACTCTATTATCTTCTGTGTTGAGCTGTGATGAGATTAGATTTTACAAATCTGGCCTGTGATTATTTTATTTTACAGCTTATGTACATATATGAGGATTCCATATATTGGAGTATTCTTCGTATATGTGCAGCTGGCATGTTCACGTACTTGGTCATACGTATTTTAGGACTGGGGCGTTACATGTTTTTGTGGTGACCCATGCAGGTCCACGATAATATTGTTGGGTTACATGACTGTGCCCAACAAGCCTGCATATAGGAATAGGAATATCTCATCCCGAACTACTACTACTCCTTGACTTCCAATCTTTTTTGAAACTTCCTTGATTATTTAACTTACCTCATATCTAATCTTTCCTAATATCGACTTATCTTTCTCGTGCCATCAGTATGCATCTAAGAAGCGGTCACACTTCTGCCTTGGCCCTCACATCTAGTGAGGAGGCTATTCCGGAGGGACATAATCATTCCATGACTCCAGCGACACCATACCAGCCAGGACAGTCGCAGCCTACTACGACACCGACGACGGAGTACCCAGAGAATGAAGCACCCCCAAGCAGCAGGCTGGGCAGACCACTACTATGCCATCGAAAGGGAATGTACCACTGCCACTACCACCACCATTCCCTCATCAATTTTTCCCACAGTCGGGACCCCAGATGCCTCCACCACTGACTGATGGGAGCCCTACTTCTTAGTTTATGTACGCTATGATGCAGGCTCAGTGGCAGCAGACTGAGCTGTCAATAATTTCACAGATATGAACCACAAGGCCTTTAGAGGAACGTAGAAGCCATTAGAGGTGTCACAATGGCTTACTAGTACAGAGAAGCTACTGAAGACATCCCAGTTGCCAGCTCGAGATTGGATGACAGCAGTGGACCTACTGTTAGAAGATAATGCTCACCACTGGTGGAAGGCGGAAGAGAGACAATTAGGCACTGGGATCACCTGGAAGCAGTTCTATAATGTATTTTATGAGAGATTCTTCCCTATTCATGTTCGAGATGGCCTTTATGACCAGTTCCTTCATCTGAAGCAAAGGAATATGACAGTCGATGAGTATGACTCAGAGTTCAATCGTTTGAGTTGATTTGGTGCAGGATTAATTTCGACGGAGTTAGAGAAAGCGAGGAGATTTCACCAGGGGCTTGCACCAGAACTCAAGTCTTATATGACTACCCAGTCTCGAGTCTCCCATTCAGCTGTCCTGGAAGAAGCTCGTGCTCAGGAGATTCTTCGCAAGGAGTAGCAGCAGACATCGAGACGTCATACACCAGCAGTTACACCAGCCCGAGCTACTCAGAGTGGACCTATCACGAGGGCCACAAGAGAGTTCCAGCAGAGGCCCACACCTTATCAGAAGCCCACCTACAACTATTACGGGAAGCAGGGACACATCTTGAAGGACTGTCGTATTAGACTCGGAGCATGTTTGAGATACGGGTCAGGACAGCACAAGGTGAAGGATTGCCCGGAGCAGCGGTCCTTAGTTCATGCCCAGCAAAACCCGAGACCGACAGCCCCAGCACTTCCAGCACCTCAGCCAGTGGCAGGAGCACCTCGTCCACCATTACCACCCAGTCAGCACAGTTCGAGAGGGCCATAGCTTAGGGCACTAGACAGAATTATGGGAAGGTATTCTCACTTGTTGTTGAGGATATAGAGACGAAGGCAGAGGTTATAGCAGGTATGGTTTTAGTTGCATCATTTCCTGCTATTATATTATTTGATACTAGAGCCACTCATTCATTCATAGCCACTAGTTTTGCCACTAGACACAATATTCCCATCACACCCTTAGCTAAGAATGTTAGAATCCTCACTAGCGGGGGAGTTGTACCTGTTAGTGGTGTTTGCAGACTTTGTCCAATAGTAATAAATGGTAGAGAGATGAGGGCACGACTTCTTGTATTCCCTATGCCGACATTTGATATGGTTCTTGGAATGGACTGGTTGAGCCAGCATTTCGCTCTCATAGACTGCCATAGGGGCAGTATTATCTTTAGACCACCGGATGCTGCAGAGTTTGAGTTCACCAAAGAAGACGAAGAGAGTAGTGATGCACCCGCATCCGGGACTCATATGATGATGCATGACACCCCTCAGCACCTGTCACTACCATATTTCTAGTTTGAGGGTATTTTTATCAATTTTGGGGTTATTTAAATTTATTAGAATTTATTTGAATTTATAGAAATTTTTAGAAATTATTTTGGAATTGTTTGAATGTAGGTTGACTAGGTTGACTTTGACTAGCTTTGACTTTGTAAACCTAACCCTAGTTGAGTTGGACTTGGCTAGATATGAGACCCTAGGTTAAGTTAAGTTAACCATACTCTAGTTATTGAAATCAATGAGGAAATAGAGTTTAGAATAGAAAGTTTTAGACACAAGTCATGACTTGTGATTGAACCATTGATTTATGACTAAGCCCAACCCACTAGCAACCCTAACCCAAGCCCAACATGGCCGGCCACTTAACCCTTCCTAGGGATTCCCCCCTTATAAATATCCTCTTAGAAATTAGGGCTAGCCTCTAAGGAAGAACAAGCTTTAGAAAGAGGTATTTTCTCAACTTCTAAAATCCCTAAAAATTCCATTTTAGCTCCATTTTCCCTCAAACAAATTGTAATAGGTTTTAAATATAGTTTTCTTGCTGTTGGTGTATGTTCTTCTCAGATTCAAATCAATTTGGAGAAGTTTGCTAGCAAGAGGAACACCTCTCTTTAGAGCTTTTTGGAGATTTTGATACATAGAGGTAACTTTCAATCTACACCATGAAATTCTGATTTTATTGCATATCTAGGAAGCCCTAGGCCTAACCTAACTGTAGGAATAGAAAACCCTAGAATTTGAGTCCAATTCGTGTCCTATTTGGACACGTATCAGTGTCATTGTTCAACTGTTTGATGAAATGCCCCAATGGGCATTTCGATCAAATTTTTAGAAACTAAATGAATAGGAATTTGTATTTTGATGTTGCTTATCATTTTCTTTTGGTATGGGGGGGTCTCTGTGTTGTGTCGTGTCAGATTCGACACTTGTACACGCGGGTGCGCGCGCGCGCGTGAGGCAGTGCGCGTGTCCTGCCACTCGGGGGATTTTGCTCTTCGGACACAGCACAAGGACACGCAAACTTGACACACACTAGGGGGCAATGACTGACAACACGTGTGTCAAGTCTCACGTGTCCCCGTGTCGTGTCGATGGAACACGAGGCTCTGCACTGGTCGGGACTGACAGGTTCAGTCGGGTTTTAGTGTCATTGATACGTGATTGTAAGTCGGACACGTGGACGCTTGGACTCAATGCAGACACCTAGACACGATGACCTATCCTAGGCGAACCTAGAGTGGTGAGCACGAGTCCGGGTTTGGACTGTGTAGTGTGCACAACACGCGTGCACACGTGCACGATGTAGTGCACTGAACAGTGCCTGTGTGCACTGTTTTGGTGTCTTGAATTGTTTGGACACGTTTGTGTCCTCTTGTTAGGACACAAACACATTGTATGACACATGTATACTGTATATGTTCGTTACCAACCCATAGTTTCATATATTAGTTTGATTTTAATTTCAAATTCTCATTTACCCCCATTTTTCTGAAACAAGTATTAATCTGTTATTTTCTAGGTTTTAAAATTGAGTTTGGATAGTTGATTAAACCTATTTAATACTGTTAGATGTTTGGTTTAAGTCCCAATTAGGGTTCTCCTATATGTTATCTAACTGTGGTTAAGTTTTGGGTTGATTTGGTGGTATATTGGAATCAAAATGGGGATTGGAAACTGTGGGACTGAAAACTGAGATTATGGACTGAAAAGCTGTGAATGTTTTGAATTGATTTCCTTCCTTTCCTATGCAGTTTAATAACTGAACTGATTTGAGTATGTTCCTATATTTTTTCTGAGAAATCTGAGAACTGTTGGGCTTCTACTCACTGTACACCACTATGCATTTCTCTCTCACACACACACCATTACACACTCATAAACCTGTGACACTCTCACACACATTCCCTCTCTCACTCACAGTTTACACACACACATAGTAGCTCCACTCTCTACACACACACATGCTCTCTCTCTATATATCTATGTATGTAAATTCTATATATGTCATATGTACATATATGTAAATAATGTATTGTGAATATATATATTATACATGAATATCTATCTATATATGTAAATCATATTTGTAATATAAGGTATATGCTAGCCTTGAATTCTTATAATGTGTATATAGTATTTGAGCCTAGGTATATATAATATATATATGTGAAGTTCCTAATGTGTTGTACTATAACCTAGTATGTGTGAGTGTAATATATGTAGACTATGTGTATGTATCCATGAATATGGCTACCCTATGTGTATAGACTTGTAGTGACTAGGTTGAGTTGTGGTGTGTACTAGCTAGTATGAGTTGAAGGACTTGGTATGCTAGCATAGGCTAGTTTAGCCTAGTTTAGACTAGTATAGACTTGATTAGCGTAGAATGACTTGTTTGACCTACTTTAGACTTGTTAGACCTAGTTTGACCATAGTTGACCAAGTTTGGCTTCTAGGGTTGGCTAGAGTTGACCAAGAGTTGACTTTGGCCTAGATTGACCTAGACTCATGTAGAGTGCATAGTAGAACTTCATTTTACCATTTTAGACTTGTTGTGACTTGTGCTGTTCTGATTAGGAGCCAAACACCACTCCTCGGACAGTACTTTCATATTGGACACTCAGATACCAGGCGAGTACATTCTCTGATCATTTCATATCCAGCTTAGAATTATTTCCTGTATTAAATTACTTTACTTGTTACTGTCACGTTGGTCACACGGATTGGTACTATATGGATCCCTTCTTGAGATGTTATCCTTAGGGAGCATCGGGTACTACATGTTTTGTGCGTTTCACTTACATGGCATATCACTATGCTTCGTTGGTTCATTGATCACTTGTGACATATACTCTTATGATCACAGAGTCTCCTTGAATCCTTATCCCATTTACTGGGTATCCTAGAATCTCCTAGAATCCCCATTTATGGGACATCCATGTATCACCCTTCGGGGGCCTTTGCATGGAATCATAACATAACCTGGTTGGATCCTTGTATATTGATTGGGGGTACGGGGGAGTAGAAATAGACATGTGAATACTATCCAAGTAGTGTAGCATCAGAATCTTTCCATAGTGTAGTATCAGAATCTCCTATGCCATTTACATGTCTACATTGTACTCTGACTCACTAGCCACTGTTAGTCTCTATTTATAGTAGATATTTCTATTACAATTCTCTTTCTGTTTACATACTGCATTTTCTTCGGTACCTGTATCTTACTTTACTGTATGATTATATTTTCTAACCTGCTATGAACTGTTGGGATGTACTGTACTCGCTCCTGTCCTGACTGGACCTGTTGAAAATATTACAGAGGACGAGGAGGAGGCCTATGTGGATACCTTCTACGGGGCAGCCCTAGACGACACTTGCGAGCTGGACTCTCAGGAGGACCCAGCTCTAGCTGAGGACATTACCCCTATTGCCTAGACTAGCTTAGTTAGGCCTTATCTTATTTTATGTTGTCTTGAGACTGTTTAGCTAGACTTTACTTCTGTTCAGAGATTTTGAGTTGTATATTCTTTCATATTCAGTAGCTGAGATTTGTACTCTGGATATTTGCTGGGATATTTTCTTAGACTATTTTATCTTCTGTATTTCCTTGAGTTCTATATCATATCGTGCTTTCTTCTTTCTTAGTTGTGATTGAGTTAATTTACTGCAATGTCACCCCCATTCGGGGAGTATAAACTGCTTAGTATTAAATTGTTTGATGTATGTTGACCTAGGACAGCGTTCTACCGCCGATACTGCGGCAGGCTGGACGTACCTACGTCTCGTGCCCTTACTTTAGGGTGCGGGTCGTGACACTTTTTTAGTGGTGGCCTATGCAGGTCTAGACTAGAAGTGTAGTGATATTCGAATTAGAGTATCACTACAGCCTGCAGTAGGATATAGGATATTAATTTTTTTTAAGGTACTCAATCATATTAGAAAAAATTCTTTTTATTGCCATCTAAATCCTTATTGTCAGCTGATCCTTTTGAATTTTAATTGTCCGCCTTTGTTATATCGCTTCCTTCTCAGAAATTGATACTCTTGTTTGTCTATCTTCAGGATGGTAGAGACTCGATCGTAGCGTACCATTCATGGGGATGCTATAGAGGGGACTGCTACCACTCAGCCAGTACAGCAGGGCCAGGGGACTGCAGCTCCTGCCATCTCTGCTCGTATTGAGACCTCGACAGCAACAGCAGGGGGTATGCCGGAGGCAGGACCCAGTCTTCGCAGAGGAGCCCTTCCAGCAACCGCCGCCTACAGGATACGTGGATGCGGCGCAGATGTTCGCATACTTCCAGCAGTTCATGGACCGGCAGCAGGCTCGACAGGACAGGGGCATGGAGTTGGCCCTTACGACGGTTGCAGCTCGACCAGTGGTCCATCAGCCGAGGACACCGGGGATAGAGCAGTTTCAGAAGATGAGCCCCAGAAGACTTTCTGGGGATAGAGGGGATTCTATATGCCGATGAGTGGATCGAGCATATAGAGGAGATCTTCCGCCTGGCCCATATACCAACAGATCTCCAGATTGAGGCCGCAGCTAGCCGAATGCGAGATCTTGCTCGCACCTGGTATCAGTCAGACCCCAGGGTGGGGGTAGCTGGGCAGACTTGGGAGCAGTTCAAGGGCTTCTTCTAGAAGAAGTTCTTCCCAGATTCAGCACTAAAAGCCTTAGAGTCGCAGTTCGAGAGCCTAGTCCAGGGGAGCCTTTCAGTGGAGGAGTACGCTGGGGAGTTCGGCCGCCTCGGCAGGTTCGTAGAGGGCTTGAGCGAGACGGCGAAGGCCCAGAGGTTCCGGAAGGGTCTAGTCAAGGAGGTCAAGTCCCTGACCAAGGGCAACAGGGATGCCAAATTCGAGGAGATCTTGACGGGAGCCTTATTGGCTGAGGATGATCTTGAGCTTAGGCTCAAGAGGGGGCGAGACCCAGTTGGGGGCAGCAGCAGCAGAGGCTAGGCCAAGAGGCCCCACTTTTAGCACCAACAGCTGAGGCAGTTCCAGCCGTAGTCGATCCAGCAGAGGCCAGTTCACCAGTAGCAGCAGTCGAGACAGCACCAGCAGGGTCAGAGATAGGGTGTTACTTGTGCCTACTGCAAGAAGCCTGGGCATGTCTTCAATAAGTGCCGGAAGAGGCTGGGCCAGTGTCTGGTGTGTGGCTCAGCAGACCACCAGATGAGGAAGTGCCGTATGGGACGAGCAGCTCAGGGGACAGCAGTCAGAGCTCCAGCAGAGGGGACTAGCCCTGCAGACACAGCAGCAGAGGTTCATCCAGCACCAGCAGCAGGCCAGGGGAGGCCAGCAGGGGCGAGGATTCGCCATGGCAGCAGAGGATGCGGAGGCCATCGGAGAGCTGATCGCAGGTTCGATTTTTCTCGACTCCAGTCCAGCTTTTGTATTATTCAATTTTGGTGCTTCGCATAGCTTCATATCAGTATCTTTTACGATTAGACACGGTATCGTAGCTGAATTGTTTCGTAGGACTTACAAGATCACGACCGGGGGTGGCATTATCCTCGTGAGTGATGTTTGTAAGGGTCGGAGAGTAGTTTTAGGAGGTCGTGAGTTGGAGGTGAGCCTGCTCGTAATGCCATTGTCAAACTATGATATAGTACTAGGCATGGATTAGTTGAGCAGGCACCACGTCAGCATTGATTGCAGAGGGGGTAGAGTTCTTTTCAGAGCGCCGGGGGAGCCAGAGTTCGAGTACTCCAGACGTCAGGCAGAGAAGAGCAGCGGAGTCTTCTGTGGGGTCTCGGTCGAGGAGCAGACGATTCCACACCCCTTGATAGCAGAGTATATGGATGTTTTCCCAGAGGAGTTGTCGGGATTTCCACCAGACAGAGACATTGAGTTCTCGATAGACTTGGTTCCAGGAGCGGAACCCATCTCTCAGCATGTCTATCGGGTGAACAACAGTGAGTTGGTGGAGCTGAAGAAGCAAGTGGATGAGTTGCAGGACAAGGGCTTCATCCACTCGAGTTTATCGCCATGGGGTGCACCAGTGTTGTTTGTGCCGAAGAAGGATGGGTCAGTACGGATGTGTATTGACTATAGGGCACTCAACAACCTCACGATCAAGAACAAATACCCACTGCCGCGGATCGACGATCTTTTTGACCAGTTGAGCGGAGCTCGGGTATTTTCCAAGATTGATCTGAGGTCGAGATATCACCAGGTGAAGGTGAAGGGGGAAGATATTCCCAAGACCGCTTTCAGGACACGGTTCGGGCAGTTTGAGCTTTTGGTTATGCCGTTTGGGCTAACCAATGCACCAGCAGTATTTATGAACCTTATGAACAAGGTGTTCCACCAGTATCTGGATCAGTTTGTGGTGGTGTTCATTGACGACATCTTGATATATTCCAAGACTGAGGAGGAGCACGAGGAGCATTTGAGGATCGTGCTGGAGACTCTTAGGAGGGAGCAGCTTTACGGGAAGCTCTCCAAGTGTGAGTTCTTCTTGGACCGGGTGGACTTCTTAGGGCATATGGTGACTGGAGATGGTATCTCAGTTGACCCCAAGAAGATTGTAGCAGTTGAGGCATGGGCAGCGCCGACTTCAGTTGCAAAGATCAGGAGTTTCCTGGGGCTGGCAGGATATTATCGGAGATTTGTGCAGGATATCTCCCGGATTGCAGAGCCGTTGACTTGGTTAACCCGAAAGGATGCTGAGTATGTTTGGTCAGAGGAGTGTCAGGCAGCTTTTGATGAGTTGAAGAAGCGGCTTATGACAGCTCCGATTCTGACATTGCCTTCAGGATCATGTGGTTTCACTATTTATAGTGACGCTTCAGGGAAGGGGCTGGGTTGTGTCTTGCAGCAGCATAGGAAGGTGATTGCCTATGCTTCCAGGCAGTTACGTCCCCATGAGAAGAACTACCCTACCCACGACCTGGAGCTGACAGCAGTGATATTTGCTCTGAAGTTGTGGAAGCATTATCTGTATGGTGAGAGGGTGGAGATCTTCACAGATCACAAGAGCTTAAAGTATGTGTTCACTCAGAAGGAGTTGAACATGAGACAGCACAGATGGCTAGAGTTGATGAAGGATTTTGACATCCTACTTCAGTATCACCCAGGAAAGGCCAACGTGGTTGCCGATGCCTTGAGTAGGTATCCGACAGCCATGTGTTTGACCATGGATCGACATTTGCTTGCAGACTTAGAGAGCCTTGGGATTGAGGTGATCGTGCCCGGAGTGCAGATGCAGATGTGGGGCATGCAGATTCAGTCAGACTTTGTGGAGAGGATCAAGTCGGCACAGTTTGAGGACGTTGCTTTGCGGTGTCTCCGAGAGCAGGTTCGAGCAGGATTGCTGGAGGGTGAGTTTTCTCTTGCAGAGGATGGTGGCTTGAGGTACGGTTCCAGGTTATGTGTGCCCAGCAGAGATCTCAGGGAGCAGGTTATGCAGGAGGCCCACATATCTCAGTACTCTATACACCCGGGTGCCAACAAGATGTACCGAGATTTGAAGGAGCATGTTTGGTGGTCCGGGATGAAGCGGGAGGTGGCTCGCTTCGTGGCTAGGTGTTTGGTCTGTCAGCAGGTCAAGGCAGAGAGGCAGAGGCCCGGTGGATTATTGCAGCCGCTGCCCATTTCCGAGTGGAAATGGAAGCATATCACTATGGACTTCGTATCAGGATTGCCACGTACACCAGGAGGAAAAGACGCAATTTGGGTCATCGTTGACAGGTTGACCAAATCGGCCCACTTCTTGCAATTCAAGGTGGGTACGTCTACAGAGAGGCTGGCAGAGATGTATCTGCGGCAGATAGTCAGGATCCATGGGGTTCCGGTCAGCATCGTCTCAGATCGGGATAGTCGCTTTACTTCCCATTTCTGGAGGAGTCTGCAGACCAGCTTGGGCACTCAGCTCAAGTTTAGTACTGCATACCACCCCCAGACGGACGGACAGTCAGAGCGGACTATTCAGACACTTGAGGATATGCTACGGACGTGCGTCCTGGACTTTGGAAGTTCCTGGGAGGATCATCTATATTTGGTGGAGTTTGCTTACAACAACAGTTTCCAGGCTAGCATTGAGATGTCACCTTTCGAGGCTCTGTATGGGCGTAGGTGTCGTACACCCTTATCTTGGGATGATGTTGGTGAGCGAGCTTTACTGGGGCCAGAGATGGTTGTTGACGCAGCCGAGAAGGTGAAGCTCATCAGGGACAGACTTCGCGTGGCGCAGGACAGACATCGGTACTCGGCCGATAGCCACCGGAGGCCGTTGGAGTTTGAGGTACAGATTAGACTAGGATTAGATTTAGGTTTGTTTGTTTATGATTTTTGATCATGTTTGTTTATTATAATTAATTGAGACCTTGCTTGTGATTAGGTCGGAGACCAAGTTTTCTTGAGGATATCTCCGACTCGTGGTACGATACGTTTTGGTGGAGACGGGAAGCTTAGCCTGTGCTTCATCGGCCCTTTCGTTATCAGCGGGAGAGTCGGTGACGTGGCATACAGGCTAGACTTACCGCCTGTACTAGTGGGGGTCCATAACGTATTCCATGTATCACAGTTGAGATGGTACGTGGCTGACCGTAGCCATGTGCTCAATCATTCAGAGATTGAGGTTGGGCCTTCTCTCAGCTATCCAGAGCAACCAGTGGAGATTCTGGATCGACGGGAGAAGGTTCTGAGGAACCAGGTGATACCCTTGGTACGCGTCGCATAGAGGCATCATTCTCCAGGAGAGTCTACCTGGGAGCGGGAGGATGAGATGCGCGAGCGTTACCCATATCTTTTTGGACCGTGAGGTATACTCTCTATCCTTCTCATCAGTTGCATTTCGCCTTTCAATTTCGAGGACAAAATTCTTTTAAGGAGGGTAGATTTGTTACTACCACGTTTCAAGTTTGAGGGTATTTTTGTCATTTTGGGGTTATTTAAATTTATTAGAATTTATGGGAATTTTTAGAAATTATTTTGGAATTGTTTGAATGTAGGTTGACTAGGTTGACTTTGACTAGCTTTGACTTTGTAAACCTAACCCTAGTTGAGTTGGACTTGGCTAGATATAAGACCCTAGGTTAAGTTAAGTTAACCATACTCTAGTTATTGAAATCAATGAGGAAATAGAGTTTAGAATAGAAAGTTTTAGACACAAGTCATGACTTGTGATTGAACCATTGATTTATGACTAAGCCCAACCCACTAGCAACCCTAACCCAAGCCCAACATGGCCGGCCACTTAACCCTTCCTAGGGATTCCCCCCTTATAAATATCCTCTTAGAAATTAGGGCTAGCCTCTAAGGAAAAATAAGCTTTAGAAAAGGTATTTTCTCAACTTCTAAAATTCCTAGAAATTCCATTTTAGCTCCATTTTCCCTCAAACAAATTGCAATAGGTTTAAATATAGTTTTCTTGTTGGTATATGTTCTTCTCAGATTCAAATCAATTTGGAGAAGTTTGCTAGCAAGAGGAACACCTCTCTTTAGAGCTTTTTGGGGATTTTGATACATAGAGGTAACTTTCAATCTACATCTTGAAATTCTGATTTTATTGCATATCTAGGGAGCCCTAGGCCTAACATAACTGTAGGAATAGGAAACCCTAGAATTTGAGTCCAATTCGTGTCCTATTTGGACACGTATCAGTGTCCTTGTTCAATTGTTTGATGAAATGCCCCAATGGGCATTTCGATCTAATTTTTAGAAACTAAATGAAAAGGAATTTGTATTTGATGTTGCTTATCGTTTTTTTTTTGGTTTGGGGGTATCTCTCTGTCGTGTCGTGTCAGATTCGACACTTGCACACGCGGGTGCGCGCGCGCGAGGCAGTGCGCGTGTCCTGCCACTCGGGGGCTTTTGCTCTTCGGACACAGCACAAGGACACGCAAAACTTGACACACACTAGGGGGCAATGACTGACACCACGTGTGTCAAGTCTCACGTGTCCCCGTGTCGTGTCGAGTGAGCACGAGGCTCTGCACTGGTCGGGACTGACAGGTTCAGTCGGGTTTTAGTGTCACTGATACGCGATTGTAAGTCGGACACATGGACACTTGGACTCAGTGCAGACACCTAAACACGATAACCTATCCTAGACGAACCTAGAGTGGTGAGCACGAGTCCTGGTTTGGACTGTGTCGTGTGCACGACACGCGTGCACACGTGCACGATGCAGTGCACTGAACAGTGCCTGTGTGCACTGTTTTGGTGTCTTGAATTGTTTGGACACGTTTGTGTCCTCTTGTTAGGACACAAACACATTGTATGACACATGTATACTGTATATGTTCATTACCAACCCATAGTTTCATATATTAGTTTGATTTTAATTTCAAATTCTCATTTACCCCCATTTTTCTGAAACAAGTATTAATCTATTATTTTCCAGGTTTAAAAATTGAGTTTGGACAGTTGATTAAACCTATTTAATACTGTTAAATGTTTGGTTTAAGTCCAAATTAGGGTTCTCCTATATGTTATCTAACTGTGGTTAAGTTTTGGGTTGATTTGGTGGTATATTGGAATCAAAATGGGGATTGGAAACTGTGGGACTGAAAACTGAGATTATGGACTGAAAAGCTGTGAATGTTTTGAATTGATTTCCTTCATTTCCTATGCATTTTAATAACTGAACTGATTTTAGTATGTTCCTATATTTTTTCTGAGAAATCTGAGAACTGTTGGGCTTCTACTCACTGTACACCACTATGCATTTCTCTCACACACACACACACACCATTACACACTCATAAACCTGTGACACTCTCACACACATTCCTTCTCTCACTCACAGTTTACACACACACACATAGTAGCTCCACTCTCTACACACACACACATGCTCTCTCTCTATATATCTATGTATGTATATTCTATATATGTCATATGTACATATATGTAAATAATGTATTGTGAATATATATATATTATACATGAATATCTATCTATATATGTAAATCATATTTGTAATATAAGGTATATGCTAGCCTTGAATTCTTATAATGTGTATATAGTATTTGAGCCTAGGTATATATAATATATATATATAAATATGTGAAGATCCTAATGTATTGTACTATAACCTAGTATGTGTGAGTGTAATATATGTAGACTATGTGTATGTATCCATGAATATGACTACCCTATGTGTATAGACTTGTAGTGACTAGGTTGAGTTGTGGTTTGTACTAGCTAGTATGAGTTGTAAGGACTTGGTATGCTAGCATAGGCTAGTTTAGCCTAGTTTAGACTAGTATAGACTTGATTAGCCTAGAATGACTTGTTTGACCTAGTTTAGACTTGTTAGACCTAGTTTGACCATAGTTGACCAAGTTTGACTTCTAGGGTTGACCAGAGTTGACCAAGAGTTGACTTTGGCCTAGATTGACCTAGACTCATGTAGAGTGCATAGTAGAACTTTATTTTACCATTTTAGACTTGTTGTGACTTGTGCTGTTCTGATTAGGAGCCAGACACTACTCCTCGGACAGTACTTTCATATTGGACACTCAGATACCAGACGAGTACATTCTCTGATCATTTCATATCCAGCTTAGAATTATTTTCTGTATTAAATTACTTTACTTGTTACTGTCACGTTGGTCACACGGATTGGTACTATATGGATCCCTTCTTGAGATGTTATCCTTAGGGAGCATCGGGTACTACATGTTTTGTGCGTTTCACTTACATGGCGTATCACTATGCTTCGTTGGTTCATTGATCACTTGTGACATATACTCTTATGATCACAGAGTCTCCTTGAATCCTTATCCCATTTACTGGGTATCCTAGAATCTCCTAGAATCCCCATTTATGGGACATCCATGTATCACCCTTCGGGGGCCTTTGCATGGAATCATAACATAACCTGGTTGGATCCTTGTATATTGATTGGGGATACGGGGGAGTAAAAATAGACATGTGAATACTATCCAAGTAGTGTAGCATCAGAATCTTTCCATAGTGTAGCATCAGAATCTCCTATGCTATTTATATGTCTATATTGTACTCTGACTCACTAGCCACTGTTAGTCTCTATTTATAGTAGATATTTCTATTACAGTTCTCTCTCTGTTTACATACTGCATTTCCTTCGGTACCTGTATCTTACTTTACTGCATAATTATATTTTCTAACCTGCTATGAACTGTTGAGATGTACTGTACTCACTCCTGTCCTGACTAGACCTATTGAAAATATTACAGAGGACGAGGAGGAGGCCTGTGTGGATACCTTCTACGAGGCAGCCCTAGACGACACTTGCGAGGTGGACTCTCAGGAGGACCCAGCTCTAGCTGAGGAAATTACCCCTATTGCCTAGACTAGCTTAGTTAGGCCTTATCTTATTTTATGTTGTCTTGAGACTGTTTAGCTAGACTTTACTTCCGTTCAGAGATTTTGAGTTGTATATTCTTTCATATAGATTTGTACTCTGGATATTTGCTGGGATATTATCTTAGACTATTTTATCTTCTGTATTTCCTTGAGTTCTATATCATATCGTGCTTTCTTCTTCCTTAGTTGTGATTGAGTTCATTTACTGCTATGTCACCCCCATTCGGGGAGTATAAACTGCTTAGTATTAAATTGTTTGATGTATGTTGACCTAGGACAGCGTTTTACCGCCGACACTACGGCGTAGGCTGGACGTACCCACGTCTCGTGCCCTTACTTTAGGGTGCGGGTCGTGACAGCACCCTATCGTCACCGAGTTCGGGGATGTATTCCCCGAGGAATTGCCAGGACTGCCACCCCGACCGAAATATTGAGTTTTCCATTGAGCTTATTCCGGGAGCCGAGCCTATTTCATCTCGAGTATATCGTCTGGCACCCAAGGAGTTGGTAGAGATGAAGACGCAGATTGATGACTTATTAGAGAAGGGATTTATTCGTGCCAGCGTGTCACCATGGGGGGCGCCCGTTCTTTTTGTGCCTAAGAAAGACGGGACAGTGCGCATGTGCATCGACTATAGAGCATTGAATGCAGTGACAGTGAAGAACAAGTATCCCTTGCCGCGTATAGACGATCTATTTGATCAACTGAGTGGAGCAAAAGTATTCTCCAAGATTGACTTACGATCAGGCTATCACCAATTGAAGGTACGGAAGGAAGACATTGTAAAGATGGCTTTTCGATCAAGGTATGGACACTATGAGTTCTTGGTCATGCCTTTCGGTTTGACCAATGCTTTCGCAGTTTTCATGAATCTTATGAACAAGATCTTTCACCAGTACTTGGACAAATTCTTAGTAGTCTTTATCGATGATATCTTGATTTACTCCAAGAGTCAAGAGGAGCATGAACAGCACCTACGGATAGTTTTGGGAACGTTGAGGAATGAGTGAATTTTTGCGAAGCTTAGCAAGTGTGATTTTTTTCTCAAGGAGGTATCATTTCTTAGTCATATTGTTACGGGTGATGGTATATCAGTGGACCCAGAGAAGATTACAGCAGTAAATCATGGCCCGCTCCCACATCAGCTTCTGAGGTAAGAAGTTTCCTCGGACTTGAGGGTTACTACCGACGGTTCGTAGAAGATTTCTCTCGAATAGCGGGGCCTATGACTCGATTAACTTGTAAGGATCAGAAGTTTGTATGGACAGACGAGTGTCAAGCTGCATTTGACAAGTTGAAGAAGCGATTGACCACAACACCGATCTTGACACTACCATCGGGCCCGAGAGGATTTGAGATCTACAGCGATGCATCCGGAAAAGGATTAGGATGCGTATTGATGATGCATGGTCGGATAGTAGCATATACAACGTGATAGTTGAGAGTGCACGAGAAGAATTATCCGACCCATGATCTAGAGCTCGCAATGATTATCTTTGCTTTGAAGCTATGGCGACACTACTTATACGGCGAGAAGGTTGATATCTACACTGATCATAAGAGCCTCAAGTTTGTGTTCACACAAAAAGAGTTGAATATGCGACATTATCATCCGGGCAAGGCTAATGTCGTGGCAGACGCATGAAGCCGTAAGTCCATGGCACACTTTTTGACTACGCAGAAGGAATTGATTAGAAACTTGGAACAACTTGATATTGAGGTAGTATTGCCTGGAACAGACGGTGTATTAGCCAACCTCCAAGTACAATCATCATTGGTAGAGCGCATCAAGGCAGCATTGCCCAATGATGCTAGATTTCAACGGCTCAGAGAAAGGATCGAAGCAGGAGAGCAGACAGGATTAAGAATCCACCCCGATGGGATATTGCGATGTGGTGATCGCATTTATGTTCCCAATGGAGAACTACCGCAGGAGCTGATGGCAGAGGATCACAGTTCGACTTACTTTATTCATCCCGGAGGAACCAAGATGTACCGCGACTTACGACAGTATTATTGGTAGCACGGAATGAAGCGAGAGATAGCTCATTTTGTTGCCAAGTGCTTGGTATGTCAACAAGTGAAGACGGAGCACCAGAGGACGGTCGGATTATTGCAGCCGCTACCTATTCCCGAGTGAAAGTGGGAGCACATTACTATGGATTTCGTCACGGGTTTTCCTCGGAGTCCGAGGGGACGTGACGTAGTATGGGTGATTGTGGATAGACTCACCAAGTCAGCCCACTTTGTACCTTTTAGAGTGGGCCAATCGACAGAGGTATTGGGAAAAATATATATGGAGCAGATTATGAGATTACACGGTGTGCCTATTAGTATTGTGTCGGACCGCAACTCGAGATTTACCTCGCACTTTTGGTGGAGTATGCAAGAGAGTTTGGGTGCACGATTGAAGTTTAGCACATCATACCATCCGCAGACAGATGGCCAGTCAGAGTGCACTATTCAGACGCTAGAGGATATGTTGAGAGTGTGCATGCTTGACTTTGGCGGTTCATGGGAGCTCCATCTTCATCTTGTTGAGTTTTCCTACAATAATAGATATCAAGCGAGCATTCAAATGGCTCCGTTTGAGGCGTTGTATGATAGGAAGTGTCGGTCTCCTGTTTGTTGGAGCGACATAGGAGAGCGACAGCTATTGGGTCCCGAGTTAGTCTTGAGCACAGTAGAGACAGTGAAGAAAATTCAGGGCCACCTGCGAGCAGCGCAGGATCGTCAGAAGCAGTGGGCAGATAATCGTCGTCGACCCTTAGAGTTCAAAGAAGGCGACCATGTGTTCTTGAAGATATCCCCCACTAGGGGCACATTTCGATTCGGAGGGCGTGGCAAGTTGAGTCCAAGGTACATTGGGCCTTTTGACGTCTTGGATCGTGTTGGAGAGGTTGCCTATAGATTGGCCTTGTCACCGTCATTAGAGGGAGTGCATGACGTATTCCATGTATCTCAACTGAGGAGGTACGTGGCGGACGACAATCATGTGCTTGATCACTCCGAGATCACAATTGGACCCAGTTTGTCGTACGAAGAGCAACCAGTAGGTATCCTCGACCTCCGAGTGAAGGTGTTACGGAATTAATCTATTCCATTGGTTCGTGTGGCATGGAAGCATCACTCGCCAAGGGAGTCCACTTGGGAGCGTGAGGACGACATCCGAAATCGCTACCGCATTTAATCGAAGACGAAGTTATGTTTGGCATTAAGCTTTTAAATTACTATCACTTTCCTTGCATTGCATTTCATTTCCCGACCTTAGTTTAATTTTGAGGACGAAATTTTCTTTAAGTTGGGTAGGATGTAAACCCCCATAATTTATAATTGATTTTTTTAATTTAATTAATTTTCGTTATGCATTTCATTATTTATGGATTTAGTTACTACTAGTTTATTAGTATAATTAATGTATAAGTGTATATATATAATATTATATGTGTGCATGTTCGTATTTCTATTAAATAAGGAATATAATTAAATCTAGGATTTTAGGAATTTATTTGTAATTTTTGTGATAATTTTTGTTAGCTAAAAGGAAGATATATATATATATATATATATATATATATATGTATATATATATATATATATATATATATATATATATATATATATATATATATATATATATATAGCTTTTTGGAAAAAGAAAAGAAAAGAAAAAGAATTAGATAAAGAAAAGAAAAGAAAAAGAATGAGAAAAGAAAAGAAAAAAAAAAAAAGGAAGTGAGTAGTAGCCGCTCACTTAAGTGAGCGGGCCCACCAGCGTTAGCATTGGAGCAACCCCACCCCCCTCCCTCCCCCCCCCCCACCCCCCGCGCGTGCGCGAGTACAGTAGGATTAGTGGGAAATTGAGTAATCCGAAACCCATTAGTATTAGGGTTGGTTGCAACTTGTTATATATATAACTTTTTGCACAAAACTCAAAACCCTAAACTTCCAAAATAAAAGTTGAGGCTGATCATACCCTCTTCGCCTAAGAGTTCGTTTCACCAGCGACGGAGCTTTGTGTGCGACAAACGGAGCATCGAAAGTCAGTCCCTCGTCACCCACGGAGCAGTTTTCCCACTCAAGGTACCCTACTTCCCTACGACGTAACTTTTTACTCGTAGCACCAATTTTTGATCCGTAAGATTTTTTGGAAAGTAGACTTGACACTCTTCGAGATCCTGCAGGTGGATTTTGAAACAACCCATCGACTTGCTCGAAAATTCGAGACGAAGTTGAAGAAAAATATATTTTCTGTAATACTAAAAACTATTGTAAAACGACAACTTGTCGGCCAATTTTCTTGCTGTACAGTAAAGAATTTTAGAAACTAATTGAAAACAGTAAATGACAATATAACCGAGATCGCAACACATCTTTTGGATAGTCGTTTCGATTAACGTGTAAAAAGTAAATTGATGTTTAAGTTGGAGAAAAACCTGTGTTAATTTATATAAAATTTTTGAGTTTTTCTCGATACGGCGTGCGCCCCGACAAACCGGACAACGTGGTCGTGCGCTATACACATTGAAAGGCGTGCATGGACGTTGCTGACATATGGTAACTGACGGAACTCAGTTTCGTCGTGTGTGCGCGACGAAATCAGTCCGTATCCGTCAAGATACCCCGTATTGCCAAATTGCAAACTTTGTCCTAACTTCGTGTACATTCGTCGAAACGAAATGAAACTTGCGCCAAAGGTTCGAATCGAAATTCTGATCCTACGTGCCAAGTTTGGTTCAATTCTGAGAAGGTCGAATCAGAACCCTTTTTCGGCGGGCCCGCGACATACTCAAACAGGCAATTTTGTACACGGCTCATCAGAATCCAAAACAGGACATACCGTTGAGATCCTCTCCTCAAACTGAAATCGTAGACATATAGTTTGATGACTTCAGAGACCACAGACTTTGGCACGCATTTCGGTGCAAAACGGGTCCAACGGCGGACATCGTTTTGACCCGAAATTACGATTTTGTCCCTGTTTCATAATTAGACTTTTGGACAGACGTTTTTTGGGTATATCTTTTACACCGAGTGCTTTTTTGATGTTTGTTTCAGCATCCGGAGTTGTTTGGAGATTGTGACGTTTCTTAGCCGACATTGTGATTTCTTGGAACTTGCCACCTTGCACCATCAGGCAAGATACCTTGCCACTTTACCCTGTGATTATTATATTCTTATTTTCAGTTGTTATTTTTAGCATTTCATATTTCTTGATATTATAAATCTGTGCGTCCAAGTCACACTTGGGTGCAAACGACTCTACCGGTCCTTTTTCTAGCTTTATTTATTTCTCTTGCATTGACTTAGTCTAGTGATCACCCATTGATGTTGAGGTATTGGTATATCTCATACGGCCTTGACACTTGCTTTACCACATGATATGAGTCACATGTAGGACACGTATCCGCGTAGTCGGCTGGCCACCGGTACGTATGGAGCGTGCGACGGATAGAAGTAACTGTCAATAGTATTTCATGTTAGTGGACTTGGCAGTTACTCGAGGTTTATGAGTCGTGGATGCGACCCTACTAGGCATTGGGTGGGGAGAACAGTTTCCTTAACGTATGGGTCCTTATGCACTACCTGTTACTGATCCTGCTGGTCTCTGACATTCGAGGAATGTTATGCTTTAAGGTCCCTGGTATCCTGATGGGGCCATACCTGACTTACTGTTACTGAGCCAGATACCCATGCATGGAAGGATTGTTCTCAACTGCATTATCACTATAGAACTGGTAGGTACCCTATTGCATGCATCCCTTTTCCTTTCTATTATATTATCACAGTTTATATGGCATGGTATTTTCTTGTATCTTGCCACGTCCCACTGAGGACCTGGTTATCTCTCCAGGGTTAGACAATTTTTTACAGGAGTACGGAGCGGCTATGTATCCATCTTACATCGATGACGAGGCAGTCACTACTGATTTCTAGTCTATTCTATATTTGAGACTTTAGTGGACATTATTTTACACCTCTTTTCTTTCTATTTTTACGAAGGTTCGACTACGATCTTGTGAGACTATTTTTATAGCTGTTTGGAGTGAGCATGTTCACCCGCCTATCTTTGATACACTTACTTATTTATTTGGACTCTACTATCTTCTGTGTTGAGCTGTGATGAGATTAGATTTTATAAATTCTGGCATGTGATTATTTTATTTTACAGCTTATGTACATATATGAGGATTCCATATATTGGAGTATTCTTCGTATATGTCCAACTGGCATGTTCACGTACTTGGTCCTACGTATTTTGGGACTGGGGCGTTACATGTTTTTGTGGTAGCCCATGCAGGTCCACGATAATATTGTTGGGTTACATGACTGTGCCCAACAAGCCTGCATATAGGAATAGGAATATCTCATCCCGAACTACTACTACTCCTTGACTTCCAATCTTTTTTGAAACTTCCTTGATTATTTAACTTACCTCATATCTAATCTTTCCTAATATCGACTTATCTTTCTCGTGCCATCAGTATGCATCTAAGAAGCGGTCGCACTTCTGCCTTGGCCCTCACATCTGGTGAGGAGGCTATTCCGGAGGGACATAATCCTTCCATGACTCCAGCGACACCATACCAGCCAGGACAGTCGCAGCCTACTACGACACCGACGATGGAGTACCCAGAGAATGCAGCACCCCCAAGCAGCCAGGCTGGGCAGACTACTACTATGCCACCGGAAGGGAATGTACCACTGCCACCACCACCACCATTCTCTCAGCAGTTTCCCCCACAGTCGGGACCCCAGATGTCTCCACCATCGACTGATGGGAGCCCTACTTGTCACGTCCCGCTTCCCGGATGGAAGGGTGACGTCATAAACACATCCCCAGGCTACGCGCCGAAATTCGCGATTGTCGCCCGTAATCATCAGCAGAATGGAAAATACAAGAAATTCTCATGGCATTAAAATATAGTGTAGCTATATTACAGGAAACTTTTCCAACAATTCTATTACAGATTATTACAAAAATAGATTTGCAAAATAACAACGATACTGCTGGTCATAACTGTGGGTAATCCCGACAGTTTACTCCTCGTCGTAGTGCGACGATGCTTCGGCGGAGGCGTCTTCTTCTCCTTCACCTAGTGAACAAATACTAGGTCGTTTAGAAAACGACGAGCAAGTCCTCGGCCAAGAACGGTGAAAGTTAAACAAAAGATGAATATGTAGTTTTGAAAAAAAAAATGAAACAAGGTATGCCAAATTGCACTGCTATGTATATATATAAATATATATATATCTGCTTTAATAAAACATGAATGAAATCAACGTCCTACTCCATGAATAATAAGATTTTCGAGCTTCCCTTGAGCTTTTAGTAGGAATTGCTTCCTTGAGCTATTAAGGACACAGCCCACCCATAGTAGGCCGCATTGTTTTCTGGAGTAAGATTTGAAAAGAAATGCAGTTTTGAGAACAATACTCCGAATAGTCCTCTAAATATTTCTCGTGAACAATCCCGTTGACCTGGGATCAGGCTGTGATTTCCGAGCCTCCCTTGGGCTAAAAAGACATCTATTGATGTTACTGTCAGATAGATGTAGAGCCTCCCTTGGGCTAGTACACCCTAGTCGAAACTAGATGCACTGATTTACGAGATTTCCAAAATACTGATCAGCTTTTTGTTATTTATGTTACGGGATATCTAGGGATATTCAGTTGTTCTCCCCTCCCAAATGCTTCCTTAGATAAGAAATTTTCTAAAAATTTCCGAAGGTCGGAAATTTGTCAATCTCCTAAATTTCTTAAAAATTTCAGCAGTCTCCTTTGTATTTAGGAGCCCCGAAAATTTACAAGAAACATATATATTATGAAAGTAATATATGGGCTCGCCGACCCCTTCAGTGGAGCAACTCTCAACACCGGAACCACGCAAGTAAATAATTGGGCTCGCCGACCCCTTCGGTGGAGCAACTCTCAACATCGGAACCACGCAAGGAATAAAAGAAGAAAAAGGAACTGGAGACTTATACCTGAGCAAGCAATGATTACCTTTCTTTTGGCAATTAGTCGGGTCGCGGCTTGCTAATAGCTTTGCAGTTTGTCAAAATAGAGCAAATATTTATTTCAACTATACTAGTTAATATGCAGGACTTTATAATACATAACTATATATGTACAGGTATATGTATATATATATATATATATATATATATATATATATATATATGTATGTATATATATATATGTAGATATATTTATATATATTTATAGATATATATATATATATATATATATATATGTATGTATATATATATATGTAGACAGTATAAAGAAAATCAATCAAGCAGAACTCTTCGATATCAACATTTTAACTTTTGTGCATGAAATAGAAAAATGTCGGAAAGAGACTTAATTCTAAATACGAACACACAAAATTGAGTACTAAATAGAGGAATACAGGATTCTTGTACTTTTTACCTTCTCGGCATGCGGTCCAGCTATTCAGTTCTTGTGTATGACAAACTTACCATTGGAGAGTCCCATATGTTCATATGTGTTTGTTTGTTCATGAAGAGTTCAATAGTTCATGTCCACAATTGCAAGTTCAAACTCGGTGTCCAAAATTGATTCCTCTACTTGTGTCCAACGTTTATCCACTTATTCGTGATATGTCACAATTAAATCTTTAATTCTTTTGTCTATGTCTATCAAAATTAAACATTTGCTAGAAATCAAGGTTGCAATATTTTAAAATATCTCAAATTGGGTTAAATGTCATCAAAATTTCAGGATAAAAGTAATACCATAATTAGAGAGAATTCCCTAACTTATATTCTGAATTTTGAAATTATGAATTTCAGATTTATATTTAGCCTCTACAAGTTCCAATTCCTAATAATCTCAAACTTATCATAAAAGGAAAATTTGTATATCCTTAGCTTAAAATTTCAGAATTAATTAAGAATTCCTAAATTATTCAGAATTAACTAGAAAAAAGAAAAAGAAAATTTTATTGGAGAAGGAGGAGGAGAAGAGGACTTGCCTTGGATTGGGAATGACCCAAACTTCTCCACAAATCCTAAATTGAAACCAATAGCAAAACAACAATCCTTGTTAGTACTCTAACTTAGTTAGATTAGGAATAGAAAGAGAGGTTGGGGAAGAGAAAGAAATTACCTAGGTTTTTCTTGTTGCTTGAAATTTGGGAAGTGGAAGAGGATGAAGAAGAAGATGAAGAAGAGGATGAAGTGGAGGATGAGGTGGAGGTGGCCGGGAGGGGGCGGCCGGCGGCGGCAGCGGCAGCGGCGGGCGGCAGTAGCTACGGGCGGCAGCAGCGGCTTGGGGGGGTCGGGTGTGTGTGTGTGGGTTTTTGTTTTGTTTTTTTTTCTTTCTTTTCCTTTCCTTTGGTATATGTGTGAGTTTATATAGAGGGGGGGGGAAAGGTTCTGGTGGTGTAAGTGGTGGGGTTGTGGGGTTATATAGGGATAGAGGGAGGGTGAGGTGTCCCCTCCCATTAAATACATGGGGACACCTCTCCTTCTCCATTCTTCTTCATTTATTATATATATATATTTTTTTGAAACAAAATAATAATAATAATAATAATAATAATAATAATAATAATAATAATAATAATAATAATAATAATAATAATAATAATAATAATAATAATAATAATAAAATAAGAGTATTACAAGTCTACTTCCCTTAGAAAAATTCTGTCCTCGGAATTTGGAATAACCAGTACAATAATTGATTACTAACCTGGTTTATGGAATAGATACGGATATTGTTTCCGCATATCTTCTTCCTTCTCCCAAGTTGAATCTCCAGGTGAGTCCTTGCTCCATGCGATTCGTACTAATGGAATGATCCGATTGCGGAGTACCTTCTCTCTTCGATCCAAGATCCCAACGGGTTTCTGTTCTATCCGTAGTGTAGGTCCGACGGTGATTTCTGATTGGTCGAGTATATGGCTCGGATCCGACACATATCTTCGTAGTTGAGAAACATGGAATACATTGTGAACTCCCTCTAGTGTTGGGGGTAAAGCAAGCCGATATGATACATTCCCTACTTTCTCCAATATGTCAAAGGGCCCAATGTATCTCGGACTCAGTTTTCCTCTGGTCCCGAATCTGATGGTTCCCTTGGTTGGTGAAATTTTTAGAAAAACGTGATCTCCAGGTTGAAATTCCAGTATTCTGCGATGCTTATCAGCCCACATCTTCTGTCTATCCTGGGCTGCTTGCAAGTGACTTCTTATTGTCTTGACTATGTCCACAGTTTGTGTTACCAGTTCTGGCCCTAACAATTATCTTTCTCCTACGTCGGTCCAACATACCGACGATCTGCATTTTCTACCATATAGTGCTTCAAAAGGGGCCATTTTGATACTATCGTGATAACTTTTGTTATATAAAAATTCTACCAGATGTAGATGATCATCCCATGCTCCTCCAAAATCTAAAGTAAAAGCTCTCAGCATGTCTTCTAATGTCTGAATGGTCCTTTCAGACTGGCCGTCTGTTTGGGGGTGGTAGGCGGAGCTAAATTTTAATTGAGTGCCAAGATTTTCTTGTAAGCTTTTCCAGAAGTGTGAAGTAAACCGGGTATCTCTATCCGATACTATACTCACTGGTACTCCATGCTGACTGACAATCTGTTTCATGTACATTTCTGCCAGTACCTCTATTGACTGTCCAACTCAAAAAGGAAGAAAATGAGCGGACTTCGTAAGTCTATCCACAATGACCCAAATAGTATTATTACCCCTTTGGGTCCTAGGCAGTTCTGTCACAAAATCCATTGTGAGATGCTCCCACTTCCATTCTGGTATGGGCAACGGCTGAAGAAGTCCTGCTGTTCTTTGATGCTCTGCTTTTACTTGTTGACAGACGAGACATCTGGATACGAATCTGGCAACTTCTCTCTTCATTCCGTGCCACCAAAATGTCTGTTTCAAATCTTTATACATTTTAGTGCTGCCCGGATGAATAGAATATTGTGAGTTATGGGCTTCTGTCATGACCTCCGTTCTTAAATCTCCACTGGGCACACATAACCTATCTCCGAATCTGAGCGATCCGTCCGGATGCTTCCTTATCCCGGTCTGGAGCCCTGCTTCTATTTGTTTCCAGATTTTCTGAAGTTTTGAATCATTTTGTTGGGCTTCCTTAATTCTATCTATTAAGGAGGATTGTATTTGTAAGTTTTGCCATATCCCATCAGTTATCGGGCATATTACTTCAATTCCCATTTTCCTCAAATCCTCAAGGATTTCCTTGGGTGTATTCAAAAGGAAAGCTTCGGGTCTCCTACTTAAGGCATCAGCCACCTTATTAGCCTTGCCTGGGTGATATGTTAGCTCCATATCAAAGTCTTTCAGTAACTCCAACCATCTTCTTTGTCTCATATTGATCTCCTTTGTGTGAAGACATACTTTAAGCTCTTGTGGTCTGTGTATATTTTGATTCTTTCTCCGTATAAATAGTGTCTCCATAACTTAAGTGCAAATACCACTACTGCAAGTTCGAGATCATGAGTTGGATAATTTCTTTCATGTGTCTTTAATTGTCGGGACGCATATGCTATGACTCTTCCGTGCTGCATCAGTACACATCCTAGACCCTTTTCCGATGAATCACTATATATCTCAAATCTACCCGATCCAGATGGTAATGCCAGTATTGGGGCTGAAATTAATCTTTCCTTTAATTCGTCAAATGCGGCTTGATATTTCTCTGTCCAGTTAAACTTTTCTTCCTTCCGGGTAAGACGGGTTAAAGGCTCTGCAATTCTGGAAAAATTCTCTACGAATCTTCGGTAATAACCAGCCAATCCTAAGAAACTTCTGATTTCTGCTACGGACTTGGGTCGGCCAAGACTTAACTGCTTCCACCTTCTTCGGATCTACCGAGATGCCTTCTCCACTGACAATATGCCCTAGAAATGGTATTTGATCCAGCCAAAATTCACATTTACTAAATTTGGCATATAATTGTTCTTCCCGCAGAGTTTGCAGTACTATCCTGAAGTGTTTTTCATGCTCCTCTTCACTTTTGGAGTATATATGAATGTCATCAATGAATACAATCACAAATTTATCCAGATATTGATAAAATACTCGATTCATCAGATCCATAAATATAGCTGGTGCATTTGTCAACCCGAATGGCATAACTAGGAATTCGTAATGCCCATACCGAGTTCTAAATACAGTCTTTAGAATATCTTCTCTTTTTACCTTCACTTGATGATATCCGGACCTCAAATCAATTTTTGAAAATACCCTTGCCTCTCCTAACTGATCAAACAATTGATCGATCCTAGGTAAGGGATATTTATTCTTGATGGTAACCTCATTCAAGGCCCTATAATCAATTACTAGGAGTAGGGTACCATCTTTCTTTTTCACAAATAATACCGGTGCACCCCATGGCGAAGCGCTAGGCTGAATAAATCCCTTGGATAATAATTCTTTTATTTGTTTGTTTAACTCAGCCAGCTCCTCCTTGTTCATTGGGTATATCTTTTTGGCTAAGGGTGCAGCTCCAGGTATTAAATCTATAGAAAATTCTACAGCTCTATCTGGGGGTAGCCCTGGCAATTCTTCTGGGAATACGTCCTTAAATTCTTCTACTACTCTTGGAAATAGTTGTTCTGCCACTCCTTGCAGCAGTACTGGTAATTCAAACTTCTCTAATTCTTCTGCATTGAATTCATTCTGGTCCCTTACAAATTCACAAAATTCTCCGTCTGGGAGTTTAAAGGAAACTTTCCCCTGACCACAATCTATGTTGGCTAATGTTGCAGTTAGCCAATCCATACCCAATATTATATCATAGTTACTTGTTAGGAAAACGAGCAACCGGGTACGAAAAGCTCCTCCACCCAATTTTATGGGACATCTACTACATACCCGACTGACTTCTACTACTCCATTACCGGTGAGGACTTTCAGTGATTTAGGCAGAGGTTGTGACTCTATTTCACGTTGTGATATAAAAGAAGATGCTATAAATGAATGGGTAGCCCCGGAATCAAATAATACTGATGCTGGATATGCAGAAATTAAAATAGTACCTAAAATTACTTCTCCACGGATATTAGCATCTTCGGCTCCCATCACAAATGCTTGTCCTTGCTTATTCCTCTTTTTGTTGTTATTTTGGGCTTGAGCCGCCCGTTGTGCCTGTTGAAATTGATATGCCTGAGGTACATAGGGCGGCCTGTGCTGATTTCCATAAACCATACCTGCTTGTGATATTGGTGCCTGCATCATAGGTCGAGGTTGGTTTCCTTGAACTGGAGGTCGATATCCTTGATTGAAGCTTTGTGTGATTGCCCCAGTTGCAGGCATTTGAGGGCACTGATTGGTTGGATGATTACCTGCCCCACATTTCAAACAGAGCCCCAATCTCTTTCTATATACATTTATCTTATGGCCTGGTTTATGGCAGTAATTACAGACTACGGATTTGTCTGGGTTGCCATTCTGAGGACGCTTAGGCGGTCCCTGCCAATGATTCTTGTTGGAGGATGCCCCCTCCTCAAAAGCCCTCTTAGGTTGTGGAGACCGGAAAGGTTCTTCTTCTTTTAGTATCATTTCTTGATCTCGAGCAGCTTCTGTTGCCTCTGAAAAGGTTCGACACCTATAAGAGGCGACCCTACTTTTCAGTTGGGTCCCAAGTCCTTCTACGAACCTGGATATCTTTGTTTCTTCATCTGCTATCATGTTGGGGGCAAATCGACTAAGTCTGGAAAATTCCGCAACGTACTCATCAACGGTACGTCTCCCTTGTTTTAGATAGTTGAATTGCCGTTCCAATTCTATCCGTGCTGATTTGGGATAGAATCTGTCTTCAAATTTCTTCTTGAATTCCGCCCATGACATGTCCTCGTCAGAATCTTCGGGGTACTCGGCACTCCACCAGTATCCAGCTATGTCTTCCAGCTGGATGCGGATTGCTGGTACCATGTCCTCAGGTTTAACTTTGGCTGCCTTCATCAAACCTTCAATGGTCCTCAGCCATTGACTCGCTTCCATCGCATTTTCAGTCCCTTTAAACTTGGGCGGCGTAAGATCCCTGAACTCCTTTAGGGTTTTATCCTTGGTGTTGGTTGAATTCTGTATTTGTTCTAGTATCGTGGCATTTGTTGCATGGGCAGCATTGGCCTGTTGATTATTGGATTCTAATAATTGCTGGAACAATCGGAACATGTCAGCCACGGTTGGCTCCGTTGATGTTTGAGGTGGTGGATTGTTTGATTGAGTATGATTGTCCATATCCTGAAATAAAGACACAACTTCTCAGGGAATATTCAACTCACAATGCTCATTCATAACAAGGTGTACAGCAGAGCCATATATATATTTCATTAAAATGAGAGTATTACAAAATGTGGTTCCTACTCTCAACTTCACATTTGTTTACATTCTTTTTATCTAATCTACTCGTGTCACTCCACCTCCCCAAAATGTGACATAGTATCTACCTCTAACTATCCTTTCTTGTATACATATCTGCCGATTTCAAAATACCATACAGCAGACAAAAAGGATTCCTTCTTCACTGTACATATATTGGCTAGGTTTTTCTTATTCTATGGCCTCGATGAGGATTCTTTCCTCAGTGAGGATGTCAACTTCTGGATGGAGTCTTTCAAAGTCATCTAATGTACCCTCATATCGATGTAGTCCGATGTAAATACGATTTGGGTCTCGGACATGTAGGCAGTAAGTTGTATTTTCATAGTATACTTCGGCTCCGTCTTCAACGTCCCTGATAATGGGACGCATGACTGCATAGAATACTTGGTAGACATGGATGTCGTACCAGTCAGGTGCGTTCCACATTAGTCTGGCATAGCGCTGGTATAAGTATAAAGTGTAATCACTCCCATCTCATTCCAAACTTGGCATAAATAGATCCATACCTACATTCATAATATTCTTAAGAAAATATTTACTAGAATAAAATATAGGAAAAGCAGATTTATTTATACAACATGTTCCTACTACATATATTCTTATATTATATTTCTACTAAATACATTCATGTTCCTCCTACATATTGGGAAATTCTAATACTTATTTTACATATCTCACTACACACATATCCCTTACATAATTAAGGATCTAATATTTACATATCTATATTTATACATCATCATCATTCCAGGGGTCTAAATCCACATACGTCTTATGTTAAGGATCCTCGCCTCTGGGTATGCTTGCTTCCATTCTTCTAGTGTACCGTTACGTTCATTCTCCGGACCTTCGAAGGGTTCCGCCTTGATTAGTACATAATAATGTACCATATTATAATATATCTTTCTTTCATCTACGATATCTGTCACCACTGGGTATTTCATCTCGTAGTGTACTCCATAAGCTTCTATCATTCCCTTCGGTGCTACTTTCCACATCTTCTTTACAAATGCATAATACTCGTCCATGCTATGGCTATCATTATTCAGTCTCGCGAAGGGTGCGAATCGGGGCATGATCTACATCAAGAATTTCTTGAGTCACTATCCATTTACTAGGATTAAACAGTTGGTTAGAAAAGAGGTAATCATCTATTAACTATTGATACTTCCTTCTCAGGGATTCCTAGAATGTGATTGGGACTCGTAGTGCTCCCTACGATTCTAGAACCTACATTTTATCCGAACCTATGTCCTATCTAGATTTTCCATTCTTGCTGACCTGTATGGGCCACCACTTAAAAGATGTGTCACGTCCCGCTTCCCGGATGGAAGGGTGACGTCATAAACACATCCCCAGGCTACGCGCCGAAATTCGCGATTGTCACCCGTAATCATCAGCAGAATGGAAAATACAAGAAATTCTCATGGCATTAAAATATAGTGTAGCTATATTACAGGAAACTTTTCCAACAATTCTATTACCGATTATTACAAAAATAGATTTGCAAAATAACAACGATACTGCTGGTCATAACTGTGGATAATCCCGACAGTTTACTCCTCGTCGTAGTGCGACGATGCTTCGGCGGAGGCGTCTTCTTCTCCTTCACCTAGTGAACAAATACTAGGTCGTTCAGAAAACGACGAGCAAGTCCTCGGCCAAGAACGATGAAAGTTAAACAAAAGATGAATATGTAGTTTTGAAAAAAAAATGAAACAAGGTATGCCAAATTGCACTGCTATGTATATATATAAATATATATATATCTGCTTTAATAAAACATGAATGAAATCAACGTCCTACTCCATGAATAATAAGATTTTCGAGCTTCCCTTGAGCTTTTAGTAGGAATTGCTTCCTTGAGCTATTAAGGACACAGCCCACCCATAGTAGGCCGCGTTGTTTTCTGGAGTAAGATTTGAAAAGAAATGCAGTTTTGAGAACAATACTCCGAATAGTCCTCTAAATATTTTTCGTGAACAATCCCGTTGACCTGGGATCAGGCTGTGATTTCCGAGCCTCCCTTGGGCTAAAAAGACATCTATTGATGTTACTGTCAGATAGATGTAGAACCTCCCTTGGGCTAGTACACCCTAGTCTAAACTAGATGCACTGATTTACGAGATTTCTGAAATACTGATCAGCTTTTTGTTATTTATGTTACGGGATATCTAGGGATATTCAGTTGTTCTCCCCTCCCAAATGCTTCCTTAGATAAGAAATTTTCTAAAAATTTCCGAAGGTCGGAAATTTGTCTATCTCCTAAATTTCTTAAAAATTTCGGCAGAGTCTCCTTTGTATTTAGGAGCCCCAAAAATTTACAAGAAACATATATATTATGAAAGTAAAATATGGGCTTGCCGACCCCTTCGGTGGAGCAACTCTCAACATCGGAACCACGCAAGTAAATAATTGGGCTCGCCGACCCCTTCGGTGGAGCAACTCTCAACACCGGAACCACGCAAGGAATAAAAGAAGAAAAAGGAACTGGAGACTTATACCTGAGCAAGCAATGATTACCTTTCTTTTGGCAATTAGTCGGGTTGCGGCTTGCTAATAGCTTAGCAGTTTGTCAAAATTGAGCAAATATTTATTTCAACTATACTAGTTAATATGCAGGACTTTATAATACATAACTATATATGTACAGGTATATGTTTATATATATAGATATATATATATATGTATGTTTATATATATGTAGATATATATATATATATATATATATATATATATATATATATATATATATATATATATATAAAATATATGTATGTATATATATATGTAGACAGTATAAAGAAAATTAATCAAGCAGAACCCTTCGATATCAACATTTTAACTTTTGTGCATGAAATAGGAAAATGTAGGAAAGAGACTTAATTCTAAATACGAACACACAAAATTGAGTACTAAATAGAGGAATACAGGATTCTTGTACTTTTTACCTTCCCGGCATGCGGTCCAGCTGTTCAGTTCTTGTGTATGACAAACTTACCATTGGAGAGTCCCATATGTTCATATGTGTTTATTTGTTCATGAAGAGTTCAATAGTTCATGTCCACAATTGCAAGTTCAAACTCGGTGTCCGAAATTGATTCCTCTACTTGTGTCCAACGTTTATCCACTTATTCGTGATATGTCACAATTAAATCTTTAATTCTTTTGTCTATGTCTATCAAAATTAAACATTTGCTAGAAATCAAGGTTGCAACATTTTAAAATATCTCAAATTGGGTTAAATGTCATCAAAATTTTAGGATAAAAGTAATACCATAATTAGAGAGAATTCCCTAACTTATATTCTGAATTTTGAAATTATGAATTTCATATTTATATTTAGCCTCTACAAGTTCCAATTCCTAATAATCCCAAACTTATCATAAAAGGAAAATTTGTATATCCTTAGCTTAAAATTTTAGAATTAATTAAGAATTCCTAAATTATTCAGAATTAACTAGGAAAAAGAAAAAGAAAATTTTATTGGAGAAGGAGGTGGAGAAGAGGACTTGCCTTGGATTGGGAATGACCCAAACTTCTCCACAAACCCTAAATTGAAACCAATAGCAAAACAACAATCCTTGTTAGTACTCTAACCTAGTTAGATTAGGAATAGAAAGAGAGGTTGGGGAAGAGGAAGAAATTACCTAGGTTTTTCTTGTTGCTTGAAATTTGGGAAGTGGAAGAGGATGAAGAAGAAGATGAAGAAGAGGATGAAGTGAAGGATGAGGTGGAGGTGGCCGGGAGGGGGCGGCCGGCGGTGGCAGCGGCGGGCGGCAGTAGCAGCGGGCGGCAGCAGCGGCTTGGGGGGGTCGGGTGTGTGTGTGGGGGTTTCTGTTTTGTTTTTGTTTTTTTTTTCTTTCTTTCTTTTCCTTTCCTTTGGTATATGTGTGAGTTTATATAGAGGGGGGGGGGGGGAAAGGTTCTGGTGGTGTAAGTGGTGGGGTTGTGGTGTTATATAGGGAGAGAGGGAGGGTGAGGTGTCCCCTCCCATTAAATACATGGGGACACCTCTCCTTCTCCATTCTTCTTCATTTATTATATATATTTTTTTTGAAACAAAATAATAATAATAATAATAATAATAATAATAATAATAATAATAATAATAATAATAATAATAATAATAATAATAATAATAAAATAAGAGTATTACACTACTTCTCAGTTTATGTACGCTATGATGCAGGCTCAGTGGCAGCAGACTGAGCTGATGAGACAGACAATGATGGCAGCATTAACTAGACCTCCACCACCACCTCCAGTACCAGCACCGGCTCTGCATCCTTATGAAGTCTCTATCAATAATTTCACAGATATGATCCCCAAGGCCTTTAGAGGAACGTAGAAGCCATTAGAGGTGTCACAGTGGCTTACTAGTACAGAGAGGCTACTGAAGGCATCCCAGTTGCCATCTCGAGATTGGATGACAGCAGTGGACCTACTGTTAGAAGATAATGCTCACCACTGGTGGAAGGCGGAAGAGAGACGATTATGCACTGGGATCACCTGGAAGCAGTTCTATGATGCATTTTATGAGAGATTCTTCCCTATTCATGTTTGAGATGGCCTCTATGACCAGTTCCTTCATCTGAAGCAAGGGAATATGATAGTCGATGAGTATGACTCAGAGTTCAATCGTCTGAGTCAATTTGGTGCAGGATTAATTTCGACGGAGTTAGAGAATGCGAGGAGATTTTACCAGAGGCTTGTACCAGAACTTAAGTCTTATACGACTACCCAGTCTTGAGTCTCCCATTCAGTTGTCCTGGAAGAAGCTCGTGCTCAGGAGATTCTTCGCAAGGAGCAGCAGCAGACATCGAGACGTCATACACCAGCAGTTACACCAGCCCGAACTACTCAGAGTGGACCTATCAGGAGGGCCACAGGAGAGTTCCAGCAGAGGCCCACACCTTATCAGAAGCCCACCTGTAACTATTGCGGGAAGCAGGAACACATCTTGAAGGACTGTCGTATTAGACTTGGAGCAAGCTTGAGATACGGGTCAGGGCAGCACAAGGTGAAGGATTGTCCGGAGCAGCAGTCCTTAGTTCATGCCCAGCAAAACCCGAGACCGACAGCCCCAGCACTTCCAGCACCTCAGCCAGTGGCAGGAGCACCTCGTCCACCACTACCACCCCAGTCAGCATAGATCGAGAGGGCCATAGCTTAGGGCACTTGACAGAATTATGGGAAGGTATTCTCACTTGTTGTTGAGGATATAGAGACGGAGGCAGAGGTTACAGCAGGTATGGTTTTAGTTGCATCTTTTCCTGCTATTACATTATTTGATACCGGAGCCACTCATTCATTCATAGCCACTAGTTTTGCCACTAGACACAGCATTCCCATCACACCCTTAGCTAAGAATGTTAGAATCCCCAATGGAGGAGGAGTTGTACCTGTTAGTGGTGTTTGCAGACTTTGTCCTATAGTAATAAGTGGTAGAGAGATGAAGGCACGACTTCTTATATTCTCCATGCCGACATTTGATATGGTTCTTGGAACGGACTGGTTGAGCCGGCATTTCGCTCTCATAGACTGCCATAGGGGTAGTATTATCTTTAGACCACTGGATGCTGCAGAGTTCAAGTTCACCAAAGAAGACTGAGAGAGTAGTGATGCACCCGCATCAGGGACTCATATGATGATGCATGACACCCCTCAGCACCCTATCATCACCGAGTTCGGGGATGTATTCCCCGAGGAATTGCCAGGACTGCCACCCGACCGAGATATTGAGTTTTCCATTGAGCTTATTCAGGGAGCCGAGCCTATTTCATCTCGAGTATATCATCTGGCTCCCAAAGAGTTGGTAGAGATGAAGACGCAGATTGATGACTTATTAGAGAAGGGATTTATTCGTGCCAGCGCATCACCATGGGGAGTGCCCGTTCTTTTTGTGCCTAAGAAAGATGGGACAGTGCGCATGTGCATCGACTATAGAGCACTGAATACAGTGACAGTGAAGAACAAGTATCCCTTGCCGCGTATAGATGATCTATTTGATCAACTGAGTGGAGCAAAAGTATTCTCCAAGATTGACTTACGATCAGGCTATCACCAATTGAAGGTACGGAAGGAAGACATTGCAAAGATGGCTTTTCGATCAAGGTATGGACACTACGAGTTCTTGGTCATGTATTTCGGTTTGACCAATGCTCTCGTAGTTTTCATGAATCTTATGAACAAGATCTTTCACCAGTACTTGGACAAATTCATAGTAGTCTTTATAGAGGATATCTTGATTTACTCCAAGAGTCAAGAGGAGCATGAACAGCACCTACGGTTAGTTTTGGGATCGTTGAGGAATGAGCAAATTTTTGCGAAGCGTAGCAAGTGTGATTTCTTTCTCAAGAAGGTATCATTTCTTGGTCATATTGTTACGGGTGATGGTATATCAGTGGACCCAGAGAAGATTACAGCAGTCAAATCATGGCCCGCTCCCACATCAGCTTCTGATGTAAGAAGTTTCCTCAGACTTGCGGGTTACTACCGACGGTTCGTAGAAGATTTCTTTCGAATAGCGGGGCCTATGACTCGATTAACCTGCAAGGATCAGGAGTTTGTATGGACAGACAAGTGTCAAGCTGCATTTGACGAGTTGAAGAAGCGATTGACCACAGAACCGATCTTGACACTACCATCAGGCCCGAGAGGATTTGTGATCAACAGCGACGCATCCGAAAAAGGATTAGGATGCGTATTGATGCAGCACGGTCGGGTAGTAGCATATGCATCGCGACAGTTGAGAGTGCATGAGAAGAATTATCCGACCCATGATCTAGAGTTCGCAGTGGTTATTTTTGCTTTGAAGCTATGGCGACACTACTTGTACGGCGAGAAGGTTGATATCTACACTGATCATAAGAGCCTCAAGTACGTGTTCACACAAAAATAGTTGAATATGCGACAGCGGCGTTGGTTGGAGTTGATGAAGGATTACGAGATCGAGCTACATTATCATCTGGGCAAGGCTAATGTCGTGGCAGACGTATTAAGCCGTAAGCCCATGGCACACTTTTTGACTACACAGAAGGAATTGATTAGAGACTTGGAGCAACTTGGTATTGAGGTAGTATTGCCAGGAGCAGACGGCGTATTAGCCAACCTCCAAGTACAATCATCCTTGGTAGAGCGCATCAAGGCAGCATTGCCCAATGATGCTAGATTTCAACGGCTCAGAGAAAGGACCGAAGCAGGAGAGCAGACAGGATTGAGAATCCATCCCGATGGGACATTGCAATGTGGTGATCACATTTATGTTCCCAATGGAGAACTACGGCAGGAGCTGATGGCAGAGGATCACAGTTCGACTTACTCTATTCATCCCGGAGGAACCAAGATGTACCGCGACTTACGACAGTATTATTGCTGGCACGGAATGAAGCGAGAGATAGCTCGTTTCGTTGCCAAGTGCTTGGTATGTCAACAAGTGAAGGCAGAGCACCAGAGGACGGCCGGATTATTGCAGACGCTACCTATTCTCGAGTGGAAGTGGGAGCACATTACTATGGATTTCATCACGGGTTTTCCTCGGAGTCCGAGGGGACGTGACGCAGTGTGGGTGATTGTGGATAGACTCACCAAGTCAGCCTACTTCGTACCTTTTAGAGTGGGGCTATCGACGGAGGTATTGGCAAAAATGTATATTGAGCAGATTGTGAGATTACATGGTGTGCCTATTAGTATTGTATCGGACCGCAACTCGAGATTTACCTCGTACTTTTGGAGGAGTATGCAAGAGAGTTTGGGCACACGATTGAAGTTTAGCACATCATACCATCCGCAGACAGATGGACAGTCAGAGTGCACTTTTCAGACGCTAGAGGATATGTTGAGAGCGTGCATGATTGACTTTGGCGGTTCATGGGAGGACCATCTTCATCTTGTTGAGTTTTCCTACAATTATAGATATCAAGTGAGCATTCAAATGGCTCTGTTTGAGGCGTTGTATGATAGGAAGTGTCGGTCTCCTGTTTGTTGGAGCGACATAGGAGAGCGACAGCTATTGGGTCCCGAGTTAGTCTTGAGCACAGTAGAGACAGTGAAGAAAATTCAGGGCCACCTGCGAGCAGCGCAGGATCGTCAGAAGCAGTGGGCAGATAATCGTCGTCGACCCTTAGAGTTCAAAGAAGGCGACCATGTGTTCTTGAAGATATCCCCTACTAGGGGCACAATTCGATTTGGAGGGCATAGCAAGTTGAGTCCAAGGTACATTGGGCCTTTTGACGTCTTGGAATGTGTTGGAGAGGTTGCCTATAGATTGGCCTTGTCACCGTCATTAGAGGGAGCGCATGACGTATTCCATGTATCTCAACTGAGGAGGTACGTGGCGAACGACAATCATGTGCTTGATCACTCCGAGATCACAATTGGATCGAGTTTGTCGTACGAAGAGCAACCAGCAGGTATCCTCGACCGCCGAGTGAAGGTGTTACGGAAATCTATTCCATTGGTTCGTGTGGCATGGAAGCATCACTCGCCAGGGGAGTCCACTTGGGAGCGCGCGGACGACATCCGAAATCGCTACCCGCATTTATTCGAAGACGAAGTTATGTTTGGCATTAAGCTTTTAAATTACTATCACTTTCCTTGCATTGCATTTGATTTCCCGACCTTAGTTTAATTTTAAGGACAAAATTTTCTTTAAGTTGGGTAGGATGTAAACCCCCATAATTTATAATTGATTTTTTTAATTTAATTAATTTTTGTTTTAAAAATAAAGAACACCCCCCTGATTTATAAAATTAATTAGTTGCACCCCCCTGGTGCATAGAAGAAAATGAGTAAAAAATTAAGCAGCCAGGGGGGTGTTCTTTATTTTTGAAACAACGGGGACAGTTACCAAAATATGTACAAACTATAGGGGGGTACAACTAATTAACCCATTAATGTATGAGTGTATATATATAATATTATATGTGTGTATGTTCGTATTTCTATTAAATAAGGAATATAATTAAATCTAGGATTTTAGGAATTTATTTGTAATTTTTGTGATAATTTTTGTTAGCTAAAAGGAATATATATATATATATATATATATATATATATATATATATATATATATATATATATATATATGTATATATATAACTTTTCGGAAAAAGAAAAGAAAAGAAAAAGAATTAGAAAAGAAAAAGAATTAGATAAAGAAAAGAAAAGAAAAAGAATGAGAAAAGAAAAGAAAAGAAAAAGAAAAAAAAGGAAGTGAGCAGCAGCCGCTCACTTAAGTGAGCGGGCCTACCAGCGTTAGCAGCGGAGCAACCCCACCCCACCCTCCCCCCACGCCACACGCGCGAGTACAGTAGGATTAGTGGGAAATTGAGTAATCTGAAACCCATTAGTATTAGGGTTGGTCGCAACTTGTTATATATATAACTTTTTGCACAAAACTCGAAACCCTAAACTTGCAAAACGAAAGTTGCGGCTGATCATACCCTCTTCGCCTACGAGTTCGTTTCACCAGCGATGGAGCTTTGTGCACGACGAACGGAGCATCGGAAGTCAGCCCCTCGCAACCCACGGAGCAGTTTTCCCACTCAAGGTACCCTACTTCCCTACGACGTAACTTTTTACTCGTAGCACCGATTTTTGATCCGTAAGATTTTTGGGAAAGTAGACTTGACCCTCTTCGAGATCCTCTTGGTGGATTTCGAAACAACCCATCGACTTTCTAGAAAATTTGAGACGAAGTTGAAGAAAAACCTGTTTTCTGTAATACTAAAAACTGTTGTAAAACGACAACTTGTCGGCAAATTTTCTTGCTGTGCAGTAAAGAATTTTAGAAACTAATTGAAAACAGTAAAAGACAACATAACCGAGATTGCAAGGCATCTTTTGGATAGTCGTTTCGATTAACGTGTAAAAAGTAAATTGATGTTGAAGTTGGAGAAAAATCTGTGTTAATTTATATAAATTTTCTGAGTTTTTCTCAATACGGCATGCGCCCCGACAAACCGGGCAACGTGGTCGCTCGCTATACGCATCGAAAGGCGCGTATGGACGTTGCCGACTTGTGGTAACTGATGGAACTCAGCTTTGTCGTGTGTGCGCGACGAAATCAGTCTGTATCCGTCAAGATATCCCGTATCGCCAAATTGCAAACTTCGTCCTAACTTCGTATGCAGTCTTCGAATCAAAATGAAACTTGCTCCAACAGGTTCGAATCAAAATTCTGGTACTGTGTGCCAAGTTTGGTTCAATTCTGAGAAGGTCGAATCGGAACCCCTTTTTGGCAGGCCCGCGACCCACTCAAACGGGCGATTTTGTACACGGCTCATCGAAATCCAAAACTGGACATACCATTGAGTTCCTCTCCTCAAACTGAATCCGTAGACATATAGTTTGACGACTTTAGAGACTATAGACTTTGGCACGTATTTCAGTGCAAAACGGGTCCAACGACGGACATCGTTTTGATCCAAAATTACGATTTTGCCTCTGTTCCAGAATTAAACTTTTGCACAGGCGTTTCCTAGGTATATCATTTACACCGAGTGCGTTTTTGATGTTTGTTTTAGTGTTCAGAGTTGTTTGGAGATTGTGACGTTTCTTAGCCGATATTGTGATTTCTTGGAACATGCCACCTTGCACCATCATGCAAGATACCTTGCAACTTTACCCTGTGATTATTATATTCTTATTTTCTGTTATTATTTTCAGCATTTCGTATTTTTTGATATTATAAAACTGTGCGTCCAATTTACACTTGGGTGCAAGCGACTCTATCGGTCGTTTTTCTCGCTTTATTTATTTCTCTTGCATTGACTTAGTCTGGTGACCACCCATTGATGTTAAGGTATTGGTATATCTTATACGTCCTTGACACTTACTTTAAAGTCATCTCTTTATTTCATGTCCTTTCTTTCAGCGATTCATGTATCTTACTCGATTGCATGCTTTATATTCCTGTCATGATATGAACTGCATGAGATGTACTGTGCTCGCTCCTTTCCTAACTGGACCTACTGAAAATATTACAAGGGACGAGGATGAGACGTGTTGTACCACCTACTCCGGGGCAGCATTAGAGGACACCTGTGACTTGGACTTCCAACAGGATCCATTACCTGCTGACGACACTCCCATAGTTTAGATATCTTATTTCAGTTATATCTCATCTGGATATTTGTATCAGAGATTTTATGATGATGTGGATTTGTGGAGTTGTTAGATGTTTATCTTAGACACTTTGGATTCTCTCTTTTATCGTATTTTATATGTGGATTCTGTTGATATTCTTATCTATCTTATCGTACATCTTCCTTAGCTGTGATTGAGATTTGTACTTATATTATTCCTCCATTTGGAGTATAACTGTGCAATGTACCTTAAACTGTTAGATGCATGTGACCTAGGACAACGTTCTACCGCCGACATTGCAGCATAGGCTGAACGTACCCACTTCTCGTGCCCTTACACCAGGGTACGGGTCGTGACAATGACGAAGGGTAATAGACTGACATTGCCTCCACCACGACGTCCTGCGGAGGTGAACCAACTCAACGATCCCAAGTACTGTCATTATCATCAGTACGTGCACCACTCTACCAAGGATTGCATCGTCCTGAAGAAGAAGATACAACAGCTTATCGAAAGCCAAGTGATCAACCTCGAAGCTGAAGACAAGGTCGTATCTTCTAACATGATCTCTCTTCAATTTGGTAACTTTTCTCCCACAGAAGTCCCAGACGGCGTAGTCCCGATCCATGGTGGGATCATGTTGTCAACCTGCCGCCAGCTCGCAACTCAACCTTGGTGCCACTCACGACTGAACATGGTGGAATCATGTGGGTCCATTCGGACCTTGTGCAAGAAATAACACAGGGGGCGATATCTCCAAAAGTAAAGAGGGGTAAGACAAATCATGTCATATGGTGTCTTCTCCCATTTACGAAGTTCTATCTGGCGAGATGCGATCTGGCAAGGCTTACCTACGGACGTATGACCCTGCACAAGACGAAGCAGTATTATCTCAAGCTCCTACTGCCCCCACAAGTTCAGAAGTCAGTCTGTCTAAGCCCTCAACTACCGACAAAGCCAAACAGAAGGAGACGCAATTTGACAAGTCTTTGAAGGTGCCAACTCCCGAAGGCATGGATCGGCCTTACAACTTTGACATACTGGCACAGCTGGCCAATACACCTACCAGGTTGTCTCTGTTCGATCTATTGTGACTCTCAAAAGAAACGCGGAAGGCCTTAAGAGAGGCATTACTACATGCCGACTCTTATCTCGCTGAAGTCAAAGCCCCTGCTGAAGATCCTGTCTCCTGTCCCTACTGCCACAGTATTATGGAAGTGGTGCCCAACATCACCTTTTCACAGAAGGACATGCTACTCAAAAATAATCATCATGATAGACCTCTGTACTATACAGGGTATATCGGAGCGATTAAGGTGGATCGGATGCACATTGATCCAGGTTCCTCCCTCAGTATCATTCCTAGAAGTTTACTCCAAATTCTAGGAATCCCTCTGCACAAGCTATCTGCAACCAATACAACTATCGTGGCTTTCAATGCTGGGAGAAGCCACCCGCTGGGCAAGTTCCGTCTCAAGTGCCTGATTGGTGATCTCCGAACGGAGGTTTCTTGTTATGTAATCGACGCCAATGTATCCTATAACGTCTTGTTGGGACGTTCGTAGATACACGAGAACATGATCGTTCCTTCCACACTTCACTAGTGCTTCAAGTACGTAAACAGCGATGGCATCGTGAAGATGGAGTTTGCCGATGTCGATCCTTTTAAGGACATTGAAGCCTACTATGAAGATTCGGTACTTTACCAATCTCAGCTCTCCGAGGATGATGGCAATGAAGCTGATGATGAAGCTGAAGTGAGTTCATCCTCCAGTGACGGTCCCCTGATTATCCGAGTCAAAGGACGTACTACTCCAAAAAGTATTCCAAAGCCTCTCACAATCTGGGTGAAAAAGAAGAACCCTGATAAGGTCAAACCATTGACCATCACTCTCTGCAAAACACCTTGGGTGGAACCTGCTGAAGTCCGTCCTCCCAATCCTGAAGGGTTAACCTATGTGGGAACTTGGTCATGTAGTGCCCCGCTCCGCGAAGGCACTAGATAAATAGAGAGATCGGATTGCTGGCTCTGCAACAGAAGGCGATTAATCTGGATGAGTGGACAAAGACTCATTTTATGATTCGCTTGCGCCTAATAAGAATCTGAGCTTTTGAATGAATATTATTGCTAATAACAAGAGGCTAGAATTTGAGTATGCTTATAAGAGAATCCGCACATTGTCTGCTAAGAAAGAGAACGGTTTCCTGCTTGAAAAGAAGATGGAATTACTTATGACTTGCTCGATTGATGCATGATGGTTTCATTTGATATTGCATGTGCATTGGGGTATCCACTTAGTGACGAGCTGAACCCTAGAGAGTCACAGCGGCTAGCGACGAGCTGAACCCATGCGAGTCACAGCGGTTAGCGACGAGCTGAACCCAAGTGAGTCACATCGGCTAGCGACGAGCTGAACCCATGCGAGTCACAGCGGTTAGCGACGAGCTGAACCCGTGGGAGGCACAGCGGCTAAGATGGAAATAATATGTTGGTTTTCAAAGATGTGTTTTCAAAAGAATGTAAACTGACTCTATATGCATGGAATGAATCTAGGTAAAACTAGCAAGATCACATCACAAGAAATATTTTCTCACTATCTGAACAGTGATCGTTTCAGACAAATATAGCTCTTTGTTCATAATCACCAGTATGCTGATATACTGACCCACCATCAGTTTGCATGCAGGTGCACTATGCATCGAGAAGGATAGTCCGAGGCGATAGCTCGAGCCTCATCCTCAAGAGCCAGAAATCAGAAGAGATGCCAAGAGATGACATCTGTTGCAAGAGTTAGTTTTGTATATAAAGGGATGTAATGTACGGGAACGGGTTCGTTGTAATCTATAAAGTTTTGAGAGAATATAACATTGTATCAGAGAGAATTGAGAGCTAATAATCTATTCAAATGAAATCAATAAAGAGAATTGTTCCTTGTTACCATTGTGTTCAATGCATGTCTTTTGAAAATATGTCCGTTGTTGCTTCAATTATCTGCTATATGTTCCGCTGCGTTATTGTCAACCTTGTCTATCTTGTCTTGTTACAGGTCTTGGCCTTGTGCAAGCGCAACTTAGGTTTGCACGGCATCACGCCTTAGCGAGGACGAACGGCCTCAAAGAGTCCAAAGCGAGGACGAAAGGACTCTGCGGGATCGGGGCGTGACAGAATGGTATCGGAGCAACACGATCCTCTGGCCAATTGATTCTATTGAATTCAAAGATGTTCTCCTAACCAAAATTCCCTTGCCTGCTTGATATCATCAATGAGATGAACGTTCCATACAATAAGTCCGTAAATATTTTTATGATGCCAGCATATGTTTTATCGATTTAATGGATTGAGATTGAGATGCTTTATTGAACAAGAGTTTTGATATGATCTGAATTAAGAGTTTTATCGATTGATGATGGCGAAGGATGAGGACTATCGCTGTTACGGATATCGTAAGTTTCTTCTTAAGTTTCGAGGACGAAACTTTTTCTCGGTGGGTAATTATGTAGTGCCCCGCTCCGCGAAGGCACTAGATAAACAGAGAGATCGGATTGCTAGCTCTGCAACAGAAGATGATTAATCTGGGTGAGTGGACACAGACTCATTTTATGATTCGCTTGCGCCTAATAAGAATCTGAGCTTTTGAATGAAGGTTGTTGCTAATAACAAGAGGCTAGACTTTGAGTATGCTTATAAGAGGATCAGCACATTGTCTGCCAAGAAAGAGAACGGTTTCCTGCTTGAAAAGAAGATGGAATTGCTTATGACTTGCTCGATTCATGCATGATGGTTTCATTTGATATTGCATGTGCATTGGGGTATCCACTTAGTGACGAGCTGAACCCTAGAGAGTCACAGTGGCTAGCGATGAGCTGAACCCATGCGAGTCACAACGGTTAGCGACGAGCTGAACCCAAGAGAGTCACAGCAGCTAGCGACGAGCTGAACCCATACGAGTCACAGCGGTTAACGATAAGCTGAACCCGTGGGAGGCACAGCGGCTAAGATGGAAATGATATGTTGGTTTTCAAAGATGTGTTTTCAAAAGAATGTAAACTGACTCTATATGCATGGAATGAATCTAGATAAAACTAGCAAGATCACATCACAAGAAATGTTTTCTCAGCAAGATCACATCACAAGAAATGTTTTCTCACTAATTGAACAGTGATCGTTTCAGACAATTGTAGCTCTTTGTTCACAATCACCAGTATGCTGATATACTGACCCACCATCAATTTGCATGCAGGTACACTATGCATCGAGAAGGATAGTCCGAGGCGATAGCCCGAGCCTCATCCTCAAGAGCCAAAAATCAGAAGAGATGCCAAGAGATGACATCTGTTGCAAGTGTTGGTTTTGTATATAAAGGGATGTAATGTATGGAAACGGGATCATTGTAATCTGTAAAGTTCTGAGAGAATGTAACATTGTATCAGAGAGAATTGAGAGCTTGTAATCCGTTCAAATAAAATCAATAAAGAGAATTGTTCCTTGTTACCATTGTGTTCAATGCATGTCTTTTGAAAATATGTCCGTTGTTGCTTCAATTATCTGCTATATGTTCCGCTGCGTTATTGTCAACCTGGTCTATCTTGTCTTGTTACAGGTCTTGGCCTTGTGCAAGCGCAACTTAGGCTTGTACGGCATCACGCCTTAGCGAGGACGAACGGTCTCAAAGAGTCCGAATTGAGGATGAAAGGACTCTGCGGGATCGGGGCGTGACAGAATGGTATCAGAGCAACACGATCCTCTGGCCAATTGATTCGATTGAATTCAAAGATGTTCTTCTGACCAAAATTCCCTTGCCTGCTTGATATTATCAATGAGATGAAAGTTCCATACAATAAGTCCATAAATATTTTTATGATGCCGGCATATGTTTCATCGATTTAATGGATTGAGATTGAGATGCTTTATTGAACAAGAGTTTTGATATGATCTGAATTGAGAGTTTTATCGATTGATGATGGCGAAGGATGAGGAATATCGCTGCTACGGATATTATAAGTTTCTCCTTAAATTTCGAGGACGAAACTTTTTCTCGGTAGATAATTATGTAGTGCCCCGCTCCGCGAAGGCACTAGATAAACAGAGAGATCGGATTGCTGGCTCTGCAACAGAAGATTAATCTGGGTGAGTGGACAAAGACTCATTTTATGATTCGCTTGCGCCTAATAAGAATCTGAGCTTTTGAATTAATGTTGCTGCTAATAACAAGAGGCTAGACTTTGAGTATGCTTATAAGAGAATCCGCACGTTGTCTACTAAGAAAGAGAACGGTTTCCTGCTTGAAAAGAAGATGGAATTGCTTTTGACTTGCTCGATTGATGCATGATGGTTTCATTTGATATTGCATGTGCATTGGGGTATCCACTTAGCGACGAGCTGAAGCCTAGAGAGTCACAGCGGCTAGCGACGAGCTAAACCCAAGCGAGTCACGGCGGTTAGCGACGAGCTGAACCCAAGAGAGTCACAGCGGCTAGCGACGAGCTGAACCCATGTGAGTCACAGCGGTTAGCGACGAGCTGAACCCGTGGGAGGCACAGCGGCTAAGATGGAAATGATATGTTGGTTTTCAAAGATGTGTTTTCAAAAGAATGTAAACTGACTCTATATGCATGGAATGAATCTAGGTAAAACTAGCAAGATCACATCACAAGAAATGTTTTCTCACTAATTGAACAGTGATCGTTTCAGACAAATGTAGCTCTTTGTTCACAATCACCAGTATGCTGATATACTGACCCACCATCAGTTTGCATGCAGGTGCACTATGCATGGAGAAGGATAGTCCGAGGCGATAGCCCGAGCCTCATCCTCAAGAGCCAGAAATCAGAAGAGATGCCAAGAGATGACATCTGTTGCAAGAGTTGGTTTTGTATATATAGGGATGTAATGTATGGAAACGGGATCATTGTAATCTGTAAAGTTCTGAGAGAATGTAACTTTGTATCAGAGAGAATTGAGAGCTTGTAATCTGTTCAAATGAAATCAATAAAGAGAATTGTTCCTTGTTACCATTGTGTTCAATGCATGTCTTTTGAAAATATGTCCGCTGCTGCTTCAATTATCTGCTATATGTTCCGCTGCGTTATTGTCAACCTTGTCTATCTTGGACAGGCCAAGACTCTGCGGGATCAGGGCGTGATAGGTCAAGTATGTGGCTCCTATTCCAGACAATGATACTCTCAATGAGTATATCAATACTCATAATAATGTACCTTCAGTGGATGATGTTATCCCTGAAGAATAACTTGCGTATTTTCTAAGTAAAGGTTTATCTTTGAATTACTCCGATGTCTATCAATCTGTAAACCAGTATGTAGATACGATATATGCTCTAGAGCATGGCATAGGACCACACCTCTGCATGCCGGTCACGATGTCTCATCTGTGGGAAAATGCATGGCCAGAAGATATCTACTGCTTCATCATTCCAGCCAGAAAGAAGGATGAAGAACTAATCATCTTCGGTCGAATAATTGGCGAAAGAAAGTTCGTTCTGGACTCTACTTCTCCCAATCACAACACTGAATCTGACTATGATTCTGGGAAAATATAACTTTTCTGATATAGTTGGCATACCAAGACTATCATCCAGAACATGGGATATGATATAAAAAGCGACCAAGGGTTAAACTACGGTCGAGGAAGACGGTTGCCAATACGTCACTTTGCTCCTCTCGGCAAACACGAGAACTATTATCAACAAAACGGTGTTGGTTTGGGTTACGTCTGATGAGAACATAAAATGTTATATTTTTATCCCTTAATGTTCATCATTTTATGCTCATTTTATGACTAAAGGTACTCATTATATTTATATTTTGCTGTAGGATGAATTTGGAGACACTATGTGCAAAATGGAGCTAAAATACAATTCTGGACAGTTTTGACATCTTTTATCAAAATGGGCATAACTTCCTCATCTGAAGTGTAATTGAGGTCCTTCAAAATGATTCGGAAAGCTAAGACAGAGGGATACAACTTTCATATTTTGTGATTTTCGAGATTCTGGCTATATCATGGAAGAAAGTAGGCTTGAAGTTCGGTCAAAGATGTTATGAACAGAATTAGGAACCAAAATAACTATTCTCCTATTTTTTATGACTTAGTTATTTTGGTTTGAGAAGTTGTAACTTATAGAGGATATGTGGGGAGATATTTTGGGCTTGAAACAACTAATTTATGGTGTATAAAAGGGGGTAGAAATCATGAGAAGACAACCACACAACACAATTCTTCTCTTCTTCTCAAACTTTTCTTTTGAAGTTTTGATGAACATGTTCGGCTAAAGTCTTGTTGGTCGAAGTGTACGAAAGCCTTGGAATCAATAAAAACTTGTGAGATCTAATTTGTATTTATATTTTTGATTTGTACTTTGAGTATCAAATGTTTTCTTATGCATATTTCATGATTATCTTGTTTAATTACTAGGATGCATACTAGTTGATTATTCTTGATAATCTACTGCTAAATTAGATATCGAATTCGGAATTATTCGATCCATCTAATTTGTGAAGCAACCAAAATTTAATAAATTACTAGTTTGTATTATTAAATCTTTAGAAGAAAATATTCAACTAAATTAAATGCAACCGCTTGTTCTTGTGTTATTTTGGTTCATCGATCTCATTGAGTTTAATACGCTATTAGATTAAACCTTTAGTGCTTGTCTGGGGTTGTTTAGTAGTTAAGGTTAATTAGGTCGCTTGTTTCTAATTAACTGTGGCTAAAGGAGATAGGAAAATAATTCCAACGATGAATATTCATAATACATATCAATATATGTTTGCATCTATGATCAGTTTCAAGATTCTAATGGTAGACGTAGACTTAGACCAACATTTGTTATTTTGATTTATTTTCATATTCTACTTGCTCTTTTTTATTGACCTTTATCATATTCATCCCCCTCTTTCATTATTCACATAGCACAAATATAAACTACTTACTCTCCGAGGAAAGGATCCTTACTCTCACTACTACATTTTTAAGAGTAAAGGTTTTATTTTTGGGTGCCTACGACAGCACACCAAATTTTGGCGCCGTTGCCGAGGAGTAATTCTAGTTGAAGTTTATGCTTTTTTTCTCATGAAATAATTTTCTGTTTATCAGAAAAAAAGATTTAATAGGACATGGCGACCAATTATCAACAAGTTGGCACTTGGCTGGATCTTCCATCTAGGCACGCTAACGAGGTAAATGTTTCTTCTCTTCAACAACAAATTGCTAGTTTAACTTCTCTTGTTCATCAAATGGTTGTAGGTGGTAACATGCAAACAACAATAGCTTGTGAGATTTGTTCAATAGTAGGGCATCCAACTGATATGTGTCCAATACTTGAAGACGAGCCCAATGTAACTCAAACTTTTCCAAGTTACCAGCAGTACAAGCAACCATATCTCCATGAACAACAATCGAACCAAACTTCTAATTCTGGTATGTCTCTAGAAGATATTGTTAAGTCCATTGCTACTAATACCTTGTAATTTTAACAGGAGACAAGGGCCAGTATCCAAAGTCTGAACAATCAAATGAGCCAAATGGCTACAACAATTAAAAGGCTGGAGGCACAAAGTTCGAAAAAATTATCATCTCAAATAATAAATCTAAAAGACAATACAAGTTCAATCATTTTCAGAAATGATAAACATGTGGATATTCTAGCAGAAGAAGCACCAACGTCGTCAAAACAGGAAGAAGAGAAAAATAGCGCTGCAGACACGAATATTCCTAATGACGACTGTAGAAGCATGAAAAAGAACAGGAATATCTATGCGGCTCAAAACAGATGGAGTCTCATGCGGTTCAAAGAAGCTCTCAGAGTCTCATGCGGCTCAGGAGTTTTATGCGGCTCAAAAGACGCCAACCTAGCCATGCGGCTCGAATAAAAGCCCGTGGCCTTATACGGCTCGCCTCTACAGCTGGCCATTAAGTAGCGGCCCTATTTAATGCTCTGACACAACAAGACAGCTCTGACATAAAAGTGAACTGACAGCTCTGACATAAAGCTGCAATGATGACTCTGACATGATGGCGTGCTCCTAGGGAAACAAAGAAAATCTCTCTCTATAGCTGGCAGGATCCATCAAATCCTAAAGTCTTCCATACGGCTTTGACACGTGGCCAGCCGCATGGGGCTCAGGTGGAGGCCACCCCCATGCGGCTGCTACTCTCATGCGGCTCGGATCATGGGGACCATCTCCAAGCGGCTCAAACCCTGAGAAGCCACCCCCATGCGGCCGCTACTCTCATACGGCTCGGATCATGGGGACCATCTCCATGCAGCTCTAATCCTGAGAAGCCACCCCCATGCGGCCGCTACTCTCATGCGGCTCGAATTATGGGGACCATCTCCATGCGGCTCAAATGCTGAGAGGCCACGCCCATGCAGCCTTGACACGTGGCCAGCCTTATGCGGTTCAGTTGGATACCCCCTCATGCGGCTCAGATTTCGGAAGCCACACCTATGCGGCTACCACCTTCATGCGGTTCAAATCCTGAGAAGCCACCCTCATGCGTCTCTGTCAAGATACCCGGTCCATGTGGCTCGCGGTTAGGACACGTGATAGAAGATCAGTTTCCCCCATGTCCCTATGGCTCGCAGCAGAATGATGGTTAGACACGTGGCACCAAATCAATCAAGATTTACCAAGAAATTCCAACAACCAGATTTAGTGCAATCATCATAATTACCCGGATCAAATCAAATTTATTGCAATCAAGCAGATTGAACACGTGGCAGGAGAGTCGAGCTTGTCATAATAAATCATGAAGATTCGTGGCAATCAACATTAATTGCCCATATGGATTTGGCGCAATCAACATTAATTGTCCAGATTTGTTGCAATCAAGATCAACGGCCCAGATTAATTGCCAATAAGACAGGATCAAGGAAAATGGTAATTAATCCCCAAACCGCCGACTTTTCAAGGGGCAATCATTGCAAACCCTAATGATCACACCCCACTCCTATAAATAGTAAGGTGCCATTCCCTTGTAGAAGAGAGAGGACCCCTGGCGGAATACGCAGAGAAACAAAGGCACGCACATAAGAGTCTCCCCACACATTCCGAGAGCATTTCTTCATCAGAGCCAAGGCTACGTCCGATCGTCCAAGGAGTATGGCAGAGCTGCCGTCGCTTTCCCGAGCCTCTACCGTTCCCCCCCAGAATCAAAAATAAACAATCGTACTTATATTGTTGTACCTAGGTTTTCATTCCTAGGCTTTCTTTGTACGAGCGAGTTTGTATTGTGAGTCTAAGTTCAGTCATCCTATAAAATTGTTCTGCACTTTTACAATCAATGGCAAACACGACAGCGACTCTGCTGGGGACTAACTTTTCCACGGCTGAGGAGTTGGTGACGCAATCAGACGCAGCCAAACTTGGCTCCACTCAACAAATGCTGGTCGCCCGGTTCGACCAACAGGCGTTTGAAGAAATGCTCTCCGACGGGGGCGCTGGCCCGGTCCAGCGGCGAGCCCGCACGAACAAGGCCCACAGGGAGTGGAGGCCCAAATCATTCGCTCCTCCCCATGCTCTCGAAGAAATACTCTCTGTCGTCCAAGATGGCGGGGAAGACTCTCATGCGGCCCCACTTCAGGCCATAGAGGACTCTGTTGTCCCCAAGTCCAGCAGAGAAAAATACTACGATGCTGGACTTGCAGGGGCAAAGAGGAAGTCTGTGCGGTCCAAGAAGAAGTCGCATAAGGACGCCAGCCACATGAAAACTCATCCGGTCACAGAAGCCAGCCGCATGCATGAGGCTCATGCGGCCAGAACGTCCAGCCGCATGAAGGAGGCTCATGCGGCTACGACAGCCAGCCGCATACAGGAGGCTCGTGCAGGCCACGACTGCCTTCCGCATGCAGACTGCTTATGTGGCCATCGCTCCTAGCCGCATACAGAAGGGTCATGCGGCCATATATACCAGCCGCATGCAGACAGCCTGCATGTCCACCAAACCCAGCCGCATACCATCTGCTCCATGCGGCTCACGGTCAGTCTTCGACCGTCTCTCAGATGATCCTGACCCCAGATGCTCTCATTTGCCAGTCTCTGTGGACTCTTCCTACTATGCACTCTCAGGTGCTAAAAGGAAAAAGTCTCGGGTAGCGCGGGCTCGTCGAGCTCAAACAGCTATCCTAACTTCTGACTATCAGGGCGTCCCGCAGACTATTACGCTAGCCCTCGATGGAATGTTGTATAAACATATCCGTGTCCAGCCTCTGACGACCAACGAACGTGATAGTTATCAAGAATCTCTCAACAATGATCAGGGGCAAGTACTCATACTACCCCCATATCAGGGAGTAGGCAGGATGCCAACACACTCATGTGCTCAGAACTCCCGGGCCCATAAAACGGGTGACTTACACAACGTGATTCTTCACAAACGCAAGGAAAAGAGATGAAGATTTGGTGCGCAAAGAGTCCTGTCAGGGACATTAATGCACCCAAATCATTGTCAACTGCTGCTGCAACAAGACGGTAGTACAAGAAGACCGACGGTCCCTCTTCCAACGGCTGCAACACCCAAGCTCAGAAGGCGAGGCGCTTCTCGTCGCCTCCTGCAATTCTGCTCACAAGATCCCTGGCAGCGGGAGAGGAAAGAAAACAAACGTCACCGGCCCGAAAATCTCAACCAAGCGGTTGTCCACGACCGCTGTGGGAGGAGTTTTCCAAGGGACTCGCTCAAAGACGAAATCTGCCACACTTGGAGATTCGTCATCCACATCTCTGGGAGGCACTGGAGACGGGGGTAGCACCCCCCTAAATATCCATGACAACCCGGTATTCCAAGAAGATAATCCAGGAGAAACGGTTCACCCAATAGATGCAGCAGATCTCGACGTCCCCGGGGATGTTCACAACTCTCAAGACGAGGCAAGCTCTGAAGCTGGGGGTACCACTCCCTCTGAGTCCGAACCAGAGGAGAACATTCCCACGTACCCTGACGACTTTTCCAAACAAGGGTATGACTCAGAGGGCACATCCTCCACCGTTTCTTCCATCTTTCCTCATGTGAGGACGGTGTTCATGACGGATAGCAACCAAGACGGTCCTAATGACCGCCAATGCATCGACACCCTGGAGGCCATACTTCATGCCTTGGTCAAGTCCGTGGACGAGATCAAAGCGGCCCTTCCAATTCTACAAGGAAGGACGCCTGGCCAAACAAGCTTAGGTCCTGCGGTCAATGTGGACTCGAACTCAGCTGTACCAAACCCGGGTGATAATCCTCCTGAAATATCAGCTCCCACCGCTGTAGACGAGGCTAGGGAGGCAAGAAGAGAGGTCTAGGAGCTCCGGGCCATGTTCTACGCCCGAAAAAACTGCCAAGACCTCAGGATACGACAACCGTATCCTGCTGTGTGGAGAGATGTTCCCTTCCCACCATGATATAAACCATTTAACATTAATCTATATTATGATGGGAAGACATCTGCAAGCAGGTACATCACCTACTTCGAAGTCACAACCGACCATCTGCCTCACAACGACTCCATCCTTACGCGGTTGTTCATTGGAGCATTGGAAGGGGTTGCCTTCGACTGGTACCGCAACTTTCCGGACAACTGTATCCATTCCTTCGCTGGCTTCAAACGTATGTTTCTGGAGAGGTTCTACGAAGTAGGACAAGACATGACAATGTCCACCCTCATGGATGTTGTCCAAGAAGAAAAGGAGCTGACAAGAAACTATATCGAACGATTTCGCCAAACCGCGATGAAGTTGCCTTCCGGTAACCCAGATTCCTCCTTAATTAAAATTTGCCAAAAGAGACTGCTTCCCACGATCAGCCTCTGGATGGGCGAAAGTCTGTTTAAGGATTGGAAGACTTTCATTATCAGCGCCACTAGCGCAGAAGACAAGTTGAAGAAAGCTCGCCAACTGGGATTGCACGTATCGGAAAGAGAGGACAAGGGCAAACGCCCTAATACCAATAACAACCATGGTGGTAACCCCTCCAATAATCGAGACAACAAGGGCAAACAAGCTATGGTGGCCGACACAGCCCCGAAGCCTGAGCCGAAACCAGCAGAGAAGCAGTGGCCTCAGATGACCTATTCCTTCGAGGACGGCCATGTCAAGCCCAACTTGGACATGCTCATACAAAGAGGTCGAATTCAGCTCCCTCCACCAAGGCGTGAACCTCGTCCTGCAGAAATGGAGAGCCTCAAGTACGGCCACTACCATCGCTATGTCCACCATGCTACACAAGACTGCTACCAACTGAAGCGATACATCCAGCATCTCATCGACTCTAAGGCCATGGCTATTGATTTCGAAGAGGTGACCGTAGCAGCCAACATAGTGTCAGTACAATTTGACAACTTTCCTCCGACAAAGACTCAAGATGGAGTAGTGCCCGTCCCCAGAGCAAAGATGGAGGTCGCTAACCTTCCACCCCCCTGAAACCTGGATGCTGGCATAGTGCCCCTTACCACATCACTAAGGGAGGTCATGTGGGTCCATCCGTACCTGGTTCCTGAAGTGACTCAGTACGCACCTTCCTCCACCAGCAAGAAGAAGAATAGGAAAGTCAAATCATGTCGTACAATCATGGCGGAAGTCGAGGAGGCTACGACTGTCGTCACCCAGTCGGGTGCACAATTCTAACCTACACCGGGTAACTCTGCTGAAGATCATCAGCCGACAGCTGCTGATGCTCCAGGACCCTCGCAGCCTTCGACGACCGACAAGCCTAGGTCGAAGGAGACTCGCTTTGACAAGCCGCTCCGAAGAGAGATGCCTCATGGGTTGGAAAGGCCCTACAACTTCGACATCTTGGCGCAATTAGCCAATACACCGGCCAAATAGTCGCTATACGAGCTCCTGAGACTCTCCAAGGATGTCCGTGTCGCACTAAGCGAGGCACTCCAGAATGCCGACGTATATCTGGCTCAGTCCAATCTCACTGGGGAAAGCTCGCCTGCAGATCTCCAGGACAGCGCTTGCACAGGCGCAATGCCTAACATCGTCTTCACTTTGCAGGATATGCTTATCAAGACCAACCTGAACGATCGCCCTCTGTATTATATTGGGTACATTGGCGATATCAAGATGGATCGGATGAATATTGACCCCGGTTCTTTCGTAAGCATCATCCGAAAGAGCTTACTACATCATTTGCGCATCCCAATGCATCGCCTGACGCCGACAAGCACCGCCATCAGCGGTTTCAATTCAGGCAGAAGATATCTGATCGGGAAGATTCGCTTGAAGTGCCAAATCGGCGACCTTCAGTCAGAAGTGACCTGTTATGTCATAGATGCGGACACTTCCTACAATATTCTCCTGGGCGTCCTTGGATACATGATTACATGATCGTGTCCTCCACACTGCACCAGTACTTTAAGTACGTCGACAAGCACGGCTTCGTGAGGACAGAATTTGTCGACATTGATCCCTTTAAAGGGGTCGAATCCTACTACTCAGATTCATGCTTGTACGAGAAGTCGAAAAAGCACCTTGCCGCAGGAGATACTCAAGCTCAAACTGAGGCGGCAGCTAGATCAGAGGAACCGCTGACAATTCATCTCTAAGCCCGCAAACCTGGCAGAACTGCACCCCTTACGGCCACTCTGCGTAAGGACGCAATCAACCTCTCTGCACAGGAGGAGCAGATGATAATCCGACTGCCAAAGTCTGGCCAAGCGCCAAGACCCACGACAGAACCACTGACAATCAGGCTGCCTAGAGCTAGTCAGCAACAAACAATGGAGCTCAATCCCTCCGTCAAACCGATGACGATTCGCCTTCCCAGAATGAATCGGCAGCCGACCGCTAAGCCGGGGACTGCTAGCCAGCCAATAACTCCCCGTCCATTACCGAGCACCAAACCGGGGGTGGCTAGTACGCCAACGACTCTATGTTATGCTCCACCCATGAAGCCCCTGATGTTTAAGCTGCCCAAGTCATTCTCTCAGTCTACATTTATATGGGGGGTGGCTGACGAAGAGTCAGAACTGGCCAAGTATGTGGCTGCTCACACCGATGTTCCATCCGCAGATGATGTAATCCCACTGGAAAAGATACCTTACTTCATCAATAAAGGGCTATCTTTGAATTATCTCGAGCTTAATAAGCTTTGTACAATGTATGCTATGGAACACGGTATAGGCACCCACCTGTACACACAAGTGACAAATGTCTACACCGCAAACCAACTTACTCCAATAGAAGTCGCTTACTGCATAGTCGAGGGAGAGGATCATCCAATCATCTTCGGCCGGAAGAATGATCCACAACCCTTCAGGATAGAAGAAGTTGATCTCGAACCCGACACCGGAAGACTGCCCCTTTATCTGTATAGTTCCCAATCCAAGTACCTCATGCAAAAACAGGGGTATGATCTGGAAACTACACCAGGCTTGAACTGTGGGCTAGGTTATGTTACACCGACAACGACCCCTGAAAGCTCAGATGTGGAATGCGACTGACATTCACACTCAACCGGATCACCCACTTCCGATTCAGTTGTCGGCATTGGGGACATTCTCAGGCAAGTCTGGTCCATCAATATGGCGTTTGCCAATGCCGACGAAGAAGATGAAGACATTCCTTAACTTCTTGAGTTAGAGCCGTGGGCACAACAACTAGATGCACAATGGGAGAAGCGGTTCGAACAAAGAGAGCCCTCCACCGAGGATGAGGTTGTGCAAGTGGATCTCGGTGATGAGTCCTCTCCAAAATCCATTTTCGTCAGCAAAAATCTGACAGACGAAGACCGAGAATTGCTATTGCAACTCGTCAGAGAATACATCGACGTGTTCGCCTGGAGTTACGAAGACGTGCCAGGACTGAACCCCCCCCCCCCCCCCCCGAAGTTGCGCTTCACAAACTCAATATCCGTCCGGACGTAAAACCGGTCAAGCTGCAACGATGGTTCCGTCCCGACATCATGAATGCCATTGAAGCTGAGGTCAACAAACTAATATCCAGTGGCTTCATCCGCGAGGAACAACATCCAGACTGGGTCGCCAACATAGTACCAGTCCTCAAGAAGAATGGAAAGATTCGAATCTGCATCGACTTTCGCAATCTGAATGAGGCGTATCCTAAGGATGAGTTCCCCCTCCCTATCATAGACATCATGATTGACAACACCTGCGGTTTTGAGCATATGTCATTCATGGATGGTTTCTCGGGGTACAACCAAATCAAGATGTTCCCTGATGACGAAAAGCATACATCCTTCCAAACACCAATTGGCACATATTGCTACACAGTCATGCCTTTCATTTTAAAGAACGTTGGCGCCACCGATCAAAGAGCTATGAGCATCATCTTTAGAAACCACCTGCGCAAGACAGTGGAATGCTACATCGACGACATCGTCGTCAAAAGTCGCTCTAAGGAAGATCATCTGCATGATCTGAGGACAGTGTTCGACCTGATGCGAGCGCACAATTTGAAGATGAATCCCACAAAATCCTTCTTGGGCGTATCCAGCGGGAAGTTCTTGGGTTTCATCATTACTTCCCAGGGTATCCACATAGACCCTGAGAAGACGAAGGCAATCATGGAGATGGGTCCCCCAAGAAATCTCCGTGAACTCCGAGGCCTTCAAGGGAGGCTGGCCTACATCAGGAGGTTTATCTCTAACCTCTCCGGATAATGTCAACCATTCACCCACCTCATGAAGAAGGGTATTTCATTCGCATGGGATGAAGAATGCCAGCGCGCCTTCGACAACATCAAATAATATCTAACGAACCATCCAGTCCTGGTAGCCCCGGTTGCTGGAAGACCATTCCTGCTCAATGTAAGAGCGATGGAATATTCTCTCGGTGCTCTGCTAGCGCAAAACAATGATGCAGGCCACGAGCAGGCTATATATTACCTCAGCCGAATGATGATGGAGCCAGAACACCGATATACTGCAGTAGAAAAAGAGTACCTTGCTCTGGTGTTCGCCATTTGGAAGATGCGACACTACATCACGGGACAAACCATCCATGTCGTATCAAGATTCAACCCCCTCAAGGTCCTCATGACCAAGCCAGATGCACTCAGCTCTCGCCTCGCTACCTGGGCGATTTTATTGTCTCCCTACCACATGATCTTCGTCCCGCAGAAGGCTGTTAAAGGTCAAGCTCTGGCAGACTTTTTAGCAGCTCATCTAGGATCGGAGTCAACCAGAATAGACGAAGAGATTCCAGATGAGGTTGCCAATTCAAATGTAGCCTCCCAGGATATCGTTTGGCGAATGTTCTTCGATGGCACTTCTAGAACTGGGCCCAAGGGCAACATCATCACTGGAGTCGGAGTGGTGCTGATTTCTCCCGCCGGATTAGTGATCAATCGGGCTTATTCCCTCATGGAGCCCTGTTTAAACAATGTGGTAGAGTAGAACGCTTTGGTCATTGGCCTCCGACTTACGAAGGAGCTGGGGGTGGAGCACCTTGAAGCATACGGCGATTCGCAGCTAATCGTTAACCAGATCCGGGGCTCATACGAAGTGCGTCATAAAGACATGATCCCCTATCACGAAATAGCGATCGACATCATCTCATCCTTGGAAGGGTTCTTCATAGAACATGTTCCCAGACTCCAGAACATTGAAGCCGCTTCCCTAGCAATCCTGGCCGCTTTCCTAGCAGTACCGAATCATGCTCATCATCTGGTTGACATCATAGGCCGTAAGTTGGTCTGTCCCAGGAATAATGTTCAATATGTTGAGAGCTACTCCGTGCGAACAGTCGACGAAGCACCAGACTGGAGACAACCATTCATTGACTTTGTAGTCTACGACATCCTGCCAGAGAATCCGAAGGAAGCCACTTCTATCAAAAGGCGTTCCCTCAGATTCTTCTATGATACGGAGGCAAAAATACTATATCGACGATCATACGATGGATTACTGCTTCGATGTCTTTCAAATACAGAAGCCAAAGAAGCTGTGCGTAAAGCTCATGATGGCATCTGTGGGGCCCATCAGCCCGGTCCCAAAATTACAAGATCGCCTTCGCCGAATGGGCTATTACTGGCCCACGATGGTTGCGGATGCAATAGACTATGCACGAAAATGCAAAGCCTGCCAAGTCCACGCAGATTTCATCCACCGGCCATCCGAGTTTTTATATCCGACGGTGGCATCTTGGCCATTCGAGGCATCGGAAATGGACATCATTGGTCCAATCACTCATCCTTCGTCCCGAGGACATCGCTTCATACTCGCAATCACAGATTACTTCTCCAAATAGACGGAGGCTATTCCGCTGGCAGAAGTGAAGACTTCAAACGTAATCAGCTTTCTCAAGCATCACGTTATCTACCGCTTTGGACTGCCCCGAAGGATCATCCACGACAATGGTCCGCAGTTTGCAAGCCACGCCTTATATCGGTTTCGCGATAAACACAGAATCCAGAATATTGCTTCAACACCGTACAACCCGGCTGCTAATGGTCTGGCTGAAGCGTTCAACAAAACAATCATCAAGCTGCTCAAGAAGTTCGTGTCATCAAACAAACGCGACTGGAATGAAAAGCTCGGCGAATGCTTATGGGCGTACCGTACTACCGTAAGGACTGCCACCGGGAACACACCATTCTCTCTGGTATACGGAAGTGAGGCAATTCTCCCACTGGAGACTCAAATTCCCTCACTCCGTGTCGCTCTCACCTATCGGTTGACAACAGATGATAATCACCATCGCCGACTGCAAGAGTTGGAGGCCCTAGATGAGAAGCGCATGTTAGCTCAACAACGAATCGAGCTGTACCAAGCGCGTATCTTCGGAGCCTTCAACAAGAAGGTTAAAATCAGAACATTCCAAGTAGGCGATCTCGTTCTGGCAGTTCGGAGGCCGATGGTTATGACTCACAAAACCGCCGACATGTTCCAGCCAAAGTGGGAAGGCCTGTTCATCATCGATGCTGTATTCTCCAATGGAGCTTACCGCCTCGCAAAACAAAATGGAGACTTGCTCATGTTGTCCATCAACGACAAGTTCCTGAAAAAGTATTACGTCTGAAATGACATCCTCCAAATTTTCCAGACTGTTGAGTTATGTACCCTCTTGTACCACTGAACTCACATTCTGACTCCAAATTTCCTAAAATGATGAGTTATGTACCCTCTGGTACCGCTGAACTCATATTTCGACTCCAAATTTTCTAGAATGACGAGTTACGTACCCTCTAGTACCGCTGAACTTACATTCTGATCCCAAATCTCTCAGATTGTCGAGTTATGTACCCACAGGTACCGCTGAACTTGCACTCTGGTCACTACAGATGAATCTATATCGCGTCTTTTAGGTAGTAAGTCATACCTCTGAACTTTCTTCCTAAAAGAGCTCCCTCCTTATGATCCAATACCTGCACTTTCAGTACACAAAAAGGGGTAACATATCCACAAATTCTCCAAAACAACCACGTCGATGTTACCTCTGAGTTGTTTCCCTTCCATCAAAAATAAACCGCCCCTCACATAGAACTTCCACGTCCTCATTACCTCTGAGTTGTTCTATGCACCCTTCATGGAGCCCACTCCTGCCATGTCCTCATTACCTCTGAGTGGGAAGGCTCAATCGAAGAAACCCTCATATCTACCATATCTTCATTACCTCTGAGTAAGTATGTTGGTTTTTCTCTCGACTTATTATCTGTACCCAAAACTGGAGTACGCCAAGGATAATAGGCCCACAAATGTCCTCTGTTGACCATAAATGTCCTCTGTTGACCATAAATGCTGTACTATGTTTCCTAGTACATGCCCCGCATTTTTTATTATGCCCCGGGAGCCCAGCTACTCCATGGCATTCTTTCCCTCGATATCTGGAACTTCCATGGCCACCTTACTGTGGAATTTTTCTAAGTATCCCCATCAAACTTGTTATCCTACATAAAACCAAGGTATACCAGGGGTAACAAGTCCACAAACAGCCCCCCAGTGGAGCAAATGCCATAACACCACAAATACAATAAGCAATACAAATGAAGGGTAGAATAAAACATACTCTTTTATTTGAAATTCAAAGTACTACATGTTCTGGGGACCACGTCCCCCTCAAGAAAGGAAAAGAACGAAAACGAAAGAAGAAAAAAAGTCGACTATGGTTCGACGATACACAATTCCATGAGACGGTCCCGCAGCAAGACAGTCAACCGCTCGAACCCCTGCTTGTCCCGACGCTCGGCCTCCTGAGCCAGCCGCTCCGCGTCTTCTAGGTGCGCATGAGCCCGCCAGCCATTCTCGAGCTTCTTCAAAGCACGCTACAGGCTAGCAGAAGCTCGAGAGACCTTTTCGGCCTCCTGAACGATCAGTTCTTTATCCGCACGGGAAGCTTCAAGCTCATACTCCAAGAAGGCCAGCTTCCTTTGGAGTTCAAGGATCTGCTTTCTTGTATCAATTACTCCACAAGAGGCGGCCGCTTCCCGAGCTAGGCAATTCTCGCTCCTACGGCTCAGTTGATCATATTGAAGAGATAGGTCATCGAGGTCCTTCATTATAACCAGCTTGGACTTATCTCGTGTAGCCCTTACCTTCTCCAGGACAGTGGTAAAGAAGCCCCGCTCCTGATCTATTGCTGCAGACAGATCAGCTTGCCGCAGCACTTGAAACTGGGCCATGAGCTGATCAGCCTCTAATAATTTGGGCTCCAGAAGCGCAGCTATCCCTGCCCCATCAGGAAGGGTTTTAAGAATGTCAATCTGGCCTCGGGCACATTATCGGGCCAAGGCGAAGGGGTCCCCCGCTCCACAGCAGCTTCGACCCCTCTCTTCAAGTGGCGGTAGAAACTGTCAACCACATCTTGTGATGCCTCATCCAGAACTTCCGTAGAGGACGGCGTCAGAGGAAGTGTAGCTGGCAGTATCGAAGGAGATGCGCCAGAACTTGCCACCCCAGCCACCAGGGAAAAAAATTCTGAGCAAAAGATGCATGGATAGCAGCTAGCTCCTCCTCCGCGGCCCGGAGAACCTGGATACTCGGCAAGGCGGAGAGGTCTATCCCCGAAGCTACATGAGCAGAGGAGGACGCAGGGGCCATGGCTCCTTGCCCCGGCTGTGCTGCCATCTGATCTCCCTAACTCGATCCGGCGGGAGACCCCTCAATATAAGTTGGAAGGGGAGGAGGCACACTCCCTCCCACCAGATTCCCGCTGGTAGAGCCATTCCTGACAATATCCGTCATTGGCAGTGAAGAGGCAGGACCTGTATGTCCAGAGCAACCATCAATCAGCATAACCCGAAGGATGTGATGATACAGCAAATGGGCCTCCTCACTAGTCAAAATTTGGCTTATCTTACCACGGAAGGGTTGTCAAGGCTGAGGCTCACTCACAGCCGCCATAGTCCCCTCACCAGCAACCTCCAAGCCGAATTCAGCTGGCTCTTCAGCCCCAGCCGCCCTGGAAGGAGATACGACTGGATCAGTGTCACCCTGCTGAAATTCAGCAGTCTCGGGGACGGGTTCAGCAGAGCCCCCGTCGCCCTGGGTCGAGACCTCAGCAATGTGAGATCCCTCAGCCGCCGCCGAGGTGACCCCGGCAGAAATAATCTCGGCACACATGTCACTAATCAAAGTATTCAAGGCCGAATTGACTTCAGAAACAGTGACCGTTTCCCGAGAGTCCGACTCTTCCGACGCCTATAGAGAAGAAAAAAATGATTAGTCATAGTTCATGAAAAGAAAGAGATAAAGAAGGAGATGGTCGCAATTCAATTCACCTCCAAAACGGCGTCATCACCTTCGCCCCTCTCCTTAATGAGCAACCCGCGGCGTCTTACCGCAGCCCTCTTCACGGAGAAGATCACGCCACTAATAGAATCACGCTTGCCTCGCTGCATGAAGGGCCAGACGCAACAGGCGGCTGATCCACCACCATCTCACCAGGCACAACAGGTGGCTGATCCGCCACCATCTCATCAGGTGCAACAGGCGGCTAATCCGCCACCATCTCATCTGGCACAACAGGTGACTGATCCGCCCCAACATCTTCCATAGAAAGGGAAGAGTTATCTGTATTGCGCTCGTCATTCTCTTTGTCCGCATTGGTGGACTCCGAGTCAGGCACAGAAACTGTGTTCGCTCTCCTCTTCCTCGTCTTAGACCCCTTGGGCTTCTCCGCTAATGTCACTCCCCGTTCCCAGAATACATATTTTTATACGTGTACTGCTTGAATGTATTTATTTAATATTTATTATGCTTTTGTTCTGTATTTAAATTCTTTAATTTCGCACTTATTAATTTTTTCTGTATTTTATTTTCTGCTTTTGCTTTAGCCCTTGGCTTAGTCTATTCATTAAACCAATTTGGTTTAGCTTGGTTCACCATGAAGAGGAGTGGATGGCCTAGATCTTGTAGGAAGGAATGGGTGGTGGAGATTGACTTGGCTTGATATTTATGCCCCTTTTACTTTTCTCTCTCTTCATTACTCACATTTACTTCTCCTTCTTCATCCTCCATTACTCTCCCACCCACCCATTTGGAGAGACAAGTACATCTTGTACACCATGAGGGATTTCATGCATCCCCATTTATTTTTAGTCCATGTTGTTCATCTTCTCTTCCTCTACAAGTTTAGGTCTTAAAGTTCTTGATTTCCATGGATGGTTGGGTATGGATCTAAGTTTTAAGTTTTGGTTTTTCATATAGATTTTGTGGTTTTGATCTACCAAACTTTGTTGTTTTCAAAAATAAGTGGCTCCATGTTGTAAAGAATTCAATTCTACCAAAGTTTGGCTTTTGAAAAGTTAGATTTCGATTTATTTTGAGGAAGTTATGGCCAAAAGCATTTTTTGTCATTTCTATGTTCATCTGTCATGCATGTCACAGTAGGCCACATATGGTGTCGCAGTTGGGCCACATAAGCCGCATGTCGCAGTTGAGCTGCATAGATGTCGCGGTTGGGCCGCATGAGCCGCATGTCGCAGTTGAGACGCATATGGTGTCGCGGTTGGGCCGTATAGGCCGCATGTCGCAGTTGAGCCGCATATGGTGTCGCGCTTGGGCCGCATAGGCTGCATGTTGCAGTTGAGCCGCATATGGTGTCGCAATTGAGCCGCATGAGCCGTATGTCGCAGTTGAGCCGCATATGGTGTCGTGGTTGGGCCGCATAGGCCGCATGTCGCAGTTGAGCCGCATATGGTGTCATGGTTGGGCCGCATAGGCCGCATGTCGCAGTTGAGCCGCATATGGTGTCACGGTTGGGCTGCATGAGCCGCATGTCGCAGTTGAGCCATATATGGTGTCGCGGTTGGACCGCATAGGCCGCATGTCGCAGTTGAGCCACATATGGTGTCGCGGTTGGGCCGTATAGGCCGCATGTCGCAGTTGAGCCGCATATGGTGTCGCAGTTGGGCCGCATAGGCCACATATCGCAGTTGAGCCGCATAGATGTCACGGTTGGGCCGCATGAGTCGTATGCCGCAGTTGAGCCGTATAAGGTGTCGCGAATGGGCCGCATGAGTCGCATGAACCGCACGTCGCAGTTGGTCCGTATGCATGTCGCAGAATAGGCCGCATAATACCTATTTTGGCTATTTCTAACTGTTATATGTCCTAATTGACCGAATTGTAGCTAAAATTTCTTCTAACTCCCAACATGGAAGTTGTGGATCTTTTCCTTGGCTTCAAGAATATGTTACCACCTATTTTATGCTAGTTGTAGACTCGACCATGCTTAATACTAGTTTGACTTTCATGCCTTGTCACGAATTGACCCTGACTGTTACTTTGACTAATGATTGATCATGCGTTCCTAGTTGGAACTAAAAGACTGGCTAGTCGTCTTATTGAATTGAATGAGACACGTTCATGTATGAATCATGAACCATTGCGATCGACTAGTCGATCCGAACATTGGCAATTGGACACATGTTGACTTCCATTTTTCTGTAAAGTAGCATGTGCATCTTACAGTCAAGACATGATTATTTCGTGGCTATGATTGATTGTTGCATTACACTATGTAAGACCTACAACCTAGCCGCACGGGCATCGTTGTAGGATTGTGCATATCTTACTCGGTACGGAAATACTCATTCTGAATGACCATGATCCACGGCATGGGATTTCAATCAACATAGGGACTATTAAGCTAAATAAAATAACGATTGCATAGAGAGAATGGATTCTCGAGTTCTTACATGGCAGCCATCTTTGGGACGATTAGTGTCCCGACTTGCCGGCTGGTTCCCACAGATAATGCAAATCTGCCATACGGACAGGGAGTGGTATCTGCCTATATTGTTATATATACTGATGACAATACAAGAAAGTTGGCCTATCCCAACATTTTATAAGCGTTGTAAAAACTGAATAAAACATTGGTATATGTTTAGCCAACGTTTGTCCAACGATTTATGCAAACGTCGTCGTTGCCCTAGTTGGGAATTTATAACGTTTGCAATAAATGTTGGTATAGGGATTAGATGACGTTTGCAGTAACGTTTATAAACGTCAATAATAGTACAAAAATGGTTAACAATTTCAACATTTTTACAATAGAAACGTTGGCATACGTAAATTATTTCCAACATTTTATAAAACGTTAGAATTATTTTTACCAACCTTTGTCGAAGAAAACATTGGGTTGTGATTTTCCAACGTTTCCCAAAAAATGGTTGGATTTGTGTTTCCAACCTTTTCTAAAAAAGTTGGTTTTTTCCAACGTGTTTCCACAAACATTGAAAATATAATTTTGGATGGTACTTTCCCAACAATTTACTAAACACGTCGTAAATTTAACCTATTTCCCAACAATTTTCTAAAACGTTGGGAGTTGTGTTAATGGGTGATAATTTTCAAATAATTGGACAAACATATCGAGAATTTAACTATTTTTCCAACGTTTTACCTAACCACTGGATTTGTTACAAAAATTGGTTAAAAATATCTGCCACAATCACATAAAATATAAATGTGCTTGTACATATAAAAAATTCAGATCCCATCACAAACATGTAAATGCATCCACCACCAAACAATCGGACAAAATATTAATATAAAATTATTGTAAATCAAAATATTGTCTGTGTAAAAAGTCTTTATATCTTTATTCATTCACCAAAATACAAGTTCATTCAAATTAAAAATTAGACAATCTTCATGAATCCATATAAGTAACTTGACCATGCATGAAAACCTGTAAAAAAAGAGAAATTAAAATTAGGACATATGAGTAAATAATGACTATTTTTAAGATTTACTATGCAAGTTGACCTTCTCCACTAATCAGTTCTTTTTCTCCCTCTTCATAGCCATGAGGTCCTGAATTAATGAACACAAGAAAAGAAGAGTAAAATTTAAGGATATTTAATATAAATGTCAAAGTTTAATGCTTTAAAGAGGAACTGCTATATATATATATATATATATATATATATATATATATATATATATATATATGGTGTACTATTCTATTTTTTTAAATTCATGAAGAGAAGGAACTACCTCTAAGTTATCCAAGACTATGGAGTTTTATAACCTAGAGAAGAAACTGATTTGCTAACCCAAATGAATCAAGCTATCCTAATAATTTTTATTCAGTGAACATTGAAAAACTATAGAAAGTTAAATATAACAAGGCGAATCCTAATAGTTTTTCCGAATTTGCAGACTACCAACAAAGAGAAGCCATGCTATTAGTAGAGGAGAAATAAAAATAATCTTAATAACTCTTCACCATAATATAGGAGAAATAAAAAATTCTAACCTCACAATGGCTTTGAAGTTGAGAACGTGATACAGTGTGCGTTTGCGCTTGCTTTGGTCGTTGTAGTTGCGCTTGCTTTGGTGGTTGCAGTTGTATTCGCTTTGAGGGTTGTGTTTGCCTTTTTGATTGAACCTCTGATTGTATATGTGCCGACTGTTGCAATATTGGAGGTGATGTGCGCTCAAAATTGTTTTAAAAAAACTAACATTATAAATACAAGAAAATATTACATGTAATCCATCAAATAAATTTAGCTCATATACATCTAATAGTTGATAAATTCTAACATGTTCTATGCCAGAAGATACATCTCGTGGAGATTGTGAGAAAGCACCCATATCACGCAGATGACTCTCAAGTAAATTTTGTATTTGTGCTTCCATTCGATCATTCATCCGAGATTCTACAGCAGATAACTTTTCTTGAATCTGGAGTTCCATCTTCTCTTTCATTTCAGTTTTGTTTCTCTCATTTTTTGCCATCATCTCACGACGAACCCTTTCATTTTCAGCCTCCATTTCATGTCGCATGTTCTCCAACTCTTGTTGATGTTGTGTCTCAATCTCCCTCCTCTCATCCTGGGACAGTTTATACGATGGTCCGAATACCATAGTTGGGGTAGCACCGAGCCCATATGTCCCCACACGACCGTGCCTATCACATCCCATAACTCGCCCGTATATCATCTCGTGCAACACCGATCTCTGGATTTTTTGCTTCTAGTTCATCCATCTCTTGCTGTAAAATCAACTCATGTTCATATAAACATAACTACAATTTAGATAAACTTATAAAAAGTGCAAATAATAAAATAAAATAAAATTAGAAGTAAGATCATACAATCGCCTTAGCTGTTATTTCATTTACTGGCCCTTTCCCTTTAGTTACATGTGTCTCCTTGTTTACCATCCTACGAGTTGGCTCGTAACCGATGGATTTAGCCAACTATAAGTATAAAGAATCAATGCGTCAGATTATTAGTAATAAACCTGCTTTCCTGGCACATTAAAAAATGTATGAACTAATAAATTAAATTAAATTTGTTCTACCTTATTTCTAACTTTGGCGTAGGGAGTTCTACCAGATGTGTGTGGTGTTGTCTAATTTTTACGAATGGCTTTATTCTTTTCACTTTTGGCCTGGTACAAAGTAAAATACAAATATACAATAAAATATTATGATAAACCGAAAACCATTGCTTCCATAAATACAAATATACCTTTCCCTTATCAGAATCCTAATAGTAGATGAGTCTTGGCTACTGACTTTCCTTGACCCTTGGGGGCAATACTTCAACAGTTCCTCATTAGTCTTATACTTATATAACCCTGACACTTTACTTCGGCCTTCTACTCCTTCCACTTTCTTCTAACAGACGCCATCATAAATTTTCTCATCTGGTCCGTGTAGTGCCCCGTCCCGCTCAGTCAATCGGCAGAATCAAAACGCTAACGGCCTTCGGACTTAGCCTTGCAACGGCTACTCGAAGACATCGCTCGGTCAAAGCGACCGCTCGCGCAGGTGGGGTAGTTTCGGTGAACTCGCCTCATCTTAGCCTTCACATAATAAATCGCATGTTTTCAACTTGCACAAGTAGGCTTGATAATAAAAGAGACGAATCCACATAGCTAAAGGGAATAATCCCGACGGGTCGAATTGAGTTAGAATATGAAATGGTCCAACGGTCGGCTTAGAGTTGGTGCACGACGTGCTTTGAAAATGACACTCGATCCTTCGTCCCGTGGCTTGGGAGAAGGAAAGTTGGTTGAGTCGGCGAAGTTATGATCATAGCCTAAGTCATAGGCGTCGCCCGCATGAATGCTTCATAAAGCATGCACGGTCCTGTCGTCCAAGGCTTGGCATAGCCTTGGCTTGCCCCATGAGTTAAGTTGCGTTGCACAGCTTGTGCCATAAGTCTTGGCACCCAAATGACTTGGTCGTTCAAAGTTGAACGCGTGCACGGCACGTTCCATCGAGGCAAGGCTTGACGCGGCCTTTGCTCGTTAAGTTGTAGGCTTGAGTAAGTTAGGCAAAGTTATGTCGGTCGACCTAAGTCATTCCAAGTGCTGTCCCGCTCATTCTGCGGTTGTCAGGTTAAATAGTCCCACGATCCCAAGGCCCGTCATATAAACTATGACTTGGGTGATAGCGTCGCATAGAATGGAAGTCGGTTTGAGGTACAATGCACGGACTTAGTGTCTAGGGCATGAACCACGGTTGATTGAATGAGTTTTGGAGAAAGGATTATTGAATAGACATTGAGTTGAATGAAATGATATGGTAACATGGAAAGAATGCTCGCGACCGTTGGTCGTCGAGGGGTCTCAAATGTTAGAAAGAAGCTCGCGACCGTGGGTCGTCGAGGGGTCTCAAATGATAGATGGTTTGATATTGGTTTTGAAAGAGATGGTAACATTGGAAGAGGAATGACTGTGTGAGACGTCAGTTTGTGTCGAGTCTTGCATGGTCATTGGACAACTTGTCGACATGGAGGAGTTTCCACGCGCGACAACCCTGGGCGCCATGGGACCGCGACGTTCCGGAGGGAAACACGGTATAGCTGTAGCTAGACGAACCGCTCGGGTCATTCAAGAACTTTCATTGGGGCTAGCTACCTGCTCTAAAAGGGTCGCCGAATGGCAAGGCTATAGTCCAGGATAGCTTGTGATGTTAGTGACCAATTCATATAGATGGATCGGCACGGGCGGCAATCCGCGTGTGTGCCTTTGGATTGAGTCAGTTGGATGTGTGTACACTTAGAACACAAGGTTTGGTCCTAAGATTTGGCATCAACGTAGGCGACATGCTACGGCACAAGATACGACGTCGGGTCGTAAGTTATCGGCATATAAGTTGCATAAGTTGGTTTGAGTTGTCTTGAGTCTAAGTTAGGAAACGCCGCAAGGCAAAGTTGGTCGAGTGGCACTTAGCCCACAAATCTTGGATTGGGTCGGATGATGAGTTAGTAGCAAAGGGCCGCAAGGCGGCGATACGATTGAGTCACATTGAGTTGTGAGGCACGGTATGATAGATTTGTAGCACGATCACAAGGAATTGGGTACTATCGCGTAGTTGCGTCTCTGATTTTAAGCCGTAAGGCAAACACGACTCGATAGGTTAACATTGTTGGCACGAGAAGGATCTTGAGGTAAGGTATGAGATAACATTGTCCTCGCGAGCACGAGATGGTCTAAAGACACAAAATAAGCAAGGCGTCGGTCATAAAAGTGATCCTAAGGTAAGACTAGAAAGACAATCGATAAGAAGTGACTATGTTGCACAAAGTAAATCAAACATGTTGGGTTTGTATGGGTGGGCGAGGAGCTCATTCCACCAGTACAGTTGAGTACTGACACCCACATAGTTTTTATGTCCAGGCACAGGTAGAAGCTCGTGGCGCAGAGCTCGTTTGGATGCGTCGAGGCACGGAGTTCCTTGGCAATTCGAAGCGCGCGGCCGCATGAAGTGAAGACTTATACGGGACATTATGTATGGACATCGCCTTTCGAAGCTTCCGCTGGCTCAAGACTTGTAACTGAGAGATGAGAGAGAGCTGAGTGACTTGTAAATGTGAGGTGAGTGAGCTTGAGTTATTGTAATATTGGCCTTGCGCCCCATTGTAACCTTTGTTTCAATATCAATAAAAGAGTTTTTTCTGAATGACTTGTGTTTGTTCTAATTTCCGCTGCTATTATTCAATGTCTCTATACGGGACTTCTGTGCGACGACCCCGTCGCAGTCGCTGAAATCGGTCGTTATGGAACCCGCCTTGCACGAGCGCAATCTAGGCTCGTGCGGCATCACGCCTTAGCGAGAACGATCGCTCCTACGGGAGTGGGGCGTGACATAATGGTAGCAGAGCACGGCTTTACGTCCTTGGACTATCGATTGAATTCTTTAACTCGTTGTTTTCGCAAACTCTGAATTGTTGCTTCCGCAAAGTTGATATCGTTGGTGCGCTCTCTCTCAAATGTCCCACGGATGTCCATACAATAAGTCTAACTATTTTGTAAAACATAGGAGAACAGTTTTTGACAACAAAATAAAAGGATGGTTTGCGTAAGCACGGTTGGCTAAGTCGGGCAGGGCATATACACCAAAGTTGCGTCGACCTTAGAAAAGTCGAGTGCGGGATTCAAATTGTGTCGGACGAGAATGAGTTGAACTCGATTTAGTAAGTGAGATGACTATCGATAAGGGTACTATCGAGGGATGCTAACGTCGATGCGATATAGATGAGCGTTCTTGGAAATTGAGGAATGGTTCGAACGAAAAAATTTGAAGAAGTGGATTTTGATTTGAATGATAAGTTGAGGATTTGTTGAATGACTTCATCCCTGAGTGGTGTATGCGATAGCCTCAGGGATGTCGATCGATTGATTGAAGAAATTGATGTTGTGAATGATTCGGGGGATAAGCATCGAACTTGAACTTGAATGTCGAGGAGATTATCCAGTCGGACGATAGCATCATTCGTACGACTCAGAATTTGTTGCAAACGAAGATCGTCAAGTTATGTATATCGTCGTTGGTATTGAGGCGTATCAAATATGATATGAGATAACTCGGGGGTACTCTGACTCAGCAAATGATGATCGTGCAAGTGTTATTGTTCGGTTGGATGCAATACATAGGAATTTGATCGATATGAATGTTTGATGAAAATGATTGTGTTTTGATGGTTGCGATGATAACCACAACGTCGACAATCTGTTTTGTGCGAGCACAACTCTAGCCTCGCACATGCGTTGTGTCGGATTTGGGGCGATCGTTCCGCGTGAGCGCTGACATGGTGGTTCATGTCACGGGAATGATCGAACTCGAAAAATCAGGACGCGACAACGTTGATTGTCTCGACTTGTCGGTTTGATGCGAAGGAAAATTTGACGATGTTAGGACTTGCGATTGATGAATGAAATAAACTTAAGTATTGAGTAGGTCCAATCCACGCATCGAGAATGAATTAGTCTAGACGCAAAACAAGAGTTACATCCCGATGAGGATAATTATTCCGCGGGAGCGTGCATGGTGATTCACGCCCTCCGTGGATAATCTGACTCGCGTGAGATCGGGGTGCAATATATTGTTAAGTCAGACGACCTAGTGATCGATTACGCGAATTGGAATAGATGACTTCTGAAGTATGGAATATAAAATTATGGTTTAGTGATGAATCGTGTGGTAGCGTGCTTAACTTGAGAAGGATTGATAGGTGGATTATGTCGAACGTGTGCGAAGAGATAGACTATGTGAAACGGCTTGATAAACGAGCGATATGTTCATGTCGAAGATTGGTTGAACGTGAGTTATCGTAGGGTGGCTTTGCTGAACGACTCGAACCCCGTGCGACGAATATTGGGATGTGCGTAGGAAATCGATGCTCGATGTCTAAAAATCGGAGTGATACAAGCTTGGGTAGAAAACCCTATACTATCAACTTGGTTTGACCTTAGGAAGGGGTCAGTGTTGATATCGTTGTTTGGGAACTGTGATTCCAATACTGACAATTGACTTTAGCCTAAAAAGATTGCCTAGCGGCTAGGCGAGATATCCATGTTGCGAGGGTTAGCATCGGTAGTATTGATTTTCAGGATTGAGTGGATGGATCGATAGGTGGAATTGGATTTACTATCACAAGGCTTGGTTGAAATGCATGTATTTCGGGGACGCCTGGAATATGTGCACGATCCAAACTAAGTGATACGCTGAATCAGGTGAGACTTGAGGAATGAGAAGTGTCGAGGATTTTGAGATCGTAATTTCTAAAGAACGGATTGAGGGTAGCACGAGCGTTGCTCGGATTGATAAAACGCATAGGCGTAGTGTGTGCGAGAGTCTTGAATGTTGAGTAAAAGTGATAAGTCGATAAGTGTACTCAGTTAGTTTCGAGGACGAAACTTTTTCTGAGTGGTGTATGATGTAGTGCCCCGTCCCGCTCAGTCATCGGCAGAATCAAAACGCCAACGGTGTTCGGACTTAGCCTTGCAACGGCTACTCGAAGACATCGCTCGGTCGAAGCGACCGCTCGCTCAGGTGGGGTAGTTTCGGTGAACTCGCCTCATCTTAGCCTTCACATAATAAATCGCATGTTTTCAACTTGCACAAGTAGGCTTGATAATAAAAGAGATGAATCCACATAGCTAAAGGGAATAATCCCGACGGGTCGAATTGAGTTAGAATATGGAATGGTCCAACAGTCGGCTTAGAGTTGGTGCACGACGTGCTTTGAAAATGACACTCGATCCTTCGTCCCGTGGCTTGGGAGAAGGAAAGTTGGTTGAGTCGGCGAAGTTATGAACATAGCCTAAGTCATAGGCGTCGCCCGCATGAATGCTTCATAAAGCATGCACGGTCCTGTCGTCCAAGGCTTGGCATAGCCTTGGCTTGCCCCATGAGTTAAGTTACGTTGCACAGCTTGTGCCATAAGTCTAGGCACCCAAATGACTTGGTCGTTCAAAGTTGAACGCGTGCACGACACGTTCCATCGAGGCAAGGCTTGACGCGGCCTTTGCTCGTTAAGTTGTAGGCTTGAGTAAGTTAGGCAAAGTTATGTCGGTCGACCTAAGTCATTCCAAGTACTGTCCTGCTCATTCTGCGGTTGTCAGGTTAAATAGTCCCACGATCCCAAGGCCCGTCATATAAACTATGACTTGGGCGATAGCGTCGCGTAGAACGGAAGTCGGTTTGAGGCACGATGCACGGACTTAGTGTCTAGGGCATGAACTACGGTTGATTGAATGAGTTTTAGAGAAAGGACTATTGAATAGGCATTGAGTTGAATGAAATGATATGGTAACATGGAAAGAATGCTCGCGACCGTGGGTCGTCGAGGGGTCTCAAATGTTAGAAAGAAAGCTCGCGACCATGGGTCGTCGAGGGGTCTCAAATGATAGATGGTTTGATATTAGTTTTGAAAGAGATGGTAACATTGGAAGAGGAATGACTGTGTGAGACGTCAGTTTGTGTCGAGTCTTACATGGTCATTGGACAACTTGTCGACATGGAGGAGTTTCTACGCGCGACAACCCTGGACGCCATGGGACCGCGGCGTTCCGGAGGGAAACACGGTATAGCCGTAGCTGGACGAACCGCTCGGGTCATTCGAGAACTTTCAGCGGGACTAGCTACCTGCGCTAAAAGGGTCGCCAAATGGCAAGGCTATAGTCCAGGATAGCTTGTGATGTTAGTGACCAATTCATATAGATGGGTCAGCACGGGCAGCAATCCGCATGTGTGCCTTTGGATTGAGTCAGTTGGATGTGTGTACAGTTAGAACACAAGGTTTGGTCCTAAGATTTGGCATCAATGTAGGCGACGTGCTACGACACAAGATGCGGCGTCGGGTCTTAAGTTGTCGGCATATAAGTTACATAAGTTGGTTTGAGTTGTCTTGAGTCTAGGTCAGGAAACGTCGCAAGGCAAAGTTGGTCGAGTGGCACTTAGCCCACAAGTCTTGGATTGGGTCGGATGATGAGTTAGTAGCAAAGGGCCGCAAGGAGGCGATACGATTGAGTCACATTGAGTTGTGAGGCATGGTATGATAGATTTGTAGCACGGTCACAAGGAATTGGGTACTATCGCGTAGTTGCGTCTCTGATTTTAAGCCGTAAGGCAAGCACGACTCGATAGGTTAACGTTGTTGGCACGAGAAGGATCTTGAGGTAAGGTATGAGTTAACATTGTCCTCGCGAGCACGGGATGGTCTAAAGACACAAAATAAGCAAGGCGTCGGTCATAAAACTGATCCTAAGGCAAGACTAGAAAGATAATCGATAAGAATTGACTATGTTGCACAAAGTAAATCAAACGTGTTGGATTTATATGGGTGGGCGAGGAGCTCATTCCACCAGTACAGTTGAGTACTGACACCCACATAGTTTTCATGTGCAGGCACAGGTAGAAGCTCGTGGCACAGAGCTCGCTTGGATGCGTCGAGGCACGGATTTCCTTGGCGATTCGAAGTGCGCGACCGCATGAAGTGAAGACTTATACGGGACATAATGTATAGACATCGCCTTCCGAAGCTTCCGCTGGCTCAAGACTTGTAACTGAGAGATGCGAGAGAGCTGAGTGACTTGTAAATGTGAGGTGAGTGAGCTTGAGTGTTTGTAATATTGGCCTTGCACCCCATTGTAAACTTTGTTTCAATATCAATAAAAGAGTTTCTTCTGAATGACTTGTGTTTGTTCTAATTTCCGCTGCCAATGTCTCTACACGGGACTTCTGTGCGACGATCCCGTCGCAGCCGCTGAAATCGGCCGTTATGGAACCCGCCTTGCTCGTACGGCATCACGCCTTAGCGAGGACGATCGCTCCTACGGCAGCGGGGTATGACAGTCCGTGGCATTCGTATTTTCCTATTTAAATGAAATGTAAAGAAAAAAATCATGTAATTATTCACATATGTAAATTGCGACACAAAGTAATTTAATATTGCTAGGTGGTTATTCATCTACTTTACCTTAATATGAGTCCAAATTGCGTCCTTCCCAATGTCCGGTACATGCCTCTAATCAAGGTAAGTTAAAGGTGCTAGGTGGCCATTTCGTGCTAGAACCCCTAAATTTAAAGCAAGTCTGGAACATGTTTCCTCAATTGGTTGTCAAGATTGTTGACATGAATCTCTAGAATGCCACCATCTTCTGCCCATCCCCTATGCATTAAAGTAGGACCACGGACTCGTCTATGCTCCTCCTGGCTGGAATTCGGGTCTAAGTATAAAATAGGCCAACATAAAAATAATTAATGCACAATAATATTAAAACCCTGAACTTTAACTTCAATGATATTAATATCACAAATATATGTGATGTTAAGATTATTATTACCTGTCACTTGATCTTCTAGTTGTTCGTTGTTGCCGAACAATACTCCTGTTTGCTCCTCCTCCTCAGAAATAGTAGGAGGTGGCCAATTCAAAGGAGGTTCGACCATGACAGTGTTGGCACCTACTTGCTCTTGTTCCTTAATAACGGTAGGCATAGCTCCCCTATTCAATTGGTTGCGTCTACTTGTCGCCATGGGATTTTAGCTTGACTACAATAAAAGAAAATGTATAAGAGAAAATGCATGATGGCATAGTAGATCATATGTTACTTTTAATGAAGAAAGGATTTAAACAAACTTGAACATGAGAGTGTGCTGTCTCACACTTATTGTTGCCATAGAAGAGGATGAGAGAATGCTTAAGAAAGATGAACTCATAAAAGATGACTTAGCACAATGGGATTAAGATATACTGTTGCCATGCATAGGCAATACTTGCCCTCAGAATATTGATGACCTTAAGGAGATACTGCTTTGAGTTTGAGGTTAAAGCCAAAGATTCAACTAAGGGTATACATAAAACATACCAATGCTACAAATATATATGCGTGTAACTATGAAATGTGGGTATATAAATTAATCAAGGATGGAGAATTTACATGTGTGACCTCCTATCACGACCATGAATTAGAAGTGAACTTTTGTGTAGCCTATGCATTCATGATAAAATGTTATTTTAACATTTGATGCAGGTCTGAATTCAAATATCCTTGCAACTCCACAACCACACATGCATAAAATGGAATAAAAACAATGATATATAAATAGTAAACCAGTTGCAGACTATAAATGTAGGCACAGGTATTCTGCATTTAACCTATTGACAAGGTAAATAAAATGTAACACCTGGCAGCCAAATGTTATCGGCAACAGGGAAAAAGAGGACACCATCTTCCCACTCATGACATAAAGCTGCAGCCTAACCGAGCTCAAATAGACCCAAAGGGGGGTATATCACAAGAGAGGCAAAATTATAAGAAATCAATAAAATGAAAAGGTTATATCAGACACCATCTTCCCATTCATCACATAAATCTGCTACTGATATTGATGCCACCAAAGCCTATCTGTGATGTGTAGAAGTATTACTATCATTGAAGGAAATTGCAAACAGACCTTGATCGTTAATGCATATTTCATTTCTCCCACTTCTGTGTTTATGTAATATTAACTTTCCCTCTTGCAGAAACTATATGCATGAGATTCAGGAAATCAGACTGCACACTGAAAATATTTCTTATTCAGATTCTGCTTCTAACATAATTATTTAGGGTTTCATTTCATGTGCCCAAATTCCACCTGAGATTTATCTTTCTAAGATCCAAACTAGATTTCAATTAAAATGCCAGGTTACTGTGTTACTGGTTACCATTGACATGCCTAATAGCCAATATTTTACTTAAAGACTTCAATAGCATATATCTCATAATCTAGAACATTCTTGAAGGTATGACACGTACGGAAGAGTGTATGATAAATTTCCCGAATCTTCCCACTCATCACGGAAGAGTGGGCAAGAGTGTACTGAAATACCCTTGAGATACCCTTGAGATACCACAGCTTGTCAGATGTGCCATGCTTTTTTTATGTGCAAGTGTTTCCATATTTTCTACAAACGCATTCCCTTCAATTATGGTTGTACGCTAGTCTTGATTTCTTGTCAACCATATTTTAGTGATGAGTGGGAAGATGGTGTGCAGTCTGATTTCCTGAATCTCATGGTCAGCAGGGAAGGGGATGCTGTAGCTGTTTGATCCATGGTTGGCTTTTTGAATTAAGAAACCTCGGTTGTTGGTGCCCAAGCTATTGCTAAAGTAAATTGTCCGGGTGAACTCAGTTCTCTCCTTGTCTGCCACTTATGTCAGATGTGCCATGCTTTTTTTATGTACAAGAGAGGCAAAATTATAAGAAATCAATAAAATGAAAAGGTTATATCAGACACCATCTTCCCATTCATCACATAAATCTGCTACTGATATTGATGCCACCAAAGCCTATCTGTGATGTGTAGAAGTATTACTATCATTGAAGGAAATTGCAAACAGACCTTGATCGTTAATGCATATTTCATTTCTCCCACTTCTGTGTTTTTGTAATATTAACTTGCCCTCTTGCAGAAACTATATGCATGAGATTCAGGAAATTAGACTGCACACTGAAAATATTTCTTATTCAGATTCTGCTTCTAACATAATTATTTAGGGTTTCATTTCATGTACCCAAATTCCACCTGAGATTTATCTTTCTAAGATCCAAACTAGATTTCAATTAAAATGCCAGGTTACTGTGTTACTGGTTACCATTGACATGCCTAATAGCCAATATTTTACTTAAAGACTTCAATAGCATGTATCTCATAATCTAGAACATTCTTGAAGGTATGACACGCACGGAAGAGTGCATGATAAATTTCCCGAATCTTCAAAATCTCCATCTTTGGTGATTTATACTGAGCACATTAGTAAATCAATCTACACTAAATTCTAATACTAGTGTATGTCGTTCATAGCCAGCAGTCAAGTAAACCCTTGCCCACTCCTATTGGCGATGAAGGTAGAATGAAGGTCAGAAAAGAAATTAGTTGTTCCAGGTATTTCAGTACATACTAGAAGAAAAAAGAAATCAGTATTGGATCCAAGAAGTTGCACTCCAGCTTCCGATTCAAGTTCGAATATTCCACCACAATCTATATACAAAAAACATAAGTGGCAGACAAGGAGAAACTGAGTTCACCCAGACAATTTACTTTAGCAATAGCTTGGGCACCAACAACCAAGGTTTCTTAATTCAAAAAGCCAACCATGGATCAAACAGCTACAGCATCCCCTTCCCTGCTGACCATGAGATTCAGGAAATCAGACTGCACACCATCTTCCCACTCATCACTAAAATATGGTTGACAAGAAATCAAGACTAGCGTACAACCATAATTGAAGGGAATGCATTTGTAGAAAATATGGAAACACTTGCACATAAAAAAAGCATGGCACATCTGACAAGCTGTGGTATCTCAAGGGCCCATAGGCAACCTAAGACCCATTGAGAGCCGATTGACATTTAGGACTACTGTCACTAGCTAACAGACGGATGAAAATTGAATGATCCATTTGGTGGTATCTCAAGGGTCGCAGAGGGGGGATGGTTATTAAGTTGCGTCTGGCAACTGATATTACATATTGTTCCTTAAAAACGTTACACATTATGGAGAAACTAGTGTTCCAGTTAACCATGGTCACACCCCTTATGTACCGCAGTCCCATTTTATGTTCCAGTTAACCATGGTTAAACTATCGTACAACAAATTTTGATAAATTTCAGAGGAACATGACTAATAGTCTACAACACCCATCCAGTTGTCGAATATAAATATATAATCATCATCCCTCACCAATACTCTAGAGTTTTGGTACAGCACCATGAACTTTGACATGGTATGAAAGCAACCCATGTTCAATCTCTCCGGAATGCATTATAAGCATATTTCACCAAAAAGAAATAAAAATTATATTGTTGAGCAAATCCATATCTCAACACATAGAATGGGTCTTCGACCTATAAAGGGGCATGTTGAATATAAATATATAACCTTCATCACTCTCCAACAGAGTTTTGGTACAAGGCATGGACTAACACCCGCGGTATCCAATTTGACCTGGAACATGAACTGTGTAACGTCAAAAGTTGCTTGGTCATGCAAAAATATTTTTGACAGGCAAAATCAAAAACTTATCTTATCAAGTAGGATAAACACCATCAGTAGTCATCCAGTCATCACATTCAAATCAGTCATGCAGTAGGAAGCACGAACACCATAAAAATAAGTATAGTGTCCATTTAGTAACATGTCAGACAAGTCGAACACAACATGGATAATACAAAATACACTAGGGACATGCCAACATCAGTGTCATGGTGGTGTCAAAATGTCTGGATTTGTGTTGTATCCTATTCGTGTCCATGCAACATGTCATGATAGATAAAAAGGAATTACTAGAAGAATGTTATTCAAAGAGGGAGCAACAAAGGTCTGTTTTACTTTCTGACCTTTAACTCAAAATCAGTTTAGAAGCATCAGTAAAATAATATGCAATGTTTACCTTACAAAAAAGAAAGTTTTCCTTGACGCAGGCAAGACCAAGATTAAAAGTTCATATCGAGAAGAGTAAAGAAAGAAAGAGTATGATACCAAGGCTTAACTACATAAATTGTAAGAGAAAAATAAATTGATATAGGACAGGCTGCAAAAAAGCCTGAATAAAGAGTGTGACTTGATACATAACCAAAAATGGAATTCAGATTGCAAAAACATATACTGAACCTGAAACTCCAAACTTCAAAGAATCAAAAACAGAAAATGAAATATGGATTTTCCTAATCATCTTTGTCATCCCGTCCACTTGGTTCCTCGTTGACTTCAACTCCATCGACACCTTGTTGAAACCAACTAATATCATCATCACGTGTGAATGGTGTCTCGTCCAAATGTTGCTCGTCTTATAACACTGTTTCATCTGCCATATATCTATGAGTTGTAAATTGCTCTCCAAACACATCAAAAAAATCTCGAGGCTTTGTCTTAACAACTACATGCCAGTCATCCTCGACGGGGTCTTGTACATAAAATACTTGTTTTGCCTGAGATGCTAGTATAAAAGGTTCATCTGTTATTTCTTGCCGAGTATACAACAAACGAAGAAAGTTTACTAGCGTAAATCCAAAATCATCTCGCTCGATGAGACCTCTACTATTGTCAACACAGTCACACTTAAACAAAACAAACCTATACTCTTTAGAATAATAGAGCTCAATGATGTCTGTCAATATTCCATAGAAATTAACATCTCCAGATATAGGATTTCTATCTCTTGCACTTGCATAACTTTCAGTCATTGCCTTTAACATGACTCCACTATTTTGTGTGGTTCTTTTTTGCTCACGAGCCTTTGTATGATACCGAACACCATTTATAATGTATCCTGTGAATTTTTTTGCTTTCTTAAGGGGGCCCAAAGCTAACATCCGGATTTCTTGTGATATCTCTACATTAGCTTCCTCGATCAACTTCGTCACCTATTTCAAAGGAGAAAAATATTATGCAATTCACTTAGGGGGTAACCTATTTAACAGTAAAAGTTTTTAAATATCAATTTTTTGCTTACATGATCCTTAAACCATAAATGAAATGTTACATTATGAATACGGTCAACATCATGTGGTCTGAGACGAGAATTACTCCTAATTGACATACGGTGAGCCCTGTAATAGAAAAACACCATATCAAATGTAATGTTTTAAATGGCTACAAAACAGAAGACTTAATAATGTAGCATACTTACTCTAGAAATGGTGAAATTGTATCGGTATTGACTAGCACATATCGATGTGCTTGTGCATATGTTATGTCATCAAGTACAAATCCCACTGACTTCCCTAATTTATGGCCCACTTCTAAATCAATAGAATTAGATACACCGTCATCGTTCCTTACTGGTCGATTGGACTTGGTCTCAATATCATTTAGGTACCTTGAGCAAAATGTTAGATACTCTTCTACCTAATATCCTTGTGCAATTGAACCCTCTGGATGACTGCGGGTCCACACATAATTCTTCAATGTGGACAAGTATTTATGATGGGGATTTGGTTAGTTATAAATAATGTTTTTCATAAGAAACAAAAATAATATAAATACAAAAATAATAAATGATATCATACCTCTCAATAGCATACATCATTTGGTGTGGTGGACCTCCTATGATCGCTTCTTTTGCTAAATGAATGACTAAATGCTCCATGACATCAAAAATGCAAGCAAAAATATCCTCTCAAGATGGCAGAGTGTGAGCACAATGCGGGTTTGAACATGTTCCAAATCCTTTACATTCATCGTTTTTGAGTACATAGTCCTAAAATAGTTACTCAATTCAATCAACGGTCCAAGCACATTCTTGGGCAAAAAATTTCTCAAAGAAATAGGAAGAAGCTCTTGCATCAAGATATGGTTGTCATGACTCTTAAGTCCTGATATAATATGTTGTTTAAGGTTAACACGACGTGATATGTTCGAAGAATAACCATCCGGGACTTTTACCACCTTCAATATTTTATACACTTTATCTTTGCATTTATTGTCCAACGTGAAACAAGCAGGCGGCAAATAATATTTGTTGTTTGTCCGTTTTTGAGGATGCAATGGCTTGCGAATACCGAATTCTTTTAGATCTTTACGAGCATTTAAATTATCCTTTCCCTTACCATCAACATTTAATATAGTCCAAAGCATATTGTCACACACATTCTTTTCAATATGCATTATGTCAAGATTTTGGCGAAGTAAATTATCCTTCCAATAATCTACCTCAAAAAATATACTTCTTTTCTTCCAATTATATGTTAGGGCACCATCTCCTTTAACCATCCTTCTCCTCTTTCGTTCTGACTCTAGATCTTTTCCAAACTTATTATCGAAGTCTTTTATTTTAGCGTACACTTCGTCTCCTGACAGTCGAGTGGGCTTTGTATCCATCTCTATTGTACCATCAAAAGAGACTTTATCCATGCAAAATTTATGTCCTTCCAGTAGCCATCGACGATGGCCCATATTGTAATGCCCCGCTCCGCACGGTGCATTATGCTGAGTCGTTGACTCGAAGAGTTACGTTGACCCGATTACGTATCGATGCGAATCGATACAAAGTGTTATGTTGTCCCGAGCAATGCATCGAACTAAGTCGACACGAAGAGTTGCCTTGTCCCAAAGAATGCATCGAGTGAATCGATGCGAAGCGCCACGTTGCCTCGAAGGATAAGTGCGTTGAGACGGCTCGAAGATTCTAAGAAATCGAATCGACCAAGGTGCAAGTTCGAATTGATGAAAGTATTGATTTTAGTTGGTTTCATGTGCAGGCTATACGTTTACGCTGAAATGTTAGAGGTCGATCTTTTGCCTTATTCAGTAAGGGGTCCGCGAAAGCAAATCGTCGCCTTGTGACGGATGGAAGCGTTGGCACGCTAAGGCAAATCGGACGTATAACTCAATGAAGCACGAAGTGCTCGAATGGCTAAGTCAGGAGAGTTGCCCGTGCGATGAAGTTATGAAATCGAGCCGCAACGGCTTGGCAAAATGATAAGGCACATTTATCCAAGGTGGGAGGACATTAACTCTCTTTCCTACTTCATCATGCTTAAGTAAAACACATATCATTGAATGCTGAGTTAACCTATCAACGCCACGGGCGTGGCTCGATAGAGAGATAAACGTAGTGCGTGTCAAACACTAGTTAGAACATTTGAAATGAATCGTACGACAGACGTACGAGTCGCTATGGAACATTGAATATCGTAAAGGCGAGCGCCTCGGTGCGCAAGCCGCAAGAACATGGGATAGCTGTACTCGGCGAGTGCCTTAGTGCATGAACCATATCGTGCCTTTGCGCACGAGTTAGAACGGCTAGAACATTGAAAGATAGTAGGCGAGCGCCCTAGCGCGCAAGCCACGGACATTGAACACTAAAGTATGGAAATACGGCTTCGATGCGTGCAGCAAGTGTACGACGCGAAGGATAGATGATAAATGTGTCGAAACGTGCCTACGTGCACGAGATAACAAAGATGGCTTCGTTGCGAGAGAATACAGTTGTGGCATGAATGTGGCGGAACTGTCGGATATGACATGATGCCTCGAAAGGTGTTCGAGACCTTCGGGTCGTTCGGTTGACGAGCATTGAGTTGAGGCATGACGCCATTGAAACATTAAAACAAAGTATGAGACGTAAGAACATAGAAAGTTAACGGAAGAAATACGAGATGATAAGACGGCATGGTGCCTTCGAAATGTTCGCGGCCTTCGGGCGTTCATTGAGAACATTCGGGCGTTGTGCCTATTGAAATAGAGATAAGCGAACTTGCTTGGTTGTATGAAAGATAAGATTCATTGCATGGTCAAATGGACTTAAAGATATAAAAGCCCGTGCATGGGTATTCCCTCGAACGCGGCGCGCCAGGGCACTGGGACCGTTCGGCCTAGGAGGGATTCGTTTTCGGTATTGTTGATGCACTTCATTTAGAAGGGTAGCGACCTTCTGGTGAATGTGATAAGCCACTTGCTGTGATTATTTCGATGGCCTCTGATGTTGGTTAGCAACCGCACAGAGTTAACATCGTCTTATGTTTCGATTCGATAAATATAAGTCCATTCTAGCCCGAAAAGCTAGTGACCTTCATATAGTTAAGGGCGACGGGTTTGAAGTGTAAGGTATGCATATATCCTGTATGGACGGATCCTGAATAGCGAGCACTTATAACATGACAGGGAAAACGGATAGGTGTATTCACCTTGCGTCGGTGCAAGGGCGAGTGCGTCGATATTGCTAAGTTGTGCCACGAATCAAACACGAGAATGCTTGCCTGTTTACTTATGCGAATTGAATAACATGCTTGCTATGCTTTACAGTCTTCGAATATGCCATGAACTCATCCTAAGGAGAACATAGAAAGAGAACTAAATTGTATGTTTGCATGAATCAATACAATACTAAATATCGGTTTGTTAAGTGGGTTTTTGATCAGTACAGCGAGGACGAAAGTACTAATCCCCCACTAGTTTGCTAGCAGGTTTAAGGATTGGTCTGCTCGCGGCGGAGCTTCGCTTGAACGCGTTAAGGCTTGGAATGCCGAAGCGTATTGAATGTCATGAACATAGTTAACTAAGTTTAATAAAATTCATAACATGATTGAATGAGTAATCTTTTCAATTTAGAATTAATTAGTCTAGTATTTTTCCTCGAGGATGGTTGTGAGTAATTTGGTAGACAAAATCTGGTGAGATTTTGAGCCATTAGACTGACACATCAGCCTCACTATTTTCTTTGATGAGAGATATTCTTCCATGGATTTGTTTCTCTAGAACTTGCTTTGATTCTTTTCAAGGTCACATCAACACATGCATACATGAACATGATTAAGGCAATTTTTTTTACGCTACTTAAGCCAAATAGCCTTACCTGAAATTATTTTTTCTTTGGTTGAACCCCTTTGAGCCTTATTGCTTTTATTTTTGTGAACCCACATTACAAGCTTTAACCTGAAAAAAAAACATTCTTACCCAAGTCGGAAAGCCAGTGGAGCATTATGATATATATGGGTGTATATAAAATAAGTGTGGGGGTATTTAACTTCTAGTTTGGCTACATATTTTTATTCTTTAATTCTTGTGTCCCATCATGATTGAGAAAAAAAAAGAGAACTAAGAAAAAAATGAAAAAAAAATGAAAGAAGAAAAAGTAATGAAAAAAAGTGATGGAGGAAATAACTTTTGATATCTATGTCCATATTCCTTCCAAAATTTAAAATAAAGGGATATGTTGAATGTTTTGAATGGAGTGTTTGGTTTTACATATTTTATATATTCGAGCTTGAGTTAAATTATTTTTTCTCCACTAGTTTTGATGGCTTTTGAGCTACACTCCCAAAATATATCCTACCTTAATCCTAAGCCCCGCTACAACCCATAAAAAGTCCTTATGATTTGTGTTATGCATGTGATCCAAGTGGGGAAGAATGAGAAGATATGCAAGCTTATGGTAGATCATTTCTATTAGAATGAATTTGAGAGAAACACTTACCCTTCAAACCATGAGAGCTGAGTGTTTATTCCCGTGAGAGTCTACCAATTTAGTTTACTCTATCTTCAAGTGAAAATACTTATTAAGAAATTAGAAGTTGTCTAAGAATATATTTTCGAGACATGTTATGGGTTTTAAAGAGCTTGGTTATTCTTTATTTATGACATTACAATCTTGATTTTTGTTTTTAAAAAAATAAATTTTGAGTTTTGTCCGAGGACGAACAAAAGTTAAGTGTGGGGGTATTTGATGAGAACATAAAATGTTATATTTTTATCCCTTAATGTTCATCATTTTATGCTCATTTTACGACTAAAGGTACTCATTATATTTATATTTTGCTTTAGGATGAATTTGGAGACACTATGTGCAAAATTTAGCTAAAATACAATTCTGGACAGTTTTGACACCTTTCACCAAAATGGGCATAACTTCCTCATCTGAAGTGCAATTGAGGTCCTTCAAAATGATTCGGAAATCTAAGACAGAGGGCTACAACTTTCGAATTTTGTGATTTTCGAGATTCTGGCTACATCATGGACGGAATTAGGCTTGAATTTCGGTCAAAGATGTTGTGAACAGAATTAGGAACAAAAATAACTATTCTCCTATTTTTTTATGACTTAGTTTTTTTGGTTTGAGAAGTTGTAACTTATAGAGAATATGTGGGGAGATATTTTGGGCTTGAAACAACTAATTTATGGTGTATAAAAGGGGGTAGAAATCATGAGAAGACAACCACACAACACAATTCTTCTCTTCTTCTCAAACTTTTCTTTTGAAGTTTTGATGAACATGTTCGGCTAAAGTCTTGTTGGTCGAAGTGTACGGAAGCCTTGGAATCAATAAAAACTTGTGAGATCTAATTTGTGTTTATATGTTTGATTTGTACTTTGAGTATCAAATGTTTTCTTATGCATATTTCATGATTATCTTGTTTAATTACTAGGATGCATACTAGTTGATTATTCTTGATAATCTACTGCTAAATTAGATATCGAATTCGGAATTGTTCGATCCATCTAATTTGTGAAGTAACCAAAATTTAATAAATTACTGCTTTGTATTATTAAATCTTTGGAAGAAAATATTCGACTAAATTAAATGCAACCGCTTGTGCTTGTGTTATTTTGTTTCATCGATCTCATTGAGTTTAATACGCTACTAGATTAAACCTTTAGCACTTTTCTGGGGTTGTTTAGTAGTTAAGGTTAATTAGGTCACTTGTTTCTAATTAACTGTGGCTAAAGAAAAATAGGAAAATAATTCCAACGATAAATATTCATAATACATATCAATATATGTCTGCATCTATGATCAGTTTCAAGATTCCGATGGTAGACGTAGACTTAGACCAACATTTGTTATTTTGATTTATTTTCATATTCTACTTGCTCTTTTTATTGACTTTTATCATATTCATCCCCCTCTTTCATTATTCATATAGCACAAACATAAACTACTTACTCTTCGAGGAAACGATCCTTACACACACTACTACATTTTTAAGAGTAAAGGTTTTATTTTTGGATGCCTACGCACACCAACATCACTCCTCCAACAACTCTTGAAATATTAGACGTCGAAGTAGATCATTGTTCTCATTCTTCTAATTTCTGTCTCTGGGATTCAGACTCCAGCATTGGAGACATGTTCAAAGCTACTTTGTCTGTCAACATGGTGTCAGTTGACCAAATTGCAGACGATGTCCAATCGATCGAGCTTGAACAATGGGCTCAAAAGATGGATACTAGGTGGGAGTTACGTTTTGAACAATGTGAACCACCTACTGAAGAAGAAGTCGTCCAAGTAAATTTAGGAGATGAATCATCTCTTAAACTAATCTTCATCAGCAAAAGTCTGTCTGACGATGAACGACGATCTCTTATACAGCTTATAAGAGAATACATTGACGTCTTTGCATGGAGCTATGAAGACATGCCAGGCTTGGACCCTAAAGTCGCTATGCACCGCATAAATATTTCGTCTATAGCTAAGCCAGTGAAGCAGCAGCAATGACGATTTCGACTAGATATCATGGAGGCCATCGAGAATGAAGTCAAGAAGCTTATTTTTAGTGGATTCATTCGCGAATAACAACACCCTGACTGGATCGCTAACATTGTTCCAGTCATGAAAAAGAACGATAAAGTTCGAGTCTGTATCGATTACCGTGATTTGAACTCTTCATGCCCAAAAGATGAGTTTCCACTACCGATCACCGATGTAATGATCGACAATACTTGTGGCTTCGAGCGGATGTCCTTCACGGATGGTTCTCAGGCTACAACCAGATCAAGATGTTCCTCGACGATGAGAAGCACACATCTTTTCGAATACTGTTGGGGGTATACTGCTATACGGTGATGCCCTTTGGATTGAAAAATAGAGGGGCGACATACCAGCGAGCTATGAACATAATTTTTTGCAATCATTTGCGCAAAACAGTGGAATGTTACGTAGACGATATCACAGTTAAAAGTCGTCTCAAGGGCAACTACCTCCATGACTTGAGAACGGTGTTCGAACTAATGCGTGCACACCAACTCAAGATAATAAATCCAACCAAGTCTTTTCTGGGATTCTCCAGCGGCAAGTTCCTTGGTTTTGTTATCACTTCAAAGGGTATACATCTTGACCCGGAGAAAGTGAAAGCTATCATCGATATACATCCCCCAAGAAACCTTAAAGAGCTACATGGACTTCAAGGAAGGCTAGCCTACATCAGACGATTCATTTCGAACCTTTCTGGAAGGTGTCAACCGTTTACTCAGCTCATGAAGAAAGACGTATCTTTCGTCTGGACTGAAAAATGTCAACGCGCATTTGACGACATCAAGAAGTATCTCACAAGCCCCTAGTATTGGTTGCCCCAATAATAGAGAAGCCCTTTTTACTATATGTTCGTGCTATGGACCATTCCCTTGGCACCCTATTAGCACAAAAGAATGAAGGCAGCCATGAACATGCAATCTACTACCTCAGCCACACAATAGTGGGTGCTAAGCACAAATACACACATGTGGAAAAGGAATGTCTTGCACTAGTATTTGCTATCCAGAAGACATGTCACTATGTGTCTGGGCAGACTATCCTGTCACGACCCGCACCCACTTTTCGGATACGAGACGTGTCCAAGCCCAGCCTACGCCGCAGTGTCGGTGATAGAACGCTGTCTAATACATATACAAGTCACAGAATCAAGGCAGTCTAGATCTCATCCACATAATATGATACAATCCAGTAACACAAATGAAATTGAATGATGAATGATAATATAAATGGAATATCAAGTTTATCAAGGATTTTCCGTTACGTCCGGTGGACACAAATCTACTACCAATAGACGATAATAAAATAGAAACATAGAAATTAAGTGAATGAGTTCCAAACTGCTAAATATCAAGAGTACCCTCAGCTGCAGTGGTACTGTGGTCCAATACAGGCTCAACCTGCTCGTGTGCACCTGGCTCAATACTCGGCTAAACCTGAAGAGATCATAAGGTCCTCAGAGGACTAGTAAGATACATAAAACATGCCTACTAGTATGACAGTAAATAACATGTATGGGTATAAAAATGGTGCAAGAAAGGTATCTAAAATATGGAAATATAATACTAGACTTGGCTATCAATCAATCGATTAACCCCCATAGCTTGTAGTACAATGAAAGATACTCCCAATCTATAGTAGGTTTCGACTGTAGTACAATGCAAGATACTCCCAGTCAAGATTAGCCAATCCTAGTATCGATTTTCTCTCCTAAAGGAATACAAGAATACACCTATAAACCGTAGTACAATGCAAGATACTTCCAATATATAGTGTCGCAAGTCAAATCAATCAATCAATATCAAGGGAGAAGAATCTGCTATATGTCGTAGTACAATGTAAGATACTCCCAATCTATTGTATGTCTCAACCGTAGTATAATGCAAGATACTCCCAGTTAAGAATAGTCAAGTCAAGAACAAGGTGTAGAACTGGCAACTCTATCATAAGACACAATAAATAGAGGTAAATCCATAGGCAACCAATTCACTATAAGGGTCCAAATCTACAAGGTATCAAAGGAAGAATCCATTAGGAAGCCTAAGTGATCTATTAGATAGTTTCTTTTACATTCTAAAGTATGTATTGATATGGAAATTCATAATATAGGTCTGTTGGACTCTGATTCAGTTCTAGACTCAAACCACCAGCTCAGGACGACAGGCAAGTATACCTTGCCGAACATATACAGTATTTACATTATTTTTTCTATTATTTTCCTTTCACATTGTCATACGATTTTTACTATCCACATCATATCTAAAGTCAATCCTCTCAGAATACTCATGACTAAACCGGGTTCTCTTAATTCCCGTTTAGCTACATGGGCAATGTTGTTGACTCCATATGATATATTGTTCATCCCCCAGAAGGCAGTAAAAGGCCAAGCGTTAGCTGATTTTCTAGCAGCTCATCCCGTGCCAGAATCTTCCAAACTCTATGAGGAAATCCCCGATGAAGTAGTGGAGTCTAACACCGCAAATGAGAAAATCCCTATTTGGCGAATGTTCTTTGACCGTGCATCGAGAACAGGACCTAAAGGAAATATCGTGGCCGGAGTAGGCATCGTGCTTGTGTCACCCGACCATCTGGTTATACATCGTGCATATCCTCCCGTGGAACCCTGTACCAACAACGTGGCCGAATATAACACCCTATTGATCGGCCTGCAACTGGCAAAACAACTGTAAGTTAACTATCTAGAAGCTTATGGCAATTCTAAGCTAATAGTTAGTCTGGTCCGAGAGGATTATGAAGTTTTTCACAAAGATCTCATCCCATATCACAAAGCGACAATCGAATTATCTTATAGTTTCGCTGGATTCTCCATCGAGCACGTGCCTCAACTACAGAATATAGATGCAGATGCTTTAGCCGGTCTCGCCACTTCCCTGACCGTTCCTACCAATACTCAACAGTCGATCACAGTGTCTGTTCGAGAACTACTCTGTGTGAAAGATGCCTTGCATACTCATCACAGTTACACAACGGAAACAAACGCCGACGTTAAAGACTGGAGATTTCCTTTAATAGACTATGCTGTCTATGGAATCCTCCCTGAGGACCCAAAAGAAGCAGTATCTGTCCAAAGGTGATCCCTCAGATTTTACTATGATACAGCTACCAAAATGTTGTACCGACGCTCTTACGACGGACTACTGTTACGATATTTATCAAACATAGAAGCCAAACATGCACTCCAGGAGGCTTACGATGGAGTTTGTTGTGCACATCAACCAGGCCCCAAATTAAAAGATAGCCTCAGACGAATGGGTTATTATTGGCCCACGATGATAGCAGATGCTGTTTAATATGCAAAAAAGTATAGGACTTGTCAGTGCCACGCCGACTTTATTCATCAACCTTCTGAGTTTCTACACCCGACGGCAGCATCATAGCCTTTTGAAGCCTGGGGTATGGACGTCATAGGCCTAATCAGCCTGCCATCCTCTAGAGGACATCGATTCATCCTAGCTATAATTGATTACTTTTCTAAATAGGTGGAAGCTATACCGCTCACCGAAGTGAAGACGTCGAACGTGATCAGTTTCATCAAACATCACGTTATCTATCGCTTCGACCTACCTCACAGGATCATCCATGATAATGGTCCACAATTAGCGAGCCATGCATTCTATCGGTTCTGCAATAAGAATCGAATCCAGAATGTAGCCTCTACTGCCTATAATCCAGCAGCTAATGTGTTAGCAGAATCCTTCAATTAAATCATCATTAAACTTTTTCAAGAAGTTTGTGCCTTCAAACAAGCGCGATTGCAAAAACAAGCTCGGCGAATGTCTTTGGGCCTATCGTACAACGGTCCGGACTCCAACAGGCAGTACGCCATTCTCTCTGGTTTATGGGAGCGAAGCAGTTCTTGCCTTAAAAATACAGATTACTTCTCTTCTAGTAGCCTTAGCCAATGAATTGACTACCGAAGAAAGCTACCGTCTGTGACTACAAGAGCTCGAAGCGCTAGACGAAAAATATTTGTTGGCTCAGCAGCGTATTGAGCTATACCAAGCACGCCTTTCCAGAGCCTTCAATAAAAACGTGGAGGAAAGAATCTTCCAAGTTGGTGATCTAGTCTTAGCAGCGAGAAGACCAATGGTCATGACGCAAAAGACAAGGAAAATTCCAGCATAAATGTACAGTACAATGTTTATGTGATTCAAAAAATTATCTAACTATTATCCATATTTCAAGAGTCTTGAATACGCCATGGATAATAGGTCCTCTAAAAAAGATTCTCCAGTTGAATCATTTCCGTTTTTGACTCTGCCCAAACTTGGTTTGACGAAAATAAGTCACGTTCCTATTACCTCTAAATTGTTTTTCGATAATTATTTCCCCAATGGAATGATTAAGAAACGTTTTGCTACGTCCATATAACCTATGAGCAAAGCATTCATCAAGGATAATCACGTCCATATTACCTATGAATTATCCACTCCTACCTAATGTTATACATCCTTCCACATCCATATTACCTCTGGTCAGATATAGAACATCCTCTGCTATTACGTCCATATTACCTCTATTAGCTGCTTCTTTCAACTTATTATCTATATTCAAGAACCCTGAATATAAAACGGATAATAGGTCAACATCAAATTTTCCAGCAGAATACCCACCAGAAATATTCTTACTACGTCCACATTACCTCTAATTCTGTTATTTCACAAAACTTCATTCATGAGTTTTGAAAGCCAACAGATTCTTTACTTAAAATGTCTATCAAAAGATGAAGAAAAAGATACAAGAGCCTTGATGGCTAAAAGAGAAACAGTTACAAATAAAAATCTAAGGGATACACAATCGGTTGATATTATCCCTTAGATCAGCGATTTCGGCTTCGGACTTCACGGTAGCTCGGCTGCGTGCCTCTTCTTGACGAGCAGCTTCATCCTGGAAGGGGATCAGGTTCATGTGCTCTCCCTCCAACTTCACCACCTGTTCTTTTAAGTGGTCTGAAGTTATGGCGGTCATAGCAGCCTGAGCCAAATAGTCCTCATGTTCAGACGTTGTTGTCCTCAAGCTGACCTCCAGTTAAGCAATTTCATTTTGGATCTGCGCAATGCGATTATATTTCTCAGTAATCTGTGCAGCCAGTTTATTCTTCGAAGCAGAACGTGCCTCACTCGCAGCGTTGAACTGCTCATATTGGTCAGCCAACTCACGGATTTCTTGAGCAAGGGCATCCTTCCTTGCCTGAAAAGCATCCTCCTCCTCCGTGAGAGCCGCGATCAAAGCCTCGTCTTCTGCACGGAACAGCGACGTCAGGCTCCATTGTTTGGCATCCCAGAATCTGGCCACCCGACCCTCCAGATCATTCAAAACCTTCCTTAGAGCATTAGCCCGCTCTTCAGAGCCGAAGATGCTCTCAAGGGACGCCACTTGGCATTCAGCAATAGCCTTCACAGGGCCAAAGGCGGCATTCCGATTAAGAACTCCGGGAAGCTTTACTTTCAGAACAGAATAGAAAGCTTTAACGACTTCCTAGGCCATCTCGTCGTCTTCAGTGGAGGTCGTCGGGGAGGATGCTTGATGAGGTTCTTCCGCTCCAGGAAGAGATGCCTGACAAGAAGCCGAACCTGACAAGAAAACAATATATGAATCAATAACCAAAAAAGGGGAGTGCGAAAGAGTTATAATTTCGTAACTTCGGTATGCTCAGCGCCAATTTGGGCTAAGTCATCGGTCTTGGCTCAAGGGAAACCGAGAGCAGGCCCAGGCTGTTCAAGAAGAACATTATCAAGGCCTTGAGCGGCATCAGGCCCGGTATCTTCCACTGTCCCAGCTGGACCAGGAGCAGATTCAGCAACAGCCCCCTCAGTAAGCTGTTCAACCTCTCCTTCTGCAGCCGATGCCGGCTCACTAACAGATCCCTCTGTACCAACAAATTTAGAGGAGCCGGGGACAACCTCTGTTTCTTCCCCAATGCCTTGGGTTATCTTTACGAGCGATTCCTTCTCCTTGTCTACAAGGGAACATACAATCATGGTCAGCCACACGAGGAGCATGCAAAATCAAAGTCAAAAAATCTCATCCAAAGAGAAGCGCAAAGATAACGTACCTGCGGGAGGATGAGCCGATTGGACTTGATTTTTATCCAAGTCCTTTATCATAGCTCCTATCGCAGACATATCCCCCAAAGAAATGTCATAGGAGGGACTGGTCTTTTGATTGCCGTCATGGTCTGGGCCTTCGCCCTGATTATCCCGTCGCTCAAACCTTACAGCTGAAGAAGACCCGCCCTCTTCCATCGGTTGAGGATGAGCCGGGACACTGTTGTCACATCCACTTCCTCAGACGAGGAGGCACCTGCCTCAGCTACAACTTCAGGGTCCTGTGTAAAGGACAAACACAATGGTGAGAAAGCTTCTAAGGGCTTGACCAGAACGGCTATGGAGTTTAGGAAGGGACCTACCTCCCGAACAGTAACGGCCCACGACGCTGTTCCACTTTTTCAAGTTTGCCGGGAAGACCTCCTCGAGGGAGGTGAGCCAGCACCCACTTCCTTGGCTCCCCTTAGGATGACAGTCTTCTTCTTCCTATTAAAAGTTGGCTCCAGGGCCAATTTAGTTGAAGCTTTCTGTTTGCCATTAAAAATCAAAGACATGTATTATAGAAACACTGAAATTGATTGTAAACTCGCTTGTACAAAGAAAAGCCTAGAAAAAAATCCTAGGAAACAATCTAAGTACAATTGTTTAGTTTTTGATTCTAGGGGGTGACGGTGGAGGCTCGGGAAAGTGTATCAACTCTGCCTTACTCCGTGGACTATCTAACGCAGTCTTTAGCTCTTGAAGAAATTCTCTCTTGAAGGTTGACAGCCTTTTGCAGGGTTGTGGTACCCTACTATTTATAATGGTATGTACTTTGAGCCGTATAGATGGCTTGTGGCCACATGGCTAATCAGCACTGTACAAGCATGGAATTTCAGGCGCATCTACAGGCCAGAATTCCTATGCGCCTAATATTACATGCGCCAGGAAACATCAAACGAAGTACTGGGCACAGCAAGATAGCAAAAGTATAGACATCAAAAGGATTTTTATTTCATATAAAAGTCTATTACATGTCTAAAAAAGGCTTTACAAAGGAGAATTTCTACAAAAAAAAAGATCCTAAGACTACATCCAGGCGCAGCAAACTGCCCTGCGCCTTCTGTTCGGCGCATCATTAGTCAGGCGTATCACTTCAGCGTCTCAGTCAGGCGTATCTATTTCAGCGTATCATTTAGGCGTAACTATTTTAGCATCTCAGTTATGCGCATCATGAAGTCTCAGCATATGCGCTCTACTTCGACCTGATCACGTGCTTCGACTAACGAAGCATTTATTGAGCAGAACAAGGGTGGGCGATCAACCCCACCCTAGCTGGAGGAAGAACTCTCCAAAGCCTAAGGAAGAGGAGAGCACCGCAATCGATCTGCGGCTAAAGGAGCAGCTTTCAACACAACCAGAGTGGGCAATGCCCCACTCATGCAGGAGGAAGAGCTCTCCAAAGCCGAAGGAAGATAGGAGCACCACAATTCTGATCTGTGGGTCTTCCAGCATAAAAGAGACGGGGCTCGAGCATCCCGATCTTTGGATGCAACAGGCACCTTCTGCCTGCCTCAGAAGCCTTCGATTTTGACTATTGGATGTAACAGTCACCTTCAAGTGCATGAATGAAGGCAATTCGTCGTATCTTCACCCTCAGGAGCATCTCGTCAACAGAATGTGCTCGAACAAATAAGTTTATTCGGGAGGATATGAGACAACGAGAAGCAGCCTCTTTCCTTGCTGCTATTTATAGGCCGGGCAAGTCAAACCCATGCGCCAAGTGGCGGGCTCTCCGAATCACTTGTAATAAATTTGCATTTATGGTGATGAACCTGACGCTTCGAATTCGGCCAAGTCAGAACGGCTATTTAAAGCACTCGAGGAACACAACAGTCGGACCAATAAAGACGCATCGTGCAAATGGATGCGTCGGTCAGATACCGCGCATCCTGCAGACGCGTCAGTCGCTACCAAGTGCCCTGTATGGATGCGCCCAACAAATCACAGATCCATGCGTCCTAATCAACATGGACCCATGCGCCCAGTGGAATACAGATCAATACGCCGACTCAACAGCCCATCACCCGTCAAAGAACATTAAATGCTGAAGTCCTGACACGACAGCAGCCATGCCTTGATGACAGAGCAGCAACAGCTTTTACAGAAAACGAAGCGTCGCTGACGTCAGCGTCATTATTAATCTCTTCCGACGGTTATAAGCCACGTGGCCGCCCAACCATTCGCATGCGCCTCCACAGCCATGCGTCCAAACCTCTGGATGCGCCTCAGACCTTCCTCTGATCCCTAAAGACAGAGGTCAAGTCGCTACTGAAGCTTCGTATGCGCATCAAAAGCCGTGCGTCCAGACTGGTTCGTGACTCCTAAAGGTTGCGAGCCAAAGTCTTTTTATGTGCCCAATCCTAGGCGCATCCTATCAGATTACTCTCCACAAAATCTGAGATCTTTGAGTTACGGACACGCGCCACGTGTCCTTTGACTCAATTCAGCCTATGAAGGGGTGCTAATGACCCAAGATCTCAGCAACAGAAAGATCCTCTCACTACCAAAATATGTCGATTTAGCGACGGCCAGATCTGTCGCCAATCCGTCGGCAATCAGTATTAGCGACCGATTACTGACGGATCTTGGTCAAAATAATCCGTCGGCAATCAGCTCGTCGCTAATAAAGCTCCGTCGCTAAGTAGTCGTCAAGCGACGGAATAGCGACGACTTTTCATTGTCATAATACGATGCATTAGCGACGACTTTCCGACGGTCTTTTGTCGATTTTAAGTATTAAATACTGAACTGTGTAGACGCTAGCGACGGAACGGTCCGTCGGTAAACCGTCGTAACAGCGTATCAGAGTGTATCGTTCCATCGCTATTCCGTCGATCGCCGTCGCTAATAAAGGACGGATTAGCGACGGAATCCTGACGGATAATCCATCGACCATGTTCTGGAAATGATTGGCATTTCCAGAACCATGGCGATGGATTTGTCGTCGTGACTCCATCGCTCATCCGTCGACGTAGCGACTGACTAGTGGCGGATAATCCGTCGCCATGGTTCTGAAAATGTCATGCATTTCCAGAACCTTGGCGACGGATGTTTCGTCGCTATTCCGTCGAACTAGGTATTTCCAGAACCTTAGTGACGGATTGTCCGACGCGAATCCGTCGACCACCCGTTGCTAACTAGAAACAGTTTCAAATCTCCAGGTAGTGACGGATATTCCGTCGAAAGCTAGTTGGAAACTGGAAACATCCGTCGCTAAGCGGTCACTAGTCCGTCGCTAACTGAGATTTTTTTGAAAAAAATGCAGAGCTTTCCCTGTTCACACAAATATGCATAAACCAAAGCAATATATAACGCACACCAATTATCCAACAATCACATAGACCAAATATATAATGCACACCAATTATCCAACAATCACATAGACCAAATATATAATACACACCAATATAAAATTATCACAAATATTCTGAAATCATAAACTAATATCCGTCGTTATAATCCAAAATTCCCACAAATATACAAATTTTCTTAATTACAATACTTGAAGGAGGAGGAGGAGTTCGATTGCCCGATGGTGGTAATCCCTGCTACGACCAACAAATATACTGCTCTACTAGGTACGGTGGCAAATTGTCGTAGACACTGCTCGAAAGTCGGCGTAGCTGCTCTAGCGACATGAGATCAAGGAGTGCCATCAATGTCGGAGGCGATACCAGAGGGGCAGCAGGGTTGAAAAAAGATGACCGACTGAAGAAGGACCGGGAGCAGCAGTCGACGGAACGGCACCAGTAGAAAACGGACCGACACCAGCAGCAGACGGACCGACAGCAGTAGACGGAGGTGAAAAGTACGTGGCAATTTGCTCCCGTAAGGACGATACCGCCTCGTGCAGCTGCGTAAGCTACGACCTAACATCATCGTCTGCTGGGGCCGCGGGAGGAGGCGGTGTCGGTGGAAATCTCTGAGTCGCCATGTGCAATGGTCCTAGGGAGCCGACTCCGTACAGGTGCCCTTTCTTAAAGCCACCGACGGTATCTACGAACAAGTCGTTGCGAGCGGCCAAAGAAGAGGGCGTCCGGGCGGGCGTCGTTTCACCGACATCCTTGGTCTCAGTTAACTGAGCCCGATTAAGGGCCTCACGATACGCAGCCTATCAAATAAATGTGTTTTTATTATAAGATTTACCTAAGTTGTAATCTAAATCCTATGTTTTACTAAGCTAAGTGTGAATCCTAAGTTTACCTAAGTTATAGTCCGAATACTTTTAATTATAACGTAAATCTCATAAACATAAGTACTTACATCAGTCTCCTTGGCCCTCTCGTTGACGAAGCTCCCGTCCTTCCGTCTCTTGTGCGTATGCTGGAAGACGTCGTGCATGGTGACCGATTATGGCACCCTTCCCTCCTTCACCGCACGTTGGATCTGTATACGAAATTTTCGTAGAACTTAATTAACTCCGTATATTAATAATACCTAATTCGATAGTGAAATGAATTTACGGTATCTCACCAAATCTGCAAGCGTCGCTGCGTGGGGCCTTGATCCCCCCCTATGAAGCCCCGCGGCCCGTCGGTTCGCCTTCGCCGTCTCCGATTTCTCCTTGTACGCAGGAGTATTCATCATATCTAAGAGGTCCTCATAATAGTCCTGCCGGATCCAATTCGGCCTCATCTGCCCCATTTTCAGGTCATGAATCATATCCCGTATCTTCTTCGAGACAGCACTTTTGTAGGTCCTACGGATTGCGTCCTCGCGATGGGGGGGGGCCACCAGTACGTCGTCTAACATACAAATTCAATTATCACGTAATTTAAAAAATGGTTGATTAAAGAGTAACTAATAATTAACTAGAAGATATAGATATATACCCTCAACTCGTCGAGCCAGACGTACTTCAAGTTTGGGGGCACCGACAAAAAGTTGAGGTAGGGACCATGGAAGTTAGTCCTGATAATTTCTCCAAGAGCCCTGGCAACATTAAACGAAAAAAACCTACAAAGAAGAAACGACTGGATTATTAACTTGAATAAATAAAAGAAATTTAATAAATTATCTTAAATTTACTTACGAGGTCCCCGCGGACCATAGCTCTCGTCGAAACTCGCCTCTCGGCCTCTCTGGTGCTGTCGGAGGATCTACGGGTCCGTGCATGTACTCCCCAGTAACCGGATGGAACCGAGTATTGGGGTACTCTGGGGCCCACTGTGCAGTAACTGGGGGATCCACTGGTGGATCCACTGGTGGGTCTGCTGGTGGGTCCGATAGCGGAACGGATCCGCTAGCAGATCCAGACTCATGCCTCGATGAAGTAGTCGATCGACGGCAGGATGCGTCTGTGCCCGGGGTACTCTCCGGGTCGGGCTCGCTGTATGGGGTCATATTCCGGAAAGATTGAATGCGACCACGACCACCAGCACCACTACAACCACGACCACGACCACCACCACCGCCAGCACCAGCACCACGACCACCACCAGAACCACGACCACGGCCAGCCATCATGACCTATAAATAGAACACATAAACATAATTAAAAATATAAAAGTATAAATGAATATAAAATTCTAAACTAAAATATGCATGCCACCAGTAGGGAGACGAGTGCCGCCGCAACGAAAAAGACTAGGAGTGCCATCTGCAATAAGTAAATAATCGAACAAAAAAAACATGTATTCACGTAATTACTTTTATGAGGTCAAACTTAATTCACGTAATTGGAAGTGTTTTTAATATACAACAATATTTAACCTAATCATCGTCTTCGTTCTCATCCTCGGCCTCGTCTTCATCATCATCCTCCTCCTCATCCTCATCCTCATCCTCATCCTTATCTTCATCGTTGATTTCATCTGTATCCTCATCCCCATCAAATTCGTCTTCTTCTTCCTCTTCTTCTTCTTCTTCTTCTGCCTCAATATTTGGGACAAGACGCCTCTTTCTTCCCTGGTTGACAGCTAAGTCTTGTGTATCAACCTCTTCCTCCCCTCTATTTTTCTCAACAATATCTTCAACATCGATTGTATCCGAGTGTTGTCCCAAGTATTAGGACTTTTCGATCTGGTCCTCTTGGTATGCTGGGTCTCCAACGTTGAATGTATTTCTAGATTTAATCTTGCATACTGTCCACCAGTCAAATCGATCTCTACGACGCCTTAGGTAGCTTGTATAGTAGACTTGAACAGCCTGATTTGCTATCGCAAATGTATCGGACCCTCTATACCTCCTGTGATGATTTATATTGACAAATCCAAATTGTTTATCGATTCTCCAATCGATATTTGGTGTCGTATCGAACCACTCACTTTTGAACATCACAATATACATATCATATGGGCCAGTATATTGTAAATCTACAATATCCCGAAGCACTCCATAATAGTCAAAGTTCGGTTCGTCGTCATAGATGGTGTCTCTTATGCAAACACCAGAATCCTTGGTACTGATGTCGTCACTGATAAATTCGACATTTATAGCATTCTGAGTTGCCTTAAACTGAAGCCATTAACGATATAGCCTGGCCAAGTCTTTGTTTGCCTCTTCGGTCCCAATGCCAGATAACGAACACTCTCATTAGTGAGTGTTATTTCAGGCAATAAAACCTGTAAATAAATATTTATAACTTAAATATTTTAGATTATATATTTCTAATCTCAGTTATTTACGTATTTTATAAGAATATATATAATCAACCTCAATTATAATCTCAGTTACTTACGTATTTGCGAAACCATGACGAAAATGTACAATCAACCTCTCTTTGAAGTTCCTCATCGGTAATATCGGGTGTCATCATTTTGACTTCATCTCTAAATACACTATTAGAGAAAATAAGAATATATAAGTGTAGTCACTTACTTCATCAAATTCGAGATTATAACGAGTGCAAGTGTACTGACTTACTTCTCCAAATCTCTCACTTCTTGTATGTCACAGTTTAACAAGACATATCGGTAAGCGGCATCATACTCGTCGTCAGTCAACCACCATTTTTTACTAGCCCCAATTGGCTTGCCCCTTACATTGAATATACCTCCATCCTCAACGTCCTCGTCATTTCTTTGAGGTCTATTTCGATTTGTCTTAACATGAGTATCAAAATAAATGGAGCAGAAGTTTGACACCTCTTCGATAAGGTATGCTTCGCATATCGAAGCCTCTATATGAGCCTTGTTGCCAACTTTCTTCTTTAGATGGTGTAGGAGGTCTAGAAAGACAAATTATCTTGAGAATTAATAATGAATTTTAAAACCCACTGAAATTCAACTTAAATTATATCAATTTTTATGTACCTTTCAAATGGGTACATCCATCGATAATAAACAGATGCACCGACACGGGCTTCGTATGCTAGATGAATCGGTAGATGCTCCATAATGTCGAAGAAGCCATGAGGAAATATTTTCTCCAACTTGCAAATTGTTAAGATAATCTTCTCCTCAAGTTCAACCATGTGTTGTACAGTCAACTTAGTTGAACAAATATCCCTAAAGAATATTGATAGTTCGGCCAACGGAACCCATACAGCAGAAGGCAACAACTCTTTCAAAGCAATGGGCAGTAATCTTTCCATAAACACGTGGCAGTCATGACTCTTCATTCCCGTTAGCTTTCTTTCATTGAGATCAACGCATCTAGACAAATTCGACACATAGCCGCCGGGAAATCTTAAAGTAGATACTCACTTGCAGATTATTAATCTATCTTCCTTGCTCAACTTGTATTGTGCTATCGATAGTTCGATACCGATACCGATAGTCCGATAGTCCGCTAGCGATACCGATAGTTCGATACCGATACCGATAGTTCGATACCGACACCGATAGTTCGATACAAATACCACTAAGTCCAAATGATTCCTCTTAAGCGTCGAGCATGTTATACACGGTTCAACTTGACGAGTCAATATATATATATATATATATATATATATATATATATATATATATATATATATATATATATATATATATATATATATATAATTCATGGTTTAAAGTATCGGCCGATACCGATCCGATATGGCCGATACCGATACGGTTTGGCATGTTCCGATCCGATACCGACCGATACCAAATATTGACCGATGCCGACTTTGGGGGTCTTTGTTCCGGTCAATTCAACAAAGAAGATTAAACATCATAGGAATAGTCCGATACCGATATTGTGAACCTAGGTTGAAAGCATAATAAGGTTGTAAAAGCATGTAAAAGAATCTGATACTACCGATAATTATTTGTTTCCCAATACCAAAAAATTTGATACTCCGATCCGAAACTGCCGATACTACCGATATCGCCGATACCAATACTCATAGGAAAAGTCCGATACCGATTCCGATACCGATACTTTGAACCTTGATATATATATATATATATATATATATATATAATATATATATATATATATATATATATATATATATATATATATAATATATATATATATATATATATATATATATATATATATATATATATATAATATATTTTATTATATATATATATATATATATATATATATATATATATATATATATATATATATTTATAATTATTTGTTTCCCAATACCAAAAAATCCGATACTCCGATCCGAAACTGCCGATACTACCGATATCGCCGATACCAATACTCATAGGAAAAGTCCGATACCGATTCCGATACCGATACTTTGAACCTTGATATATATATATATATATATATATATATATATATATATATATAAAGCAATAGACTTTCTCATCCTATTTTTTAAACTAGGGTTTGTCATATTGCATTTTCTTTATATATCCTAGCCTACCCCTCCCACCCCTCCCCCCCCGCCTCCCCAGCCCCGTGTTGCCTTGCGCGCGCCACCCCCGCCGCCTCCCGCTGCCCTGGAGCGCGCTGCCTCCCACAGCCCCGTGCGCGCCAGCATACCCCTCCCACCCCCCGTCGCCCCTCCCACCTCGACCGCCACCCCAGCTCCGTGCTGCCCCGCGCGCGTCACTCCGCCGACCCTCGCTGCCCCGGAGCGCGCTGCCCCCCGCCGCCCGTCGCAGCCCCGCGCGCACCGGAGCACGCTGTCCCCCGTCGTAGCCCCGCGCTGCCCCGCGTGTGCCACCCCCGCAGTCTCCGCCGCCCCTGTAACCCATGATGCCCCCGACAGCCCAAGACACCCACAACCACCGAGAGAGAGAGAGAGATTACCTTTGGGAGAGAGATAGGGGAGAGGTCGCCGATCACCGCCACGGGAGAGAGAGAGAGAGAGGAGAGTGAGGTCGCCGACCGCCACGGGAGAGAGAATGAAATTTGGGGGGAATGAAAAGTTCCCCCCGTCGTTTCAATTTAAGTCTGGGCCCTTTATTTAGCGACGGACTAGCGTCAGATTTTATCGGTCGCTAATCCGTCGCTCTATTTGATACTTGCTGACGGACTATCCGTCGCTACGTAGTCGAAGAATTGTCCCGCCACTTCTTCCAACAATTCTCGCCAAATAATCGACTGCATAGCGACGGCTGTGTATCCGTCGCTATATCTCCAACGACCTAGCGACGGATGAACGACCTCTTCTCGCCTTAAAATGAAATAAAAAATGTATCGGCATGTCGTCGGTACTCCGTCGGCTATTTGCCGCAAATCCGTCGCTAACGTCGACAAAAAAATTTCGTCGCTAACAATCCGTCGCTAATTGACTGTATTTTGGTAGTGTCTCCCCTGCTACGTGTCAGCCCACAAAAGCAGTATGAAGGATTCAACCCACAAATGATGGCGCATCATCCATGTGCCTCTTGCAGCCTCAACCACGTGGCGTCCCCACGTACAGGCGCATCCTACATATGCGCGCATGAGCAGCCTGCCTGCAAGCTATAAATAGAGGGATCATTTCCTTCTTCCACACACGAAGAGACATACCTACGGACAGAGACCTACATACACACACAGTGAAAGAGGCAGATACAGACACTCAACGTCTTCTTCCTCTCCACAAGCTCCAGCACCCAGAGCAACTCAGACCTTCAGAGAACCGAGAACCGTCGTCAGATCGTTAACGAAGTCAACGCATTACCAGTCGCTCCATTGACACAGGGACCCAGATAAACAAAAGTGTACTCCTAGGACTACATCTAAGTCCTACATTGTAACACTGTTCTGTTTATAATTGAAATTTGCAATCAAAAGATTTTAATGGCAAACAAGCTGGCGACTCTGCTGGAGACCTCTTTTTCCTTCGCCGAGAAAGCTATGTCGCAATCTGATGACGTGAAGGTCGGCTCCTCCCACAAGATGCTTGTCGTATGCCTCAATCAACAGGTGTATGAGGAGTTCATCTCTGAAGGTAGTGCAAGTCCTTCGAAGCGGCTGCCGAAGCCGAAGAAGACTCGCCAAGCCAGGGTGCGCAAGGTCGATGCTCCTTGCACCACCACCGAAGGGGATGCGCCGATGCAGCCTACCCTTCCCGCTGACGTCCTCAGCAGCCAAGATGCGCCCAACGTTACAGCGCATCTCTCGGGAAAGCGTAGGGCCGACCACATTCCCCAACCTTCTTCTCCTCAGACAAAGAAGATGCGACGACAGAGCAGGGGCGCAGCTAACGCCCTGCGCATTAACTCTGATGCGCCACAGAAGGCCTCTATCTTTGACAGACTCACTCGCTGTCGTGGCGAGGAGAATTTGGACTCTGAGTACTATGCGCCCCAGCGGGCTGGTACGAAAAAGTCTAAGGTAGCACGGGTCATGCACCTCGAACATGCTATGTCAGCAGTAAGCCAGAGGCATGCGCTCACAATCATGTGCGCTGCCAATGGTAATCTGTACAAGGTTGACTCGGGTGCTTCCGTGCCAGAAATGAGCCGACCTTCAAAGTCCTTGTCGCACTTGGGCACATCTTCTGCGTTCGTAACCAAGTCGTGTAAGGCAAACTCAGTGGTCTTGAACCCCCGTGCCTACATTGGCTGTGCGTCTGAGGCTGGTTCTCGTCACTTTCAATGTTGCTCCCCCACTATTGATCTGGACGCATCTTTTGCATCGGATCAGTGGGTACAGCATTCACCTGACCACCCCGGCGCTTGGCCATGCCATACGCCTGATGGGGGTGTAAAGGTGGCACTCTCCCCAACAATTTGTGTGATGTGATCACTCACAAACGCTGATCAGGAGAGTCGACTGACAAGCACAATGTGCCCCTTACAGGACACACCTGTGCTATAGTCACCATCAACTGTTGTTGCAAGACAGAAGTCCCACCAAGGCAGTCTGTATTCCAGCGGCTACAATCATCAACACCTCTTCAACATCGCCTCGGGAAGAAGGTGTCAACTGAAGAGGAGCCAGAACTACAGGTTGCTTCTTGCAACGTAGTCTCAAACTCCCCATTAATTCGAAAGGCGACTGGCAGCTCCTCGACTTTGTCCTCATCCAAGAGCCAGCCGAGGAAGACCAAGACGACTGTCCCGTTCTCAGGAGTGTTTGAGGGCACCCGGGGGAGAAAGAAGATCTCAGAAGAAGCTGGGGGTAGTCAAGCCCCTGTGGATCTTTATCCTGGAGAAGAAGTCAGCCTCTCGGACATAACTGGGGGTAGTCAAGCCCCTATGGAACTTCATCCCGGAGACGAAGACATCCTCCAGGACAAAACTGGGGGTAGTCAGGACCTTGCTGATGCTTCTCCCGAAGACGAAGGTGTCCTCCAGAACATAGCTGGAGGTAGCCAAGACGAAGCTCCAGGGGAAGTTCCTCATCTACAAGAGAGAGAGAGGCCGAAAGCGAAGCCTCAACCGATCCATCCACTTCCAGTCAAGTCATGACGGTGTACATGACAGAAGCTAGTGATGCGGAGTCAGATGTGCCGCCCGCAGATCTCGTCCAGCGCATGGATACCTTGGAGAAAGGACTCAAAACCCTCTCTGCCTCCATGCAAACACTGACTCAAGAAGTGTTCGAGATACGGTCAGCTTTGGCCAGTGCAGCTTCTACCGATCTTGACCCAGGGGCCAATGGAGAATCAAGTGTACCCCTTCAACTGGTATCCTTGGATACAGATTGCCGCAAAGTACCTCGGACGTCGGAACCGTCAAATGCTCAACTTCAGGCTGTACCATCTTCTCCGACTCCCAGCTCTACGGAAGACGTGGTTGAGATGATCAGGGACTTGCGTGAACGCTTCGAGTCCAAGAACAGACATGAAGAGCGCCAGAAAATGAGGACCCCGCAACCATACCCCCTCGAATGGAACAAAGTGGTTTATCCTCCCAAGTATATACCATAAACGTTGACACCATACAACGTGAAGGACTCTCCACGCTATTATCTGACGTACTTCCAGTCTCAAACGGGACATCTCCCGAAGGAAGACGTGCTACTCACCGGCCCGTTCGTCGGGGCACTGAAAGAAGTGGCTTACGACTGGTACTGCAGTCTCCCTGACAACTCCATATCTTTCTTCGACGACTTAACATGTCTCTTCCTCGATCGTTTCTACGACGGAGGGAAAGACATGACAATAGCGTCCCTGATAGAGGTACGTCAGAAGGAGAAGAAGACGGTTCGAGCATTCATTGAACGTTTTTGACAAGCCTGTTTCAGACTGCCCCCGGGTATGCCAGAACATGCACTCCTTTCTTCCTGCTGTAGGAACATGCTTCCTGCGATCAAGCTCTGGCTCAACTCTACTCCTCCTTCCGATTAGAGCTCATTGATTATTGAGGATGAAGCTGCTGAAAAGAAGGCATCCAATGCTCGCCTTCTGGGAGTCAGTTTCCCTGCTTTTGAAGAGAAGGGAAAATGGCCTGCTGCCAACAACCTTGGACGTGAGACGAAGGGGAAACAGGCGCTGACTGTCAATGCCTCCAAAGGTGCACAAGCACCTACTCAGAAGCCTCCGCTTGCGCCGAGGCCAAAGGAGGTCTATTCTTTCAACGACGAAAACATCTTGCAACTCTTCGAGATACTGAAGCAAGGTGACAAGATCAAATTGTCGGACCCGAAGCGTCCCGACGAGGTTGGGAGAGTGGACAATCCGAGGTACTATCACTACCTTCGGTCTGTCAGATACCGAACTCAGGACTGCTACGTCCTCAAGAACTACATCCAGCACATGATCAATGCGAACGTCATCTCCGTTGACTATGAGGAGAAGACAGTCTCGGCCAACCTGGTGTCGCTCTAATTCGGTACCTTGCCGCCAACCACAACACAAGATGGCGTTGTCCCCATCCCAAAGGCGACAATAGAGGTGGTCAACCTACCACCTACTCGTGACAATGTGAGTGGACTCATCCCACTCACCACATCTCGGGGAGAGATCTTATGGGTTCACCCCTATCTCGTCTCCGTGGTTACTCAACCGGGGATACGCTCTACCTCCAAAGCTAAGGGCAAGAAGATCAAGTCTTGTCGTATGGTCTCTTCCTCCGCAGAAGAGGCTCTTCATGTACAAATCCATTCGCAGCTGAACGTCCAACTCGACGAAGCTGTTGTTGAGGTGGTGCCTCCCTGCACTGCCCCTGCTGCCGGAGAAGGAGGTCCATCCAAACCACCAGCAGCCAATAAACAGAAGCATGTAGAGGCCCGTTTCGAAAAGCCTTTGCGAAGGGAGAATGCTTCGGGGCTGGCCAAGCCCCACAACTTTGACATACTGGCACAACTTGCCGGTACTCCCGCCCGCCTATCTCTGTACGAGCTGCTTCGCCTTTCTAAAGACACCCGCAAAGCTCTCTGTGAAGCCTTGAAGGATGCTGAATCCTTCATCAGTCAGGTCCAGCAGCCTGAGGATCCCCCGACCACATGTGCGCACTGCCATTGTGTGGATGAGGTCATCCCCAATATAACCTTCACCCAATAAGACATACTGCTCAAGCACAACCGGTACAACAGGCCACTGTATTACACAGGGTATGTTGGTTCCATCAAGGTGAAGCGAATTCAGATTGATCCAGGGTCTTCCCCCAGCATCATCCCTAGGACTCTGCTGTCAACATTGGGGATTCCGATGTACCGACTGGCGCCCTCCAACACAACAATCAGCGATTTTAATGCTAGCAAAAGTGAACCGTTGGGCAAAATATGGCTGAAATGTCATATCGGTAACCTCCGAACCGAGGTGACTTGCTATGTCGTGGATGCCGACGTCAACTACAACCTCCTCCTGGGTCGCCCGTGGCTGTATGAGTACATGGTGGTGCCATCTACACTCCACCAATGTATAAAGTACGTGTCCACCAACGACATCATCCGGACAGAGTTAGCGGACATTGACCCTTTCAAAGGGGTCGAAGCCTACTTCACCGATGCTACCCTATACAAGTCACTCGATGAAGGGGAAGCCAACGACGCTGATGATGAAGCAGAAATAGTGACAGAGCCGGACATGGAGTAAGAGATGATTTCCGATGCTCCTTTGAAGATCTGACTCAAAGGGAAATAGCCTCAGATGCTGCCTCCCATGACCATCAAGCTATCTGGAAAAGCATTGACTTCTCTAGGTAGAGCACCTACTGAAGCTCCTTTGAAGATACGGCTCAAGGAAAAACTTCCTCAAACGTCGGCTCCCCTTGTGGAAAAACTACAGGGGAAGGCACCTGTCATCGAAGGCACAGTCGAGGCACCCCTGAAGGTGTGTCTCAAAGGTAAGCCTTCGCAATCATCCAGGCTGCAAGAGAAGGCCCATACAGCCCTCTCGGATCCCAAGGTCAAACCAGCGATGAACTCTCCCGAACCGGCCCCGGTGCTCACAGATGAAGAGTTAGGAGAGTACATCTCTGCTGATATAGATGCACCTTCCCTTGATAATGTAATCCTGCAGGACAAAATCTCGTATTTTATCAATAATAGAGTGTCTTTCAATTATTCTAGTCTTCCACATTGGAATGCCATGTATACACTAGATAATGCTCTACGGTCGTTACAAACACAAATAACGACCGTCAATCATGTTAATCGAGTAGTCCCGTCCCAAGGAGTCTGTTTTATAGTCCCACCGTGGAATCGGGATGAAGAACCCATCATCTTCGACAAAGTCGAGCGTCATCAAGACCTCCTGCCACTCGAGCCAAAACTAGATACCGGCAGAATATAAGTCTATCGGTACACGGACAAGGTAAAGTACCTCATCCAAAAGATGGATTACGATCTAAAGAGCAACAAAGGCCTGAACTATGGCAAAGGCCGGCGTCTTCCCTTCCGGCTCCCAACACCTAAAGGAAAACTGCAGGACTACTATCATCGTACTCGACCGGGGGTAGGCTATGTCACGCCGCCGGCAACTCCAGAGAGTTCGGAGACAGAAGAAGTGGAACACTCTCACTCATGCAGGACATCAACTTGGTATTCTGATACCAGTATCGGCTCAGTCCTCAGGAAGGTGCTATCAGTCAACATGACATCTGCACAAACTCAAGAGGATGAAGGCGATGACCAAACCCCAGAATTCTTTGAGGAAGAACCCTGGGCTCAACGTCTAGGAGCATAGTGGGAGTCTCGTTTTGAATTACGCGAACCCCCTACCAAAGACGAGGTCGAACAAGTTGACCTTGGGGATGGATCTCCTTCCAAGCCCATCTTCATCAGCAAAAGTCTAAAGGGAGAAGACCGGGAGTCTTTGGTCCAATTGGCCAAGGAATATATCGACGTCTTCGCCTGGAGCTACGAAGATATGCCGGGACTTGATCCCCAGATCGCAATGCACAGACTTAACATCTTGTCTGATGCTAAGCCTGTAAAGCAACAACAAGGACGCTTTTGTCCTGATATCATGAACGCTATCGATCAGGAGGTGGACAAACTCCTGAGCAGCGGATTCATCCGTAAAGAGCAACATCCGGACTGGGTGGCCAATATCGTCCCTGTCACCAAGAAGAATGGGAAGATACGAGTCTGTATCGACTTCAGGGATCTCAACACTGCTTGCCCGAAGGACGAATTTCTGCTTCCAATCACTAACGTGATTATCGACAATACATGTGGCTTCGAACGCATGTCTTTCATGGATGGGTACTCGGGCTACAACCAGATCAAAATGTTCCCCGATGACGTAAAACATACGTCATTCAGGACTCCGAAGGGGGTTTTCTGCTACACAGTGATGCCCTTCGGCTTGAAGAACGCGGGTGCTACATACCAACGAGCTATGAGTACCATCTTCCGTCAACGTCTTCGCAAGATGGTTGAATGCTGTGTTGATAATATCGTAGTCAAGAGCTGTCTCAAAGGAGATCACGTACAAGACCTAAAGACAGTCTTCGACCTCATGCGAGCGCATCAAATCAAGATGAACCCCGCTAAATCCTTTCTTAGGGTTTCTAGCGAAAAGTTCTAGGGCTTCATTATCACGGCAAAAGGCATTCATGTCGATCCCGAGAAAACCAAAGCCATCCTTGGCATGGACCCTCCGAAGAACCTTCGAGAACTTCGAGGCTTGCTAGGGCGTCTGGCATACATCCGAAGGTTTATAGCAAACCTTTCCGAAAAATGCCAACCCTTCACCCAGCTTATGAAGAAGGGAGTCTCCTACGTCTGGACAGAAGAATGCCAGAAAGCTTTCGACGATATCAAAGCTTACTTGACGAGCCCGCCAGTCTTGGTGGCACCCGTCGCAGGCAAACCATTTCTCCTCTACGTCCGTGCCATGGATCATTCCCTTGGCGCATTGTTGGCTCAGAATAACGATACGGGCTACGAGCAAGCTATCTACTACCTTAGTAGAACAATGATCGGGGCCGAACACCAGTACAACCCCGTCAAAAAGGCGTGTTTGGCTTTGGTATTCGCCATCCAGAAAACTCGCCATTATGTTTCGGGCCAGACAATTCATGTCATCTGCCGTGTCAATCCACTCAGGGTTCTCATGACGAAGCTAGGATCTTTGAACTCCCGACTAGCTACATGGGTAATCCTGTTGACGCCGTACAACATGGTGTTCGTTCCACAAAAGGTCGTCAAGGGTCAAGCTCTAGCCGAATTTTAGTCTCGCACCCCATCCCGGAGTCCTCCAGACTCTACGAAGACATCCCGGATGAGGTCCAAGAATCAAACGTCACCGAAAAAAAACTCCGTATGGTGGGTGTTTTTTGATGGCGCTTCAAGAACAGGCCCCAAAGGTCAAATCATCGCAGGAGTGGGGGTAGTCTTAGTCTCCCCTGATCAGTTGGTCATCCAGCGTGCCTACTCTCTTTCGAAGCCGTGCTCCAACAATGTTGCTGAGTACAACGCTCTCATCATGGAACTCCAGCTGGCGCAACAGTTGGGGGTGGATCATCTGGAAGCTTACGGCAACTCAAAACTCGTCGTTAATCAAATTCGAGGGCAGTACGAAGTTCTCCATGAAGATCTAGTTCCATACCATGAAGCTGCATTGAATATTATTTCAACATTCACTAAGTTCTTCATAGAACACGTACCTCGGCTACAAAACCTGGAGGCTGATGCTCTGGCTGGCCTCGCAGCTTCGTTAGCAACACCCCTCGGGACTCAACACTACATTACGGTGGTTGGAAGAGACTTGGTCTGTCCCAAAAACAACCTATGCTCACAAATGTCCCATGCCATGACGATAAGTGCTAGTGTTAATGTCCGAGACTGAAGGTTCCCATTCATCGACTTTGTTGTCTATGGAATCCTCCCAGAAGACCCGAAGGAAGCCGTCTCAGTCAGAAGGCATTCCCTTCGATTTTACTATGATACAGCCACTAAAACTGTAGCATCCACTTTTTCATAGAAGGGTATTTTAGTCATTTTAGCCATTTTGGCCTTTTTGTGATTTTCTAGATATGTTGACTTGTGTTGTGCTAGCGACTGGTTTAAAGTGGACATCTATAGGGGCCTAACCATGCCTTAGAATTGTTATTTTTATTTTTAGAATTTATTTTAGGCATTAGGTTATTTTTAAGGCTTTAATTGATTTATTTTAGCCTTTTTCATGCAAGCCTTTATGCCTTTTTGACTTGGGCCCATTTCTACTTGAGAATGAGTTGGCCCAAGTGAAACCCTAACCCTAGGAGACCTATTCCTGGCCTCCCAATAGCAGTACCTCGTCCCCCTTGCATTCATTTGTGAAGTTTTGAGCCTCCACAAGGAAACCCTAATAGATCCCCTTCTCCAAAACTCCTTTTTCCTTCATCCGGAATCCGTTTCTTCCTAAACGAACTCTGTTGCACTAGTTGAGGAGAGGAGGATCTGCTGGAGCATATCTAGCGAGGAGGCGGAGGCTTTTGCTTGAGGGAAATCGGCCGACACGACAACCGAGGGGCTCCAATCATTGAGTTTTTGACACTCAATAGGTAAACCCTAATCTACCATAGTAAATATGAAATTTATTTTATTTTTGCATATATAGGTGCTCTAGACTTGCCCACGAAATTTGGTTGGATTTCGACTTCGTTTGATGGCGGTATCAGACACGTGTCGGTCCTTTACGGCACGTGTTCGACGAAATGTCGCTTAGGATAGAAAGTTGCTATTTTTCGATTCTGTCTTCATGGATATTTCGACAATATTATTTTGACAAACTTTTGTGAAGACGAATTTGATTTTGACAATGTTGCAGCGGCGTTTCGGGCATCGGACGCACGTGCACGGATCCCACGCACGAGGCCGTGCGTGCCCTGCTGTCCGCGTGTTGTACCTCGATGCACAGGTCGTATTTTCATGTGAAATTTCTTGAGCACGTGGGGGCAACTTCTGGCCCCTTGCTCGTAAAATTTCACGGCTTTTTGTTGAGCGAGTACGGAGAAATTGTGCATGCACCGCTCAGCCATACTATACATTTAGCCTAATTTTTGTCGCTGAAATGGACTTCGTGCGCGCACACGACGCAACGAAGACCCGTTCCAGGACCTGGGACATGTAGACCTATACCTAGACTAACCGAAGAACCAACCCCGAGTCGTGGCGTGGCCCGACGAGTGAGCCACGAGGGCGGAACCGCGCGCACGAGGGCGCACGGGCGCGGACGCGCGCGCAGCAGGCCGCGTGCGCGTGCGGGGCTGCGTGCGTCGCTTTAGCACGGTGTGTCGCTGTGTGGCCATGTCCTAGACCAACCCCAGGACCCCCCCTGCTACGTACACGCGACGGGGCTTTTCGTTGTGTGTGCGGCACTCAATCGAGCGAGAACGCACGTGCAAGTGCGCGTTATCACGTGGTATCGAGAAATTCCGATACGCGTTCTGTGGACACGACACGGACACAATTTCGAACCTGAGAGTATACGAGCGCATCACGTGGGTAGAGACCAATGTGTATGCCAAGTTTCGCGGGTTCTTTGATGTATATCTCATTTGGGTCGTTGTGTGAAATGGGTGAGTTTTCTTTAATATGGATTTTTGAGTTTAAATGCGATATTTTGATTTCCAGCTATTTAGCTTTTAAAATCTGACTTTTCAGTACGTATATGAGGTTTCGAATTTGTTGGAACCAACTTTTGGATTTGTTTCACATTTTTTCATCATTTATGAGTATATATGCTTTCCTAGTAGCTATGTATACTTATATATATATATATATATATATAAAAATATATATATATATATATATATATATATATATATATATATATATATATAGTATATATATATATATATATATATATATATATTTATATATATATATATATATATATATATATATATATATAAATAAATAAATATATATATATATATATATATATAATAAATAATAAATAAAATATATATATATATATATATATATATATATATATATAAAAAAAAAAAAATATATATATATATATATATATATATAACCCCGTTGAAACCATTGCAAGCCTGCATATGAGTTAAGAATGGGTCGAGGGGGATTTAATTCCAGATTTTTGACTCTTAAAATTATATCAAACCATTGCCAATCTTTCATTTGAGCATTTGTATATATATATATATATATATATATATATATATATATATATATATATATATATATATATATATATATATATATATATATATATATATATATATATATGTAGTTTTCTTATTTGTATATATGTATATAAGTAGTATATTAAATTGTGGTATACCATGGTTTGTGTTTGCTGTTTTAATCTCAGAATTCAACCCATTTCAGTAATCTCCACACACAATCACTTGTTAGAACTAAGGTTTGGTTTGTATATACCTATATGTTTATAGATATATGTTTGATAACTTTCTTAGAATAGATTGTAGTTGTGTATATAACTATAGGAGCCCTAGGACAGATTTGGTTTGTCATTTTGAGCCTAGTTTAGCCGAATTGGCCGACAAGTTGACCAAATTGACAAAAGTCAACTTTGGGTCAAACTCGATCCAATTCAACTCAAACGAACTCCAAATGACCTAGAATTTTGTGTATGACCTAGAAATTAGTAGACGGACTAGTTGACCCAGGTTTGACTAGCGTTGACCAAGTTTGACCAGAGTTGACCGAGGGTTGACTTTCACCAAAATGGACCTAGAAGCATGTAGTCTTGCATTGTAGCTATTTTTTTTTTGATATTTTAGACTTGGTTGTGACATGTGTATACATTAAATAGGTTTATATTGCCTCAGTTTAGCTACACTTTATCATCAGTAGTTCAGTTTGCCAGGCGAGTACATTCTCTGATCTTTTCATACTCCTTTGGATATGTTCTCTTGTTATAGACTAGTATACTTGATGCTGACACGATGTTCACACGGATTAGTACCATATGGATCTTTTCATGTGATGTTATCCCCTCGTATACATCGAGTATATCATGTTCATGTACTTTATCATGGCCATCATGTACTCTATGTATTCATATTTATCCATGTGCACTCATGTGTTATTCATGTACACTCATGACCATATGAGCTCCATGTATAAAGTAGTTGTTATCCATGTGCAATAATATAACATGTATTAATAATTGTGTATTGATTGGGGGCATAGAGAGTGTAGTTGGTTATGTGATCATTATCCCCAGTAGGTATCCATGTGCCCTCCATAGTTGTATCCATGTGCAACCCAAACTGTTTACATAACCAATTCATGCTCTTAATCACGTAGATGGTTACATTTCTCTATTTATCATATTATATCTCACCTTATATTATCTCTCTTATTAATTTTCTTTACAGTGATTCATGTATAGTTTTCTATAGCTTGCTTTATATGTCCAATCCTGATATGAACTGTTGTGAGAGATATGTGCTCGTTTCGTCCTGACTGGGCATATTGAAAATTTTACAGGTGATGATGAGGAGTTCTGTCCTACTTATTATGGCATTGGCTTAGATGATACTGGTGACGTGGACCCTCAGGAGGATCCAACAGTCGCTGAGGACTTGCCCATAGTCTAGCTGAGACTTAGTATTTTATTGTCCTTCTATTTGAGACATTATGAGTTGTACTTGAGTTTTGTTCTGGTGGTTTACACCTAGACTTTTATTTATATCTGTGACTCTCTTGAGATTTATTTTCTATTCCATCTTAGTGGTTGTGATTGAGTACTTATTATTATTCTTCGTTCGGAGCATATTCTAGACTGTATTAGATATAGTGACCCAGGACAGCGTTCTACCGCCGACACTGCGGCGTAGGCTGGGCGTACGTCACTTCTTGTGCCCTTTCACTGGGTACGGGTCGTGACATATTTTTAGTGGTGGCCCATGCAGGCAGTCCAATCACAACTAGTGTGGTTCGTAGTGGTACTCGAATTAGAGTATAATTACAGCCTGCAGTAGGATATAAGATATAAGTTAAGGTACTCAGTCACATTAGGAAAACTCTTATCAATTCTTGCTGTTAATTGTCTCCTTTTGAAAACAACTGTCCTCCTTTGATGATTTCTCTTCTTTTTTAGTAATTGATTCCTTGTTTGATATGTCTTCAAGATAGTTATGGAGACACGATTTCATCTCTCCGGTCTATGCAGGTCGAGATTCGCATTAGTACGATATCTACTTAGCACAACGACTTAGTTGTACTGCTACGAGCCTGCTATAGAATATAGAAAGTGAGGCGTTAGAATGAGAGAATACTCAATCACTATTAGAATTTCCTGAGAGATTCCTGGAACGACCCTTGAGAATCTCATTTTGAGCTTCGATTTAAATTTCCTTTCCCTTATTTTAATCCACCTTCCTCCCTTGATGCTTGCATCTTGTTTGAACTCTTTTCACCAATACCCTTACTTTCTTGTGCTTAATAATGGTTAGGAAGATGGCTACACTGCTATATACTCATTGGTCAAACACATGGCTAGAAGGATTACATTAAGGAATTGGAATACACGGAGACTTTGATTAAGTTATAAGGGCATTTTTCTAAATGGATGATTTAATGATTGGTAGTTTGTAAGTTGGAATATTACCAAGGAAATTTATCTTGAGATTCTAAGTAGTAATCACCAGAGGATTATAAAATTATATTTTGGTACTGGAGGAAAATAGTTAGAATCTATATAAATCGATTTCAGGAATTAAGGTGATTCATGAATTATTGGATTATGATTATACATCTTTGAACGTATATAGATTGGTTTGATAATGATAAAAAAAGGGGTGGCAGTATAAACTATTAAATTGAGTCGTACAAGTTGTGATGTATATGTTTATTGAATTTCAAATTTAAGTGGAAGCAATGATATTAAAATTTGGGTTTAAAAGATTGGGAAGATATAAAAACGATTTTCTAGAAGAAAAAAAATCTCAAATTTGGAATCATGCCAATTGATTGAAGATTTAAAAATCTATTTAGATTTTAGTTTAAGAAGTAGTAATTATGTTTCAATGACTTGGAAAGAGAAATTATGGTTGATAAACGCATTAAAATACTGAGATGTAAATGCTAGATTGTCGTGATAAGCTAAGTGTCTATCTTGAGGATTATTTAAGACAATAGGGAGTTTTTAAAGTTATGAAGTGATTTAGAATTTTATGGATTCATGATTCATTAACTGTGGAGTTTAAAGTTGGATTGAAATGTTAAATTTTGGAAAGGTTAGTAGTAACGTGATAAAAGTTACTATGAGATTTATGAAAAGGATTTAAATGTTAGTCGTGATTAGATTGGATGGCTTAGAGTGAATACAAATTGTGGTGGTTATTTTGAAATTTCTTTTTAAAAGAATATAATGGTAGGCCACCAAGGTAACCTTAATGAGATAGAAGTGTTCCACACTAATTGCCATGTCACTCATGACTATGACAGTAGTATATACTCAAGTGTTGTTAGTCGTCTGCCAAACTATGTGGCTGTATCTCAATCTTGACTTACTCAACCTTCCCTCAAATTTAGATCTTTTATTGTGACTTTCTAAATATTTGTATTTGATCGTTCCTTAACAGTATTCTCCCTTTAGAACTGTGTCCCTAAATTATTTTACTGGATTCTTGATTAAATTTATTTCATGCTTCAACTTGATTTCCTTTATTCTTGTATTAATTGTCACCTCTTGAACCCTTACCTTCTATTTTAGATTCTTTGACGTCCCTTACCGTGACTTTGATATTTGGAGTGTAATACTAGTTGTTATCCTCCAACAAACTTCGCATGCAAGACCTAGACGAGTCCACCTTCATGTAGATATATCATATCCCACTAAACACGTCTCTTGCACACTATTTTCTTGATGAGACTTTCTGGTCAATAAGACTAAACTATAGCCCTTACCATGATACTAAAATACTTTCTGACTTAAATTCAAGATCCAACCATGACTCAATTCTTTCGACCCGACATGTGATGGTGTTCTTCTTTTTTCCTTAAATGCTTAACCTTGTACCTTATCTTGATTGCTTGACCCGTTTAGTTAAGGATCTTAGACTATTTTTTTTTCTTCATCATTACCTTCCTTACTTATATTTTGACTACCTTACGTTGCTAATTTAGCCTTAGTTTTTGCAAGCTTATCTCTTTTTCGAGCTTGATCATGACATATTTATTGGGTCGACCCACTAACATATTGTCTAATCAGAACCGGTGTATGACGGTCTGATCAACCTAGTGCACCTTGGTTCGCTTTCATATATTACTCTACTTGGATAGAGGCATAGTTAAACTTGCCCTAGAATCTCATCCACGACAGTTTGGCAATTCTCCTTGAATTATTTTCGTCGTCTATGAACCACGTATTGTACTCAATAGCATCGTCTTTGAACTCTTTTTGCTTTTGTCTTTCACATATTTCAGAAAGACAAGGCACCAAACTTAATAGGTCAACCCAAGGTATCACGTTTAGCTTCCTTATCAAAAGGAGGAAATTGACTTATTTCTATATCCTCGCAGTATCCTTTAGGATTTCAATAGTGTTGAATTCTAAACCCTTGATCGCGACCAGCCGACTTGGTCATTCTCCTTATCATCCAATGTTTGGAACCTTATTCAATTGAATTAATTCAATTGTGACATGGATTTCAAGTCTTGGATACTCGTGCCCAGACTTCAATGACCTCGTTCTCCATCTTGCCCAAACCTCGATTCATCCTGGATTTGATCAACTTAGATCATATCGAGACTAAAATTTCTTATAGATATATATATGTAGTGTGCTTGGATTTCAGTGTTATTGACAGTCGTGCTTTAAACATCGATTTTGATCATCTTTAGAGTATTAACGCTTTATAGTTAATTTTAGCTATTTTTTTATCACCAGTAATTGTATAGGATGATAGATTGCCTTACAACCTGATGATTTATTATTATTTTTCCTTATCTTTTCCAGAATGGCACCCATGACTAGAGTCTGTTCCCAGTGGACAGCTGCAGATCCGGTTGAGACCGAGATTGTACTTCCTTCTTCCATTGCTCAAGAAGTGTTAGCAGCCTCACTGGAGAATTTCCCTCCATCTCCTATATTTCAGGAGAGGACTGCAGTTCAGCCAGAGACTGAGGGCCTTCCTTTGCCTCCTGGAGTGGTACCCCATGCCATTTCCGATGGGGCTCATATTTACAGACTTCTCCAGGATGTGCAGGAGGTACAAAGACTTCAGGCTGAGCTTATGAGAGAGCAGAGTCTCAATTTTTAACTGTTGTAGGATTACATGCATTCGAGGGGGAGCCTAGTCCCAAGAGAGCGAGGAGCAGTTTATACCCAGAGCCTCAGGAGTACCCAGGCTTTCAGCCTAGACCAGCCTATCCAGTTCAGATTCCTGTCCAGTAGGAGGCTAGTTGAGTGGGTGCCTACCTGTACTTTTTGTAAGAAGCTTGGGCACGTATGGAAGGACTGTAGGAAGAGACTAGGATTATGCCTATTTTGTGGGTCAGCTGCACACAAGATACGAAACTGTCCTACTACACCTGCCCCTAGTCGAGGCCTACTTTCGGGAGAGAGTTCCAGCTACCAGACCTGGTAGAGGTGAGTTCTTGACCTATACATTATCCTATCTTGATGATTACTGTATCCTACCATATTGTTTGTATGTTTGATATCATATGACTACTTTTGATCTAGTATGACTATAGTGGCTAGATGAGACCCCAGGCTAATTACCTGTCATAATCATGTATGATATTTTTCCAACTGCATGATTGAGATAAGTTTTCTTAAGACCATAATTTTTGGAGATTTGACCTAGAAGGAGTAGGATCATCTTAATTTCGAGGACAAAATTATTTTAAGGGGGGTAGACTTGTAGCATCCACTTTTTCATAGAAGGGTATTTTAGTCATTTTAGCCATTTTGGCCTTTTTGCGATTTTCTAGATATGTTGACTTGTGTTGTGCTAGCGATTGGTTTAACATTAGTGGACATGTATAGGGGCATAACCATGCCTTAGAATTGTTATTTTTATTTTTAGAATTTATTTTAGGCATTAGGTTATTTTTAAGGCTTTAATTGATTTATTTTAGCCTTTTTCATGCAAGCCTTTAAGCCTTTTTGACTTGGGCCCATTTCTCCTTGAGAATGAGTTGGCCCAAGTGAAACCCTAACCCAAGGAGACCTATTCCTGGCCGCCCAACAGCAGTACCCCCTCCCCCTTGCATTCATTTGTGAAGTTTTGAGCCTCCACAAGGAAACCCTAATAGATCCCCTTCTCCAAAACTCCTTTTTCCTTCATCCAGAGTCCGTTTCTTCGCAAACGAACTCCATTGTGCTCATCGAGGAGAGGAGGATTTGCTGGAGCATATCTAGCGAGGAGGCGTAGGCTTTTGCTTGAGGGAAATCGGCCGACACGACAACCGAGAGGCTCTATTCATTGAGTTTTTGACACTCAATAGGTAAACCCTAATATACCATAGTAAATCTAGAATTTCTTTCATTTTTCCATCCATATTGGTTCCATAGACTTGCCCACGAAATTTGGTTGGATTTTGACTTCGTTTGATGGAGGTATCGGACACGTGTCGGTCCTTTACGGCACGTGTTCGACGAAATGCCGCTTAGGATAGAAAGTTGATGTTTTTCGATTCTGTCTTCTTGGATGTTTAGATAATATTATTTTGATAAACTTTTGTGAAGACAGATTTGGTTTTGACAACGTTGCAGCGACGTTTCGGGCGTCGGACGCACGTGCACGAATCCCGTGCGTGCCCTGCTGTCCGCGCGTTGTATCTCGATGCACAGGCCGTATTTTCACATGAAATTTCTTGCGAATGTGGGGGAAACCTCTTCCCCCATGCTCGTAAAATTTCACGGCTTTTCGTTGAGCGAGCGCGGAGAAATCGCGCGTGCACCGCTCAGCCGTACTGTGCATTCAGCCTGATTTTTGTCGCAGAAACGGACTTCGTGCGCGCACACGACTCAACGAAGACCCGTTCTAGGACCTGGGACACGTCGACCTATACCTAGACTACGTGCACAAGCACAGGGCTTTTCGTTGTGTGTGTGGCGCTCAATCGAGCGGGAACGCACGCACAAGTGCGCGTTATCACGCGGTATCGGGAAATTCCGATACGCGTTCTGTGGACACGACACGGACACGATTTCGAACCCGAGAGTATACGAGCGCATCACGTCGGTTGAGACCAACGTGTGTGCCGAGTTTTGCGGGTTCGTTTGGTGTATATCTCATTTTGGGTCGTTGTGTGAAATGGGTGAGTTTTTTTTAATATGGATTTTTGGGTTTAAATGCGATATTTTGATTTTCAGTACGTATATGAGGTTTCGAATTTGTGGGAACCAACTTTTGGATTTGTTTCACATTTTTTCAACATTTATGAGTATATATGCTTTCCTAGTAGCTATGTATACATACATATATTTTTTTTTATATAATATACATATAAAACCCCGTTGAAACCATTGCAAGCCTGCATATGAGTTGAGAATGGGTCGAGGGGGATTTAATTCCAGATTTTTGACTCTTAAAATTATCTCAGACCATTGCCAATCTTTCATTTGAGCATTTGTATATATATATATATATATATATATATATATATATATATATATATATATATATATATATATATATATATATATATATAGTTTTCTTATTTTGTATATATGTATATAAGTAGTATATTAAATTGTGGTATACCATGGTTTGTGTTTGCTGTTTTAATCTCAGAATTCACCCCATTTCAGTAATCTCCAGGTCACACACACACAATCACTTGTTAGAACTAAGGTTTGGTTTGAATCGTAAATACACATGTGTGTATATATACCTATATGTATATTGATATTTATGCTTGATTACTTTCTTAGAATAGATTGTAGTGTGTATATAACTATAGGAGCCCTAGGACAGATTTGGTTTGTCATTTTGAGCCTAGTTTAGTCGAATTGGCCGACAAGTTGACCAAATTGACAAAAGTCAACTTTGGGTCAAACTTGATCCAATTCAACTCAAACGAACTCCAAATGACCTAGAATTTTGTGTATGACCTAGAAATTAGTAGAAGGACTAGTTAACCCAGGTTTGACCAGCATTGACCAGGTTTGACCAGAGTTGACCGTGGGTTGACTTTGACCAAAATGGACCTAGAAGCATGTAGTCTTGCATTGTAGCTATTTCTTTTAATATTGTGGACTTGGTTGTGACATGTGTATACTTTAAATAGCTTTATATTGCCCAGTTTAGCTACACTTCATCATCAGGAGTTCAGTTTGCCAGGCGAGTACATTCTCTGATCTTTTCATACTTCTTTGGATATGTTCTCTTGTTATAGACTAGTATACTTGATGCTGACACGATGTTCACACTGATTAGTACCCTATGGATCTTTTCATGCGATGTTATCCCCTCGGATACATCGAGTATATCATGTTTATGTACTTTATCATGGCCATCATGTAATCTATGTATTCATATTTATCCATGTGTTATTCATGTACACTCATGACCATATGAGCTCCATGTATAAAGTAGTTGTCATCCATGTACAACAACATAACATGTATTGATCCATGTGTATTGATTGGGGGCAGGGAGAGTGTAGTTGGTTATGTGATCATTATCCCCAGTAGGTATCCATGTGCACTCCATAGCTGTATCCATGTGCAACCCAAACTGTTTACATAACCAATTCATGCTCTTAATCACGTAGATGGTTACATTTCTCTATTTATCATATTATATCTCACCTTATATTATCTCTCTTATTAATTTTCTTTACAGTGATTCATGTATAGTTTTCTATAGCTTGCTTTATATGTCCAATCCTGATATGAACTGTTGTGAGAGATATGTGCTCGTTTCGTCCTGACTGGGCATATTAAAATTTTACAGGTGATGATGAGGAGTTCTGTCCTACTTATTATGGCATTGGCTTAGATGACACTGGTGACGTGGACCCTCAGGAGGATCCAACAGTCGCTGAGGACTTGCCCATAGTCTAGCTGAGACTTAGTATTTTATTGTCCTTCTATTTGAGACATTATGAGTTGTACTTGAGTTTTGTTCTGGTGGTTTACACCTAGTCCTTTATTTATATCTGTGACTCTCTTGAGATTTATTTTCTATTCCATCTTAGTGGTTGTGATTGAGTACTTATTATTATTCTCCGTTCGGAGCATATTCTAGACTGTATTAGTTATAGTGACCCAGGACAGCATTCTACCGCCGACACCGTGGCATAGGCTGGGCGTACGTCACTTCTTGTGCCCTTTCACTAGGTATGGGTCATGACAAAAATGCTGTACCGACGCTCCTTCGATGGACTTCTCCTTCGATGTCTATCCAACGAAGAAGCAGCCGAAGCCCTTCGGGAAGCTCATGACGGGACTTGCGGGGCTCATCAACCTAGGCCATAAGTTACAGGATCGACTCCGACGCATGGGTTACTACTGGCCATCCATGGCAGCCGACGCTGTCGACTATGCTAAAAAGTGCCATGCTTGCCAGCTTCACGCCGACTTTATCCATACACCGTCGGAACCACTACATCCTACGGTCGTCTCCTGGCCCTTCGAAGCTTGGGGCATGGACATTGTAGGACCGATCACCCCTCCATCATCGAGGGGACACCGTTTCATCCTAGCCATCACTGACTACTTCTCCAAATGGGCAAAAGTCGTTCCGCTGACGGAAGTGAAGAGCTCTAGGGTGATCAGCTTCATCAAGCACCATGTCATCTATCGTTTCAGGGTACCTGAATGATTATCCATGATAACGGTCCATAGTTCATCAGCCATGTTTTCAGCAGATTCTGTGACAAGAACCGCAATCAGAACGTGGCATCAACCGCCTACAATCTGGCCGCAAACGGATTAGCCGAGGCTTTTAACAAGACCATCGTCAAGCTACTCAAAAAGGTTGTGTCATCTAACAAACGCGACTGGAACGAAAAGCTCGGCGAATGTCCTTGGGCCTACCATACAATGGTACGAACCCCGACAGGCAACACCCCGTTCTCCTTAGTCTACGGGAGCGAAGCGGTACTGCCTCTCGAGATTCAGATATCTCACTCCGTGTGGCGCTCACAAACCAATTAACAAAAGAAGATAACCAGCGTCGTCGTCTGCGAGAATTGGAAGCACTTGACGAAAAGTGTCTCCTAGCTCAGTAGCGCATTGAACTCTATCAAGCCCGTATATCACAGGCTTTCAACAAAAAGGTCAAGCAAAGAACTTTCCAAGTAGGCGACCTGGTCCGGGCAGTCAGGAGGCTGATGGTGTTGACTCATAAAACACTCGGAAAGTTCGAGTCCAAGTGGGAGGGACCTTTCATCATAGAGACGGTATACTCAAACTGGTGCTTACCGCCTCGCTCGACCGAACGGGAACTTGTTCATAATGCCCATCAACGGCAAGTTCCTAAAGAAGTACTACTCATAACATCTTTCAGACATGTACTTCCATCTCTACCCAACAAGGGAGTCAGTGGACCTGATCATCAGAGCTCACGTACATCTTCCCTTCATAAAATTCTATGCTTTCGGAACCCAGTTGTTCCGTGGCATTCTATCCTCAGTAGAAGAATAACCACGTCCACATTACCTATGAGTTGCTCCTCTACACCATGCAAAGAAGAATCTTACACTACGTAAGATTGTGCTACTTATCATGTTTACCACTGTTCATATTACCTCTGAGTAAACATCCCGTACTGAACAACCCCTGCATTGTCGTACATCAATCGCAGAACTTTCATGTCCATATTACCTCTGAGTAGTTCTGCGTATCCCCCAAAAGTCTCTCCTACCACGTCCATAACACCTCTGAGTAGGAAGATTTCATCATCTGAACCCCATATTTGCCACGTCCACATTACCTCTGAGCAAACATGTCGGTTCTCTCAAACTTATTATATGTACCTAAAAAACCAAGGTGCGCAAAAGATAATAGGTCCACATAAATCATCAGATCATGATAGCAAAAATGAACACACCACAAAATTCTTTATCTTTTACTTAAAAGTAAAGGATTACATCCCCAGCAGAAGTTACAAACCACAAAAATAACAAAAAAAGGAGACTACAATCCCTAAGCATCACTGGGATTGGCAGAAAGCTCTTCAATCCGATGCTTCAAGTCTTCCGCCCGAGTCTCCGCGGTCGCTAAGATCCGGCGTTCGGCTTCTTGACGCATCACCTCTACAGCTTCGGGGCAGTTTCAGTCTCATACTTCTCATCTAGCTGTTGCCGCTGGTGGGTCAGGGTAAGGATCTGGCGGGTAAAAGCTGCTTTCTCCTCCTTAGATGCTACGTGGTCAGCCTGGACTCGCTCAGCATCTAACAAGAGTTGGGCTCGCTGTTCTTCAAGATGGCGGATCTTGGCAGTGACTTTCGCTATGCTAGCTTCCAACGAGGCCCACAACTCCATCTTTTCCTGCGTGGATTGAGATAGCCTCTCCACCGCAGCCTCAGCTTCGGCCACCTCAGCGGTCCCACACCTTCATCGTGGCCTGATACGACGACTCGACTTCAGCTATCAATTTCTTCTTTTCTGCTTCTATCATAGCAGAAAAGTCATTTCGTCGGATACTCTGAAGCTCGGAAAGAAGCTAGTGGAGCTCGGCCACCGATGCCTCCAAAATCTCGGCCATATGGTCATGGCCCTGGTGCGAACGTATCAAACCAATGGAAGGGAGCGCCGTGGCTTTTGCCGTCGCGAAACTCCCGTTCGCATTCAGTACCGTTGATACGCCTTTCTGCAGCATCTTGTACACTGCTTCAACAATAGACTGTATATACTCGTCCGCGTCTGCCAACACCTGAGGCAGTCATAGCAGGAGTTGGAGGAGCTACTCTGGACAGCAGACCTACAGAAGACCCACCGACATCAATATGCGAGGCCGCAGCCTCTACCTCAGCGGACCCTCTCTCGTCAGGGACCTGTACTTCGTCACTAGCCCGAGGTGCCAAGTGGACAGAAGGAGCCAGATGGGGCATCGATATCGTCCCCCTAGTGGAAGGAGCAACAGAGGTTCAACCAGCAAACCCTTACCCTTTTCGATTTCGGAGGGACCACCGACATCTAGGGCTGTCTCCTCTATCAGCAGGCCGCGCCGGACCCTCCTCTTCCGGCAAAATAGCAAGATCAACACCTACTTTCCGACTCGGCTCCCCTGGAGCCAGGCTTGGAAGACGGGTCCCTCCTTCCTCATCGAATCCTCCTACAGTAATAGAATCTGTCGGTACCTTCCGATCGACAGCCAGCTCGACATCCGCTGCTGGGTTCGGGGTAGGGCTCAGCAATGGTGTACCTGACCTCCCTTCATCATGACGAGGAGGGGAATCAGCCCTCTCTTCTATTACAACCGTGCCTGTTGCTCCTACAGGCACAGGGACCTCTGGAGGAACGTCATCCGAAGAAGACGAACTCCATTCCTCTTCCTCATCTGGAAAAACAGCTTCTGCTGGGACCTCAGTACCCAAAGCCCTCACAGCAGCTTGTATCTCCACAAAAGTTACCTCATCCGGGTTCTCCTCCTATGATAGACAACACAATCGATGAAATACGCTCATCAGATGAGCCCGCCACCCACTTTGGTCCGCTAGCACACGATTTTGGAGTTCGGGGTTTCCTTTTCAGCGGCTCCTACAAAAAGAAAGCATATGTCACAAAAAATGACAGAACTAACCAGACTATGTGGGACGTCCTTACCTCCACAGGAGCCGATTCTATTGACACCTCCGGTGATATCACTTTCCTCTACCTCTTCGGCGCAGAAGAATAGGCCTCGGTGCCGGCACGTCTCTGCTGAGCGATCAACCGAGGGTTCTGCCTGAGTACCTTCCGAGGATACGGCAGGGGTGTCTCGATAACCAACCTCTGGCGGGCGTCACGATCGAGCCTTCGCCAACATATTTCCCGGTTGCCTCTAACTGGGTGCCAACGATGAAACTGGTCTCCGTATCATATCCAGGGGATACATCATTCATCGTACAGTAAAAGTTGTCAGCGGAGAAAAGAATCGACGGCTGTGGATTCAGAACTGGCATGGTAAAGCGGGCTCCGGTACATCCGATATTGTAATAATGCCAAGCTCGCGTCCCTTCCAGCAGACTCCCGATATACCCCAGGCTGGTACTGGGGTTTCCCAACGTCAACTGGGCATAGCCGAATTGACTTGCGAAACGGCTCGGTAGGTACGGTTTCAGGTAACAATATTTCTTATTCATGTACACCAAATGGGATGGCCGGATGCTTTGCAACCAACGGAATCCCCACGGAGACAGAGTTGTTGCATCTGCACCCGAATCAGCTAAATCTTCATTTTCTTCGAAGCCGGTGAAAATGGGACCAACTTTTGTGATCTCCCATCCTTGAAGGTAGGACAAAACCTTCCTACAAACAGGAATGCCCGTGTGCAGCCACTTCCCACTAGACCAAAGCAAGCAATTTGTCACACATTTTTTTTTACAAATAGTAACGGTTATTATCGTTACAAGATAGTAACAGTTATAACCGTGACTATAAGAAAATTCCATTACGAAAATTCTAGTTATGTAATTTTTTTATTTTTTATATTATTTATAACAGTTAAAATTGTGACAAATTTACAGCTTAGATCACATACAAAACATGTGCGAAGAGAAAGTGTTACAAAGTGCCAAAAGGGAAAAAAATTCTAAAATTTTCCCGCACAAGTACTCTTCTCCTGCGCGCGCGTCCTTCCCTCTTCTTCTCTCCTGCGCGCGCCCTTCCCTCTTCTTCTCTCCTGCGCGCGCGCCCTTCCCGCTGCCGAACGCTCCTATTCCGAAGGTATGACCTCTCATTCTCTCTCACAATCTCTTAGGGTTTTGTTTTTTTAGGGTTTCGGTTCCATAATATATTTTGATTTTCTTAGGGCTTTTGTTTTCTTAGGGTTTCGGGTTTCCTTCTCTCACAATCTGAAGATTTTGAGCATCGTTGAAGCAAGGAAGGTAATTCCCTCATACTCTCTCTCTCTCTCCCTAATTTTTTGGGTTTTGATAATTTTTGGGTTTTGTTAATTGTGTGTTAATTTCAAACAAATGAGGAAGTATTTATGTGTTTGACCTACATGTGGATAATGATCTAGGTTTTGCGTGTGGATAATTTTTGGGTTTTGTTAATTGTATGTTAATTTTCAGTTTTTATATTGTATGTTAATTTGTGGTTTAAGATCTCAGGTTGTTACTGATCTACTACTACATCTAAGAACTATAAAATAACTTGACAGTATGCCAAGCTATGAATATTTTCATATACTTCCTATTGTCTGTAGTTATGGTGACGTTTCCTTGCTGGGATTAAGTGAATGATACATTGATGTATAGCTTCAATTTTTTTTCCACTATACTGAATTTTTTTTCCTGTCGTTTGCTAATATTCTTAAAAGTTGAAGCGCCGATTCTTATAGATTTATGTGATTCAATGTTTATAATTAAACTGTATATGAAATAGGAAGAGAAGTAGAGATTGCATATGAAATAGGAAGAGAAGTAGAGATTGTTAAAAGTAAATCTCATGTCGAATTGGGTGGTGGTTCCGTAGTTTTTTTTTCTTCTGATTTTGGTTTATCTTGTAAAACTTGACTGTGTCTGGATTGTGTGTGGTGCTATGTAGCCCAAGAATGTCTCAACAATTCGTGAATCAGAATTTTGAGAGAGAGAGAGAGAGAGATGGCTAGTGATTAGATTGTGGCTTTGTTGGCTGATCTACTACTACATCTTATTAATTCAGAAATAGGATGCATGAACACTCCAAAAATTGTTGTTGCATCTGTTTTGCTTGTGTCGTACACGTACAGGACATGACACATGCACACCCATATAGCTGTCATCACCTTGTCCGTATAATGTTATTCCGGTTGTGGTATCATGTCATATGGCTGTGCCCGTGCAACTTAAAGTTCTTATATTATCAGCTCTGAAGCTTATAATGTGATTTAAGTAGTAATTTTAGTCAGTTTATGTAGAAAATAATGGTTGGTTGATTTTATTGATGGACTACTTCACTACTTATAGGGAGTCTAACTCCTCTACATACTACATATTCCGATGTGGGACTAAAAGTCCCTTATTTATTCTCAACACTCCCCCTCAAGATGGGCGATAGATATTGATCATCCCCATCTTGTTACATAGCTTCGTCAGACTTAATGAACTAAGGCCCTTAGTTAGACAGTCTGCAACTTGTTCTTCTGAGCGGACATGGTCAATCTTCAGTATCCCTTGTTCTAGCTTCTCCTTGATGAAGAATCGATCAATCTCGATGTGCTTCGTCCTGTCGTGCTGAACTGGATTGTTAGCTATACTTATTGCAGCTTGACTATTGCTCAGAAGACGAAGTGGTGCTCCCTTGTCTAGCTTCAACTCTATCAGCAATGCTTTCACCCACAGCAACTCTGACACTCCCAGAGCCATTGCTCTGTATTCTGCTTCAGCTGTCGACCGTGCTACCACAGACTGTTTCTTGCTTCTCCATGAGACCAGATTTCCTCCTACAAAAATGCAGTATCCCGTGGTAGACCTTCTGTCGTCTATGCAGCTCGCCCAGTCTGCATCACAGCATCTCTCAACTTCTATGCGTCCATTCTTTTTGAACCATAGCCCCTTTCCCGGCGTTCCTTTCAGATATCTCAAGATCTGAAATACTGCTTCCATATGACCCTTTCTTGGATCATGCATGTAGCGACTCACTACACTCACCGCAAATGAAGATATCAGGGCGAGTGTGTCCCAGATAAATCAATCTCCCTACAAGTCTTTGATATCTTTCACGATCAACGGGCTCTCCTGCTTCTGCTCCCAACTTGCACTTCTGGTTAATTGGAGTGACTGCTGCTTTGCATCCCAGCATCCCTGTCTCCTTCAGCAGATCTAGTATGTATTTTCTCTGTGAGAGAACAATTCCTTGTTCGCCTTCACACACCTCGATACCTAGAAAGTACCTCCTCGCTCCTAAATCCTTCACTTCAAACTCCTTTGCGAGTTTTGACTTCAGCTTAGTGATCTCGACTTCATCATCACCTGTGATCACTATATCATCCACATATACAGCAAGTATAGTGATGTGGCCTCTTGCATGCTGGAGGAAGACCGTATGATCTGCATTTGTTTGATGGTATCCCATGCCTGTAACAGCCTTTCTGAATTTGTCAAACCAGGCTCGAGGAGATTGCTTGAGCCCGTATAGCGACTTCTTCAGTTTACACACCTTTCCTTGCGACGTCTCTCCGTTTGATTCCGTCGCGTAGCACCCTGGTGGGAGCTCCATGTATACTTCTTCTTGCAGGTCCCCATAAAGAAAGGCATTCTTCACATCCAGCTGGTACAGCTTCCATCCATAGTTTGCTGCAATGGAGACCAGAGTTCTCACGGTGCTCATTTTTGCTACTGGTGCAAACGTCTCATCATAGTCTATGCCATATGACTGGGTGAATCCTTTTGCAACCAGCCTCGCCTTGTATCGCTCGACCTTTCCTTCTGGCGTCTCTTTCACTGTGTACACCCATTTGCATCCCACAGCTTTCTTCCCTTTGGGTAATGGAACCAGCTCCCATGTCTTATTTTTCTCCAGTGCCCCAAGTTCTTCCATCATTGCAGCTTTCCACCTTGGATCGTTCTTTGCTTCCTGCCAACACTTGGGCAACGAAGTAGAGTCTAACGATGCAATGATGGCTCGATAATTCGAAGAAATGTTAGAATAAGACAAGAAGTTGGCAATGTCATATTCGTAATCATCAAAACGAGCAGGAGCCTTATCCGCATTGATGCGGGAAGATCTCCTTAAGGGAGCAATAGGTGGTGGAGAGATCATACCATCCGAGTCGGAGAGATCCGCATCAGAATTCGAGTGATTCAGTACGGGGGCAACATCTTCAGGAGTTGGAGCAGGAGTAGACGAGGGACTTGGTACAGTAGGCACAGGGCACGGTATAGGCACAGTACTGGACTTCTGTTGTCTCCTTCTGTAGACTTGGAGCTCCTTTTCCCTTGTCTAATGCTCCCCCTGCGTAACATATGTATCGTCTTCTTCATTCTCTGTATCTGAGTCACTGTGCTCTCCCCCTTTCGTCCAGTTTTCTACAACCGGACACGGAACCGATCCGACAACCACATTTGGGCTAATTATCTCCCCCTCACATCGAACACCATCTGTGTTAGGTGTGTCACCAAACGCTGAACCTTCATCCGAACCATAGTATGGTTCGAGTTCTCTGAATGTAACATCCATGCTGACAAACATCTTCCTCTCGACTGGACTCCAACATGCATATCCCTTCTGCGCAGCCGTATAACCGACAAAGACACATTTAACTGCCCTAGGATCCAGTTTGCCAATGCCTGGCCTATTATCTTGGACAAAGCACACACATCCAAAAACTTTTGGTGGAACAGTGTATGTAGTTGCCCCAGTAAGCATCTCCAACGGTGTCTTCCAGTCCAATACTTGAGATGGCATTCTGTTGATGAGATAAGAGGCCGTCAATATAGCCGGGCCCCATAAGTGTTTCGGGACATTCATAGCCAACATCATCGTCCGTGCGACTTCCAGCAGGTGTCTGTTCTTTCGTTCTGCCACACCATTTTGGGCCGGAGTATAAGCACACGAAGTTTGATGAAGTATTCCATGAGTGGAAAAATACTCAGCAACCCGCTTATTAGTATACTCCATCCAATTATCTGACGGGAAAACACTTAATTTTAGCGCCATATTGTGTTTCCACCCGTCGATGAAAGTCCTGAAAGGCCTCAAGGACGTCACTTTTATTCTTCATAAGGTAGACCCATGTCACGCGGGTATAACAATCAATAAAGGTGACGAACCGTCGAAAGCCGTTAATCCCGGTTGTAGGACAAGGGCCCCATACGTCCGAATGTATCATGTCAAAAGCAGCTGAACTCCTATTCCCTGTGCTTACATACGAGCTTCTGGTATGTTTTCCCAAAGCACATGCATTACAAAATAACTTCTCTTTATTAGCCCTTTGATATAAGGACGGATACATTCGACCAATAACCGAAAAAGAGGAATGACCGACACGCTGGTGGTGGAGGAGCAAGTCGGCTTCAACACTGCGACATGAAGCTTCTGGTGGTGCGTCTGCTAACAAGGATGCCAATGCTTTGTCCAGTCCAGTCCTGTCTAAATACCACAGTCCCTTATGCCATATGCCAGTCCCAAGTCGTCGTCCTGTCCCTTTCTCCTGAAAAGTCACCTGAGGAATGTCAAAGGAAACAGTACAGTTAAGATCAAGAATAATGGCACTAATGGATAGAAGATTGACAGAAAAAGACGGAGCATGAAGGACATTGGTTAGAGTGATGGAAGGGGTGCATGCGACAGTGCCTTTACCCATTACAGGGCTGGATGTACCATCAACGGTCTGAATACTCTCTGGCAATGGTAGGGGAGTATATTCCCGAAATGCACCACGGGACCCCGTGACATGGCGAGATGCCCCAGAGTCCATAATCCATCCTGGCTGATGGATAGATGCAAGAGCACGTGCAGAATCATCGGTGCTGGTTTGGGCAAAGCAAGTGAAGTGATCTCCCGAGGTGGAAGACGCCCCAGGACTGTCAGCCGAACCCAGCTTTGTGCCACGCAACTTCTCAAGGAACTCCCGCTCAAGCGGGGTTATTTCAGCCAGGTGGACGTTCCTTCCAACTTCGTCTCCAGCTTCTCCAATTTCCCCATTTTGTAAGGGGACGGATCCACATCAGTATGGATCACACGTGGGGTTACCTCGGTTAATCTTTTAGATAAGATATCATCAACCAAGGCCTTCATCTCGTCGGCCGTCAGTTTGCCACTGATCGAATCCATGGCTTCTGCAACTATGAACCCTATTCGTCGTCTACGTCGGCTTCGTCGACGTCGGCAACTACCCCAACTTTGTCGTCTTCTTCGTCTTCGTCGGCTTCGTCGTCTTCTTCGACGACAGAGACTTTACGAACGCGCTACGAACTTGGCCAGCACCGGCATGCGTATGTAAAGTGAACACGTCAGGACACCAGAGAAGACATGATCAGTCTCTGTATAGATCCTGATGTGAAGGAGGAATAACAAAATAAATATTTGTTAGTTCCAAACGGCGCAATCTAGGAAGTCGGTGCAAATAAAATATTTGACATCTCGACTGTCTTCGAAATATGCCTTTTTTTTGTGACGGCTAGGGTTAGGGTTAGGGTTTGGATGGGACTGTTAGGGCTAGGGTTAGGATTTCCATATTAGGAGGGGGGAGGCGGTAGGTGTTGTAGGGGGGGCGGGAGGAGGCTGTATGGGAGGGAGGGGGGCGGGCTGAAGGGGGGGTCGGCAGGAGTGGGGGGGTCGACGGGTGCTGCAGTAGGGTGGGCGGCGGGTGCTGCTGTAGGTAGGGGGCGGCGGGGTGCTGGAGGTAGGGTGGGCGGGTGTTCCAGTAGGGTGGGCGGGTGCTGCTGTGGGCGACGGGTGGGGGGGTCGTAGGGTGGAGCGGGTGCTGCTGTGGGCGGGTGGGGGGGGTCGGGAGGGGGGGTCGGCTAGGGTGGAGCGGCTAAGGGGGGGGGGGTCGGCTAGAGAGAGAGAGAAAAAAAAAATTTGTGGAGAGAGAGAGAGAGAGAGTTATAGCTCTGATACCATGTAAAAAATAATGGTTGGTTGATTTTATTGATGGACTACTTCACTACTTATAGGGAGTCTAACTCCTCTACATACTACATATTCCGATGTGGGACTAAAAGTCCCTTATTGATTCTCAATAGTTTACTTAGAGGTAGACTTTGGTACCCCTGTTAAGCAACCTATATATTAACAAGCTTCTGAGTACAGGGAAATATACTTGTATAGCAACAAGAAACCAATGGTATTTTATGATTTTATCCAAAAAGAAGAAGAAACCAATGATTGGAAGCTTTGGACTTAACATGGATGGATAAGCAATTACTAGTATTGTGTATTATTATTTGATATATATATCTTTCCTTTCAATCTATTTTCCACCTCTGATTGCATTCATAAAATCTCCCAAAAGAATTTATAATTTTCATAACCACATATTTTGGCAATGTCATTTTGATGACCCATTCACAATGGGGGGTTTTCTCTTCTAGGCTAGTGGTTACCCATTTTCCTTGGGTAGTGGGGATATTAGCCATTTTCCTCTTCCACTATTTTAGAAGTTTGTATGGTAAAATATTTGAAAAGTTTGATTTTGTCCACAACTAGTACATTGTTGTTGTTGTTTGTATTTCTTCTCCCTTTTTTTTTTCTTTTTTCTTATTGATAGGGAGCATATGATAGGAGGCAAAAAATTCCAGGATTTTGAAAAAGGAAGAGCATGGTATCTTCTTTAATTTCTACACCCTTTTGAAAAAGGAAGACACAAAGCATGTGTTGTTGTCCATCGGGTACTATGATCCATGCATTATAATTTTGTTGATCACCTTTGTTTATATCCTTTGCCTTCATTAAATTGTTATCTTAAATAAACAGATGAAGCCAATATAATGACTTAGAAAGTAACTTGAAAAGAAATCAATATATTCTTTTCTTTTCTTTTTTTGTGTTATTTCTTAGCAGTTTGTATAATGACTAAATTCTTACTAATATTCATCTTCTTTGTTTGTTAGGTTTGTTGTTTGAGAGGATATATTTTTTCTTCCTATCATGTCACGATCGATTTCAAAAGGATGGATTAAATATCCACATAGAAATGACGTCGAGTACAAATAAGGGGTTAGATTTTTATGGATTTTGCAATGAAACACTCACCCCCTGGGCTTACAACATGTAGTTGCCCTTGTAAAATATGCAAAAATGAAAAAAGAGCTTCATTTGAAGTGGTTAGAAGGCATTTGATCGTCAATGGTATGCTTCCGACATACGATGAATGGTCTCTTCATGGAGAGAAGCCGGGCATGGATATGACAGCAGGTTATGAAGCACAATTTATTGAAGAAGATCAAATCCATGATAAAGTTCTAAGCAAAGATACCAATGTCAATGAGGGTACGCTGGAGAACATTGTTGATGATGCTTATGGTGTACACAATGAAGCTCCTGGTGGTGAAGGTAGTGGTGCAAATAATTCTCAAGCAAATGTAGTGCCCGAAAATTCTTTTGCTCCTTATCTTGATCATGTTGATAAGTATTGTGAATATAAGAGAATTGCTAGTGAGAAATTATATCCCGGTTGTGAAGATGAACACACAACTCTATCTGTAATTATAGAGTTGCATAACATAAAGAAGAAGTACAATTGGTCGGGAAATAGTGTGACATAATTGTTAAAGTGTTTGACTCAATGGCTCCCTAAGGGGAACACACTCCCTCAAAAGTATCCTGCAATGAAGCAAATGATGCGAGATTTAGGAATGAAGGCGAAGTGCATCCATGCATGCGAGAACAATTGCATGTTGTATTGGAAGGAGTATGCAAATGCGACTGAGTGCCCTCAATGTCAGACGTCCCGATTCAAAGTTAAGGAGAAAACGAAGCCAGAAAAGGTTGAAAGGGAATCAAAAGAACCAAGAAAAATTTTGAGGCACTTTCCTTTGATTCCAAGATTAAAGAGGTTGTATACAATACCTTGGATTGCAAAAAAAAATGCAGTGGCATAGGGAAGTAGAGCCTTCGTGGGACTTAATGCGACATCCTTGCGATTCAGCTGAATGGAGAACACTTAAATGCAGGTGGCCAGAGTTTGCTGATGAGGGACGAAATGTTTGGCTTGGTATAGCGACTGATGGATTCAACCCACATGGTGTTCTATCTAATAATTACAGTTGTTGGCCTGCTTACGTTATACCATACAATATGCCTCCTTCATTATGCATGAAATCACAGTTTCAGATGATGTGCTTATTAATTCCTGGGCCTAAAGCACCAAGTCAAGATATTGATGTTTTCTTGCAGCCTCTTGTAGATGAGTTGAAACAACTTTGGAAAGGAGTATCGGCATTTGACTTGGACATAGGGATGCCTTTTACTTTGAGAGCCATGTTTTTATGGGGGATCCATGATTTTTTCGGCATTTGGAAATTTATCAGGTTGTGTAACACATGGTTACAAAGCATGCCCTATTTGCGGCACCGAGACGGAGTCTGAGAGGATTGGTGGGAAGAATGTGTACACAAAGTACAGAAGATTTTTGAAGGATGATCATCCATTCAGAGCAGTCAAACGTGGATGGTATAAGACTGAAGAGCACAGACAACCTCCGTAGCGTTTGCATGGATCAACCCTTTTGCAAAGGCTTGACCGCATCCACTATATACCTGGTAAGTTAGTGAAAGGTTATGGCAAGAAGAGAATGTCACTCGAGGGCGATGGTGGTGGTGATGATGGTGGTGGTGATGATGATGATATCGATTATGATAGTAGTAAAAGACCAGCATGGTATAAAAAGTCCATTCTTTTTAAGAATGTTGCTGAGAAGAATGATAGTAGTGAAAGACCAGCATGGTAGTGATGATGATGATGATATCTCATAAAGTACGACATACTATTGATTTGATGCATACTGAGAAGAATGTTGCTGAACATTTAATAAATATGCTTTTTGATAAAAAGGGGCAACGAGATTCGGGTTATGCCTTGGACAATTCCCAGAAGAAACAATTTTGCCAAGTCCTAAAAGGCTTAAAGCTCCCATCAGGATTTGCATCTAACCTGAGCAACCTTGTAAGTCTTCAACCACTAAGTTTGCATATAAAGAAGTTACATGACTACCACGTCATTATACAGTATTTGTTGCTAGTTATGCTTTAACATGCATTTCTAAATAGACGCGACCTAATGGTTCATCTTGCTGCAAAAGATATGATCGCTGAGGCATTATGTGTATTGGAGCATTATTTTTCAGCCAACTTTTTTGACATAAGTATCCACCTAATGGTTCATCTTGCTGACCAAGCTCTACTTTGTGGGCCTACGAGATACATTTGGATGTATCCATTTGAAAGGTGAGATGATTATTTTCTTATAATATTGTTATTTATTGAGTTAGATGGAAACTAACAATTTTAACTGTTTTATTGGGTACAAGGTCTATGAAGGAGTGTAAAGACATTCCTAGCAACAAGCGTTATGTTGAAGGGTCGATTACTGAGGCTTATCTTATTTCGGAGGCTGTTAGATATGCTATGGAGTACATGCCAAATCCACGTGATGGCAATCATAGTTCTACTCAGGCCTCTTTTCTTGTTGAAAATGGTGATAATGTGTATGAACGCTCTATTATTGAGGGTAAAACAATTAAGTTAACCGGGGTACAATGGAGACAAATTCGAAGATGGATAGTTTTTAGATTAGAAATACCAAAACTTGCAGAGTACTACAAGTATCGCTCATCTTTGGAATAAAGAATTATCAAAAAATTATATCTTTTATTTATATTTAATTCATTTTAAATAATTTCCAGTTTGTATCTCTCGTCTCTGGAAACTACTTCCCGTGGTAATTCCAAAGAGGCAGAAGTAGTGATACAATCCAGATTCATTGACTGGTTACACAAAAAGGTGTGTATCATATATATATATATAAAATATTTATATATATATATATATATATATATATATATATATATATATATATATATTATATATATATATATATATATATATATATATATATAAATATATATATATATATATATATATATATATATATATATATATATATATTTATATATTTATATTTATATATTTATATATATATAAATATATATATATATATATATATATATATTATATATATATATATATATATATATATATATATATATATATATATATAAATATAAATATATGTGTGTGTGTGTGTGTGTGTGTGTGTGTGTGTGTGTGTGCGTGTGTATCATTTTACTTGATGTGGTGCTAATTAATTATGTTTACTTTATTGCTTTACTAGTTAATTGAAGAATTATGCATGAATGGAGATCTCTGGCAATATATTAGCGGACCAAGTCGACAAGCCAAAACATATCTTAAGTATAGGGTCAATGGCTATATCTTCTCTCCCCAGAGTTACGACGATAAAGTTGCAACACAAGATAGCGGTGTTTGCATGGATGCAATCACCACATTTAGGGCAAGTTCAAAAGACAAGAACCTTACAGATGATGATACTACATGGTATGGGATCATCAAAGAGATCATAGAAGTTGACTATTATGAATTTCACCATGTTGTGTTCTATTGTGAGTGGGTGAATGTTGGAGATAAGACCAATGGCTGTAAGTTATGTCCAGACTCTAATTTATTGACGGTGAATTTAAAAAAGTTAAAAATCACTGATGGGGAGTATGATGAGCCAGCAATTCTTGCATTTGAAGCAAGTCAGGTTTTTTATGTAACAAACATTCAAAATCAAGATTGGTCGGCTGTTCTTTGTTCTCCAAAGCGAATGACTGATGAGGTGGATGGCTGATTGTACCAGAAAATTTTCAATCTTGTCTTGTGGAGCAACCTCACTTGGCACCGCTACTAAAATGTGTTGGAAAGAAATGAATGCTATACTTGAACATTTTTGCTGGTTCCAGTTCCTTTGTTTACATTTTAGAAATGAACTTCAAGTTATAAAAATTCTTGTTATAAAGTATATGATGGTAATCAATGTTGTGGTTTCATCATGTGTATATGTGTGTCAAATGTGTATAAATATATGTGTATCAAATGTGTATGTCTTGTGGTTTCATCATGGTTGTTTATAACAGAGGTTTCTATGTCTATAACGAAGGTATCCCCTGCACAGCCTGCAGGTAAATCCCCTACTGCAGTAATGTGTATCTGCAATTGAAATTTCTGCAGCTATAATATTCGACTTGAACTTAGGTTCAAGAATTTGCAAAAGCACAAGGGCTTTACCAACTATCAACACAAATAGACATCATCACTGAGTTTTATTCTCTCTTGAATCAAGAAAATCAGGATTTTGAAAGATCTGTATAAGCAAAATACTTCTTATGAGCTGCTATAAGATTCTTCTGTACAGGTTTCTTCCACAATATGTAATTTGCTTTTCCAAAAAGAAAGGAAAGCAACCTCTCAGACTGCAATAGTAAATACCCTTATTGTTTCGTGATTTCATCAAACATTGTTATATGAACTTTTAATTACTGAGGCAAAAATATAAAACTTTTCTTCCATCAATTAAGCATTTTTCATAGTGATACTAAGATCGGTATATTTTTTAAAAGCCAAGTAATGGAGATGTGAGAAGTAACTCTTATAAATTACCAACACTTATGAAATGCCAACACTAATGATATAAGGGAAGAAGCTTAGAAGATCAAATACAATAAATTAAGTAAAATCTCAGCGAGTTATCTGAAATAGCATTTGAATTTGGTTATGCTTAATTCCGCTTTCACCTCCTATATGAATGAAACACACTTCCACCCACATCTAAAGAACTGGAAGTGTACACTGCTCTCTCTCTATTGTTCTTTATACAAATCCTCTGTTATTTGGCTCTACTGAGCCATCTGGGTGACCAACATCTCCACGAATCATGGCAGCTGTGCTTGAACCAAAGCCTGATCTGTAGCTGAAGTGGATGGTACAGAGTACCACTGCTCGTGTGTCCAAGGATCTAAAGAAGATGTCGACGCTCCATATCAGTTACTACTTCCGATTCCTCTTCCCGTGTCATCACCAACAGAGGCCACCCTATCTGCAGCAGCAAGGTCATAAACGGCTTGATGACGCCTTAGACCAATCCCACCACGAAAATGTGGGGCTATAGGAACTGACGTATTTTCTCTCAGCATTCGAGAATCCTCAGCCTCGGGCCCAGGTTCAGCATGCAGATCCCCCCCCATGAATTCGACTTTCGTCCTATTCCTAAATGCAGCCTGCCCTATGCTTCGTAATATATGTTTATTTCTTATTTCTTATATCTATTAGTTGTGCTTTTCTTGTCAAGGATGATGTGAAAGCAGAGGAGATCACCAACAAAAATATGATATTGTATCTTGTGCTAGTTCATCTAAATATGTGGGGCATCAGAAGGATTGATATCTTTTTGAAAGTTACCTTGGCTAGACTCAATACAAATCCTTCTAACTAGTATATCCAAGTGCTTGATTGTCTGATGCTTTTTTAGGAGATTACTTAGTATGTGCAACGTTGTCGCAGTGTTTGTTCACATTTAGTCTTCAACGGACTAAATGTGCAACTGGTTAGGGGATAATCATTAGTCCATGAGTTTTGATAGGTACCATACCTGATTAACAAGTACATGTAATTAAGGCTCTGATTCGATACTTCAATTAATACTCGTTATTGTACTATGTGTTTTAAACTTTTGGGAGGATTTTTCTGTATAATATGTCACTTTTATAACTGTATAATTTTTTGATACTTCAATTAATAATTTTTCCGTATAATATGTTACTTCATTCGGTACTTCAATTAATACTCTGATTCGATACAATCATTGGTTTCCATGACCTTGAATTTGGGAGGATTTTTCTGTATAATATGTTACTTCCATTATGTGTTTTAAACTTTTCTTGGCTTCCAAGGGGTCTGGTAAATGATAGTTGTTAATCGATGTTAACTAAAATTTTGGTCGTTATTGCGCTGTTAGTGATCTAGCACTACTAGTTAGAAATATTATGAAGGTAGCTTGGAAGTAAATAGGTCTCTATTTCACATTTAGTCTTCAACGGACTGAACAAGGTATTTCTTTTGTTTAGATTATTGGCAGGTTTATGAAGGTAGCTTGCTTTATTCCTTGCATCAAGTTTGAAAAGCTTTTGCTGCTGTTATGGTGTGCCATAGAATGAGCTTGTTGAAACGTTTCAGAATTTTGGAGGCCACTTATAATGGCGATTTTTTTGTGGTGGTTCATTTTTCCATCAGATCTGCATGTTGATGGTTTAATTGAGTTGAAGTATCCTTGGAAGGTGGTTAGAAACACTAGTTAAACACCCTGGACCACCATAGAAATCTGACATCCGTCGAGTGTTATTGCCAATTTCCTACTGCAGTAGAACCGTATAATTCCAATAGGCTTGACAGCTTATGACACAATCATGAAGCAGTATTTCACCAGAAAGCTGACCTCTTAATCGACTGATTGACTGACTCTTTTCGTGATTTGTTTGGATGATCCACTGATCAAGCAACAATTGACCAAGTGTCGACTACCCTGATTATCAATGGGAGATATTTTATTTTTCCTACTTTTTTTGCAGTTATCTTTTGTAGTTTACTTTTTCTAAAGACATGGGTAAACGGGTTTTGAGAGAAAGACATGGGTAAACAGGTTTTGATGCATACATGTAAGTATAAAATTATGATACTTTGATGCATACCTGGTGTATCAAATTATACCTGATATTTTTTATGCATACCTGTAAGTATCAAATTATCCTATGTCCAAAGTATGATAATGGAGTTTATGCATTCCTATGTCCAAAGTATCATTATCGATTTCTTTTGTTTTAATTTGTTGAGTGCAGAATGTCGTCAAATCCTAGTGGAACACAAGCTGCATCTCCATCAAAAGTAAAAAATACTCACTCCATATTGAAGCAAATGGTGTAATTAGAGGTAAAGGCGAGGCAAAATGGAGTAGTAAATGTGGGAAATTGATTCGAGCTCACATCCCAATTGGCTACAATGATTGGAGGAGTGTAGATAAGGTGTACAAAGATGCTCTTTGGAATTCACTAGTGGTAAATCACTTTTCTTTCTTTCTATTCTTTACATGCATTTTGAACATTTATCTAATTGCTTCATCGGCTTAAAGAATGCCTTATTCCTTATTATTTGTGGTAGGCGAAGTTTGAATTCAATATTGATCCCATCCTCGCTCGACCACTATTGGAACCCAAATTTCCACAGTTTTTTAGGACAGTGAAGTATCACCTACGAGGCACAATCAAGGATAAAGAAGGAATATATTTACCGAAACCTCTAGCTCTTAGTCAATGTCCTGATGATATTGATAAAATCTGGTGGGAGCAGTTTATTGCTAATGAGTATGCTCCAAAGAAGATTGAGCAACGCAAGAAAAATGCTGAAAACAAGGCCCAATCTAAAATCACTCACTCTTGGAAGGAAAAGCTATAACAGAGTATACGAAGAATTGGTGTGTATTTTACTTTTTTTTTTTACTTATAAATGCAATTGATATTATTATAACTATCATTAATTCCTATTTTTACTTGTAGGAGGAAGAACACCCTGGGCAGGGTGTTAGGCGATCGGAAGCATGGAAGAGAGCCCACAAAAACAAGGCTACTGGAAATGTGCTTCCATGTGCATTAGAGAAATATGTTAGTACAATTCTACTTACTTTTGTCTGTCAACATCTTTATTTCCTATACTTCACTAAGAGCATTTTTAAATAGTTTTGAATTGAAACTTTCTCTGTTGCTTGTGATATTTATAGCTATTTATTTGTTAGGAGAAGATTTTGTCAAATTTAACACAATATTAATTGTATTTCCTCGGGGCTGGAATTCCATGTTATGCACAAAATTGTATTAGTACCTGATTCAATCTAGCTACATATTACTGATAATCTCTTCCTCACATGACACTGATACACACATTGTTCACTCCCCCATTGCCATACTCCACTCGATTCTTCCTAGAGCCAACACTCCCCCAATCTTCACCTATTGACACACAAGAACCCAAACTGATTCCATGTATCAGTCCCATTTAAGGACATAACACAATCATAGAATATATACAACATTTATAAATGCAAAATTGATATTAGCCATGTATCAGTCCCAAACTGATTCCATGTATCAGTCCCATTTAAGGACATAACACAATCATAGAATATATACAACATTTATAAATGCAAAACTGATATTATCCATGTATCAGTCCCGAACTGATTCCATGTATCAGTCCCATTTAAGGACATAACACAATCATAGAATATATACAACATTTATAAATGCAAAACTGATATTAGCCATGTATCAGTCCCAAACTGATATTAGCCATGTATCAGTCCCAAACTGATTCCATGTATCAGACCCACGCCTGCAGTCCTTAAATGGGACCCATGCCTGCAGACCCATGCATGCAGTCCTTAAATGGGACCCATGCCTGCAGACCCATGCGTGCAGACCCATGCCTGCAGTCCAAACTGATATTAGCCATGTATCAGTTCCAAACTGATATTAGCCATGTATCAGTCCCAAACTGATATTAGCCATGTATCAGACCCATGCCTGCAGTCCAAAAAATATAAATTAATGAAGTATTAGCCAACAGGTGCTCCTTGATCCTAGCTAGAAAAATGATATGTTTTTGCAACTACAACATTGTAACAATCTTATATCTTTAAACAGAAACAACCAATACTTTTTCTCATATCGGACAAATTGTCCATTCCATATCACTATTGGTAGATTTCCTAGATGAATTCTCACAGGATATAGTAGCACTTATGGACTTTTTACCTTGTTCAGGATGTGAAAATGGTTTTCTGTTGTTATCTTCAATGTTTTATATTTAGTTCTAAATATTCTGGTTGAGGGCTCAAGTATATTGAAGGTCAAATTTCTCATTTGGTTAGCCACTAGAGAAATGTGGAACAGATGTAAACGAGTTCTGGAATGATTGGTAACTTTGGTGAATTAGAAAGGAAACAAAGGTCATTGTGAGATTGTGCAGTTATGGATACAAATGGTGCACATCTGAACGAGTGTCCACATCAAGTTTACATGAAGCTGAAGCCACAATGTCGAACAACCTAACTAACAATTAAACTTGATCATGTTCCTCTGGTGTGGTCCTGGTAGTTTTATCACTTAGCTATGGTACAAGAATAGATCTTTGGGAACTAATTGTTCTATATGTAGCCTATTATGTCTACCAGAATAAGAGGGCCTAGCATGATGGTACGTAAGGCTTGTTATTTGCCTTACGGATGATTGAGCGTCAGGTCACGAAAATGGGGGTAAGGCTGCGTACATGTTGACCCTCCCTAAACCTTGCATAAGAGAAAACACCGTGCCATGTGACCCCCTTTTTCTTATGTTTATCAGAATAAAGATGTGGTACACAAGCATCAAACCAAGAATCATAAACCTGCCAATAATCTAAACAAAAGAAATACCTTGTTCAGAGCTCTGTCTACATGATTATTTCAATAGGATCAGGTAAGATACTCAGCAACAGATGTCTTCATGTTGATTCAAACAATCTTTCAGAGCTCTGTCTTGATTTCTGTTTGCTTCCTTTTAACTATTGAATTTAATTATTTCCTCAGTTTTAATAGTTTCAATCCAGGTATCAGTTTCTTATTGAAAAAATCATTAATCATCTTTTTCCCAGATATACAGATAGAATGCCTCAGCTATAATCATAATATTGTAAATATATATCGTAGTATATTTTACCTGATCCTATTGAAATAATCATGTAATCTCTCATCTATAATCATAATATTGTAAATTTTGCTAAGAAAAAAAAACTATTTTACAGAATGTACTGGTTTATCGCAAGTTTTTATAATTTACAGTTCAATAAATCCTACTTTTTTGGATGCTCGTAAACTGTTATTGTGAAGTTTAAAGCAGGACAAGTGATTACCATGCATTCTCAGTTTCATGCAGATAGCTTATGAACATGAATGTTACCATTTACATAAGCCTCTGTACTAGCATTAAACTGAGGTATTGAAGGAGTGAACATGTAGCTCTCAGGAGGAGCTTGTTCTTCCTGCCATACTTTTGTGAACATGTAGCTCTGCAGACATATGCTACTGAATGCTGCAATGAGTCTGGACCACAAACAAAAACTCCAACTTCGGACCTGCCCAGCTCATTCTGCAGCTCTGAAACTATATCTATATATTTATAATTAAATTAAATGGAAGTGACAATTTCAACAATAGTACAGTTTGATTAAAATAAATGGTTTAGAAATGTCAAATTTTGTTGTATATTGTTTCGAATCAATGTATATCATATCCACATGATCGATATTGTTATAGGTAAACTATTTTTTGATTAATTTTGTTCTTTACTTTCTTAAACTCTTAACTTTGTCTTATATCTTGTCAAATCACAGAATGAAATAGAGGCCGCAGAAAAGAGGCAAAAACTAGCCGTAAACACGAGTGGTGATGGTGTGCCAAGCATAGAAGACTTTGAGAATGACCCTATTGCTGAAGTTTTTGGAGCTGATAAAAGGAGTCGTTGTCGTGCAGTTAGCTCCACATCTTCGACGAAGCAAGTAAAAATCGGACAAGCTGCAAAGGCAATAGCCAACAAAAATAGCAACCCAGAAGTTATACAAAGATTGAACAGTCTTGAGGGTATGGTACGAGAAGTGCTTACTTATGTTTATACTTCTCACAAGTCTCAAAATCCAACTTTTGGTTCTGGCACGCCCGAGGCAGAAGGTGCGTCTGACAACATGCATATCCCTATAACTCCAAGAAATTTGAACCCTGTTTTGAATAACACTGTCAGCCCTGGTGAAAATGGTAACAATGGTGGCCATGTTGTCCATGATAAGAATGGTGGACCAACTTCAGGAGGAAAAACAAATGTGGTTTTACGTGGACGTGGACGAGAGGATGTAGCTAAGGGATTCCTAGCATCTCACACTATTTGTCATGGGAGGGAAGTGCAAGACGATGAGAAAATTGTTTATGTGTCGGAGGTGATAAAACCAGAAGCATCGGTTTATGATGGTCCACAAAATGGAATCTCTTTGCTTTGTGAATTAGTTGATGGAGGTTATATTATTTGGGGAGGCGGACGTATCCGATATTTGTAAGCTTTAAGACATGTAAGCTTTAGTTGGGGATTCAAACTATTATGCTTAACATTAAAACATGTAAACTTTTGTTGGTAAAATATTGTTAACTTTTGTAGGCATTTAACTATTATGCTTCAGCTATTATGGTTATATATATACTTTTGTTGGACAATATGTATGCCACCTTTTGTTGAGATGTTGTTGGAATGTGATTTTATGTTTTATTATTTGACTACAGGAAAATTATTATAAATTCAGGATGAATACAGGTTTATGGTTGTATAACTATTACAAAGCTCTATCAGATGAAAATTGGCAACAAGAAAAAAAAAGTATTTTCGTAACGGTTTTTTGTTACCAATCTACAGTCTGAAAACAACTTTTGTAATGGTTATAACCGTTACGATATTTTATTTTAGTAATGGTTTAGCCAGCAAAATAAATTTAGTAACAGTTATATCCCTTACGCAATCCGTCACAAAATATTAATTGTAACGGTATTTTTCGTTACCAATCTACATTTAATTTTGTCTTGAAAACAACTTTTGTAATGGATATAACCATTACGACGTTTTATTTTAGTAACGGTTTTAACCGTTAGTATAATAAATTTAGTAACGGTTATATCCGTTACAAAATCCGTCACAAAATATTAATTGTAACGGTTATAACCATGACAAAAATCGTTACAATATTTTGTAACGGCTAATTCGTCACAATTTTTACCGTTACTAAAATTTTTAGTAACGGTAATAACCGTGGCCAATCGTGTATTATGGTGTAGTGTCCTCTGGTAGAAGCGGCGAAGGAATGCGTCTCCAACTACGTGGCCCTCTTCCTGGCCCAGACTCATCACATTAGGATGGTGCAAAATCAACCACCCCATCAGATAGTGAAACAGCAGCTCGGCACGAGGAAAGTTGACGTTCTTACCTCGTTCGTGAACAACATCACTTGCGAATTCTCGTAGACCTCGCAGTAGGTTGCATACCATCGCAGGAAGTAGAGCCAAGGGATGGCTGTCACGACCCGCACACTGTGTAGGGGCACGAGAAGTGGGTACGTCCAGCCTACGCCGCAGTGTCGGTGGTAGAACGCTGTCCTAGGTTACTATCTAATCAACAACTCATGCAATTATATAATGTACTTGTCAAATCTCAACTCCGAACGGAGGAAAAGTATAGATATAATAAAATCTCAATCATAGTCTAAGCACGATAAGATAACACCGAAGTTTATAACTAAAGACTAAACAACAACAATTATAAACTATTAAATAATAATATCTCAAACAAACTTAAATACAAAACTCGTATATCAAGTTATTACAATTCAAGTTCTAAAATATGAAAACTAAACCAAGTCTACTAGCTAGTCTCCCGATCACTACTGAGTGTCGAGGCAAAAGGTAGCTAAGTCATCTCCTGCTCCAAGGCAAGTAGGGTAAATGTCCTCAGGGCAATCATCTGTAATATTTTTAATAGGTCCAGTCAGAACAGGAACGAGTACAATTCATCAAGAAATTCCAAGTAAATGACAGAGAACTATAAAGCAGTTATAGACAGTTGTATTGATGAACATGGCAGTTTATACGAGTAATGATGTAGAGAGAAGTTAACGTACAAGGAAAGTAAGGTAACTAAACAAGAGGAGAAGCATGGCAAGAAAGACTGTAAAATAAGATATAACTGAACTAGAGTAACATGATGAGTCCAGACAGTACAATATAAGTCCAGTGTAATCCCAATATGAGTCTAATACAAGATGAGTCGAATGTGATTCCAGTACAGTATGAGTCGAATGTGATTCTAATCATTGTTCTAATAAGGTGATTCGAATAAGGTGATACAAATAAGGTGATTCGAATAAGGTGATACGAATAATGATTCACATGATGTTCAAACAATAATTCGAACAAATTCTCCAAGTGTGTTTTAAAATACCGAGATCGATATGTAAACGACTGTAGGTAATACGGTACACCACACACTCGGCCAAGTGAGGGATGGCTATCGTTCGAATATCATTCACAGAGGGGTGATTCGAATAGGGGGATATGTCTACATGTCTAATCAGCATTTTTCCGCCCAGTCTAATACAAATGAATCCATAATCCAACACATAAGACGAATACAAGTCCAACCAGCACATGAAGATGCGAATAGGTGGTTCGAATAGTGATTCGTATGGTGATTCGAATAATAGAGGCAAGACGAGTAAGTATGTGTGTCGCATACATGGATTCTGTAATAACAATACGTGTTTGTAACAAGAATCAAATAGAACTATCTAGAACTGAAGTACAGAAATTGACAAGTAAATGAAAGAACTATCAGAGAATGTACTCACCTGATACTCTGAAAGAGTAATGTAATATCAGATGTCTGCACCGGAGTCACAATGTCCTAAATAGAGCATTATGGGTTATGACATGTCCAGAATGATAATAAAGAACATTACGATATAATCTACATGATTTCTAAGCCAATCTAGGTCAAAGTCAAACTTGGTCAACTCTGGGTCAAAGTCAACTGGGTCAACTAGGTCAATCTTAGTCAACTATGTCAGACTCTAGTCAACTTAGGTCAATTGGTCATATATAGACTTAATGTTGACTTTTGGTCAACAGTCTAGCAAATTAGGTCAATTAGTCCAATCTAGGTTAAAGGGTCAACCTTTAGTCAACTTGGACTATGATCAACTTGGTCATGGTCAATTAGGTTATTGGTCAACTCTAAATCAAACTAGTCCATTACAATCAACACTAGGATACCATGGTATCCTCTTCCTAGTATCCTAGGAACCTATAGCTAATATACTTATATAAGCATGCTATTCCAAAAACTAACTTGCATCTATACCATACCCTATAACATACCTATAGGATACTAAATCTAAAACCATTATCAACTTCAAACAAATATAATACAACATATACAACCTATACTTATGAAGCTAAACTTGCCTATTGATAGTATCTAGCCTATAGGAGTATATATATATATATATATATATATATATATATATATATATATATATATATACACATAGAGTGATATAGAGAGAGGGGTAATGGCATGTGTGTTTCATTATGGGTGAGTGTGTGTTCATGAAAGTTTTGTGAGTGTGTGATCATGAAATGGAAAATAGTGTGCATACATTAGTTGTAATGTGTGTGTATGTAGAATCTATGGATAGGGTGTTCCCAGGATTTTACATACAACCAATAAAATTCATCAATAAGCTTCCAATAAAACTCAGTTTTAAAAGTCTATCCCTATCCTCAGTTATTGAGATAACCCAATCTCAGTTCACTGTCATGCATTTCGTTTTAGGAATTCTCAGGAAACAGGTTCCTCTTATACTTAAAAACCTAATGTGAAAATGTCAAAAACTGGAAATGAAGTCAGTCCATACACATACTCAGACCAAATCGAAATCCTTAAAACTCAGCATGTAAACTAATCCCAGGTTCACAGTTGAACAGTTAACCCACATTCTCAGGTTTTTCTCTGTCCAACATTGGCAGTGAACTCAAATTTTCAGTTAAAACCAAATTCCAGCTAACTTATCATAACCCAATTGAACTCAAGGAGTTAAATTCCGATTTTCGAATTCAAATATCAGGTTATGTAAGTATCAGAAATCGAAACCCATTCAACCCTATATTCTCATGTATCAGTTAGATTCAAGAACCCAAATTCCAAACCTAACTCAGGTTTACATCCAACTTAATCTCAGTTATTTTATTTGAATACTCAAAGTTCAGTTTCCTCGTAAACTCAGATTTTCTAACATTCAATCCAAATTCCAAATAACTTAACATAACCCAATTAATTGTGTACATACAAACTATAATCAAAATCAAACCTGCTACATGTTATCTAATATAATTTTAAATCCTAACTGAACTCAAGGGACCAAAACCCAAATTCGAAACTGTCAAAAAACTGGAAACATGAATGCTCATGGATACCCAAATTTAGAAACAAAATTTAAGAAGTAAACTCGAAAATAATTAGAGACATATAGTGTACAGACTTGGGAACATGTCCCACGTGTCCAGGGGAGGGGTTTCGTGTCCAGACAGTAGACACAAGTGTCCAAACAGAGGAATTTAATTTAAAATAGCAACACAGTATCAGTAAGCTCGTGGGGATGTGTCGGCTAGTCTAGGACACGACACACGCATCCTTGGGTCTCGTGCACATGTCAGAGGGTACGTGGGGTATAGGGGTAGGTGCCTGAGTCATGTCCACGAAGTCGCATGTCCACGCACGAAGCACATATCAGTGGCTCGTACGCACGCGCTGTGTTTGTGTACAAAATTAGTGCACTTCGAATATCGTGTCCGATACGTTATCAATTGACACTAAACTTGGGGAATGAATTGTCAGTCATGTCCCCTAGCTGTGTGTCGAATTTCACGTGTCTAAGTGACACAGACACGGAGAAAATGTGATCGAGCAGCAGGTCACTTGACCACAGTGTCGTACAGTATGTTCGTACCCATTTTGGACACGGACACGGCTCTGAAACGTGCTCAGTGTGATAGATTTGTGATCAGTATGCCAAGGTCTACACAAATGTTTAATTAGTTTTCGAAATTAACAATATTTATTTCATTCAAGCATTTCATCAAACACCTATTCAAATACACCGATACGTGTTCGATACGTGTCCGATACGGACACGAAATGGACACGGATTCCTACCAAACTTGGGCTACACCTAGGGGAACCCTAAATGAATGCATATATGGGAAGAAATCAGGAATTTACTAGGGTTTGTAGGGTTTTACCTATTGAGTGTTCAAACTCAATGTAAAGAGCCTTGATTCGACGTCTTCCTCGATTTTCTCCGGTTCAACCGTCCTCGAACCTTGCTAGCAAGCACCCACAAGTCTTCTCTAATGTTGGGGATGATGATGCAATTGATTTGACTCAATTTGGGCTCAATTTAGATTAATTGGGAGGAGCTTAGGGAAGAACAAAGTAGGGCTTTTCTAGGGTTTGTAAAAAGAGGCAAAGACTCTTAAATGGGATACTTATAGGAGGGGGGGCTTGTATGGCTGTTGAAATATTAGGGTTAGGGTTTTAGATGAGTGGTTGAGGTTCCTCCACCCAATTCCAAGCCTTCCTATTGGTTCAAGGCTTCTTTTTACAAATATCTCAAAAGAAAATATCCTACCATAATAATATCTAGATATTACTAACCTTGGCACTTAGTAGGAATGTTCTAACCTTAATTCGAACCTCAAGACTAATCTAGGTTAGGTTAACTTCTAGTTTAAGGCTTAACTAAAAGACTAGCACAATATTTAATTAATATAAATTACAAATTCACAAAATTATCAAAATGACCAAAATACCCTTAGGCTAAAAATTGGTAATTTAAATTCTAATCACGTGACTAGGCTCCCATGGTCATGTTTAGTCTCTAGGCTTAGCAATACTAGGGTTTAACTAGTTAACCATCAAAATTACAATTCAACATTTTAAATAGTTTTAAAAATAATTAAAAATTACCAAAAATTACAATATGATTTAAATATCATTATTAAATGATTATAATCACAAAATTTTAGAATTACCCTCATTTGGAAAACGGGGTGTTACAAGTCTACCCCCTTAGAAGAATTTCGTCCTCGAAATTAAGATGATCATACTCCCTTCTAGGTCAAACACCCAACCAAACAAGGTCAATATAATATGTAATCACAGTCCTACTGGTTGTGATTCCACAGTCTCGATCAGGGTAACTACGGTATCTAACATATCACAAGCGTATCCTAGCAGGTACTAATGGAATCACACATGAAGGTGAAAAGAAGGACAGGAAAGACAGACCTGCTAACCCGTCACCCATAGCATCGGTCTACTGGACTGTCAGCACAAAAGCTCTGCCCCTCTGGGGTATATCCCTCTGATGGTGTGGGCACGGTGCTGCGCTATAGGTGGCCTAGCTCCCTCTATCTAATCCATGATACTCAAGTAACATCCACACTGATATTCTATTCCATCATACTAGGGCACCATCTATATGGTATCTATTCTAAAATTTGATTATCATACCCGACTATCCAGAACCATGTTACCAGAATCCTTGTTACGCCAGTAATTACTACAGCGATAATTCATAGAGTCCGCGACTAAGGTACATACCTCTAGAATTATGGTATTTAAAATTTTTGCATTGCCGCTAGCTTGGCTGCAAAAACCTTAAAATCCTACACCCAAGAAATACATCCAAAATTAGACTCTATCTCATCGCCAAACCAGCTAATATGGCTGTAGAAGACTCTAGATTCTATAACTGAGGCAACCTAGCCCATAATGCTATCTTGGTAGAAAATCAAGTCAATAATGAATACCAAGAATTAAATTCAACGATGAACAAGGAAGGAGACAGAAACTGTCAGAATTGAATTTCGAGATAGTTTATAACGAGATTCTCAAGGGTCATTCCAGGAATCTTCTCAAGTAGTCCTAACTGTGATTGAGTACTCTCTCAACTAAAGCCTATTCCATAGTTCCTATCGCAGGCTGTAGTGATACTCTAGTTCGAATACCACTACATAATCTCGACATGCATGGGCCACCACTAAATCGTGTCATGACCCGCACCCTGTGTAGGGGCACGAGAAGTGGGTACGTCCAGCCTACGCCACAGTATCGGCGGTAGAACACTGTCCTAGGTTACTATCTAATCAACAACTCACGCAATTATATAATGTACTTGTCAAATCTCAACTCCGAATGGAGGAAAAGTATAGATATAATGAAATCTCAATCACAGTCTAAGCACGATAAGATAACACCGAAGTTTATAACTAAAGACTAAACAACAAAAATTATAAACTATTAAATAATAATATCTCAAACAAACTCAAATACAAAACTCGTATCTCAAGTTATTACAATTCAAGTTCTAAAACATGAAAACTAAACCAAGTCTACTAGCTAGTCTCCTGATCACTCCTGAGTGTTGGGGCTAAAGGTAGCTAAGTCATCTCCTGCTCCAAGGCAAGTAGGGCAAATGTCCTCAGGGCAATCATCTGTGATATTTTTAACAGGTCCAGTCAGGACAGGAACGAGTACAATTCATCAAGAAATCCCAAGTAAATGACAGAGAACTATAAAGCAGTTATAGACAGTTGTATTGATGAACATGGCAGTTTGTACGAGTAATGATGTAGAGAGCAGTTAAGGTACAAGAAAAGTAAGGTAACGAAACAAGAGGAGAAGCATGGCAAGAATGACTGTAAAATAGGATCTAGCTAAACTAGAGTAACATGATGAGTCCAGACAGTACAATATAAGTCCAGTGTAATCCCAATGTGAGTCTAATACAAGATGAGTCGAATGTAATTCCAGTACAGTATGAGTCGAATGTGATTCTAATCATTGTTCTAATAAGGTGATTCGAATAAGGTGATACGAATAAGGTGATTCGAATAAGGTGATACGAATAATGATTCACATGATGTTCAAACAATGATTCGAATAAATTCTCCAAGTGTGTTTTAAAATACCAAGATCGACATGTAAACGACTGTAGGTAATACGGCACACCAGACACTCGGCCAAGTGTGGGATGGCTATCGTTCGAATATCATTCACAGAGGGGTGATTCGAATAGGCGGATATGTCTACATATCTAATCAGCATTTTTCTCCCCAATCTAATACAAATGGATCCATAATCCAACACATAAGACGAATACAAGTCCAACCAGCACATAAAGATGCAAATATGTGGTTCAAATAGTGATTCGTATGGTGATTCGAATAATAGAGGCAAGACAAGTAAGTATGTGTGTCGCATACGTGGATTCAGTAATAACGAAACGTGTTTGTAACAAGAATCAAATAGAACTAACTAGAACTGAAGTATAGTAATTGACAAGTAAATGAAAGAACTATCAGAGAATGTACTCGCCTGATACTCTGAAAGAGTAATGTAATATCAGATGTCTGCACCGGAGTCACAATGTCATAAATAGAGCAGTATGGGTTATGACATGTTCAGAATGATAATATAGAACATTACGATACAACCTACACGATTTCTAAGCCAATCTAGGTCAAAGTCAAACTTGGTCAACTCTGGATCAAAGTCAACTGGGTCAACTAGGTCAATCTTAGTCAACTATGTCAGACTCTAGTCAACTTAGGTCAATTGGTCATATATAGACTTAATGTTGACTTTTGGTCAACAGTCTAGTCAAATTAGGTTAATTAGTCCAATTTAGGTTAAAGGGTCAACCTTTAGTCAACTTGGACTATGATCAACTTGGTCAAGGTCAATTAGGTTATTGGTCAACTCTAAATAAAACTAGTCCATTACAATCAACCCTAGGATACCATGGTATCCTCTTCCTAGTATCCTAGGAACCCATAGCTAATATACTTATATAAGCATGCTATTCCATAAACTAACTTGCATCTATACCATACCCTATAACATACCTATAGGATACTAAATCTAAAACCATTATCAACTCCAAACAAATATAATACAACATATACAACCTATACACATGAAGCTAAACTTGCCTATTGTTAGTATCTAGCCTATAGGAGTATATATATATACATATATATACATAGGGTGATATAGAGAGAGAGGGGTAATGGCATGTGTATTTCATTATGGGTGAGTGTGTGTTCATGAAAGTTTTGTGAGTGTGTGATCATGAAATGGGAAATAGTGTGCATACACTAGTTGTAATGTGTGTGTATGTAGAATCTGTGGATAGGGTGTTCCCAGGATTTTACATACAACCAATAAAATTCATCAATAAGCATCCAAGAAAACTCAGTTTTAAAAGTCTATCCCTATCCTCAGTTATTGAGATAACCCAATCTCAGTTCACTGTCATGCATTTCATTTTAGGAATTCTCAGGAAACAGGTTCCTCTTATACTTAAAAACCTAATGTGAAAATGTCAAAAACTGGAAATGAAGTCAGTCCATACACATACTCAGACCAAATCGAAATCCTTAAAACTCAGCATGTAAAGTAATCCCAGGTTCACAGTTGAACAGTTAACCCACATTCTCAGGTTTTTCTCTGTTCAACATTGGCAGTGAACTCAAATTTTCAGTTAAAACCAAATTCCAGCTAACTTATCATAACCAAATTAAACTCAAGGAGTTAAATTCCTGTTTTCGAATTCAAATATCAGGTTATGTATGTATCAGAAATCGAAACCCATTCAACCCTATATTCTCATGTATCAGTTAGATTCAAGAACCCAAATTCCAAACCTAACTCAGGTTTACATCCAAATTATTCTCAGTGATTTCATTTGAATACTCAAAGTTCAGTTTCCTCGTAAACTCAGATTTTCTAACATTCAATCCAAATTCCAATTAACTTAACATAACCCAATTGTATAGATACAAAATATAATCAAAATCAAACATAGTACATGTTATCTAATCTAATTTTAAATCCTAACTGAACTCAAGGGACCAAAACCCAAATTCGAAACTGTCAAAAAACTGGGAACAGGAATGCTCATGGATACCCAAATTTAGAAACAAAATTTAAGAAGTAAACTCGAAAATAATTAGAGACATATAGTGTACAGACATGGGAACATGTCCCACGTGTCCAGGGGAGGGGTTTCGTGTCCAGACAGTAGACACAAGTGTCCAAACAGAGGAATTTAATTTAAAATAGCAACACAGTATCAATGAGCTCGTGGGGATGTGTCGGCTAGTCTAGGACACGACACACGCATCCTTGGGTCTCGTACACATGTCAAAGGGTACGTGGAGTATAGGGGTAGGTGTCTAGGTGTCTAGGTGCCTGAGTCGTGTCCACGAAGTCGCGTGTCCACGCGCAAAGCGCGTATCAGTGCCTCGTACGCGCATGTTGTGTTTGTGTACAAAATCTGTGTACTTCGAATATCGTGTCCGACACGTTATTAATTGACACGAAACTTGGGGAATGACATGTCAGTCATGTCCCCTAGCAGTGTGTCCAATTCACATGTCTAAGTGACACAGACACGGAGAAAACGTGATCGAGCAGCAGGGCACTCGACCACAGTGTCGTGCAACGTGTTCGTGTCTATTTTGGACACGGACACGGCTCTAAAATGTGCACAGTGTGATAGATTCGTGATCAGTATGCCAAGGGCTACACAAATGTTTAATTAGTTTTCGAAATTAATAATATTTATTTTATTCAAGCATTTCATCAAACACCCATTCAAATACACCGATACGTGTCCGATACGGACAAGAAATGGACACGGATTCCTACCAAACTTGGGCTACACCTAGGGGAACCCTAAATGAATGCATCTATGGGAAGAAATCATGAATTTACTAGGGTTTATAGGATTTTACCTATTGAGTGTTCAAACTCAATGTAGAGAGCCTCGATTCGATGTCTTCCTCGATTTTCTCCGGTTCAACCGTCCTCAAACCTTGATAGCAAGCACCCACAAGTCTCCTCTAATGTTGGGGATGATGATGCAATTGATTTGACTCAATTTGGGCTCAATTTGGATTAATTGGGAGGAGTTTAGGGAAGAACAAAGTAGAACTTTTCTAGGGTTTGTAAAAAGAGACAAAGGCTCTTAAGTGGGATACTTATAGGAGGGGGGGCTTGTATGGCTGTTGAAATATTAGGGTTAGGGTTTTAGATGAGTGGTTGAGGTTCCTCCACCCAATTCCAAGCCTTCCTATTGGTTCAAGGCTTCTTTTTACAAATATCTCAAAAGGAAATATCCTACCATAATAATATCTAGATATTACTAACCTTGGCACTTAGTAGGAATGTTCTAACCTTAATTCTAACCTCAAGACTAATCTAGGTTAGGTTAACTTCTAGTTTAAGGCTTAACTAACTAGCATAATATTTAATTATATAAATTATAAATTCACAAAATTATCAAAATGACCAAAATACCCTTAGGCTAAAAATTGGTAATTTAAATTCTAATCACGTGACTAGGCTCCCATGGTCATGGTTAGTCTATAGGCTTAGAAATACTAGGGTTTAACTAGTTAACCATCAAAATCACAATTCAATATTTTAAATAGTTTTAAAAATAATTAAAAATCACCAAAAATTACAATATGATTAAAATATCATTATTAAATGATTATAATTATAAAATTTCAAAATTATCCTTATTTGGAAAACTGGGTGTTACAATGGCCAAAAACCAACTTCACAGCTGGCAGGATCAGGTTCCGGGTCACCCTCTCCACCGAGCCTGACCCGCCCGAAAAGACATAATCCCGGAGCCAGATCATCAGATAAGCAGCCAACACTGCTTTCGACGACATTCGGTGAGTGAGGTGCCAGAAACAGCTATAGGAGCGCTCGTCCGATTCCCGGTTCGCATTTTTCTGGGGACTCTTTTCATTCAATCGACTCATTTCAGAGAGCACCTTGGTACTGGAAAGAGCTGGCGGAGTCATGAACTGAGAGGGATCCTCCTTGTCTTGCTCAAAGACGTAATCCCTCCAAGCAGTCACGTAGGGCTGCGCCCCGCCCCTATCCTTCTTCTGCATATAATAATGGTGGCTTGCCACTTCTTTGAAGACAGCCATCATCTCTTCTTCCTTGTCCCGCAGGACTTGAAACTCCTCGTTGGTCGGGAAGTACTCCTCATAGGGTTCTGATCCCCAAGAAAGCCTCGACACCTCGTACATTTCATGAAGTGCAAGTCATAGTTCCTCCACCGGGGTGAAGAAGGTCCCAGTCTGGGTATTAAACATCTCCAGAAGTGCAAGAAACATGTGCCTATTGATGTCGACGCCCGCTTGGGTAGCACGAATAGCGGCAGTCAGCCCAATCTCTCGGAGTTTGGTTCAAAACTTAGTCAGAATCCAGAGTGTCAGCTTGTCCCATTTGGATACATAATGACACCAACCCTCTACCCGAAAATCACCCTTCGGGTATGACCGCTTCGATGATAACATGCGTTTTATGAAAGTCGAAGCACCAAAGGCGAAAGTGTCGGCAGGGACGTCACTGTAAATACTCCCGGGACGTAGAGTTAGCCAGGTGAAAGAAGACCCAGCCCGCGTAGCGGCCAAAGTAACCCTCGGGTTCGAGATAGCATCGATTCTGATGGTGCCCGCCACCGCTCCTCCCTGAGACAGGGTTAGCTCCCATGACATCCTTCTCTTGAAAGTAAGATGGTAGAAAGCCGTCAAAGGCCAGTGACGCTCGAGCTGCTTCATGAACATATGTACCCCTTTGGCTGAAAAGAACCAATCTTCCTTGATCCTCAGTACCTTCGCTTCAGTAGAAGTGAGGCGATCTCCGAACAGGAACTTAGGCTTCAGGAAAGTCTCATTGCCAGGAATGGCAGATTGTGAGCTGCCACGCTCCATCATCCGCTGGAGAAACGCATACTGTTGCTCCTTGATTTGGGTCATTCTCTCGGGAGACTGATCCAACATAATGGCAGTTTGGGCAGGATTTATTACCTCCTCGTTATAATCAACTCCCATCTGACAGAGTGTAACGTCCAACAGTACCTCGTTTAAAAGTGGGACGGTCATCGAAACTGGCAGATAGGGAAAGATGATAAAAACTCAGATATGTTAAAACAATAAAGAAATATTTATCTGAGCAGAAGTGCACACACTAAACCACGCTCAGGCGTATCTGAAGAAAGGCTTTGGCGCATCATCAGGACTCGAGGTCCATGCGCGTCAGCAGAGAGGCTTCAGTGCATCATCAGGACTCGAGGTCCATGAGCGTCAGCAGAGAGGCTTCAGCGCATCATCAGGACTCGAGGTCCATGCACGACAGCAGAAAGGCTTCGGTGCATCATCAGGATTCGAGGTCCATGCGCGTCAGCAAAGAAGCTTCGGCGCATCATCAGGACTCGAAATCCATGCGCGTCAGCAAAAAGCTTTGGCACATCATCAGGACTTGAGGTCCATGTGCGTTAGCGTATGTGAGTTCTAAAAAGACTTTCTCAAAATACTAAAGGTACGACAAGGATGACAAACCCACCAATCACCGCCGGTCGAACGTCGACGGGCGTCCCGGGGACATCATCAACGTCGACCTTTGTAGGCTCCTTTTCTTTGCCTCGTCCTCAGCCAGCACCACCAAGAGGAGTCTAGGGAGCCATTTCGTAAAAAGAAGTTAGGGTTTTGGAAGAAAAAACTTTAAAGAAGAAGAAAGCTTTTTGGCAGAAAGTAAAGAACTCTCTCTCTCTCTCCATCAGACGCCTATTTATAGGCTTGGTCGCACGCATGAACCGATGAAGGGTGACGTCAACCGCCGCCTGGGGTTCTACAAAGTGATAACTGCAAATAATCCAAAAAGATCATCATTAAATCTTTTTATTTTTTTCGAAGCGTTATCATTAGCATTAAAACTGAGAGGAGCATGCGCCTCATCACAGATGCGCGGAGCAATCATGTGCGCCGAACAGTTGTGCGCCCCATTGAAGACCATACCATGCTTCTTATTCAAAGTATTCCAAAACTTGACAAAGAGTTTTAAAAACTTTGAAGGGGGTCTTGTAGAAGCATGGAATTTCAGGCACATCTACACACTACAACAAAAAACCCTTTTAATGACGGCTAAAAAGTGTCATTAATGACTAAACATGACGCTTTTTTTTCCAAAGCAACCGTTATGAAAACGGGTGTTATAAATATTTTTTAAAAACGTTATAAAAAACGGTCATGAATAGTTTCTATAAAAGTGTTATGAATAGTTAATATATAGTGCACAATTCAGAACAATTTTAAAACGTTATGAATAGATAATTTGTATAGGCTCAATGCAGCACATTTATAACACTTTATACTATTCAAATTAGCATATTTTTAATGCTCTATACTGCACAGTATATATTACTTCACATTATATATCACCATCTTTATTACATTTCTCAAAATAGAGTACATATCAACATTTTCATTACATTGAATATCCAAATACATATATATATTTACAACTACCAAAATTGTCCACATCAAAACTTGGCCACATCAAAACTGTCCACAAAACATGTATCAAAATCCTGAAAAAGATAAAAACAAAGTTCAATCTACTTTATTTATTTGGGTAAAATCTATTGTAAGTTTAACTTATCCGTATCCGTGTTCGTATCCTGAGTCCGTATCGTGGCCTTATGGATGTTGATTGATAACGACAAATTTGTAGAAACAAAGGAGAAAACCTCACCTGGATTGTGTTGTCCAAATAGAACCTGGGCAATTGCCAATCCGCCCGCCTCTCCAGGATACCCAGCCCATAAGATCACCCCGATGGTCCGATCATCCTTCGCGAAGCAGACATCCACCGGGCGTAGGTGCCACAGTTCACGTCCACCGGATACCCAGCCCACAAGATCGCCCCGATGTTAATTGCTCTGGTGTACCACGCTTGGGCCAGACCTAGCCCGGTAATAACTCTAATCCTTCCCGAAATAAATCCTGATATTCTCGTTTTAAAAAAAAAGATATTAAAATTATAGTAAAATAAGTGACAATGTTAACAAAAAGGTAGTATAAGTACCTCAGAGTCCCGTGATCCTAACAAACTCCTATCATTAATATTAGCTGATCCAATTAACAACATGTGATCATCAATTATCATCAATTTGTTGTGTACATACACCTGCAAAACAAAATTAAGAGCATAGAACATTGATGATGTGGTACAAGTCAAAAGAAAGAAAACACTGGAATGAAAACCATGAATAGGATGTTCATGTAAATGATATAACAAGTATAATCATTCAACATGACCATTCTATTACAAGTACTCAGACATTTCCATATGCATGATCAAGTAACCCTCACTCAACAACAACAAAGATATCCCAAAATCGGGACCAATCATTTTGGTCCTTTTGGTTTTGGCTCTAAATCCTTTTTGACACTAGCATTCCTTGCACAAATAGAACACATAATTCGACATGAAACCTGAATCTTCAGAGGAAAAACAAACAAACCTTATATGCTCAATCAGTTGTCGGGCACATGCAACCAGAAGAGGCTGTAAATGGCAAATGAAAGTTCCTTAATCTCTTCAGTTTGTTGGAAAAATAAGCAAATAATTATACAAATCCTAGAAATATAATTGCTTTACCTCATCTCTTTTACCAAATATTGTGGAAATGCTAAAAGTTGGAACCATGTATATATATTCACTTTCCTCTTTTCTATCATCAGAAGAGAATGCACTGTCAAAAATCTAGTTAAATATAACAAGCTGTAGTTAACACAAACACAAAGAACAAAATCTTCACAAGGAAGCCTACAATTCTACAAACTTCCAATTTCTACATAGTGAGTTCTTTAGAAATCAAATGAACCACAGACTATATCTTAAGTATGTTATCTATTTAGTTTTGGCTAGATGCATCTTAAGTCCCCAAAAAATATTCGTAAAAAATTCCATCTCAATATTCCATGGGAAACCAATTATTGGAGAAGATGCCGCATTATATCCTAGATAAATACTAGAAACCAAGATAATGTGCAGAATCTAATCTGCAGATACAGTATGCGTGGCTACATATATAAGCGCACATGCCCTCATATGCACACATTCAAACCAGTCATGGTGGATTCTTAATATAACCAATAGCAACTCTTTCTCATCTAAAGATTGTGATTAAATTGATACTGTATTTAACATCCACAACGGTTGATTTACAATATAAATCATGGAAGTATTAGCTTTGAAGGAATCCAACAACTTTCACATCTAATGGAGCATCCCAACACCGCGTACCAAACTCCACATCTAATGGTTGATTTTGCAATATAAATAGACACTGGAATTATGTCCATCCAACATAAAGACACCCTACAAAATGAAATCCCCATAATATACAAGAAAACACACCGTAATAGCTAACAGTAAATAATGCAAAGTACCAGATAATGACAGCATGTTCAGAAACATAATACAAGACAAAAAGAATCTTCAGAACTAAATTCAGTGCATAGCCCTCTCCATACTTCACAATACCTGGGGATAAGATATGTTTGGTCTTCAACACAATGAAGTGACCATAATGATGAAGGCTGATTAAAGTTCAGCAGGATATATGTTTGTTTGTTTACGAAAGAAGAAATATAACTGACCTTGCATGAAGAATGGTTCCCATGCATCCTATCTGGGTAACCATGACATGAATTGACCATTTGAGTATGAGTGCCCTAGGATGAATGGTTAAAGGAATCAAATATGAATTTTAACTTACCAAAAACTTACCATCATATTTACATATTACAATGTCCGTCTTATTTCCCTGTGGAAACCAAAACAACATTAGAAGTCACATTACAGTGAGGAATCTGCAAAACAAAGTGGATGAAACTTGGTGACAGAAGGTTAAAATGTATTTAGTCACTAACAGCTTCTGGACCATAGAAGGATATATAATCGTTAGCTTTTGGACCCATCAAGCCATAAAGATTCTGCAATATAGAATTTGGCCCTCTGCAAATGGTACGATATTGCCAGTGCATTATGGCCGTCACAGATTGTTAGTAAACTAAATTGAAATACTATTTCTTGTACCAAGTATTATTTACTAAGAGAACATTGATCAACAAGGACACCAAGAGAATACTTCATCTAGAATGATGTGAAGCAGTTTAATTTTACTACATCACCAAAGTAGATGGTAAACCATATCCACAATAAAGTCCTCTTTCCAGCCAATATAGTGGAAGATCAAGAAGATGAAGAATGGATCGATACTCACCAAGAATAAGGATCGATACTCAAATTCGGTAAACCATATCCACAATAAAGTCCTCCGATTTGAACTCAAATTCGGGATCGATATTCACCAAGAATGGATTGATCGAACGAAGAACTTGTCGATCTCGAACAGATCCCTAAAGGAGTTCGGACTGATCCACTCATGTCAGATCTGAGAATTTCGATTCATTGATCAACGAAACAAAGGAAAACGAATTTCTTAAAGGAATCAAATTACTGACCTAGATCATTGTCGACGAGTCTATCGATGAAGATCAAGAAGATGAAGGTTCGCTGCCAGAGGAGGGTCACATTCAATAAAATTTCTCCTAAGAATGTTCTCTTCTCTCTTGTCGATTCCAGGTTTATTTTAGGGCTTTTGTGGGTTAATAGCAAGGAGGGAAGAGGGTTACTATTTGATAATTCTAACATATTTGGATTTTCCCCAATCTCATTCTTCATAGCTAGGGAGAAATATATGTAATTTTATTAAACGAAAAGGAAAACAAGAATAAGAGGCATAGGCACTAGGATCTTTTTTTCCGCACAAATTTGACGGCCACCTTGGTGTTGTCTTCGAGCGTCCCCTTGTAGACCTTCCCGAAGCCGCCGATGCCGAGGAACAGGCCCTCGTCGAACTTGTTCGTCGCGTCCATGATCTCCTGGAAGGTGAAGACGCGCCCGAGGGGGTTCGTCAAGGCCAGGGAGGCACAACTCGTCGTCCCGCTCCGGGTGGAGACCTTGCTCATCGTGTGGGAGTTCCCGTACAAGGGGAGGGGCAGCCAGGTCTGGGTATGGGGACTGGTCTTCGACTTTCGAGCCGCGAGAAAGAGGAAGAGGAGGAGGAGAGGGGAAATGGAAGGAGCGGAGGAAGCGGAAGAGGAGGAGGAGCGGAGGAAGAGGAAGAGGACGCTGGACCGAACTCTAATATTTCGAACGCTTAATATTAATAAGTTTGCAAAATATTACAAGTTGGCCACTGCTCTAAAATATTAATAACGCATTGTTTTATAAACGTTATAAAAAGTCCAGAATTAGTCCAAACCGACATAGAAAAAAGGTATTTCAAACTTTGATAACGCTTAGGTATCAAGCGTCATCAATACGTCTTATCGAGCGTTATTAATAGGACTTTTTGTTGTAGTGACAGGCCAGAATTCCTATGCGCCTAACATTACATACGCCAGGGAATATCAAACGAAGTACTGGGCACAGCAAGATAGCGGAAGTATAGACATCAAAAGGATTTTTATTTTATATAAAAGTCTATTACATGTCTAAAAAGGCTTTACAAAGGAAAATTTCTACAAAAAAAAGAAAATATTCTAAGACTACAGCCAGGCGCAACAAACTACCATGCGCCTTCTGTTCGGCGCATCATCAGTCAGGCGCATCACTTCAGCATCTCAGTCAGGCGTATCTATTTCAGCGTCTCAGTTAGGCGTATCTATTTCAACGTCTCAGTTATGTGCATCATGAAGTCTCAGCATATGCGCTCTACTTCGACCCGATCAAGTGCTTCGACTAATGAAGCATTTATTGAGCAGAACAAGGGTGGACGATCAACCCCACCCTAGCTGGAGAAAGAGCACTCCAAAGCCTAAGGAAGAGGAGAGCACCGCAATCGATCTAAGGCTAAAGGAGCAGCTTTCAACACAACCAGAGTGGGGTAACACCCCACTCTTGCAGGAGGAAGAGCTCTCCAAAGCCGAAGGAAGATGGGAGCACCATAATTCCGATATACGGCTCTTCCAGCATGACGGAGACGGGGCTCGAGCATCCCGATCTTTGGATGCAACAGGCACCTTCCGCCTGCCTCAGAAGCCCTCGATTCTGACTTTTGGATGTAACAGTCACCTTCAAGTGCATGAATGAAGACAATTCGTCGCATCTTTACCCTCGGGAGTATCTCGTCAACAGAATGTGCTCGAGCAAATAAGTTCATTCGGGAGGACATGAGACAACGAGAAGCAACCTCTCTCCTTACTGCTATTTATAGGTCGGGCAAATCAAACCCATGCGCCAAGTGGCGGGCTCTCTAAATCTCGTGCAATGAATTTGCATTTATGGTGATGAACCCGACGCTTCGAATTCGGCCAAGTCAAAACGGCTATTTAAAGCACTCAAGGAATGCAACAGTCGGACCAATAAAGACACATCATGCAAATGGATGCGCCGGTCAGATGCCACGCATCCTACAAATGTGCCAGTCGATACCAAGCGCCCTGTATGGATGTGCCCAACAAAGCACAGATCTATGCGTCCTAATTAACATAGACCCATACGCCCAGTGGAACACAGATCAATGTGCCCACTCAACAGCCCATTATCCGTCAAAGAACATTAAATACTGAAGTCCTGACATGACAGCAGCCATGCCTCGATGACAGAGCAATAATAGCTTTTACAGAAAACGAAGCGCCGCTGACATCAGCATCATCATTAATCTCTTTCGGCGGTTACAAGCCACGTGACCGCCCAACCATTCGCATGCGCCTCCATAGCCATGCGTCCAAACCTCTGCATGCGCTTCAAGAGCCATGCGCCTCAGACCTTCCTCTGATCCCTAAAGACAGAGGTCAAGTCGCTACAGAAGCTTCGTATGCGCCTCAAAAGCCGTGCACCCAGACTGGTTCATGACTCTTAAAGGTTGCGAGCTAAAGTCTTTTTATGCGCCCAATCCCAGGCACATCCTATCAGATTACTCTCCACAAAATCCGAGATCTTTGAGTTACGGACACGCGCTACGTGTCCTTTGACTCAATTCAGCCTACGAAGGGGTCCTAATCACCCAAGATCTCAGCAACAAAAAGATTCTCTCCCCTGCTGTATGTCAGCCCCTAAAAGCAGCATAAAGGATTCAACCAACAAATGATGGCACATCATCCATGCGCCTCCCGCAGCCTCAACTAAGTGGCGTCCCCACGTACAGGCGCATCCTACATATGTGCGCATGAGCAGCCAGCCTGCAAGCTATAAATAGAGGGATCATTTCCTTCTTCCACACACAGAAAGACATACCTAAGGACAGAGACCTACATACACACACAGTGAGAGAGGCAGATACAGACACTCAACGTCTTCTTCCTTTCCATAAGCTCCAGCACCCAGAGCAACTCAGACCTTCAGAGAACCGAGAACCGTCGTCATATCGTCAACGGAATCAACGCATTACCACTTGCTCCATCGATACAGGGACCCAGATAAACAAAAGTGTACTCCTAGGAATACATCTAAGTCCTACATTGTAATACTATTATGTTTGTAATTGAAATTTGTAATCAAAAGATTTTAATGGCAAATAAGCACGTGAAGACCCGCTCTTTTCCCGCCAGCTGTTGATTTGTTGGGATTTTGCTGCTGCAAATCTGGGTGGTTGAGACTTGGTCAGCCAGCCACGTGTCCTATCGCAGAATAGGAATCATTTTGAGCCGCATGAGTCTCTCAATTTTTGACCATGTGGGGCCGGATGAGATTCATGCGGCTATCTTCCTTAGCCCATATATAGCTTAAGGACTTTAAAGCCGCGTAGATTCTACATTTTAGGCCGCATAAAGCTCATGCGGTTTGGGTAGCAATCACCCTTGGCCGCATGAAGTTCGGAGACTTTAGGGCCGCATATGTTTGAGCCACATAAGGTTCATGCGGCTTGGGTAACACTCCTTCTGGCCGCATAAAAGCGTATGAACCGTGCTTTTGATGACGTCTCGCGTCTTATCTTTTTGTCAAAGTTTCAGAGCTGTCATTTTTGTAAGTTTTGACAGAACTTGTCAGCTTTATCAGACGAACTGATCCACTTGGCCGCATATCTTTCTTCTACGGCTCGAATCAGTCTAGTTGTCGACGGGCCGCATAAGGTGTTGAATTTGTCATACGGCTCTCCTTTATGCGGACATGTTTGGCCCAAAGTACATATGTGGCAAATTGTGATCCGCATGAACCCCATATTTTTCATGCTTCTACAAGACCCCCTTCAAAGTTTTCAAATTGCAAATTTGGAATATTTTGAACGAGAAGCATGGAGATATGTCAAGACGCAGGGAGTCTTCAAGTCGCAGAAAATTTTTTCGAGCCGCAGAGAAATCTTCGAGCCGTAAAGGGATTTTGAGCCGCAGAGAGAGACCATCTAGCCTGCCAGCAACTCAGAAACAATTTTCTGTCGGACGACTCGTAGGAGGTGAATCGTGATGGATGTTGTTGATGAAATGCCCAAAGAAACCACCCTGAAAGAAGTGATCCAAAATTGGATTTGACATAAAGTTTTTGGGTATGTCCGACCAAAGATTAATAACTTTCTCTTGCTATTTTCTCTTTTTGGTCTTCTTAGATTTATTGATTATGAAATTTTTATAGCAGCACCTTCAGATACGGGCAGGCCATCTGTACGATCAGTCTTCTAATAGGTCCGCTTAGCCCGAATGCCCTAGAAGGAACCTCCGCAATATCCTTCTCGGGTACAGATTCTATCATCGATGCCTTTGGAGCTCCCGACGGATTTCGTACCAAAACTCCCCGCTCAAAGCTTACTAGGACTCACATACACACCCCCACACACTAATTGACATAGCGAATTCTTTCCCCTCCGATTTGGGGAATAGTGAATGACTCTTCTCACACCCCCCATAAGGGCCCATCCCTACTAATGAATAGGGGTCTGAGTTCGCTTGTGAAACAGCTTCTACTGAAGCTTATGCGTCTGTTGATGTTGATGCAGTTCATTTTATATAGGACCTCATGGCCTTGCCCCACAAGTACCCAACCTTCCTTTTGCTCTTCCATCGGTTTGGCTCCACGAACGTGCCACCTAGAAGCCCGAGAAAACTAAGACAGATGAGGTGGAACCTACTAGAAAGACATGGTCAATTTATCCTGATTTAATGGTGTCACTGCTGCATTTAATTTTTTGATTCAATTTCGGATTTGTGTTCTTTTTTTTTAGATAAAGCCGACGGTTACTAGGGATAAAATCCCCAAACGTCATCATTATCTTTAATGATTTCAAGAATCGAAGTGACACTCTTCAGAAACTCTATAAATAGGGGTCATTTGAAGAGAGATCTTTCTCTTTCACCTTCTTCTCTTTCGTCTTCATCTTTCTGTCTCAATGGATCCAAAAGCTTCCAAGTCGACTGGTGCTGCGGCCAAAGGGAAGGGGCTTGCCTCTCCGTCGAGAGCGGCGGGCTCTCCTTCCATTCATTCCGACATGCACCCCTATTAAAGGTATGGACAGTGGGAAGATGACGACTGAAATTTTGAATAGCAATATCGCATATTTTATGCGTAGGCCTGTGCTATATCGCTTTCTGTGCTTTAAGCCTAGTCGATGCATGCCATTTCTCAGTTGGACCGCATGTGTTCTGTATGATAGGGCCACGTGGGTTGAACCGCATAAGTACTGTATATTTGAACCTAAACCGCATAAGTCATCCAGGACTGATCCGTATGAATACTTCATAACTGTACCGCATAAGTGCCTCCTGACTGAGCCACATGGGTGTCTCATGTTTTGGGCCGTAGGAGTACTTCATGACTAAGTCGCATGAGCATTTCATGACTGAGCCGCATGAACCCCCTAAGTGCCTCATGACTGAGCCGTATGAACACTTCATGACTGAGCCGCATGAGCACTTCATGACTGAGCCGCATGAACCCCCGACGTGCCTCATGACTGAGCCGTATATGCACTTCATGATTGAGCCGCATAAGTGCCTCATGAGTGAGCCGTATGAACACTTCATGACTGAGCCGCATAAGCACTGTATGACCGAGCCGCATGTGTTGGGCCGTCCGTGTATCCCTCATAACTAGGCCGCATAAGTTCTGTATGGCTAGGCCGCATAGCTGAAGGATGAACCTTTTTTTATTTCTTCTTTTGTCCTTTGCAGTGACCTTGCCCACAGCTCCATCGGGGGAGCTCCTGATAGGATATGCCCAATCTGTGTTGGGTGTGAGTTTTGACCAGATAGTCGAACATGTGTCGACTTAGATCACCCGAAATTAGCATGAAGACTAGCTGAGGGAGATCAGAAGCCAGTCCTTCTTTTTTTTACTTAGCATGATGAACTCCGGGCAACTGAATGGCTTTCATCTGAAGCCTATGTTTCTATTTGGGGATGCCCTGACTATTTATGACCCGGGCATAATAGAGACGTTTGAGAGCTGGGACTTCTATTTTCAGGAGGAAGTAATTCACATACCCTTAATGGAGCGCCACTTCCCTCTATTCGGTTTCAATATGGTACCTTTTAAGAGGAAGATGTTGGGTTCTCTAACTCTGGATCAACGGGGGATCTTTTAGGCCATATCCGTTTTAATAACCCTACGAGGTCAGTGGTCACGGCAAAGGAAACAATGAGCTACTCCGTCATTGGGCTGGCTCATGGCAGTCTCATCAACGAACTGAAGCCTAATATGCTATTCTCTGAGGCATATACCTTTTTGAATCAGATTGCTCACAAAGGGTCATACCCTGCAGGGAGATTGTCGTTACTGAACTGGCAGCATCGTTCCCCTCCATGGGTTAATCTAACTTCTTGGATCCTGGTGGAGTATGAGGACATCCTACGATGGATTGGCCTTTATTACGCCATTAGGGGTTCCAGCTACGGCTTGTTTATGAACCCGAAATTATTTATGGCATTGCTTGAGATGTACAACTGTCGGACGGGAACCTTCTTTACTCCAGGTGGAGAGATTTGGCTTGCTCTTCATGAGATGCACGGTGTATCCAAATTTCCCTGGGGCGATGAAGCTTATGAGGAGTATACCCCGACAAACAAAAAACTTGAGGAACTAGAGCAGCGGTATCCCGGATTTCTAGTTGTATATCAGGAAGTGCTATGCCACCATAGCACCTATCAAAAAAATATCCAAGAAAAAGGATGATAGTTCGGAAGGGAACCTTCCCCATACCAAGGCTTGGATTGGCTATCTATTTAGCCTTAGCGCGTCCGGTCGGGTTGCTGTTAGGATTCCCCAATCTTTGGAGCAAGTGGATGCTCAGGTGCAAAGCACAAAGAGGGCCCGTGCTGCTAGTGACAGATTTGGGAGCCTGAGCGACACTTTTAGCAATTTTTATCATGATACTCAGCCTTTGTCTGCTAAGGCCATCTTGGCCGGATACTTGATGATATGGTTGAGGGTTTGCGTTGTTTAGGCGGGCTCTGGTGCGATTGAGAGGATTAGCCGTAACCGAATCCTTCCGGCGGTAAAACTGGTCTTTGGGGGCAAGTTGGCTCTGCTTCCTGCTATGGTATGCAGCATCCATAGGGGTCTTCGTACTTTTACGTCGAAAGTCATCGCTCGTGATCTTACCAAACCCTTCAATAGAATCGAGCTGTCGTATCATTATTTAATGGGGTGGTTGTTGATGCATTGCCCCTCTCTGATACGACTCGGTCCGGAGGGCAATGTGACAAGTGACGATGCCTTCATCTACCACTATCGCGACATGCCCTAGAACTGTACCAGCTTTCTCGATTGCCGAGCCGCTCTCGCACGGGTGGATAGATACTCTTTTTTTGTGACAGTTCCATCTTTCACTAAAGAGGAGATGGGACGTGTTCACCTTGATAGTACTGTTGCGCCCCAGACTTTGTCTGAAAAATTATTTCGCTGGTTGCAGAGTAACCGTCCCTCCCATCTGGTGTACCACAACCGCAATGTTGTATACCTAGAGCCATACCTACCTAGCCGGTATTCTCAGTAATTCAGGTATAGCCAATTATATTTGGATAGCCCTAACCCTTGCCTGGGTTTCGAGGGGAGTGTCTTGGATGGTATCCAGGCCTGGCACTATTATTCGGCGATCCATACCCAGGCCAGCTTCATCCTACCTGACGCCGAGACTTTGGGGCATATTGCATATATGGTGGCCCTTCGTCACATATGTGTGAATGCGCATCCCAACGACTTTGATCCCCGTACCAGTTTTATTGTAGGGTGCAAAATTGGAGAAGCGACCGAGGGATTCCCGTAAAAGGACGAGGAAGGGAATGTGGAAAGTTTTCGATTCTGATTCTGACAGCACGGAAGAGGAGGAAGATAACTCTAAAGATCTCCACTCCTCTGCAAGTCCTTTGGCTATGCGTGTGCCTTCCCCTGTGTCGAATCCTCCGTCTACACGAAGCAGGCCTGAACCTCTTGTCGCTGATAGACCTCGTCCCCAGCAGAGTCTCCATCGTGTTTGCCATTAAAAATCAAAGACAAGTATTATAGAAACACTGAAATTGAGTTCAAACTCGCTTGTACAAAGAAAAGCCTAAAAAAATCCTAGGAAACAATCTAAGTACAATTGTTTAGTTTTGGATTCTGGGGGGTTATGGTGGAGGGTCGGAAAGTGTATCAACGCTGCCTTACTTCGTGGACTCTCTGACGCAGTCTTTAGCTCTTGAAGAATTTCTCTCTTGAAGGTTGCCAGCCTTTTGCAGGGGTGTGGCACCCTGCTATTTATAATGGTATGTACTTTGAGCCGCATAGATGGCCTGTGGCCACGTGGCTAATCAGCACATGAAGACTCGCTCTTTGGCCTCCAGCTGTTGATTTGTTGGAATTTTGCTGCTACAAATCTGGGTGGTTGAGACTTGGTCAGCCTGCCACGTGTCCTATCGCATGATAGGAATCATTTTGAGCCGCATGAGTCTCTCAGTTTTCGACCATGTGGGGCCGTATGAGACTCATGCAGCTATCTTCCTTAGCCCGCATATAGCTTAAGGACTTTTAAGCCACATAGATTCTGCATTTTGGGCCGCATAAAGCTAATGCGGTTTGGGTTACAGTCATCCTTGGCCGCATGAAGTTCGAAGACTTTGGGGTCGCATATGTTTGAGCCGTATAAGGTTCATGCGGCTTGGGTAACACTCATTCTGGCCGCATGAAAGTACATAAACCCTGCTTTTGTTGACGTCTCACGTCTTATCTTTTTGTCAGAGTGTCAGAGCTGTTATTTTTGTAAGTTTTGACAGAACTAGTCAGCTTTATCAAACGAAATGATCCACTTGGCCGCATATCTTTCTTCTGCGGCTCGAATCAGTCTGGTTGTCGACGGGTCACATAAGGTGTTGAATTTGTCATGCGGCTCTCCTTTATGCGGACCTGTTTGGCCCAAAGTACATACACGACAAATTATGATCCGCATGAACCCCATATTTTTCGTGCTTCTACACTTTCCTCTTCTTAGGAGGATTGGGAAGAGCAGACTCATCTTTTGTGTCCTCCTTTGGAGGCATTGTCGGCTCCCTAAGGGTAGCCTCGGTTGTGGTACTGTGGCTCGCTTCACGGCTGGAGCAGCACTCTCCTTCTTACGGCCCTTCGGCACCTTTTGGGCATGTTTCACAGAAGGGGGACAAACTGAGTCCCCAATATCAAGCTATGTTTACGATCATACCAAGGATGAAAATTATTGATCTGAACATAAAACTTGACGGCAGCATAGCACAGATGGGTCTCGGGCTTATCCATGGGCAGAGTGAAGATTGCCCCCTTGCATCCGGCATTGTAATATATCCAGGCACGCGTCCGTCAATTAAGTTTCCTATTGACTCCAAGTGCGGGCTAGCATTTCCCAAAAGGAGTTGGCTGTAGCCAAACTGCCGCACGAAATAACTCGGCAGGTATGGCTCCAGATAGGCATGGTTTCTGTTTTTGAGCACCAGATGTGACGGTTAATAGACTGAAGCCAGTGAAACGCCCCAGCAGTCAAGCTAGTGGCATGAACTTCCTCATCCACTAAGGTATCTCCTGCACTACCGCTGCTGGACAGAGGGGATACCCTGAAGAACTCGTAGTTCTGCAAGAAGCTTAAAGCCCTTCTGTAAGCGGGTATACCAGTGACGGCCCAATCCGCATCACGGAATCTACGAAGAAAGGCGTCTCCTGCCAAGGAGTCCGTCGTCGGCCCAGCGTTCATCAGGGTAGGGCAGTGCAGTAGCAGCCACCCCATCAAGAAATGATACGAAAGTTCGGTCCGGGCGAAGTTGGCTCTGCCGTCAGGAGTCACCGCATTTCCAACAAAGTCCCGTAGACCCCATTCAGTGGCGCAGACCATCACGGGAAGTAAGGCAAGACGGTATCCGAATGCCAGCTTCACAGCCGAAAGTATTATGCTCCGGCTCATCCTCTCAATAGTCCCTGAACCCCCAGGGACTATACAGTCACGAAGCCAGATCATCAAGAAAGCTGCCAACAAGGCTTTCTCCGACAACGGATATTCAGCTTGACGGAAGTAGTGGCCGATCGGGGACTTTCCCTCAGGATCATCACTATCCTCAGTATTCTTCGTATCTTAATCTGCCATCCGGGCTCCTATCATGGACTTGGTCATAGGTTTTAAAATCGAAAAGGAAGCTGGATCCTCTCATTCTCCTTGAACGAAGATGTAGCCCATCCAAGCTCTTGTGTGGGGATTGGCCCCCTCGGTCCTTCTTTTTTTGTTGATCCTATGGCAGATGAGGAGGTGGCAGAGTAACTCCTTGTATACATCAATCATTTCGGAGTTCTCATTCTCCAGGTCTCGGAGCTCTTCATCACAAGGCACGTACTCTTTATACGACTCTGTGCCCCAAGGAAGCTTCGACACTTCCTGTATTTCGTGGAGAACCAAACCCATCTCCCCCCGGAGTAAAAAGAAGTACAAGTATGAAGGTTGTACAACTCCTCCAAAGAGACAAACATTGGCCAGTTGACCTTTACGCCATATTGGGTGTCCCTAATGGCATAAAAAAGGCCAGCAGTCTTCAGGATGGCTTCATACGTGGAAAGCACCCAGTCAGTGAGGTTGCTCCAGAATAAAATTGGATACCTCCAGCCTTCCATCTGCATCTTTCCTTATGGGATACAACACGTCCCCTGACAACATCAGATTGCAAAGTGTGTCGACAGCATAATGGTGAAGGTCAGTCGGGATGTCGTTTATTACGGCACCAGGTTGCAGCCCCCTCGTAGAGTAAGATGTAGAGCCCATGACACAATTGAAAGTGTCCTTCTTTCGATCTTCCGAGTCGAACTGTATTCTTCCAAAGACGACCCCGAAAAGCTCAGGGGTTAACTCCTATTTTATCTGTCGCCGCACGGCTAAGACAGTGAACGCAGACAAAGGATACTGGCGCTCCATCGACGGTAGCCATATTATCTGATTGTTCAGCCTGACCACCAGTGGGTTTCTCAAGCAAGAAGTACGGCTTCTTGAATCGACGTGCCCTTCTAAGCAGGAGCTTCTCATCGTTAATCATCTGCTTCAAGAAAGTCTTGTCCTGTTCAAGTATGGCGAGCGTCTGTTCCGTAGGCTGGTTATGACTGATCTTGTCTTGGACCTTGCTGACCATGTTGGTTATGAGACTTGTGCCGAGGACGTGACAAGCAGAGCCGAAAGGGATTCCATCAAGATCTGGGACAAACATGTTAACTGCAAAGACAGAAGAGAAAGTCAGAATCAGAATCTGCAGAAAAAGTACTGGAGGAATCTTATGCGCCCAAAGGGTTATGCGCCCAAAACAGCATGTGGGCGCATAACATACAGCAGCATGCGAAACATGCAGCAGCATGTAGGCACATAACATACAACAGCATGTGGGCGCATAACACACCACAGTGTGGGCACATATGAATGCTCACAGAAATATGTTGCCTTGGGCACATGCGCCCAAGCAGAGGAATAGTCTCAGCGTCGCAAATTAACGCTCAAGACTTTGTTTTGAGGCGTAGCCTCACCCAGGATCGGGTCTTAGACTTTCGAGGAAACTGTCGCAGGAGGAGAGCCACTCGGTGCAGCCCCCTTGCCTTTCGCAGGTCTCTTGGCGGCCTTGGGAGACATGGTTCGTGCAGAGAAGAGATGAAAAGTCTTTTTGAAAGTTCTGAAGGAAAAGAGAGTATTGAATTTTCTCTCTCCAAAAGCCTATTTATAGGCATGGGCCATACACTATGCGCCTACTACTCCCGTGCACCTATGCACCCACTACATACTATGCGCCCATTACGACTTATGCGCTCACATGAAGACCAAGTCTCTTGCATATTGTGTGACTGCCACTTGCTGACATGGACAACGCATGAAGGATGGACCTCCTCAAATTCCACCCCGATGAATCTGTCAGTTCAGATTTTTGAGGAAGATCTCAACAGCCATCTCTCTGACAGACTGGCCAAACTCTATGCGCCCAAAGGGAGAGCAATGTTATGCACCCACTGTATCACGAGAAGACGGTCCATGCTTCTTTTAAAGTATTTCGAACTCGTTCAAGTATCAAAAACTTTGAATGGGATCTTGTAGAAGCATGAAAATATCAGCAAACTTGACAACTATACGCCCAAGCCAGAGAAGTCATATGCGCCCAAGCCAGAATAGTTATATGCGCCCAAGTCACCAATGAAGTCATACGCGCCCAAGTCACCAGAGCGAGCTATGCGTCCATGCGCTCACTCTAGGCTCCTCCAGAAGGGGGCGCATAGCCCTGTTTCAGACTATGCGCCCAAGTCAAAACCGCCCCCGACTCAGTCAAACCCACGATCAATCATGCACTGAAGCATACGGCCACGTCAGTCTCCATGAGCAGTCATGCACCGAAGCATGCGGCCACGTCAACACCACGATCAACTCACGATCACGCAATCTGCATGCGTCTACACCCTATGCGCCCAAAGCAGGACCATGCGCCCACATGAAAACTGGTATATTTTCTCATATGGGCGCATAACATCATTCCAGCATGGAAACGACTATAAAAAGGGGTCTCATACCTCTTCAAAGCACAAAACTGAGAGCATTTTCGAGAGCCAAATTGCTGCACTTCTTGCCAGTGAGCCGAGAGTTAGCAATTTTCTTAGGTTTTCTCCTACTTTTGTAATCGGAGTGTCAACGGAGTAAAGGAGCAACTGCCGCTCAATCTCCATCGTCCCATTTCCCAGAATTCTTTTTGTACTCGGGGATCCTCAGCGCAGGATCTCTCAGAGGTACTCGATTTATGGTGCCTTGCGCCAATAAGAAAAGACAACGTTTCTTTTTCTTTTTGTGTGTGTCGACAGATACAATTTCAAAATTATCCACAAAGAAGTTGGTACGCGGCTTACTGGACATATCATTCAAGAAGGATATGGTATGTAGCGAATGTGAAAAGAACAAAGCTACCCGATCCGTCTTTAAATCCAAGAATACTGTAAGTACCACTAGACCCCTACAATTATTGCATATGGATTTATTTGGACCTAGTAAAATTGCTAGTCTAGATGGTAAGTTATATGCATTTGTCATTGTAGATGATTTCCCTATATACAGGTGGGTATATTTTCTTGCACATGCTTTGTCAAAATTTGTCACCTTTTGCAAGAAAGTACAGAATGAAAAAGGTTTCATGATTACTCGCATTCGTAGTAATCATGGCGGCGAATTTGAGAATGCGGTGTTCAAGCAATTATGTGACACATATGGTTATTTGCATGAGTTTTCCTGCCCCAGTACTCCACAACAAAATGGAGTTGTGGAACGTAAGAACATGACACTATCTGAAATGGCTAGAGTAATGTTGAACCAGTTTAGTCTACCTAAATACTTTTGGGCTAAAGCTGTCAATACAGCGTGCTATGTTCTCAATAGGGTTCTAATTCAACCTATATTGAAGAAGTCTTCCAATGAGTTATGGTTTGATTGAACACCCATTGTTTCATATTTCAAGATATTTGGTTGTAAATGCTTTATTCTTAATACTAAAGACAACCTGAGTAAATTTGATGAAAAGGCCGATGAAGGTATCTTTTTAGGTTATACGGCAAAAAGCAAAGGGTATATAGTCTTCAATAAGAGAACCATGATCATCGAAGAATCAATTAATGTCAAGTTTGATGAACTAAATCAACATTCAGTCAATGACGATGATGAAGACTTAAGTACACCAAGTACAGCTACTGCAAAACCTTCACACAAAGATGCAGAACCTTCACACCAAGCACCAGATGAGTTTTCAAGCAAATCACATACAGAGCCAGAAGCCGGAACCAAAAATCCTGAGGATATGCCAAAAGAGATGAGATTCTTAAAAAATCATCCAAAGGATTTGGTAATTGGTGAGATTACCAAGGGTGTAAGTACTCGTTCCTCTAATAAAGATATAGCTTCCTGTGTTGCTTTTATCTCACAGCTTGAACCCAAAAATATTGAAGAAGCATGTAGTGATAATTTTTGGTTAGATGCTATGCAAGAGAAATTAAACCAATTCGAACGGAATCAAGTTTGGGAACTTGTTCCCAAGCACATTGATCATCCGGTCATTGGCACCCGTTGGGTATTCTGAAATAAATTGAATGAGAATGGTTTAGTGACTCGTAATAAGGCTCGACTCATAGCTCAAGAATACAATCAAGAAGAAGGTATCGACTACAATTAGACTTATGCCCCAGTTACGATATTAGAATCCATTTGCATGTTATGTGCAGTTGCATGTTTTCATAATTTTAAATTATTTCAAATGGATGTTAAAAGCGCATTTTAAATGGTTTTATAAAAGAAGAATTTTATGTAGCTCAACCTCCAGGTTTTACTGATTTGAAAAATCCTGATTATGTTTTAGAAGTTGAAGAAAGCCTTATACGGTTTGAAACAAGCCCCTCATGCTTGGTACGATCGTCTAAGCTCTTTTCTACTTGACAACGATTTTTCAAAGGAAAAGGTTGACACTATACTGTTTATAAAATCTTTGAATAGCAATCTTCTTTTGATTCAAATCTATGTAGATGATATTATTTTTGGATCCACTGATGAATCTCCTTGCCAAGAATTTGTAAAGTGTATGCAAAATGAATTTGAGATGAGCATGATGGGAGAGCTGAAATTCTTTCTCGGACTGCAAATCAAACAAACCAACAATGGAACGTTCATAAATCAAGCAAAGTACACAAAAGATTTATTAAAGAAGTTCGACCTGGAAGCAGTCAAACCACTTAGCACTCTAATGGCAACTTAAACCAAGCTTGATAGTGATGAACAAGGCAAACCCATCGACATACGTAAGTATCGAGGTATGATCGGTAGCTTACTGTACTTAACTGCTAGTCGACCTAATATTATGTTTAGTGTTTGCTTGTGTGCACGTTTTCAAGCCAATCCTAAGGAATCACATATGTGTGCAGTTAAGCGTATATTTCGATACCTTAGAGGCACTTCTTCTGTCGGCTTATGGTATCCTAAAATCACATCATTTGACCTAATCGGTTATTCTGATGCTGATTTTGCTGGATGCAAAGTAGATAGAAAAAGTACCAGCGACACATGTTATTTCCTAGGAAAAGTCATAGTCTCTTGGTTTAGCAGGAAGCAAATTTCTGTCGCATTATCAACAATTGATGCCGAGTATATCATCGTAGGACGTTGTTGTGCAAAAATTTTGTGGATGAAGCAAACTTTAGAAGACTTTGGCTTACACTTCACACACATACACATTTTTTGTGATAACACTAGTTCTATTAATTTGACTAAGAATCCAGTATATCATTCTTGTACTAAGCATATCAAGATTTGACATCATTTTCTTAGAGATGATCAACAAAATGGAGATATAGACCTTGTATACATAGACAAACAGAATCAATTGGCTGACATTTTCACAAAACCTCTAGCGGAAGATCGTTTCAATTATTTACGTCAAGAATGAGGAATTTAAGATGTCAATAATATTAATTAATTTTGTTTTATTAATTAATTTTTTTAATACTCAATAACTGTTTTCGAGACAAGCCTACAAAGAGTCTGTCTGTCACTACGACTACGGTCGATGCGAAGCGGTACTTAATTGTTCCCCGGTGAACTCCCGTTAGCTGGGACATTACTCTTACAGCTAATCAGAAACAGTCGCTGAGTAACAAAATTTAATTAATAAAATAATATTAATTATATTATTTAAAGTTTAAAATTACTAAACTTTGAATTAAATATTTGAAATGAATTATTGAAAAGGATGTGGCCTAAATTTTTTTAAAAACCCAGGAGAACCCTAGGCGAATTCGGCCCGAGTTCGGTCCGACTTCGACCAGAGTTATGTTGGTGATGTGCTCTTTTAAGCCAGAACCCGAGGCCCCCTCCTCTTCATCTCTTCCAAACTTTATCAAAATAGTAGCAGCAGCAGCCCGAAGTACCCCAAACCCTAGTTCTTCTCCACCTTATTGCTTCTAATCCACATGGAGAAATCAATCCAAACTTTGGATTTGTGCAAAGAATTTGTTCCTCTACAACATACTTGAATTTCAGAAGGTATAACTCCTTCTTTCCTCCACTTTCAATTTCGTAGGGTTATCTAGTTTTGGGAAAGAATGCCTAAGGGATTCAATCCTTCCAAGAGGAAGAAGACTAATGCCAGTGAAGAGGCATCATCTTCAGATTCGAATACGGATTCCCTCTTTTCCTCGGTCCAATCGGGTGACGGCGTGTCTGATGAGTTTTACTTCAAAACTCATGACCAAGCATTGCTATGGTATGCCAATTTTGCCATGCGTCACATATGCATCGGCACTCTGATCAAATGGACTGTGTTTTCCGATCACCGTCCTTTGTTTGAGGCATTAGGGTTACATCGTCTCGTTACCCATAAATTCCCTATAACTACTAATGTCCTTCGATTATTTTACTGTAACTTCGTGTTAGACACATTTACCGCAAGAACTCGTGTTGGCGAGTTTGATATCGAGTTCGATGATGTGTTGCTAGTAAAAATACTTGGTATTCCAAATGAAGGTGCCCTGCTCGATGACATCACCGACGTCGACTTTCCCAAAGGCACGACTCTTGTTAGTTTCAAGAATGAGATTTGTGTGCCAGCACGTGCTCGTCCTGGAAATTTCAAGGACAATAACTTGAACTTGTTTAACTACGAGTTACATCGCATTATCGATTCCACTATTCTTCTAAAATCCACTTCGAAAGATGATGTCATTGCACTTGAGCTATCTATCCTCTATCACATTCTTAAGGGGATTCCTTTTTCTGCCCCCTAAGACTATCATCTAGATGATAGGAAGACGGAAGAGACCGCAATCTTTCCTATGTGATGTTTATCCCTTGCATCTTTCAGTAATTTGATATTGATTTATCCACTTGCGCTCGGGACCCTGAGCCCAAGTATCTTCATCTTTCACGTTGCAGCACTGTCGCTACTCCTGCACCTCATACTCCTGCTCCTACTGCCCCTGTTCTCCTCAGACCTACCCTATGACTTTTGAGGGTTTTTATCAGCACCTCTCGGACATGCAGACGTTCATTGTTGACACTTCCAGGGAACATGAGTTCCGTGATGTGACTCGGTTCCAGGCTCTTGCCAACTCATTTGCTGACCTCATATTTGTCCAGACTGGTTATTCTGCCAGTTCTCTTCCTAGAGACCCTGCTGTATCTGGTTATCACATTGAAGATGAGGCGTTACACTCTCTGTTCTAGCCCAATAATGCTTATGATTGGTACCGTGGTCCTGGAGCTACTCCACATTCTTTTGGAGCTGGTCCTTCTGGACATGCAGCTGGTCCTTCTGGACATGTTGGTCGTGTTGGGACTACTGCTGATGATGATGATGAGGATGAGATGTGATTTAGTCATCCTTGTCTAGTTGTCGTACTATTGAGAGTGTTTTTATTGTCTTTGTTTACTTGAAAATGCTCCGACATTCCAAGCTAGTATCAGTACTTTTATTTGTGCTAGTTTTAGAACTTTTGGTGACATTTTTTGTGATGATTGTCTGTTAAACATCGTTTTCTATTCTCTACTTTAGAGATTTATTTCAGTTTAGTTCTATTTAGCATATCTTGTTATAGCACTCTTTATTATGCTTTGACACCAACTGCCTGTGAAATTTTTTTTATATACCATGCCTGTGAATACTTTTAACTGCCTGTGATACATATTTCATATATCTTTTTGTTATGTTTCTTTACTGATAGTTGCTTATGCATATATTGCAGGGGAGTTTTCTCTTTTGCAAATATTTTGCTAAGTGACAACGGGGGAGAAATAAGATATAACATCTTCTCTTGTAAGAATACATGATATGAGCAATTTACAGGAACAACTTTTTCGGTACAATTTGTTTTGATAAAGACCAAAGATGTTATATCGGTCAAGGTTTGTCAATTATCAAAATGGGGAAGATTGTTGGCCCAATAGTCATGGTCAAACCTGATTTTAATAATTGATCAAACTCTGTCTCGATATACGGATGTTTACTAAAGATAATTTGGTGATCAAGATCGGATATCTACTCAATTCAAGATCGAAGTTGTGTTTGCCACTCGAGTCTGTATTTCTTTATGCAATGTATTTTTCAGTTTTATTGAGTCTAGAATTACATTGTACACCGAGTCGTACTGGCAAATAGGCTATCCAAAAATGTTTTCAAAAATGACCTATGTTTCGAAAAACATCCCTTATTTTCAAAAGCTTCTAAAGGATTTCAAAAAGCCCGAAAATCATTTTTGAAAAATCCTGACCAACCCTGACAAAACTCGGCCCGAGTTCGGCCAAAGTTCGGTTAGTGACCGTTTGATTTTCGAACGTTTGAAAACTTGGTTTCCCTTCAGTAGCGGATTTTTCTCATAGAGTTCTGTCCGAATTCTGCCCGAATTCTGCCAGAGTTCTGCCTTTAGAAAAACTATAAATAGAGAAGAATTTTGATCATTTCAATCACTCATTCACTTTCATCTCTTCTCTTCTTATCTTACGTTTCTATTCCAAAGAGTTCTAAAAAGCTTTCATTTTCAAATTCTAAGCCAGTTACAATTCTCTCAATTTGCCGATATGGTGCGGTCTAGAAGATTCCAGAGAAATTGTAATCAGAAGCTTGATTGAAGAAAGACTCTTCAAAATTGAAGTTGGTCGAGTTCTTCGTATCAGAGCTCATGTCTGTAGAAGTTGCAAGGACTTCGTATGAAAATTTGCCGAATTTTTCAATAGTGGATTCAACTGAAAGCTAGAGTTCTTCCGACTGGACTAGTCCTCACGAGAGAAAAACCAGTATACATCGTTGTGTTTGCGTTTGCCTTCTGATCTCATTTCTTTTATAGTTATTGTTTTGTGATTATTGATTTAATTCCCTGATCTTACTGCTAACAAATTTTTAATTAGCAATATTCCGCTTCCTACTCTATTCAACCCCACCCGCTCTAGAGTATTCTGCTTTACGACTTCATTTCTACCGACTGGACAAGCTGACTGGGCTACTGATTGTATAATTAATTATTTTAATTGTAGAAATTTATTAAAAATTCATTTTAACTCCAAATAAATCCAGAAAAATCCCAAAAAATCCAAAAATTTTGTAAAAATTCTAGAAACTATATCTAGGTGTCTATAGCCTACATAAATGGTTTAATCTCAAAATCACTTTGTGTGACCCCAGAGTAAATCCTAAAAGCTTACAGAAAGTTAATATCTATAGGTTTTATTTATTTAAAAATTGCCAAAAATTCTAAAAAATCCAGAAAACCTGAGAAAATTATAGAAAATATTTTTAACTATCTAGAACTTAAATAAAAATATTTAATCAAAAAATACCGCTATGTGACCCTACAGAAATTTCTGAAAGCTTATAAAAATAAGAATTTAATAGATTAAAATAGTCTAAAAATTACCAAAAATTCTAAAAAAATTTGAAAATAATAAATTAAACTGTTTGGTGCTATCTAGGGACCTTTGTTGAAGTAGCGTGTAGGCAACTCTAGAGGAGGGTGAATAGAGTTTGTGTCTATAATGACCAATTAAAATTAACTATATGTTAAGTCCAGAAAACAACTACTACGAGAATATATAATCAGAGAATAATAATGCAAAAAGTGTTTAGAAAAACAAACGCAAAAATAGCGATATATCCTGGTATCCCTCGTGGAGGACTAGTCCAAGCCCGAGAACTCTTACTCGGAGTTAAAATCCACTATTTCTGAAATAGGGTACATATGTGCCTTAAGTCCGAAGAGCACGCCAACTTCTTATAGACATGAGCCTTAAATCCGAAGCGCTCGAATACTTTCAACTTCGCAGATGCGTAACTTAGAATTTTCCAAGTGACTTCTTTTCAACTCTTGCACAGAACTTCAAGCTGAATCGCACTGAGCACATTGGGGCCAGAATGTTTTATGGCTAGAGAATTTGGAAAGTAAGGCTTAGAGCATATAAGACTTAGAAGATTGAAAGCTTGAGAGTAACAGATGATTTGAAATGAGAAGAATCAAGCTTTATTTATAATAGGCATGAGAGGTAGAGTTCGGCCAGAGTTCTGTCCCAAAATATTTAAAAATTCGAACATTGGACAGCTCGCAGCAAGGTGGCCCTAAAAATTATGTTGCTGATTTTAAGGAGGCCAAGTTCGGCCTGAGTTCTGTCTTTAGACCGAGTTCGGTCTGAGTTTGGTCTGTCTCAGACCAGAAGCCTTATATGGGTGAGGATGATTTGGTTTGGTTCAGGAATTGGTTTGTTTGTATGGTGGAGCTTGAAGAAATATATCTAGGGGTTAAGATGACACAGTGTGACTCAACGTACATATTTTTTTAGACTCAATAAATCAAAAATTACAGACTGAGAACAAATTATATTTGCAATGTAACAACTTGTAGATGATGTCTGTCTTGAACTTGATGTGTTATATTGGTTCATAGGTGTTGTTCTGTTTTGAACTTGATGTGTCGTATTGGATCATATCAGATATCAGGTGTTAATTATCTAAATCAGGTTGACTGCGATCTAGTTTGGGTCAACAATCTCTCCCATTTTGATAATTGACAAAATAATATTTGTATGTCTCAATATCCATATCTGGACACATGATGAAGAGAGAAGATCTTTTGCAAGTATGAAATGGCTCCCCCGCAAATGAATATTTTCGTCCAAGTGCATAAGATTTATCCAAGCACAGCAGATCGATACAATTCATCTATAATATCACATCTCAATACAATATCACATAGTATGCTATTTTTCACCCCGTTTGTCATTTAGCAAAATAGTGCATAGCGCCCCCGTAAATGGATATAAAAATAAACAAAGTGAAAGATCAAATACACAACATAACCATAACCAAACTTAACAGTAAAACTAGCAGTTTGATAACCCAGTAGGTGAAACATACAGTTTGTTGAAACGTACATAAACTACATAGTGCATGAAATAAAACTAAAGAGCAGAAACATAACCAGAGTGCATCAGCAGCATCATAAAGTAGTAAACCACAGCCATCATGGAGCAGGAGGACGGGTGGACTGGCAGAACCCAATAGATCGCTGGCAGAGCGATAAGAGTCGACAAAAGCAGCACTAGGATCTAGATACCTCATGGTCCAAGGGTCATCAATCCGTGGCCTTCATGAGAAGGGTCCCGACCCGTAGGAAAAGGCATAGTGGGATGCCTTGCCAGGATATCATGAATAGTATTGCTAATGGTGGCCATCTGAAGGGTGGTCCGATAATCCAGCTGAGCATAACGACCGTCTTCCAACTGGAAGCGGTCGCACAACATGTCTCTGATAGAATCCAGGGTGGTGGATGGTTCAGGTTAAGGGGCATCAGAATTAGAAGATGCTTTCTCAGCAGGAACAGAAGGTAAAGGTGCATGAGCAGTCCTACGAGTCTTGAAAAGATAAACGGGAGCTCCTATGAACTGACAGTATTTTAAGGGAATGTTAAAGGCAGAAAAGATCATGGGTAGGTACACAGCATACACAAGTGCTCTAGGCTTATTTCTAGCATGAATCATCCAGTCCCTCATCGTGCATGAAAAGTTGAATGGGATAGTGAAATACAGATAAAACAGTACAGAAATTTTTAGGTAGGTAGGTTACTTCATCAGAAGTTTCGGCTTTTGGCATGATAGAAGAAAATATAATACGATAAAGTTCATAAAAGTGTTGGTTAAGGTATTTAGCACGAATTTTTCGAGGACGAAGGTTGGGTGCACACATCATGTCTTTAAAACTTTCTAAGGTGATACCATTAACAAACTTGAAGTCACGAGCATCGACAAGGCGTTCCCAAGTATTGGGTTCAGGGAGTTGCAAATACTCACCCAAGTCAAAATCATCGAACTCAATGTCAATACCAGCTACCCTAGAATAAATCTTAAGGTCATCATGAGTGAGATTGCAATAAAACATTTGTATGGCATTAAGATAAACTCTTGAAGAGGTAGATACTACATCAAGACAAAGGCCTTTAAAGTTAGAGTCAAATTCATCAAAGATGGTAAAATTAAGAGGATGTTTTGGCTCCACACTACGTGCACAAAAGTCAGTATACCATTCGTTAGAAGCGTCTAAGGAAACAAATATGTGTGCATTGTAGGTGTCGGCATTGGGAGGAAGAGGTGGATTAAATAAAGGGTGAGGAAGATCTACAATAGGAGGAGGATTTGATGAAGAAGCTTCACTTCTACTCTCTTTTTTCTCTAGAGAAGAGTCTAGGTGCCATGGAAAAATAATGAAAGTAGAGAGGGGAAGCTACAAGAAATATACCTCAACGAAAAGTAATGGAGATGAAAGAGAATCCTCAAAAAGCTTCAAATCTTGAGTTTGGAGGGGAGAGAGCACTAAAGTTGATAGATCTAGGGTTAGGCTTTTGAGAAAGGAGGATGGAGAGAGGTGGAAGATGAAGAGAGTGGTTCAAAATTCAGGTTTACATAAAGTAGGGTCGGCTGTAATAAGAAAAGAAAAAAGTGGGTGGTGATCAAGAAGATTGGACGGCCTACAATGGCTTAAGGTTCTGGAACCGACTAGACCGAGTTCGGCCTGAGTTCGGTCCATGTGGATCCAGAACTCCAGATAGTTTGAGCCAGCAGGAAACAATGATAATGACCGTAAGAAAGATAGTCTAAAATTGGAAAATAGTTGATTTTATTGTATGACATTTTCATCCAAGATTCCCAATTCTCGACGAAAAAAGTTGAAACGCTCTTCGGCAAGTGGTTTAGTGAAAAATCCTGCTAGCTAATTATCAGTGTCAATGAATTCTAGATTAATATCTCCTTGCAATTGATGATCTTTTAAAAAGTGGTGTCGTATTTCTATATGCTTAGTGCTTGAATAACAGACTATATTTTTAGTCAAATTAATAGCACTAGTATTATCACAAAATATAGAAATGTGCTAAAAAGATAAATAGTAGTCTGCTGGGGTTTGCTTCATCCACAAAATCTGAGTACAACAACGTCCTGTAGCTATGTATTCAGCTTCGATTGTAGATAGTGCGACAGAGTTTTGCTTCTTGCTAAACCAAGAGACTAAAGCTTTGCCTAATAAATGATACGTGCTACTGGTACTTTTACGGTCGACTTTGCATCCAGCAAAATCAGCATCCGAATAACCGATTAGGTCAAAGGATATGATTTTAGGATACCACAAGCCCACTATGATAGTGCCTTTAAAGTACCGAAAGATATGCTTAACTGCGCCCAAGTGTGATTCCTTAGGGTTGGCTTGATAACGAGCACATAGGCAAACACTAAACATTATATCAGAACGACTAGCAGTTAAATAGAGTAAACTACCAATCATATCTCGATACTTATGTTGGTCGATTGGTTTGCCGCTTTCATCAACTTCTAATTTCGTTGCTGTATCCATCAGAGTGCAGATTGGTTTGATGTTGTCAAGATCAAATTTTTTTCAGGATGTCCTTTATATACTTTGATTGACTGATGAAAATCCCTTGTGAGTTTTGTTTGACTTGCAATCCAAGAAAGTAGTTAAGTTCCCCATCATGCTCATCTCGAACTCATTCTGCATACACTTAGCAAATTATTGGCATAATGCCTCATTAGTAGACCGGAAGATAATGTCATCTACATAAATTTGCACTAAAGGAGTTGTGTCATCAATTGATTTTATAAAAAAGTGTCATGTCGATCTTTTCTTTTGAAAACCTTTTTCAAGTAAGAAAGTGCTTAGGCGTTCATACCAAGCGTGAGGGACTTGTTTAAGGCCATAAAGAGCTTTCTTAAGCTTGAAAATATGACCAGAAAATTTATAGTTTTCAAAACCAAGTGGTTGTTTTATGAAAACTTCTTCTTTAATAAAACCATTGAGAAAAGAACTTTTGACATCCATTTGAAAGAGTTTGAAGTTTTGAAAATTTGCAAATGCACAAAGTATGTGGATTGATTCAAGGCGTGCAACAGGAGCGTAAGTCTTATTATAGTCGATACCTTCCTCTTGTTTGTATCCTTGAGCTGCGAGACCTGCTTTGTTACGTGTGACTGAACCGTCCTCATTAACTTTGTTACGAAAGACCCATCGAGTACCAATGATCGAATGATCAGTAGATTTAGTAACAAGTTCCCAAACCTGATTTCTTTCGAATTGGTTGAGTTCTTATTGTATTGCAGATATCCAAAATTTATCAGAAAAAGCTTCTAAAACCCTTTTTAGGTTCTATTTGGGATATAAAAGCGGTGCTAGCTATAGAATCTCTAACAGATGAATGAGTATTTACTCCTCTTGATACCTCACCTATTACCAAGTTTTCTATATGTTCTGGTGTAAATCATAACTTTTTTGGTAAGCTTTCCAGAGAACTGGTTCCAGATGTTGTATCTGCAGGGGTAAAAGTTACTGGTTTGATATGTACATCATCATCGTCACCAGAAACAGCTGTTGCACTATTATTCTTATCAAAATTAACATTAGCAGATTCTTCAACAATCATGGAGTGCTTGTTGAACACTCTGTATCCTTTACTCTTGGAAGCATATCCAAGAAAAAATTTATTTGTCATCTTTGGCATCAAACTTGCCTAAGTTGTCTTTTGTATTCAGGATAAAGCAGCGACAACCGAACACTCTAAAATAAGAAATAGTTAGGGTTCTACCAAACCAAATTTCATAGGGAGTTTTCTTCGAAATAGTTCAAATCAAAACCCTATTCAAGACATGGCATGATGTACTTAAAGCTTCTGCCAAAATTATTTCGGAAGTGAAAACTAATTCAACGTGACTCTAGCCATATCGCCAAGAGTTCTATTCTTCCGCTCCATAATACCATTTTATTGGAAAGTTCTAGGACAAAAAATTCATGATTAAATCCATTTAAATCACAAAACTTTTTGAAATCAGAGTTTTCGAATTCGCCGCCATAATCACTTCGGATTCGAGTAATCGTGAAACCTTTTTTGTTTTGTAACTTTTAGCAAAAATTTCAAAAATAGAAATAGTATCACTTTTGTTTGAAAGAAAGAAAATCCAAGTAAAATGAAAAAAAATTATCAACAATCACAAAGGCGTAGAGTTTTCCATCAAGACTGGCTACTCTACTAGGACGAAACAAATCTATATGAAGAAGGTGCAAGGGTCTAGTAGTACTGATAGAGTTGATGGATTTAAATGAAGATTTTGTCGCCTTATTTTTCTCATATTCGACACATATTGTATCCTTTTTGAATGTGATATCCAGTAGTCCTCTTACTAGCTTCTTGGTTGAAAGTTTTGATATGGTATCCATGTTTGCATGTCCAAGATGCATATGCCATAGTAACCTTTCATCCTTATGAGCGTAGAGGCATTTTCCTGCATTGTTAGTATCTTTTGAGAGATAATATATATATATATATATATATATATATATATATATATATATATATATATATATATATATATATATATATATATAATCTTCCCTTATTCCTTCAAAAATGATGTCTCTAGATGATCTATCATATATAGAGCATTTATTTTTCCTAAAGTTAATATCATATCCATTGTTAGCAAGACGACTAATACTCAGCAAGTTATGCTTTAACTTTGTTACTAAACAGACATCTTTAATGACAGGAGAGGAAGGATTACCAATAGTACCGTTATTTATAATATAACCTTTTAGAGTATTGTCGAAGGATACATATACTTCCCTTTTCATCGATAGTGTTGCAAAAAGATTTACATTTTCAGTCATGTGTCGCGAGCACCCACTATCGAGAATCCATTTGCTTCTAGAAGATTAAGGAAGGTCCACCTACACCACGAATAGATGTGACCTTTGGTACCCAAATTCTTGAGGGTCCTGAAATGTTAGTCTTCGGTACCCATGCATACATGTTTAAATCAACTAATCTTTTAATTCTATATTGTGGTAAAGTGTGTCCATATTTACCACAGTAGTGACATGTAGCATGCATATTTGTGCTAGGAGTAGGATATAATGATGTCTATGTGTGGGTGATTGTCATGCTGCATGAAAATATGTATACATAAAAGCATATTTGTGTGCATCATGTGTATGTGTCTTTCTTATGTTGTGTACTCTTATGTTGGGCAGTCTTGTGTCTCGTGTATGTGTTGTGACCGTAAGACTGAGTTTGAGGTTGAATAACCTGTTTGCCCAGCCTGATCTCTAATCTTTTAGAGACAGTATATATTTCATCATATTTGGTAGTCAAAGTACTAATTCTTATAGCTGCATTATTGTACTTCTTTGTCTCTTCCGTAAGTTCTTTATTTAGTATGGTAAGATCATGTGTTTGTTTCTCAATACATGATTCAGTATCGTGTAAGCTTAATTTAAGTTTGGATAACTCCTCAGTGTTCTCTGTGAGTGGAGTGTCTCTAATATTATCAAGTAAGCACGATAGTCTACGAATCTCAGCTTTATGAGTCTTAATCTCATCCTTTGCATGTATTTATTTACTAAGTAATTTTTTATGATCTACAAGTAAATCACTGAAAGTATCTCCAAGTTCATCAAAAGTAAAGTCATCAAGTGGTTCATTTGTTACCTTGTCAGAAGTTGCCATTAGGCAGACATTTGCAGTATCTTGGGGAGTGTCCTTGTCTTCTTCTGAGTCACTGGCTTCACTTTCGTACCAAATGCTTGTGTTGGTATACTTTCGAGAGGATGGCTTCTTGTATGACTTTTCATATCGGCTCCATTTCTTTGCTGCAGGGCAATCTTTTTTGACATGTCCCATCTTCATACAACCGTAGCAGGTAGGCTTTTCATCGTCGTTTTTTTGTTGTTCATTCTTTCTTTAGTTGAATCGTATGAACTTCTTGAAGTTACGAGCCATGAGCGCTTGATCATCACCTTCGGAGTCATCATTGTCTGTTTCATCTAGAGCAGTCTTCCGATGATGAACTCTTAGAGCAATCTTTTTCCTTTGGAGCAGATTCTTCAAAGTCCTTGAGGTCGAGCTCATGCGTCATTACTTTGTCCATCAGAGTCTCCAGAGTCATGGTGGTGAGATCGTTACCTTCGATGATTGTTGTGGCTTTGGGGTTCCAGTTCTTTATTAGTCCCCTTAGCACCTTGCGTATCTTCTTATGGTTGGAGTAGTCCTTACTGAGGGATGATAGAGGGTTGACGATATCGAGGATTCTAGTGAACATCTGTGTGATCATCTCGTTGGGCTTCATCTTGAATGCCTCATACTCCTGTGTTAGCCGACTGATTTTTGATTCCTTGACTTGAATGGTTCCTTCATGAGTCACCTCCAGAAGCTTCCATACTTCGTGTGAAGTGGTACACATAGATACCCTGTTGAATTCAGTCCTGTCTATAGCACAGAAAAGAGCATTAATAGTCCTAGCATCTAGACTAGCTTATTTCTTTTCTGGATCCGTGTATTTGTCATGAGATTTCTCTATGAGGTTTCCATCAACTACAATTCTAGCAGGCTTCGTATCCTAAAAAGCGGAAGCGGATCATGATATTACCCTATATACAGTTTATCTTACAAGTATTCTTTCCTTTATTGTTGTTGTATATATCTCTTTTCCTAATATATACTTGATGCCTTTTTTTATACTTTACATATCACCTGCCTGTCGTTTACTTTACATACACTTTCATAGTGGTTTGTGTCAGTGCATGTTATGTACCATTACCTATTTTCCCTCCCTCAATCATTAGTATGTACTGTGCTGCGATAGAGACTTTACATAGCACTTGCTCCTTAGTTCATGTTCGATGTTATTAGTAACTGGCTATTGACCACTGTCGATCGTTAGCACGCATCGTATTGCGGTAGGGTATATAGATAGTTACACGTCCCGTGCTGCTTTCTATAGGATTGTTACCTCACGCCGTACTGCAGTTTTACTCGACTTTACCTTGTAGCCACGACTAGTAGCATTACTCATACTTTTGTCTCATCACTGTGTGTGTACTCTATCTTTATTTTATTATTCATACAATACATGTTATATATTGTTATTATTGGCATGTTTATATGTATTTTGCTAGTCCCTGAGGACCTAGTGATCACTCCAGGCTTAGTTAGAGAGAAAAACTACCCGGAGGGTTATAGTTCTAACATCGAGACTAGAGTCATACCTTCACATGAGGACGAGATAGTGCCAGAGGACTTCTCCTGGTCATGTTGATTCTACTCATTAGACTTGCTACTTTATTTCCTTTTATTTTCGTAGACTTGTAGTTGATGTTTACTTATTTTTCTTTTAATGTTGTTTTGGGATGTCATACCCGCACAATTATTATTTCTATTTTCTGTTGGACAAATCTTTTTATTAGCATTATTTTATTAGACTTGATATCTTGTGTCTTATTATGTTGTGTGGATGAGATTAGCTGTGACCTGTGACATGTGTTATTATTTTGGTTATTATCATAATTTACAGCTTATGCATTTCGCTAATGGGCTTGCTATGAGATTTGGCCATTGGTGAAGTATTGCTGGCATGTATCATATCCTGGTCCTACGTATTTTGGGAATGGAACGTTACACACACACACATACACACGTATTTTGGGTCCAACGTATTTTGGGACTGGGCCTATTTCTTATTTTGGACTAATAGATTTAAATATAAAATTTAAAATAAAATTTAATTATGGTTTTTAGATTTGCTTCTCTAAAATTAGGTTTGGGTTTATTTAAAAGATTTATATGTATTAAATATGTTAGTATGGACTAAGTTGTATATTCATATAAATAATTTAAATTATATGATGGCAATTTAAGCCTTTTATCAAACTTATATTATTGGGCTTGGACTTTAAGTACTAATAAGTTTGAGTATGTAGGTTCTTTTAAAAATAACTAAATGTTATGCTGACATTATTCAACTATGTGGGGCTATATTTTAACTTCTGTGGCACTTCAAAATGTTCAGTTGAAGATGCTTCAGCTTAGAGATGTCAAATACAAATGGAAAATTGCATTTACATAGAAGTCGATCAGTCACAAAAAATTTCCACACTATATGACTAATTTAGTATCAAGTACATTGTATTAAATTGGCAAGTTAATAGTTAGTGCTGTTACTCTAGTTCGTACATACTTAACATCTCTTTTAAAGGAACTAAAGAGGGAGGCTCAACCTCACATCCCCTCTAAATATAGGAAGGCTCAACCTCACATCCCCTCTAAATATAGGAAGGCTCAACCTCACATCCCCTCTAAATATAGGGAGGCTCAACCTCACATCTCCTCTAAATATGTACTCACTTCACATCAATGAAACAACCTTTCACGAGTTGAGGCTTATTTTCAACAAGAACATCATAGTCTAGAGCAGTTCAATAGAGGAATCGGATGATTATGAAGCAGATAGTTAATTTAGCACAAATCTAGCCTATACTTGCACGAATGAGTTTGAATTTAAGCATTAGAAATACATACAACCCAATTTTAATGACACCAGAAACTAAAGTTCGATTGGAATGAAGAGAGAAAAGTTTAATTGGAATAAGGAGATGGTCAATATATGATTCCAATGTGTGTTCAAGGTATAAGGCATATACTTTCAGTCATTTGGCTATTTTTCTGCAAAAAGCCAAGATATTAAATCCAAATCCACAAATACTATGACATGAAAAGATAAGTCATCATCATATATAAGCAATTTCTGTACTATTCTAAACTTAGTTTCTGCTTACAAATGAGGTGTTAGTTTGTTCTAGATTATAAGTAATAATAAATGATACTAACATAACACACTAGGATGCTGCAAGAAGTAATATATTGATAAACAAAATGACTACAAGAGAACAATATAGGTAGAAGTTCTAAGTAGCCAAATCCAATATAATCTGTAGAGGAACGATCAAGGCCACTAGACCCTGCCCAAGATGCTCCGTAAAAGATCTTACCCCCACCAACCACGATAGCAACCTAAAATATTTGGAGTTAGGCAGGCTAATAATGAAGGATAAGCATCGATTACCAGATGAATGGTGTCTTAAAAATATCAACAATACATGATTGTTATTATTCGGATGGATTATAGGCATAGTTAACATAATACTCCTTTAGAGACTTATATGGGTATGGTCTTTAGATAATTATTTTTTAATTTTCTCAAAGGATCTTTACAAAAATTAGGGATTTCACTTGATTTCAGTACTAATATGTGTTTTTGGCAAGGGTAATCCTCCAAATGCCTCCACAACGCATTTTGTATGAAAGGCCACTAATCCAGGATTATTATAGCATCCATATCTTCAAAGTTTGAATGCCGTGGGAAAGGCTCGTCGCTCTCGAAGTCCTCCGAATTGAGTTCCTCCTCCTCCTCATCACCATTCACATCAAAAGTGTCCTTTCCGTAATCGCTCCCCACCTCCTCCTCCTCCCCTTCCTCCTCACATCCGATTGATCATAGCCGTTGTCGAGCTCGTCCTTATAGACATACCTCCAGGAGTTGGAGCTCTCGTAGCCACTCCAATCGTTCATTCTCACCATGATGTATGTCATTTCCTACGACCAGGATCAAGAAACCCTCGTCAAATACCTAATCATAAAAAAAACCCTAGAAAACCCTAAACCTAAGTACTTGATCCTGGAGGGCGCGAGCGAAAGAGAGATCGATGTCAACAAACGATGGTGTCCCCAGCGGTGGAAGTGGAGGGAGCGAGATGGAAGAAGAGGAGGTCTAGAAGAAGAGGAAAGAGGCATGCTCTAGACGTCGACGGCCTTAGTCGGAGTGGAGAATGGCGATGGATTGTAAGAGCAGGAGAGAAATCATTGTTGAGAAGAAGAAAGAAGAAGAAGAAGAAGATGGGTTTGTTCTGAAGTAGAGGAAGAAGTGGAGGAGGAGAGAAGGATTTGATAAGGAGGGGGGAATTTTGGGACATGCGAAAAAATGAGCGGCTAAATCGTGTAAGGGGGAAAATATTTGGAATTTCAGCCTAGGTTATTTGGGACGGTTCTGAAATTTATCTGGGATACAAAATTTTAATAGTCCCAAATAAGAGATATTTTTCAATCTGTCCTATAATATTATTTTTTGTTACCAACAATATAGTTATCCCAAAAACTAATTTTTTTTATTACTTTTCAGACTAACGTTCCTAATAGTGTCATCCCAAAAACCTACTTTTTTTAGTGGCTTATTTAGTTTTAGTCGTCTTAAAATTAGTATTCCCACCTACTTTAGGCGAGAAAACGCAACTTTAGGTGAGAACATTTTGTTTAGTCGTCTTAAATTAGTATTCTTCTCTACTTTAGACGAGAAATTTTTTTCCCAATCGTCTTAGTTTTCTCTTGCAAAATTTTTTTTGAGTCGTCCAAACTAAATAATAGTCGCTAAAGAGTTCACAATTATTTTTTAAAATTCGGAGGACTTTAGACGACAACAATAATTTTTTAGTCGCTAAAGATTAGTTTGGACGACTAAATTTTTTTGTCGTTCCAGATTTTGTGGCCTAAAGCCTCTATTCTTGTAGTGTTTATGAAAATTTTTTTGGACCGATAGTTATGCGCGGAAGAAGGAATATTAGGGGGTTTAGACTATGGATTTTGTAAATGTTGGACGCGGATTTTGTAAATTTGTATGCTTTCACGCCAAATATGATGTAGTCTATTTTTTTTATTATGTAAAATGAAAACCTATGCTGCTTCTCCTAGGTTTCGAACATGAGATCTGTTTTGACATACAAACAAAGCAATAGATGAATGTTATAGATTTTATAGCATTCAGGAAACGCTATAGATATGTATATTTTTATAGCACTATAGAAAGAACGCTATTGTTGATAACATTCTATAGCGGGGACACTTAAACGCTATAAAAAAAATTGCTATTCTAGGTTCTATTTGTTGTAGTAAGACCTACAACAATTTTATAACCTCTCTCTCCCCTGTATGGATCCACCGAATTATTCCACTCCCCTTTTTTCAATAAAGGGCCGCCAGTTGTAATCTCTTACAACCACTTAACCACTTGTAGCAGTAAGAGTAGCATTGTCTGAACAGATAATGGTCCCATCCCAGGACGTGGAAACTCAAGATGTAACCGGTCCGGTCCGGTCCGGGCCGGCCCACGGTCCAAGGGCGGCGGGCCTGACCGGGTTCGGGCCGGTCCAGGACCGGCCCACGTAATTTTTCGGTCCGGGCCAAGCCCGGCCCGGTTTGTTGGCACGCAGCCCAGCCCGGCCCATTGAACCGGGGGTATCGGGGTCGGGCCGGTCCGGGCCTAGGCCGGTTCGGGCCGGTTCAGGCCGGGTTGACCGGACCGGCCCGAATTTTTGGGTTTTTTTTTTTTTTTTTTTACAGTTTTTTGTTTAATTTTGTTTTTTAATATTTTTTTTTTGTATTTTAATTTTAAAAATTTTTAACTTAAATGTTTATAAAAAAAATATTTATAAAATGTTTATACAAAATATGTTTAAAAAATATTTATAAAATGTTTATAATTTTATGTTTATACAATTGTTTATAAAATGTTTATACAAAATATGATAAAATGTTTATAAAATATTTTCTTTTTAATAAAAATGTTTATAAAATGTTTTTACAAAATATGTATTTTCTTTTTAAAACCATTTTAAAAACCATGTAAAAGTAATCATTTTCTTTTGTATTTTAATTTTTAAAATTTGTAACTTAAATGTTTATAAAATATTTATACAAAATATTTATAAAAGTAATGTTTATACAAATATATACAAATGTTTATACCAATATTACAAATGTTTATAAAAATTTATAAAAATTATAAAAAAACATTTCTCCCTCTTCCTTTATCCGGGCTTGGGACCGGCAAATGCTTGTTTGGCATAGGCGGAGTTAAAAAATGTTTTTTTTTTTAAAGTAAAAAATAGTTTTTGAAAGTATAAGTTAAAAAATTTGAATAATATAAGTTAAATTAAAAAATTTGAATAGTATAAGTAAAAAAATAGTTTTTGAAAGTATAAGTTAAAATTTAAAATTGAAATGTATAAGTTTAAATGTACATACCTGATACCTTGCACCGTAGCCTCATTGTTGTTCGCCTTCATGCAATGAAAGCGATTCCAAATCCAGCTCGTGGATGTCATGATCTTCTCCATCTTTCTGGTTTTGTGTTCTTTTATCGGCAGCCAACCAATCTTGTACGCACACGATCGCTTCCAAAATATCGGGCTTCAAGCGGCTCCTCCTATCGCTCAACATCCTCGAACTTGCACTAAAACAGGACTCCGATGCTACCGTCGACACCGGAACCATCAGTAGATCACGTGCTATGTTAGAAAGCACAGGAAATCTCTTGTCGTGTCTCTTCCACCATTCTAGAACGGCGAAGTGATCTGGAGTCTCATCTTCGTCTTGATAAGAGTTAAGGTAAGCAGACAACTCTTGAGTAGGTTGGGAAGATTGCTTTTATTTCTTCCTTTGTAGTATGCGACCGGCTGCTGATAGCTTAGACGCCAAGCCGGAGCTACTACTAGCCCCCCCCTGAGTTGGTCGGGTCGACGTTGCTCCTTCTTCGTACAGTATAACTAACCTTTCCAATGCCACTTTAACTTCTGCCTTCATGTCAGTAACGTCTATACCCATATATTCTCCATATCCTTCTAATAAAACCTCTACGCCATCCAATTTGATTGTAGGATCAAATATGGAAGCCAAACAATATAAAAGAGGTACTTCACCCCAATATTTCCTAAATTTGGCTTCCATATTTCTCACCGCAATTTCAAAATTTGGATAATCTCTATATTTAGAAAATAAATAAGACATGTTACAAAGTTCACGTAAAGCTAAGCAAGATGTGGGATAATAAACACCAGAAAGAGTTAATGTAGCATTGTAAAAAACTTCTAAAAATTCACAAACACTTTCAGCTGCTAACCAATCATCATCAGTAACCTGATAGTCAAAGGTGACATCCGAAGTACAATAATATGAAATAGCACTCTTAAATAGAATTGCAGATTTCAACATCAAGTAGGTGGAGTTCCACCTAGTTGGTATATCCTTCACAAATCTTCTAAAAGTCATACCAAAATGTGCGCAAGCGCATGCAAAACTTTGTTGTCTACTTGGAGACGAGTTTAGGTGGAGCAAGCATTGTCGCAGAGTGTCTAAATGGGGTTCAAAAAATTTTAAACATTCTTTAACAACTAAGTTAATTATATGGCAAGCACACCTAACATGCATAAGTCTACCTTCTAAAATAGGCTTAAAAATTACTGACAAAGAAGACATAGCAGCATTGTTGTTTGATGCATTGTCCAAAGAGACAGAAAAAATTTTTGCGTGAATATCATATTCACGCACGTGTCTTGAAATGTCACTTGAAATTACAGCTCCCGTGTGAGGACATTCTATAAGTTTAAGAGAGATGATGCGTTTTTGCAACATCCATTGTGCATCTACATAGTGTGCAGTAATACAAATATAAGCATAACTCCATTTAGTAGTCCAAATATCAGAAGTAATAGCCAACTTACTAATATTTTGAAATTCCGCTTTCAAAGCGGCTTTCTGCTCGTTGAAGAGACGAATTGCCTCCTTTCGAGTTTGTTGCCTACTCACTTTAGTAAAGGAGGGGTTTAGAGAAAGTGATACATAATCTCGTAAAGAATCGCTTTCACCCGTCGTGAAAGGAAGCTCGTCACGAATAATATGTTTAGTTAACTCGGTTTTATGCCGAGCAGCTGAGTAAGTAAAGTTACCAATTGAAGAACCGGTGGCGCCGAAACTTATTTGGGTTTGGGACGCTTGAAGTGTGTCCTTCCCGTAGCAAGTGTCGTAGTGTCTGGATATGGTCCCGGTGCCACCGCCCTTCTTCCATGCGTACTGGTTGCAACATTTCTTGCATTGCGCCTTGTACGGTTTCGGTTCCCCCTTGGCATCTAAAACCAAAGAACCATCAGGATTAGTTTCAAAAATTAAAGTAAAATAATCCCAATACTTAGACCTCTTTTTCTTTTCAGGACGTTGGGTTGTACTAACGACTTCCGGAGGAGATTGTTGGCACCCCTCCGGAATCGGATGAGTCGCAACTTGCTCAGGTGGAATTTCAGTACCGTCAAAAAAAGAACTAAAATAGTGGTATGTCTGTCCAGCAAGATCAGGTGGGTTTGAACCTTCACCAGCCATATATAAAATAAAATAAAGTAAACTACGTTAGAAGAAAGTAAGAGATTGAGAGGAAGATCGGGAAGCCGTAGAGCCGGAATGGAGTTGGGAGCGAGATCGGGAAGCCGTAGAGCACCGGGGAGGGAAAGTCGTAGAACACCAGAGCACCGTAGAGAGATGTAGAGAATTTGTGAGGAATGAGTTGTGTATGAAAAATGGAATTTTTGGGCTATTTATAGGAATTTTTTGGGGTTATTTTGGTAATTTTAGGCCAAAAAAGACCAAAATACCCCTCCCAACGTTTTAATAACGGCTATATGGGAGGGGTATTTTGGTAAAAGAACCCCCCCCCCTCCCAACGGTCAAAAGTTTAAAAAAAAAAAATCAAATTACAACGGTCGGCTCAGGCTGGACCGGTCCCAGCGGGCCGGGCCGGGCCGGTCCAACCGGGCCGGGCCTGTTTAATTCAAAAAAAAAAAAAAAAAAAAATTACCGGTCCGGGCCGGGCCGGGCTCGGGCTGTGGGGGGGGGGGGGCCCGACCCGAACCGAGTACAGATGGGGGGCCGGGCCGGTTCGGGCCCACGGCGGGCCGGTCCGGGCTTACAGGGGGGCGGGCCGGTCCGGTCCACGGGCGGGCCCGGGCCGAACCGGCCCAGTGAACAACTCGAGTGGAAACGATTTGGATAATAATGGGGGCACCGTAAGGAGCAGGAAGTGTCTACCTATCTCGTCATAGCTAACGTCACAAGACTTTGAAAAGTAAGTGGCAGAAGAAGCTTCTTGCACAGGTGAGGAAGCAGCCAAGAGAAATTGACTGACTTGGCAAGCAAGCAGCTTGTTATCCAAGACAACTAAGGCAGATAGATATTCTACTGCCCCTATCTCTGACTTCTTCAAACCTTTGTTCATGTTACATCCCCTCTTGTCATTTTCGTTGTCATTTTCGTGCACGTCTGTGCTTTGTCCAGGAAAGCTACCCGTCCCCCTATTGTGCTTCTTCAAACTTGAACCTATCATTATCCGCACCATTATATATCAATGGCCATTTATTCTTATCAACATTTCTTTTCCATGACGAGCAAATACATAGTACACGCCAACCACTTTTTTAATCAAACTCTCAGATATCTTAATACATATCTTAACAGACACTTCTGCATTAATGCTCTTACTTGATATTTCATTTTGAAGTTTTCAACCCACGTGAGTTATTATAGATAGCGAAGCAATATATCTAGGAGCTTGATTAAACTATCCATCAACTGGCGGTTTAGACTTAATGCTGTTGACTATCTTATCTAAAATTTTGATGCCAGAAGGCAAGTCAGACAAAGGGCAGCTTGTCTTCAACATGCTGCATAACCGATCAAGTTATGATAATAATGAAATAATGCAGTATACGTTTCATTTAGTATATTACCACCCCAATATAGCATCAAAGAACTATAATCCACATCCAGTGTTTGGTTCATCACAAATTAATTGCAACATGAGCAAGAATGAATATATTTTCTTTCTACGGATATGGGCAAAGTGCCCCCTTTTAAAATTATAAAAAAGAAGCAGCAGCAGATAAGCATGGTCGACGATGAAGTGATCGAAGAGCTGCAAGAGAAACAGGAAACAAGGATGAAGTGGTCGAGGAGCATTGACTCACCAAAGGCACAGTGGATGCAGTCGGATTTCTTGTTAGACATCTTCAACGACAAGTCCAGACCCAAAAAAGGACAACATATTCGGATCTGGCCATTGGCGACCACTACTCCTTCATGCACAGCTTCGAAGAAGAAATTGCTACCGCCCACCCTTTGGATCTGGTCTCACTTTCCACTACATACCTGAATCTGAACCAGCTGGACATCCACTATCTCCTTGATGCCTCTGATACGAGCTCGGTCTACCTCCGTGCGTCTACTTGGGCCAACATACCTCAGTCAGAAGAAGCTTTTGCCGCCAGTTTGAGCCGATGGCCGGGCTGGAAGTGCATGGCGTCCCCCCTCTCACATCCTATTTTTATCAATTTGGTGATAATTATTATTACTAATTATTGATAATCCCCCTATTGTTAATACAATTTATTTATCTATTAAGTTAGTACTTAAAATTTAAATAGTTAAACAGTTAGTATTAATATTAATTACTAATTTAGTTAGCTAATTTTTTTATTTTTTATCGTAATTCACTTTTTGTTATAAAAATGAGAGAGAAAGAGAAAAATATTGGTAATTGCATAGAATTGTTATGGGACTGCTCTTATTAAGAATATAGATAGAGGGAATAAAATAAGGGTGGTTATAGATGGAGATATGGTATCCATCATTTCGATTTATCCACAAATTATTACAATCTCCCTTGGATTGCCCACTTTAATCATTGTATCAAATTTAAGAAAAAATATATCTTTAAAAAAATACATAGTAAAAGAAAAGAGTAAAATAATATTCTTTAGGAATCCAAGTGAGTGCGGCTTACCATGTCTCGTTAAAAATCTAACGAAGGAAAAACCCAGTGAAAACAATTATATCACAGAAAAAGTGTACAATGCGCAAATACATGTTTCAAGAGTCTCCATTGGGATCTTCAGGAAGCTTCCCCCCAAACGATATCACATTTAGTTCTTTCATAAATTCAATTAAAAAAATCAACGCCCCCAATTAATACATTTGAATATTATATATATCTTATCTCAATATTTTATTTGCCTATACATTTATATGTATTATCCTCATGAAGAGTTGTAAACTTTATTTATGATTCCTGGAAGCTAATAACTTCTTCTGATATATTGAAGCAGTGAATTATTAGCCATATGCATTATTTGTTTACTTCATTAAGTGCTAAGATAATTTGTTGAGGTTTTCGCAAAGGTTTGCATGATTGATCTCTGAAATACCTGCAACTCTATTAAAAATATATATATCTTGTTTGTGATATTCCCTTATGGAGATCAGATATATAATTCACATATGCATATTCATAAGATCAACACATTCATACGAATTAAATAAAAAGTAATCCCTTCGATATATCTAAAAAATGTGCTTTATGCTATTCTAATGTCTATGTGTAGGTGCATAACAGCAGGTTCACATAATGGTATTATGCTGAGTGAATGTGAATAAAGAATTGTACTTATTTTATTTAAATGTGGTACTTCAGAACCCAGAACATATTCTTTTCTTCTTTAGGCCAAATAGGTCTCAATGACCTGACCACTAAAGGTGTATTGAGTGAATGACAGTTGCTCATATTTCTCTCTTCAAGAGATCTTCTCTTCGGGAGATCTCTTCAGGAAAATTTCTTGTCTCTTCAGGAGGTTTTCTCTTTTGGAGATCTTTTCAGGAGAATATCTCTTCATGAGTTATTTTCAATCTCTTTAGGATATTTCTTCATAAATATGCATGTGGACACACACAAAAAGAAGAAGAAACGATGTCTTTTCTTTATTGGAACAAGGCACCACAAATTGAGTACGCGTGAGAGATCCTGCACTGAGGATCCCCGAGTACAAAAAAAGAATTCTAGGGAATGGGACGATGGAGATCGAGCGGCAGTTGCTCCTTTACTTCGTTGACACTCTGTAGAAGCATGGAATTTTAAAACCAGAAAGCCTATGCGCCAGACACTATATGCGCCAGAGCTCGGACAAAGTACTTCACAGCAAAAATATCGAATATAGACATTGAAAGAGGACTTTTTATTTTACATATAAAAGTCTATTACATGTCTAGAAAAGATTATACAAAGGAAAATTTCTACAAAGAAAAGATCCTAAGTCTGCAGCCAGCAGCCACCATGCGCCCTCAAATAGACGCAGCAATCACCATGCGCCCTCAGTCAGGCGCATCCCACCATGCGCCCTCAGCAAGGCGCATCCTTTTCAGTAGCTCAGTTATGTGCATCCTCCGTTATGTGCATCCCTTCGGCAGCTCAGTTATGTGCATCCCTTCAGCTGCCCAGTTATGTGCCGCTCTTCCAGCCAGGCTCACCGCCGTCGAAATGCTTCGACTAATGAAGCATTTATTGAGCAGAACGAGGGTGGCAATCAACCCTCTAGCTGGAGGAAGAGCTCCCCAAACCGAGGAAGAGAAGAGCACCGCAAGCCAACCTGTGGCCAGGGGAGGCTTCGAAAGAGCCTCCAAAGACCAATGAAGACCGCAATCAAAACCGCGGCTAAAGGAGCGGCTTTCAACACAACCAGAGTGGACGACACCCACTTTGAAGGAAGAAAGAGCCCCCAAAGCCGCAGCACCGCCATTCCGATCTGCGGCTCTTCCGGAATAACGGAGACGAGGCTCGAGCATCCCGATCTCTGGATGCAACAGACACCTTCCGCCTACCTCGGAAGCCCTCGACTTCGACTTTTGGATGTAACAGTCACCTTCAAGTACATCAATGAAGACATGGCGTCGCATCTTTACCCTCGGGAGCATCTCGTCAACAGAATGCATTCGAGTAAACAAGTTTATGTCGGAAGAATGTGAGAGAACGAGAAGCAAACCCTCTCCATGCCACTATTTATAGGCCGGGCAAACCAAACCCATGCGCCAAGTGGATGGCTCTCCGAATTCTGTGCAATGAATTTGCATTAAATGGATGAACCGGACACCTCGAATTCAGCCAAGTCAAAACGGCTATTTAAAGCACTCGAAGATCGTAACAGTCGCACCATTAAAGACGGAGCAGATGCGCCGGCCACACCGTGCATCACACAGACGCGCCTCTCAACACCAAGCGCCTCACAAGCATGCGCCCCCATGCGTCCCCATACGCCTAGTGGAACGTCGATCGATGCGCCCACTCAGCTGTCCATCGAATGTCGAAAACATTAAATGCCGAACTGACAGAGTTGGCAGCACGCCTCCCGAAGTCTGAACAGTTGACAACTTTTTCAGAAGATGAAGCGTCGCCAACGTCAGCATCATCATTACTTTCCTCCGACGGCTACTGCCACGTGGCCACCCAACCACTCGCATGCGCTTCCGCAGCCATGCGCCCAAACCTGCATGCGCCTCAAAAGCCATGCGCCCCAGACTTCTCTCTGATCCCAAAAGACAGGAGTAAAATCACTACTGAAGCCTCGCATGCGCCTCAAAAGCCATGCGCTCAGAATGGTTCGTGACTCCTAAAGATTACGAGCCAAAGTCTCCTCATGCGCCCAATCCTAGGCACATCCTACCAGATCATTCCCCATCAAATCCGAGATCTCTGAGCCATGGGTCGACGAAACGTGTCCTTTGACTCAACTCACGCAAGATCTCAGCAACAGAAAGATCTTCTTCCCTGCTACGTGCCGGCTCACAACAGCAGCATGAAGAATTCAACCCCTCGATCAGGGCGCATCATCCATGCGCCTCCATCAGCAATCACCACGTAGCGTCCCCGCGTCCAGGCGCATCCTACATATACGCGCATGAGCAGCCAGCCTGCAAAGCTATAAATAGAGGGATCATTTCCTTCTCACCCACGAACGAACGAACGGACAAACGAACGAACACACACAGAGATGAACAGACCTCTACAGACAAAGACTTCACACCACCAGAGAGGCAGATACAGACACTCAACGTCTTCCTCCTCTCAGCAATCTCCGGCACCCAGAGCAATCCAGACCTTCAGAGAACCGATAACCGTCATCAGATCGTCAACGGAGTCAACGTATTACCACTCGCTCCATCGACACAAGGTACCCAGATAAACAAAAGTGTACTCCTAGGACTACATCTAAGTCCTATATTGTAATACTGTTCTGTTTGTATTGAAATTTGCAATAAAAGAATTTTAATGGCAAACACACTCCGATTACAAAAGTGGAAGAAAATCTAAGAAAATTGCTAACTCTCGGCTCACTAGCGAGAAGTGCAGCAATTTGGCTCTTGAAAATGCTCTCCATTCTGTGTTTTGAAGAGGGATGAGACCCCTTTTTATAGTAGTACTTGAGCTGGAATGATGTTATGCGCCCACATGAGAAAATACACTGGTTTTCATGTGGGCGCATGGTCATGCCTTGGGCGCATAGGATGTAGGCGCATGCAGGCTGCGTGGTCGTGGGTTGATCATGGTGCTAGCGTGGCCGCATGCTTCGGCGCATGACTGCTCGTGGAGACTAACGTGGCCGTACGCTTTGGTGCACGTTTTGATCATGGCTTTGATCGAGTCAGGGGATGTTCTGGCTTGGGCACATAGCCTGAAACAGGGCTATGCGCCCCCCTTCTTGAGGAGCTTGTCTTGGGTGTATAGAGCTTCACAGGATGACTTGGGCGCATAGAGCTTCACAGGGTGACTTGGGCGCATAGAGCTTTACAGGGTGACTTGGGCGCATATGAGTTTACTCGTGGCGCATATGTCCTCAATTGCTTGGGCGCATAAGGCTTCATTGCTTAAATTTTCATGCTTCTACAAGACCCCTTCAAAGTTTTTGATACTTGAACGAGTTCGAAATACTTTAAAAGAAGCATGGACCGTCTTCTCGTGATGCAGTGGGCGCATAGCACAGCTCTCTCTTTGGGCGCATAAAGTTTGGCTAGCCTGTCAGAGAGACGGCTGTTGAGATCTTTCTCGAAAATCTGAACTGGCAGATTCATCGGGGTGGAATTTGTAGAGGTCCATCCTTCATATATTGTCCATGTCAGCAAGTGACAGTCGCATAGTGTGCAAGAGGCTGGATCTTCACGTGGGAGCATAAGCCATGGTGTGCGCATAGTGCACAATGGGCGCATAGGCGCATAGGGATAGTGGGCGCATAAGAAGTGGCCCATGCCTATAAATAGGCTTTGAAAGAGAGAGAGAAAGTTCATTATTCTCATTTCTCTTAGAACTTTCAAAAGACTCTTCATCTTCTTTCTTTACGAACCATGTCTCCCAAGGTCGCCAAGAGATCTGCGAAAGGCAAGGAGGCTGCACCGAGTGGCTTTCCTCCTGCGACAATGTCCTCACCAGTCCAGGACCTGATTCTGGGTGAGGCCACGCCTCGAAAAACAAAGTCTCGAGCGTTAATTTGTGACGTTCAGACTTTTCTTCTGCCTGGGCGCATGCGCCTAAGGCAACATACTTCTGTGAGCATTCTTATGCGCCTAAAGAAGTCATGCGCCAACACTGTGGTGTGCTATGCGCCCACATGTTTTCCTGTTATGTGCCCACATGCTAATGCATGTTTATGCGCCCGCATACTGCTGAACGTTATGCACCCACATGTTTGTTCCGAGTCTGACTTTCTCTTCTGTCCTTGCACTTAACATGTTTGTTCCAAAACTTGGCGGTATCCCTTTTGGCTCTGCTTGCCACGTCCTCGGCACAAGCCTCATAACCAATATGGTCAGCGACGTTCAGGCCAAAATCAGTCATGACCAACCTACGGAACGGACGATCGCCATAATTTAACAGGACAAAACCTTTCTGAAGCAGATGATTAATAGTGAGGAACTCTTGCTCGAAGGGACACGCCATTTGAAGAAGCCGTACTTCCTGTTCGGTGACAGTATAGGATTTGAAAATGACGAGACAATATGTCTAGAGGACCCTCTAGTAGTTAAGTTAAATGACCAAAGGATAGGGTTGCCATCAATGAAACGCCAATACCCTCTGTCGGCGTTTGCTGATCTGGCTGTACAGAGGCAGATGAAATGGGACCTGACCACAGAACTGCATGGGGTTGTTTCTGGCAGGATCCAATTTAACTCTGATGACCGGAAGAAGGACACGTTCAAGTGTGTCAAGGGTTCCACCTCCTACTCCATGAGGGGCTGTACCCTGGTGTCGTAATTAACGATGTCTTGACTGATCTTCACCCATATGCTGCTGAGACTCTCTCCAACTTAATGTTGTTAAAGAGGGAGTCGTACCCGGAAGGGAAGTTGCGGATGGAAGGTTGGAGATATTCGGTCTTGTTCTGGAGTGACCTTACTAGATGGGTGCTCTCGACTTATGAGGCCACCTTAAAAGCTGCCGATCTTCATTATGCCGTTAGAGCCACCCAATATGGCATTAAGGTGAACTGGCCAGTGTTTATCTCCTTGGCAAAGTTATACAACCATCACACATGTACCTTCTTCACTCCATTTGGAGAGATGGGTCTGGCTCTTCATGAGATGCAGGCGATATCCAAACTTTCCTAGGGGACAGAGCCATACACGGAGTACGTCCCATGTGATACAAAGATTTTGGATTTGGAGAAGGAGAACTCCGAGATGATGGAGGTGTACAAAGAGTTGCTCTGTCACTGTTATATTTGTCACCAGATTACGAAGAAGGGTAAGACTGAGGGGTCCCTTCCGCATACAAGGGCCTAGACTAATTACGTCTTTACCAGGGATGAGAGGGGAGGCCCGGTCTCCTTCTCGTCTCGCAAGCCTCTAACGAGCTCTGAGATAGAGCAGTTAATGGCAGATCACGAAGCTGAGGATGCCGAGAATAGTGATGATCCTGAGGAAAATTCCTTGATTTATCATTTCTTTAGGCAAGCCGAGTTCAAGATGCCAGAAAAGGCGGTGCTAGCCGCTTTCTTGATGATATGGCTTCGTGACTGCATAGTCTCTGGTGGTTCAGGGTCTATTGAGAGAATCAACCGGAGTATGATACTTTCGACTTTAAAGCTGGCATTTGGATGCCCACTTACTCTGCTTCCAGCGATGGCCTGCGCCATCCAACGGGGTTTGCGACATTTTGTCGTGAACGCGATAACGTCCAAAGGCATGAAGGACTTTGCTAGGACTGAGTTTTCCTTCCACTATCTGATGGGATGGCTGCTGCTGCATTGTTCCAGATTGATGAACGTCGGACTGATGGCAGACTCTTTGGCGAGGACGCCTTCTTTTGGAGATTCAGAGACAAGGATTGGACCGTTACAGGGGTGCCTGTTTGTAGGAGGGCTTTGAGTTTTCTACAGAACTATAAATTCTTCAGAGTATCGCCCCCATTTGGTAGTGGTCGCACAGTAGACACCTTAGTAGATGAGGGAGAACTCACTACTAGCCTCCTATTGGGGCATTTTGTTGGCTCAAATCCATTAGGCCTTCCTATTTGGTGTTCAGGAATAGGAACCACACTTTCCTGGAACCTTATTTACCGAGCCGTTTTGTACGACAATTCGGCTACAGCCAGCTTCTCTTGGGCAATTTCAGTCCTCATCTCCATTCGATAGGGAGTCTGATTGACGGGGCACGTGCATGGGGCTACTATAATACTGGGTGTACGAGGGCAATTTTTACCTTGCCAGAGGATAAACCCGACACCCACATGCTCTTTGTTGCTGCTAAGTTCTATGTTCAGGTCAATACCCTTCCTTCGTGGTATGACCATGAGCAGAGTTTTATATCGGGGACTAGGTTTGCCCCTACTCTTGCTGATATAGGACGAATGTGCGCCATGGGGGTAACAGAAAGGGAGGCGCCGCTCCCACAGTTGAACCGACTGTAGTACCGCAGCAGAAAATTGTTGTTCAGGAGCCCATCACTGTAGTGCCTCGGAGAGAGGATACTGAAGAACCTCTTTCTGACCTTCCTCATAAGAGAAAGGCTTCCACCGAGCTGGTGCCATGGCCCCAAAGGAAGAAGGTGGTTATTTCCCGGGGGAGGAAGAAGGTCGCGGACGTGGGTGCCAGCTCGCCTCCTCCCTAAAGGTCTTCTCGACAGACGGCATTACAGGCCGTTACCATTCGGGAGGTAGATCCCTTCCTAGACTCCATAGCCATTCTGGTCAAGCCTTTAGAAGCTTTCTCACCCTTGCATTTGTCCTTTGCACAGGACCCCAAAGTTGCTGTTGAGGCAGGTGCCTCCTTGTCTGAGGAGGTAGACATGACGATAGTGTCCCCTGTGTTGGCCCATTAGTCATGGTCAAACCTGATTTTAATAATTGATCAAACTCTGTCTCGATATAAATGCAAGTCAATTCAGATGTTTACCTACGACGTTTTGGACACTGCTCAACGATGGATATCTACGATATTCAAGACTGAAGCTGTTTGCCACTCCAAATCTATTTCTGTCAAAGCAATGTAATTTTTCATTTTATTGAGTCTAGGAATACATTGTACACCAAGTCATTCTGGCAAATAGGCTGTCCGGAATTGTTTTTCAAAACTGACCCATCTCTTTAAAAATGACCTATGTTTTTGAAAAACATCATTTTTACAAAAAGCTTCTGAAGGACTTTTCAAAAAGCCAAATTGATTTTTCTCAAAAATAAACTGGCAGAACCCTAGCAGAGTTCGGCCAGAGTTCGGCCAAGATGAACGTTAGTGAACGTTTGATTTTGAACTTGGTCACCCTTCAGTTGCGGTTTGTTACAAAGAGTTCTGTCCGAATTCTGCCTGAATTCTGTCAGAGTTATGTCTTTGGAAAAACTATAAATAGAGAAGGATTTCGATCGTTTCAAATCACGAATTCACTTTCAATCTCTTCTCTTCTAAAGCTTACATTTTCTCCAAAGAGTTCTCAAAAGCTTACATTTTCAAATCCCAAGCCAGTTACAATCCTCTAATCGATTTACCAGTGCGGTACAGTCTAGAAGTTTCAGAGCGATTGTAATCAGAGGCTTGATAGATGATACAACTCTTCACAATTGAAGTTGGTCGAGTTCTTTGTATCAAAGCTGGCGTCTGTAGAAGTTGCAAGGACTTCGTATAAAAACTTGCATGATTTTCCAATAGTGGATTCAACTGGAAACTAGAGTTCTTCCGACTGGACTAGTCCTCACAAGAGAAAAACCAGTATAAATCTCGGTGTTTGCGTTTGCCTTCTGATTACTTTTTATTTCTGTCATTTACTTTGTGGTTATTTTTATATCTGTAATCTAACTGCTAACAAGTTTTTTAATTAGCAATATTCCGCTGCCTACTCTATTCACCCCCCTCTAGAGTATTCTACTTTACGATTTAGTTCCTACAATTAGTATCAGAGCGGGTTATACAGGTAAAGCAATGTAAAATTGCAGTTATATACAATTTTTGTACAGATCATAGCATTACACATGGCAACTGTGAAATTCACAAGTGAAGGCCAAGCCCCAAACAGACCTTCACTGTTTGATGGCACAAACTACACTTATTGGAAAACACGTATGAGTTTCTTTCTGAAATCTCTTGATTTTGACTTATGGTCTGTAGTTATTGACGGCTATAAAAAGCCCCCTCATATTAATGTTGATAGTATTTTAGTTAAAAAATCCTATGACAAATATACAGAGGAAAAAAAGAAAAAGGTTAGTCTTGACGCACGCGCTATTAACGCTTTATTTTGTGCATTAGACAGAACTAAATTCAACAGGGTGTCTACTTGCACAACATCGAACGAAGTATAGAAACTTCTCGAAGTAACCCACAAAAGAACAACACAAGTCAAGGAGTCAAAGATCAGCAGACTTACTAAGGAGTACGAGACGTTCAAAATGAAGCCAAGTGAATCAGTCACGCAGATGTTTACAAGATTCTTGGATATTATAAATCTTTTGTCTTCACTAGGCAAGGATTACAGTAACCATGAGAAGATTCGCAAACTTCTACGAGCCCTTACAAAGAACTGGATTCCAAAGGCTACTGCAATCATTGAAGGGAACGACCTCTCAACAATGTCTTTAGAAACACTCATGGGTAAGCTACTCACTCACGAGTTAGAACTTCACGACTTTGAAGATGCTACACCAAAGGAGAAGTCAGAGAAGATGATCGCTCTCAAGGCTCAACATAGAAGAACCATCGAAGATGATTCTGATGACAGCGACTCCGACTCTGAAGATCAAGCTCTTCTGGTAAGAAAATTCAAGAAGTTCATGAGATTTAACAGGAGAACAAAAGACAGCAACAACAACAACGAAGAAGATCCTATTTGCTACGGATGCAAGAAGAAAGGACACATGAAGAAAGATTGTCCCTCAGCATCATCATCAAAGAAAAATAGCAAATATGACAAAGGCTACCTGAAGAAATCTACATCAAGGAAGTACGCCAACACAAGCATATGGCATGAAAGTGAAGCCAGTGACTCAGAAGATGAACAATCAGATGACACTGCAAATGTGTGCTTGATAGCTTGCAATCAGGTAATCACTAATCCTCTATTTGATTCTTATGATGATTTTACCTTTGAGCAACTAGGAGAGGCTTTCAGTGAACTGTTAGATGATTACAGAAAACTGTATAGTAAATATCTAAGAAGGTACTCAAACAGTACAAAGGTAAAATAGGAAGACTTATCGACCAATTAGATCATGTTAGAAATAATGACTCTTCAACTGAGTCTGGTGAGCTTTCTTCTATTAAATTATTGTTACACGAGACTATTAAGCTATCCGAAAAAAAGACCAAACTATTATCCAGTTAAAGGAAGACCTATCTAAGGAGAGAAAGAGTCTCCAGTGTGCATAAGTCAGACTAGAATCACTCACATCTGACTATACTAGATTGTTTGACACTTCCAAAAAGTTGGAAATTAGTTTAGGAAAATGGCCAGAAGTTGCTGCTTCCTATTCTAACACGTGTCAATTACCGAATCATCGAAACACGCCCAACACTGTCAGACCAAACCATACCAACACTATGCCCAATAAGACTAATAAGCATGCATTCTTCTATACTAGAAAACCAAAACCTACCAATCATGCACCTCACACTACTTTCAACACTCAACATCCTAAATGTCATTATTGTGGCCTCATTGGTCATATATCTTCTGTATATAGAATCAGAAAGTTAGTAAATTTAAATATTTATGCATAGATACCAAAAACTAACCGGTCATGACCCTACAAGAAATGGGTACCAAGAGTTTCATCTACAAATTGTTTTCTAGGTGGGACGCCCTTCACATGCTAGGAGCAAATGGATCCTCGACAGCGGTTGCTCATGACACATGACCGGTGACGATTCATTATTCGTAACACTGTCGAAGAGGAATAAAGAAGGATATATCTCCTTCGATAATAATTTAAGAGGGTACATAATCGGTATCGGTGACATTGGTAAGGCTCCATATCCAGTGATTTAAGATGTTTGTCTAGTTACCGAGTTAAAATATAATCTGCTCAGCATAAGCCATTTAGCTGATCATGGTTATGGTATTAACTTCGCAAAAGATAAATGTACTATAGTTGATAGTTCAACTGGTAGTATTATATTTGAAGGTATTAGGGAAGACAACATATATGTTTTCTATTTGTTGGAAGATATTAACAAAGCAGGTAGATGTTTGATGGCCAAAAGCGTTGAGAGTCAACTATGGTATATGAGACTCGGTCATGCAAACATGGATACAATTTCAAGACTATCTACAAAGAAGTTGGTACGCAGCTTACCGGATATTTCTTTCAAGAAGGATACGGTATGTAGTGAATGTGAAAAGAACAAAGCTACCAAATCTGCATTCAAATTCAAGAACGTTGTAAGTACCACTAGACCTTTACAACTGTTGCAAATGGACTTATTTGGACCAAGTAGAATTGCTAGTCTAGGTGGTAAGTTATATGCATTTGTCATTATAGATGATTTCTCTAGATATATATGGGTTTATTTTCTTGCACGCAAGAACGATGCATTATCAGAATTCGTCATCTTTTGCAAGAAATTATAGAATGAAAAAGGGTTAATGATTACTCGTATTCGTAGTGATCATGGCGACAAATTTGAGAATGCAAAATTTAAGTAATTTTGTGACACACGGTTATTTGCATGAATTCTCTTGCCCTAGGATTCCGCAATAAAATGGAGTTGTGGAACGTAAGAACTCTATCTGAAATGGCTAGAGTAACGTTAAACCAGTTTAGTCTACCTAGATACTTATGGGCCGAAGCTGTAAATACAACATGCTATATTCTCAATATATAGGTTTCTAATTCGACCTATATCAAAGAAGATTCCCTATGAACTATGGTTTGATAGAACACCAAATGTTTCTTATTTCAAAATCTTTGGTTGTAAATGTTATATTCTTAATACTAAAGATAATTTGAGTAAATTTGATGAAAAGGCTAATGAAGGTATATTTTTAGGTTATGCAGCAAAGAGCAAAGGATACAGAGTCTTCAACAAAAGAACCATGATCATTGAAGAATCTATCAATGTCAAGTTTGATGAGCTAAATCAACACTTGGACGATGATGACAATAAAGACATAATCGCACCAAGTACAGCTACTGCAAAGCCTTCACACAAAGATGCAAAACCATCACATCAGTCATCAGATGAACCTCCAAGCAAAGAAGTTGGAACTAGCAATCTTGAGACTACCCCAAAAGAGATGAGATTCTTGGCTAATCATCCAAAGGACTTCGTAATTGGTAAGATTATGTAACGCCCCAGTCCAAAAATACGTAGGACTAGGAACGTAGACATGCCAGCTGTATTCATACAAAGTATACTCCAATATATGAAAATCTCGTATGCATACATAAGCTGTAATATGCAGTAGAAACCATAACGACTAATCTCATCCACAAAATAAAGGAAAATAAAGAATTCATATAATCATCTATGGAAATATATTTGTATAATATGTTGGACGGAGACAAATTCACTACCAAAAAGTAAGAAAAAAATACATGGGAAATAAAATAATTTTGGCGAGCGAAGCAAAGACGATCCAAGTACAATCATCCTCGAAGAAATGAAGATGGTTACGGCTAGAGCTAGAAAACCTGCGAAAGACCAGAGCACACACCTAGCAAGATAACCAGGTCCTTAGAGGGACGTAACAAGACACATAATATCATGCCATATAAACTGAATAAATATTGCTCAAATAAATAAGTCAATTGAATTATAACATGGTCCAACACGCACCTATTGAACTAGCGTACCATTCCCCCAACAAAACAAGGACATGAGATGGTAAACTAATTCATGGTGACGTATCTTTCCATGCTATGAATCCAATATGGTATCCGGACCCCAACAAGGTTCAATACCTTCTCATCGAAGTAGTAAGTCACACCTACAACCAAACAAGGACAAGATGTGGCGAACTAATTCGCGACAAGTTATTGTTCCAAGCCACGGTCAGATACAAGTACCCAAACCAAGAGTACTCATACCTAACGGATAAGGGCGCCTAACCAAATCTAAGTGAATACAGTTTTAAGAACAGTTCATGGTCGCATGACTACCGGGTCAAGTCAAGAAAATACCAATGTAGTACCTCAGTAGCGAGTCACAACACCATATACTATTCTTCAGTATCGAGCGAGTCTATAGCATATAGTCTACCTATTGTTCCTCAGTAGCGAGCGAGTCTATGATAGATAGGGTGGTAGTCAACTTCCAATCATGTTCTCCCCGCCCAATGCCAACTCATAACTGCTAAGTCTTCTAGCATGCAAATCTATTAGCAGTTATTTCCTAACACACGGCTTATACGTACTGGTGGCCAGCCAATCATGCATGTCCGAGTCCTATATGTGACTCACAACAACGTGGTATAAATGTGTCAAGGCCTATGTATGCAACACACAAGGTGGTCCCTTAAATCTAGGTTTAATATGTAAGAAAAATAATACATAGCAGAAAATATAAATGAACAGTAAGTTCTAACAGGTTATGCCATGTATCACAGTAAGTTCTAACAGGTTACGATTAGCATCTTCTGAGTGCTCCCCACTTTGTCGGTATCGGATTGCATCATCACCTTCTCGTCAGTGGAAAAGATAGTCCCCAGCAGAGTCACCATTTTTGTGGACACACACAAAAATAAGAAGAAACACTGTCTTTTCTTTATTGGTAAGGCACCACAAATCGAGTACGCCTGAGAGATCTTGCGCTGAGGATCCCCGAGTACAAAAAAATCTGGGAAATAGGACGATAGAGATCGAGCGACAATTGCTCCTTTACTCCATTGAAACTTCGATTACAAAAGTGGGAGAAAACCGAAGAAAATTGCTAACTCTCAGCTTACTGGCAAGAAGTGCAGCAATTTGGCTCTTGAAAATGCTCTTCGTTCTGTGTTTTGAAGAGGGATGAGACCCCTTTTATAGTAATTCTTAAGCTGGAATGATGTTATGCGCCCACATGAGAAATCATACTGGTTTTTATATGAGCGTATGGTCCTACTTTGGGCGCATAGGATGTAGGTGCATGCAGGCTACGTGGTTGTGGGTTGATCGTGGTGCTGACGTGGTCGCATGCTTCGGTACACGACTGCTCATGGAGACTGACGTGACCATACGCTTCGATGCATGTTTTGATCGTGGCTTTGACCGAGTCAGGGGATGTTCTGGCTTAGGCGCATAGCCTGAAACAGGGCTATGCGCCCCTTCTGGAGGAGCTTATCTTGGACGCATAGAGCTTCACAGGATGACTTGGGCGCATAGAGCTTCACGGGGTTATTTGGGCACATGGAGCTTCACACAGTGATTGGGCGCATATGAGTTTACTTGGGGCGCATATGTCCTCATTGGCTTGGGCTTATAAGGCTTCATTGTTGAAATTTTCATGCTTCTACAATGCATGACATCATTACATCCCTTCCTATATAGATACACAATGAGCCTATAATATCACATTCTTTAGGATGGTCATATTCCATATATGGTTCACACTACAACAAATATGGCCTTCAATAGCATGCGCAGAACGCTATAGAAAGCCTTCTATAGCATATTCTGTCTGCTATAATCGCCCATGCTATAGTATGTCCAGACATGTGAACGCTATAACATTATAGCGTTCATGAATGCTGTAGAAGGTTTATAGCGTTCGTGTATGTTGTTGATGGTTTATAGCGTTTATGAATGCTTTAAATACTTTATAGCATTCTAGAACGCTGTAGATGGTTTATAGCGTTCGTGAGTGCTGTGGATTACTTATAGCATTTATGAATGTTGTGGATTATTTATAGCGTTTGTGAATGCTGTGGATGATTTGATGAATTGATTGTCATGAACGGTTTGATTTATTATAGCGTTCATCATATGCTATCGTGGTAGCAACAATTTAGACGTTTTGAGTGCTATAAACATGCTACAAAATTTCATATTGTTTTATATCTGCTACAGAATTTCATATTTCATAACCTGTTTTGTATCACATATAAATAACAATAACTGCAAACAATTTCAATCGCAACTTGCATTTCGATCAATCAAGATATAGTAAAGATTTGCCAAAATATGAAATGTTTCATTAGAACATTCAAGATGTACAAAAGGAGTAGTCATTAAAACATTCAAGATGTAGAAAAAGTAGTTGTACGCCAAAATAAACCATTCCATTTACAAAGTATCTGTAGTCCAAAATAAACCATTCCATTTACAAATATCTGTAGGCCAAAAAACAGCTCGATCGCCTCTTTCCTTCTAGCAGCTATCTACAACCACCAAAAACATATACGCCAACCTACACAAAATTGAGAAGAAAACATATTATAATATAAAAACAAATACTAAAATTGCCAAGTGCCTTATACAGTCATGAAACTTGTGATTGTAAATGAACTAAAAAAAATCAGACAAGACATCTAAACCAGGCATCTAGCAGCAAGGGTTCAGACTTCAGAGTTAAGATAAGAACTAAGGTATTGACCTATATCCTACCACATTATGATTCACTCCACATAATGATCAGCAATTAAAAATATAGATGAATATATAAATCGCAACCACAGTGGGCAATGATTGTAATGACCGCTGTTTAATTACCTATACCCTACCAGACTATGGTTCACTCACAAGATGATCAGCACAATATATGGATGAATATATAAATTGTGGCATAACAGGAGAATGACTATTATGACCCTTCAATTAGCATGTAATAGCCATAAACTACAATATAAGTTATTACAATTAACTGAAATCCCATTCATAAGTAATATCAAGAAAAACAACACAATTAGCCAGTAGAATCATTTTGAAAGATGCACATGAAACTGAGATCCGGACCTTGGTTTCCCTAATACGGGTTGCTCTGCTACCATATCAGTTTTTTTTGTTGCCTTGATACGGGTTGCTCTGATACCATATCAGTTTTTTAGATTTTCAAGAGCTATCATGTGTCTTGATCAGTAAAATGTTGATAGTTCTAAAACTTCCTACATTTGGTCATAAGTTGGTCCAAGAGTTATATTAAGGCCTGTAGGTTGTAAAGTTAAAAGGACTTATATCAACAACCTTGACATAACTCTAATCTTCTACAGAACAAGCTACCTTTTAAACATGATTATATCAAGATAAGTCAAAGTTGACAATGACCAAAACATGTCCTTGGGAAATGCATGATATAAGTTAGATGATGTTTAATAAAATAAAAAAGTACCTTTGTAAAGTTTTCCAAGGATAAATCTGCGCTCTAAGATCATTATCTGAAAGATCAGCACCTAAAAACCGCTTCAAGATGAGTTGCACACACAACAAGCTCCACATATTCTTTCCATGAATCAAAATAAATTTTGTAACATTTCAAAATAATATATTGGATATTTTCTTTCTTTCTGTAGCAAACTGTAGCTGACGGGAATTAGTTCATTGTCAAAAAAACAAAGAAGAATGTTGTTCTTATTGGGAATTTAAGTTCAGTCTGTAATCAGAGTTGTACATTTTTCCTCCAAAATTGTTTTGGTAAATCTACTTATTCCTGATAAATACTAAGGTTTTAAGTATCATCCATAGCCAATATATTTCGGTCGTTTCGTGTAGGAACTGGAGGTTCCAAACCAACCGAAACTGTCAAAACCAACCAATACCAAACTGAGTCTTTAAACCTTGATTAATAGAATAAGCATAAAAGCAATCAGACTTAAGTACATATTTCTCACCAAATTGTTGGAGTATTGAATAGGAACTTTAGTTTTAGCCAGATGCATCAAAATTCAAGCACAATAGAATGTTGGCTTTACTTGGCAATTCCAAGTGGACTTGTCCGGAGCAAGACAGCCATTTGTATCATGCATGAACCTTTAGCACATCGATGCCTAAATTGTTCTCTCATTTTCTAGAGATCTAATCAAACGAGAGTAATCCAACTGTAAAATATTTCATATAACACAAGCATGTCAAGAAAGCCCCCTCTGATCCATCAAGGCACCATCATTGTCCCCTCACTTCACTTTGTGCCAAGCGATGATAACTTGAGACAAACTGTAGCAACTAGCAACAGAACTACAATGTCAGACCTAGATCTAATGGAACTAACCGTGCCTTAAGAACAAAGTGCATGTGAGCACTAATAACTTACTCTTGATATGCTAGTGAGAGGGAGATAGGTTTATTTTGAGATTAATGAGAGGAAGATGGATTTCTTGGCTACTTACACTTTCAATAATTCCCCTTCAGGAAACTTTGCCCGCAAAGTCAAAACTTCTAGTAGACTGGTAATCATGCTATCTCACGTAAGGTCCATATCCTCATAACCTCATCTCATTAATCGTCATATTACAATTGGGATATATTTGTCTTGCGGTGTTTGACCTGGATGGACTTGTTATTACAATTAGAACATAGTCACATTCCATAAACTCCTTCATTTAGGCTTCGTTTGGGATTGCTGCTGCTTTTCAAAGGCCCACAACACAAGCAGCATTTGACAGCTTGTGGGAGGCTACTCCCAAAACCTGCCCCAAACTACAACTGACTTTTGAAAAAAAAAAGTCATAAGCTGTTGCTAAAGAACAGCCTTGGATCGCTTTCCAAGACGACGAAAACAAAAGCAGCCTCCAATAGGCAATCCCAAACCCAGCCTTAATGAAAGGAGAGAGATTGTTTAGTAGGAGTTGTTATTGGCTGTTTTTAGAATGCAGGAAAATGTAGCGCATTTGTAATACAGGTTTTCGTTGCCTATCAATTAAATGTCAGCCCTCTTTCTACTGTCGAATTCACAACCAAGTATCTAGCTGTAACAAATAGTCAACCTGTGTCATAAACCTAGAAGGTAACTTACCGGGTAGGTATATCTTTCTTTTTCATCATGTAAATTACCTTTAAGGTCCCGAAAAATATTTATATCATAAGTGACGCAAAGATGAACTTTTGAAAGTGTTTATCGGTTTTCTAGTGAAATTTGCATACTCTGCATTGTCATTTCCGACAACTCATGATCTAGAAAAAAAAACATACTAAGAAGGAAGGCAGTGGCAAAGAGGAAGCAATACCTGTTAGATCGGCGTCAAAAAAACTCGTGCCAAGTAACTTTGCACCTCTAAATATAACTTGCCTCAGGATCGACTACAATCACACCAGAAAAACAAAAAACAAAAATTGGAACATATATCAGTCCATTCTCCAAAATTTACGCTCAAAACAAGAACTAAAATTAACAGTATCAAATCTGCGATACCGTTTTGTATAAGTTACCAAATCCAAAGCAAAGATCAAACAACTAGGGTTTATCAAACAACTCTTGGACCTCCTCCCTTCCAAATCCAAACAACTCTTGTATAAATTACCAATACCAAAGCAAAGATCAAACAAATGTAGGAAGTGTTTAGACTTTCAAGAGTTATTCATATATATAATCAAGCATGACAGCATACAGAGGCATAACCCAAACCACTAACTCATACTTGAGGGAGTGGCAGGGCTTATTTATCATTCATTGATACAATTACATATGGGTTACAGTTAAGCATCCCCATCTCTCCAGTAGCCCTTTGAAATGGAGAAAGCTCAGCTGTGACCGATTATTCATTTGGCTAAATTTTTTGTGATAGTATTTCCAATCCTGTTTCCAAAGATGTTGACATTTCCAACACTGTTTCCAGTGTTGTTGCCAGAAAGATTGATGTTGTTCCCTTGGACTCTGCTCTAATTAGAATGGAAATTACAAGTGATAAGTATTTCAGATTATATATATATATATATATATATATATATATATATATATATATATATATATATATATATATATATATATATATATATATATATATATATACCTGCTGATCATCAAGTAAGACTAATTAAAGACTTAAGGAAAGAAATAAAAAAAGAACACTACTGACCATGTTTGCTGAAGTTACTTCATGCCACCTTAACAGAGATTTTGAGATTGTATCCATCAGTTTTTTCGGTTAGTCAAAATGCCAAAAGTTTCATTCAACTGCTACAATTTACTATGTCAAATCTTTGTGCTTTAAGATTTGAAGGTTTGCTTCAGTGAGGATACTTTACCGGATTGCTTCAGCATGCGGAAAGGATAACGAGAGATAGAGCAGCGAACCACGTCGTTTTTGTTGTCGGTAGAGAAGAACCTGGACGAGTCTTCGTCGACTGGTGGTGGAAGCGGAGGGAAAGGGTCCCGTCGGCAGCGACGGTTGGTCAGGGTGTCTCCGGTGGCATCGGTGATCGTGGAGTCGCTGCTATAGGAGTCGATCGTTCCTCCTCCTTCTCCAATAGTTGTGAAGAATTTTTCTAGGGTAAAGATTAGCGTTTAGGACGGGTTAGGGTTTGGGATTTGGAAGATGGAGGGGGGATTCGAAGGGAAGAATGAAGATGATGGGTTAGGGTTTGGGATATAGAAGAAGGTGGCTGAGCATTAGAAAATTTTGGGGTTTCTCTCGTGGGAGATTAGGATGAGAAGAGAGAGGGGGGAGGGTTTTATGTGTTTGGTTGTGTTGGATGAAATTTTTTTGAGCGGAACAAAAAAGGGAGCGGGCTTAGGCGGGGAACGAAAACTTTTTAGGTTTTTAAAATAAATTTATATTTAAATAGGCTCATTTTGCTAAAAATTTGAAGACCCGATACATTGGCTCATGAAATCAAACCAGCCGAAAACCTAACCGAATTAATTCAGTTCAGTTTTTTTCGGTTTTTATAAAAATGGTTCGGTTTTTAGTTTTGAGAAATACAGTTTACGATTATTTTGATTTTTATATATTCGGTTCGGTTTGAACCGAACCGAACTGTTGCTCACCCCTACCTTTCATGAATATAGAACTGTTATAAAAGTACAAATTATATGTAACATTTATATATAAAATCTGTTATAATAAGTCAGATACTCCTCTAAGCCGTTATATTAAGAGGCATTAGAGATTTTTTGTAACATTTTTTTAAAAAAGTTATGAAAATTAGTTTTCAAGCGTTATAAAATAATTTTTTTGTAGTTTATATTCTTGTAGTGTTATGAGAAAAAATTTAGGGGCAATAGTTATGCGCAGAAGAATGAATATTAGGGGGTTTAGGCTATGGGTTTTGTAAATGTTGGGCACGAATTTTGTAAAATTGTATACTTTCACGCCAAATATGCTAGTCTGTTCTTTTATCATGTAAAATAAAAACCTATGCTGGTTCTCCTAGGATTCGAACATGATCTGCTTTGACATACAAACATATGAATGTTATAGATTCTACAGCATTCAAGAAACGCTATAGATAGATATTTTTATAGTACTGCAGAAACAACGCTATTGTTGATAACATTCTATAGCGGGGACACTTGAACGCTATAGAAAAACTGCTATTATAGGCCCTTTTTGTTGTAGTGTCATTTTGCAAATACTTCGGTGATATCTTGCTAGTTCAAATACTTCTTAATTTAGAACTTATTCATTTACAACATTTATTTGGTTATTCTGAGATTTACTTCTATTTTGTAAGATACATTCATAGTTGGTATATGTGACTTAGCTATTTATGCAACATTATTAAAAGATATTGAGTAGGCATCTAATAATTTCTTTGTAATAAATACAAGGGGTAATTCTCCTAATTTGGCCCAGATAGGATAAGTGAAAGTATGTCATGATAATTCATGATTTTTTTTTTATCAACAATGATTCACAACGTTCTTCTAGAAAAGGCATTTATTTTGCTTATATCTCCTCCTAAAAACGAAAGTATTATCTTATCAAAGTAACAAACCGCAAATTTTTAGGATCTCTCATGTCTTAAAAAAATTTAACAGTCGAAGCAGACTAAAAAATTGAATATAAATTTCCAATCAACGTTGGGTGCCCATTAATAAAATTATTATTTATAAAACATAGATGCAAAAACTACTGTACAAAATAATACCAACATAAGCTACAAAAAATTTAAAATAGTTCAATTCTAATTTAATAAAACTAAGATGTCGATCATTCTAAAAGAATGTGCATATGTCAAGTTGGTATTTTTCGTTCCTCAAATTATTCACCAAGGAGGTCATCGTTGTCCATATAAAGGATGGCATTCATTTCAACCTTCTGAGTTTTTCGATATTTGGCCATCGATGCACGACATGTGCAGGATCAATGACCTTCATGTTGAGATTCGAATCATGTATCTCTTGGTCTTCTATTATTCTCATTTTATTGATCTTAATTTGGTTGGAGGATATTTTTTTTCCATTACTCGTTATATCTACCAGTGTTAGGGTGAACACGCTTGCCTCTTCCTCTGTAACAACCTTTACTGGAGTTTCAAAAATGTTTATGTTTATGCCTTTTCCTTTGGAATATTCATAACTAGCATTCGCCTTATGGAATGCTAGTGTTCCAGTGGGCCTAGTATTATAATTTTTCGTGAGGACCTTGTTATTTTTTTCAGCGACTAGTACCAGAGAGATGAGTTCTGAAATTTTAGAATAATTAGGTTTTATATACTATTATCGCAATAATATATTTGTGTCATGAAATGTCAAAAGGTTTTTCTGTCATTTGCTTTTGTCTAACCGGTTCTTTACACAACTCAAGCCTTGATGCAATGTTGAAAATAGCTGAGTTGTATTCGGATACTGTTTTGAAATCTTTGTAGCGAATATTGATCTAGTCATTTTTTGCTGGTCGGAGGATGACTGCTTTCTGGTAGTCATATCTATCCTTTAAGGATTCTCATAGAATTTTTGGATCTTCTATAGCGAGGTATTCACTCTTCAAATCTGCATGTAGATGTCGACAAAAAAATGTCGTAGCCTCATATCAAGGACTAATTGGCTTCTCTTTTGTAGGAGTACTCTAGGGAGCCGAGATGAAGCTTAGCATTTAACCACCAGGCTAGATATTTATTTTCGTTAACTTCTAGGGAAGAGAATTTGACATTTGGGAAGATTTTCTTATATCATTGTGTGTCTTATCATAAATAGGGTTGTAAGTTTTTTAGACATAGAACTTCAGGTCTATGATAGTTTGTAGGACAACTAGACATCAACCTCCTTTTTGTTTTCTTAATAATTCTAAAGTATTATCAATTATATTTTATGATTATTAATTTTGGCCTTTTTAAGGCCAACAATCCGCTACGACCTATAAAAATTAGTTCATGACCTACTGGTTTCCTCTGGGCATGCAGCACAATACCTGTCATACGTGCATCCATTTGGGATAGTACGAAACCCAAGCAAACAAATAGCCTATCTTATGCAATAACAGTAAAAACAATAATTCTCCAACATAATCCAGCCTTTATTAAGTGAAAGACATAAAAATAATGACATAATGTAGAATAGTTTAATCAAAATGTCATCTATAGAGTTTACGGAGGGTTAAGATATAGGCATCCATACCACTATATATGCAATTTTAGATTCTTTGTAGTATATGCATCCACATTATTAATTGAGAAGGGAAAAGCATGTCAGAACTACATATTGAGGTCTATACATGGATGAAACTAGTCAATTTTTAGTGATGCAGGTAGTGTCCTTCTTAAAGGTCTAACATATATTTAGCAAACAAGAAGTGTTTTATTGGATATAATTCAAAAATCATAAAAAACATATGTTATTACGACGATAATTATAGGGTTTTACTTCCTTTAACTAATTCAATTGAAACTTATCATAAACCACAATTCACCATTATTTGGATATTAATGCCAATCAAACATATTTAAATATTCCAAAATCTTTATGCATATCCAATTTATATATACATCAAACTCCAACCTTATCATAATATTTGTTACTTTATGACAGGATCCAAAATAAGGAAAATAAAAAGTAGTAACATAATAACATTAATTGGATACTCATCATAAATAAGGAAGATTTAAAATACTGACATCATATGCAATTCATTTCTCCAAACAAAAGTGTATATAATTGGAATAGCCATCACATAATAAAAAATAATGATATAGTTCTATCTAAATCCCTTCACCGAGAAGTAAATCATAGCTTCACCAGCAATACTGACATAAAAAACTATACCATTCTTTTAATAGTTCATATTTCTCAAATAACAATTATTGGATTCTAACTTCTCCAGAAAGAAGGGACTGCATACCAATTGATAGAGTGACTTTCTGTTACAGCTAGTAATTCAAGAAATAAAGACCTTGGTCAAATTCCCATGCATATGTTCTCCATGAGTTTGTTAATATAAAGTGGATCAAAAGATAATTTTTTTTAGCATAGAACATATAATAATATATTATCAACTACGGTTTATAATATATAATGGAGAAAAATTGTAGAAAACTATTATGAAATATTTGTTTGCATGTACAAAAATATATTTTGGGGTTTAGATCATAGCACAAGCTTCTTGTTAAAAGAAAAAAGTATAATCTATAAGAATCCAGTTGGATTGTTCAATACAATTTTTTGATATTTGATCTTTCTCGGTGGTGGCATGCACTTTTTGAGCTGTCGTGCTACATATAACATGTTACAAAAATGAGAGAGAAAAAGTGAATATTGGTTGCCAAATAAAATTGGTATGAGGCTTCTCTTATTAAGAATATAGAGAGAGGATAAGATAATGATGGTTGTCGATAGAGATAATCATTTGGATTATTCAAAAATTATAACACTTTTTTTTAACTTTTTCACCTCATTCGTAAATAACATCCAACTAAGTAAATACAAAATTTTCAACTTCCAACGTTTATTATGTATTCAAATATTTAAAATAATTTTAGCAAACAAAAACTAGGATTCAAAATTATGTATTCAAATATTAAAACTCAAAATTATACACATTTCACTTTCAACATTAAGAAGTCAATTTCACACTTTTGTTTTTACATGGATCCAAACAGACCTTTAACATAATCCACAATTCGATAATCAACATCTAATGATATGATTGGAGCTAAAACTTGTTGGATTGTACTTCATTCCGGTTGAGCGCTCAAAGAGCGTAAAAATGGTGTTGGTTATTTAGACCCACATTGGGTAGGAGATGAGATCATTGGGTGTAGATAATTGAGATTGCTTTAGGCCTTAGATGAGAATATTCTTTTAAGACATACGGGCACAATTTAGTATCGCATCTCATGGGCCAACTTCGGTTCGGGTCATACCGCGTTCCCAAAATGTGGTTTCATAGACGAAGGTGGTGATGAACGTTCAAACAGATGGTAATGAATATTTAAACAGATGGTGATGAACACTCAAACATATAAATAGATATACAGGCTCTCTTCTCAAGGTAGAGTCGGAGGCAACTATATAGTCCAAGGTGGAAAAAGACATTATGGTTGGCACACAATGGTGTGGATGACATTATATTGGCTCTCATGGGTGCTCATCTGGAGGTAACAAACAAAATATAGTAGGGGTGCTATGTTGTTCTGTTGGCAGGAATGAACAAAAGATACCTGGGGTGTTCAGGTTGTTCGGCTAGCGGGAACAAAAAACTGTAGCAAGGATTCTAAGATTATTTGGCTCTGAAACCACGTGTTAGAAACTAAATGCAGAAACCACTCCCCCAAATGAAAGATACTACGAGAGAACCGAAAAAAGCACACAAAAATCAAATGTCAAAATCACATAAAAAGTCAAACATAGAGGCACAAAAAAATTTACACGAAAAACCCTTACAGGAAAACTACATGACGATCAGAGTCCAACCCTGAAAAGCCTCCACTAGTAGAATAAAAATTACACCGACTCCATATAAGCTTCTCACCGATCCAAACGAATCACCACAACTCCTTGAGGAAAGAAACACATTTTCCAAGCACACAAAGAACGAAGATGACGAGAAAGAATTTCTTGAAATGATCTTCTCTTCGATGTAGCCATCGATCTCCTCTTTCTCTCTCCAATAATTGTGAAGAACTTTTGCCTTCTTTTGTAATTATTTTTTGAGATTTATTTTAGCTTGAGGAAACACCTAATATATATAGCCTCAAATCTACAACTAATATGAACCATTGAGGTATTCCTATATATGTAGGAATGTAGCATCCACTTTTTCATAGAAAGGGTATTTTAGTCATTTTAGCCATTTTGGCTATTTTGTGATTTTCTAAATATTTTGACTTGTGTTGTGCTAGAAACTGGTTTAACCTTAGTGTACTTTGTATAGGAGCCTAACCATGTCTTAGAAATTATTATTTTTACTTATTAGAATTCATTTAGGGCTTGGATCCAATTTAGAAGGCTTTTAATTGATTTTTAAGCATTTTTCATGTAAGCCTTTTTAGCCTTTTTGACTTGGGCCTTATTCTTACTTAAGAGAGAATTGGCCCAAGTGAAACCCTAACCCTAAAGACCCCCATCCTGGCCGCCCACAGCAGTACACCCTCCCCTCTCTTTTCATTTGTGAAGTTTAGCCTCCACAAGTGCCTAGTAGATATCCTCTAAAAATCCTATTTTCTTCATCCGGAGTCCGTTTCTCCCCAAACGAACTCTGTTGCACTCGTATAGAAGAGGAGGATCTGCTGGAGCAGTGCTAATGAGGAGACGGAGGCAATTGCTTGAGGTAAATCGACCGACACGACAACCGAAGGACTCCGTTTATTGAGTTTTCGACACTCAATAGGTAAACCCTTTTCTACCATAGTTATTCTAGAATTTCTTTCATTTTTGCATCCATATAAGGGCCCTAGACTTGCCCATAAAGTTTGGTTGGATTTTGACTTCGTTTGATAGCGGTATCGGACACGTGTCGATCCTTTACGGCATGTGTTCGACGAAATGCCGCTCAGGATAGAAAGTTGTTGTTTTTCGATTCTGTCTTCATGGATGTTTAGATAATATCATTCTTAGAAACTTTTGTGAAGACGGATTTGAAATCGATGACTTTTCGGCAGCGTTTCGGGCATCGGACACACGTGCACTGATCCCGTGCACGATGCCGTGCATGCCCTGCCGTCAGCGTTTTGTATTTTGATGCACAGACCTTATTTTTGCCTGAAATTTCTTGAGCATGTGGGAGAGACCTCTGCCCCCATGCTCCTAAAATTTCACGGCTTCTCGTTGAGCGAGCGCGGAGAAATCCGACGTGCATCGTTCAGCCACAATGTGCACTCGGGCTAATTTTTGTCGCTGAAACGGACTTCGTACGCGCTCTCGACGCGATGAGGACCCGTTCCAGGACCTGGAATGTGTCGACCTATACCTAGACTACCCAAGGGACCAACCTTGAGTTGTGGCGTGGCCCGACGAGCGAGCCACGGAGGCCGAACCGCGCGCACGAGGGCACGCACGGGCGCGGGCGCGAGCAGCAGGCCGCACGTGTGTGCGGGGTTGCGTGCGTCGCCTCGGTGCAACGTGTCATCGTGTTGCCATGTCTTAGACCTACCCCAGGACCCCCTAGCTACATGCACGAGCACGGGGCTTTTCGTTGTGTGTGCGGCGCTGAACCAAGCGAGAACGCACGCATACGTGCACGTTGACACGCGGTATCGGGTTTTCCGATACGCGTTCTGTGGACACAACACAAACATGATTTCGTACCCAGGAGTACCGAGCGCATCATGTAGGTTGAGACCAACGTGTATGCCAAGTTTTGCGGGTTCATTTTGTGTATATCTCATTTTGGTCGTCGTGTAAAAAATGGGTTTTTCCTTTAAATGCAAATTTGAGTTTGATTATGATATTTTGTTTTCCCAGAATTTAACTTATAAAATCTAGGTTTTAGTATGTATATGAGGTTTTGGACTTGTGAGAACCAACTCTTGGATTTATTTCATATTTTCTATCAATTATGAGCATATGTGCTTTTCTTTGTAGCTATATATATATGTAATTGTATATATATATATAAGTAAGACTCCGTTGAAGCCTATTGCAAGCATATATGTTGAGAATGGGTCGAGGGGAATTAATGCCAAATTTTGATTCATTAGAACTATTTCAAACCATGTGTCATTTCTTCCAAATGAGCATATATATGGATATATACATAGTTTTCCTATTTTGTTTATATGTATATAAGAGTATATTAAAATGAGGCATATCATGGTTGAGTTTTGATGGTTTTAATCTCAGTTTTGACTCACTTCAGTAACCTACAGGTATCACACACACACAACCATTTGTTAGAAATAAGAGTAGGCTTGTGTTGTGAATACATGTGTATGTATATATACCTATATGTGTATAGTTAGTATGCTTGAGAACCCATCTTAGAGTATATCATAGTTGTGGTTGTAACCATAGGAGTCCTAGAACAGATTTGGATTGTCATTTTGAGCCTAGTTTAGTCAAATTGGCCGACAAGTTGACCAAGTTGACAAAAGTCAACTTTTGGGTCAAACTTGATCCAAATCGACTCAAACAAACTCCGAATAACCTAAAATTTTGTGTATGACCTACAAATTAGTAGACGGACTAGTTGACCAATGTTTGACCATGTTTGACCAGCATTGTCCAGGTTTGACTAGAGTTGACCAAGGGTTGACTTTGACAAAAAAGGATCTAGAAGCATGTAGTCTTGTATTGTAGCTATTTATTTTGATATTTTAGACTTGGTTGTGACATGTGTATACTTTAAATAGGTTCATATTGCCCCAGTTTAGCTATACTTCATCATCAGCAGTTCAGTTTGTCAGGCGAGTACATTCTCTGATCTTTTCATACTTGCTTGGATATGTTCTCTTGTTATGGACTAGTATACTTGATGCTGACACGATGTTCACACGGATTACTACCCTATGGATCCTTTCATGCGATGTTATCCCCTCGAATACATCGAATATATCATGTTCATGTACTTTATCATATTCATCATGTACTCCATATATTCATATTTATCCATGTACACTCATATGTTATTCATGTACACTCATGACCATATGAGCTCCATGTATAAAGTAGTTGTTATCCATGTGCAATAACATATAATGTCTTGATCCTTGTATATTGATTGGGGGCAGGGAGAGTGTGGTTGGTTATATGATCATTATCCCTAGTAGGTATCCATGTGCAACTCCATAGTTTATCCATGTGCAATCCAACCTGTTTACATAACCAATTTTATGCTCTAAATCACGTAGATAGTTACATTTCTCTATTTATCATAGTCATATCTAGTCTTGATATTCTCTCTCTTGTTGATTTTCTTTACAACATTTCATGTATATTTTTCTATAGCTTGCTTTATATGTCCAATCCTGATATGAACTGTTATGAGAGATATGTGCTCGTTCCGTCCTGATTGGGCATGTTAAAATTTTTACAGGTAATGATGAAGAGTTCTGCCCTACTTATTATGGTATTGGCTTAGATGACACTGGTGACGTGGACCCTCAGGAGGATCCAGCATTCGTTAAGGATTTGCCCATAGTCTAACTGAGATATAGTATTTTATTGTCTTTATTTGAGACATTATGAGTTGTATTTGAGATTTGTTCTGATGGTTTACACCCAGACTTTTATTTATATCTGTGACTCTTGAGATTTATTCTTCTATTCCATCTTAGTTGTTGTGATTGAGTTACTTATTATTTTACTCTCCATTCGGAGCATATTCTAGACTGTATTAAATATATGACTCAGGACAGCGTTCTACCGCCGACACTGCGGCGTAGGCTGGGCGTACTTCACTTCTCGTGCCCTTTCACTAGGTGCAGGTCGTGACAAGGAATACTCAATCTAAACCATTGATGTATGCCTCTTATACATATAAATACAAAATCCAACTTCATTTGAATATTCCTATTACATATATGAATAACTAGTTCGACTCCAGGATGTTTTTCACGTAGGTTGGCAATCGTAGGCACTCCAACAGATCTCTACTTCCCAAGTAGGTGGAGGAACTCGTCATATCGACGATCCGCCTACAGTACTCAAACTTTTTCCTTGGCAAAACCTTCGTGAGCATATCTACTCCATTGTCCTCTATGTCCTTCTTCTTAAGCGTCGTGTCCTTCTTCTCAAGCGCATGTCGTATCCAATATTGATATCGATGATCCGCCTACAGTACTCAAACTTTTTCCTTGGCAGAACCTTCATGAGCATATCTACTCCATTGTCCTCTATGTCCTTCTTCTTAAGCGTCGTGTCCTTCTTCTCAAGCGCATGTCATATCCAATATTGATATCGAGTCTTAATATATTTAGAGTGTCTATGAAATCTAGGGTTCCTTCTATGGTGGATTGTACTTTGGCTATCGTAAAAAAATGTATTGCTCTGCTTTAGCCTAATTTTCTTTAACAGCTTCTGTAGGTCCTAAAAATCAAGTTGCACCTAAAAAAAGCAATGAAAATCAAATTGTGCACCCTTCAAATGAACTGAGCAGGAGATAGAGTGCGCAACAACTCAACTGCGCAAGCTGAACTGCGCACTCATCCGAGCGCGCTAGCTGACATGGCAACGTCATCATTACCTGACACAAAATCAGATCTTCTGACAACTGACAGCTCGAAGAATGAGGAAACTGTTCGTTTCTTGTGCCACGCCGCCATGACAGCTATCTAGCGCGGTCCAGCTGCCAAAAGCCAGCGCAGTCTGACAGTTCAACCCCAGCGCAATTTGATACTGGCACGGTTCAAGTAGCATAATCCATCAAGATAACTGACATTTTGTACATGGCATACATGCCATCAATTGCTCACCACATGGCAACCGTCTGTACACGACCAAGCGCATTTCAATCAAACAATGCCACGCGTCTAATACAGTTGAGCCACGATCGAGTAACTGCCAGCGCAGTTTGTTGTTTGCGCAGTCCACTGCTTGCGCAATCCAGTCTGCGCAATCCAGAAATAACTACTAATTAGTTATTTTCCATAACTCTATAAATAGAGTTTCAAGTCCTTCATTATAAAGATGAGATCATTCAAGATCATCAACAGAGATCAGGAGTTCTTGCCAAAGTGCTGATGCATTCTTCAGAGGCTACCGTCTTCAAAGTTCACATCGTCCAAGGGATAAAGCGATCATCTTCAGATCGGATTCCTACAGTTGTACTTTTTCAGAATTCAATTGTAATCTTCTTACAAAGTTTGTAAAATAAAGAACACTTTTGTTTTTGCAAACAAAATGGCGACTCTGCAGGTGACGACTTTCTCCTCCGACGAGGAAGTGACAACTCAATGTGACGTTGCGTCAATCGGAAAGACGTAGAAGACGCTGGTTGTAAAGGTCAACCAGACGGCCTACGAGGCGATGATCAAATCCGGGACTACTCGTCGCACTGTAACTTCTTCCAAGAGCAAAGTCTGTTCAGTGTGGACTCCAAAGTCCTCTGCACAATCCTCTGCGCAATCCTCTGTGCAGTCTGCTGTCTCTGCTCCCAAAACTGCTGCACAGTCTGCTGCCTCTACTGCCCATGCACAGTGTACTTTTCCTCTTGCCGTTGCACAAACCACTTCCTATTCTACTCTGGTAAAATACAAGACTCCTCTTCCCCTGGCGCAGTTGGCTGCAACTCTTCCTGTGCAGTCCACCACTCCATCAACCAGAGTGCAACTCAAGCACTCTGAAGTCAAGACTCCTGCTGCGCAAGCTACAATGTCTATGGCCAAAAGGCCATCTATCAAAGCTTCTCATGCGCAACCAGCCAATGCGCCTACTGCTACTTCAACCCCTTGTTTGCCATAAAATATAAAAGAACAGAACAATTATCGGAGGACCGAACTTTTACTTCACAATACAAACTCGCTTGTACAAAGAAAGCCTAGGGACGAAAGCCTAGGTACTGCAATCTAAGTACAATTATTTATTTTAGATTCTGGGGGGTGACGATAGAGGCTCGGGAAAGCGACGGCAGCTCTGCCTTACTCCTTGGACGATCGGGTGCAGCCTTGGCACTATAGAAGAACTGTTTGGTGTTGATGAAGAAATGTTCTCCTTTTGATCTCTGTATATTCTCTCTCTGGCTCTCTTGATCTCTGTGTCTCTTTGTGTTTTTTATCAGAGAATTTTCTCCTTTTTCTTCTCTCCTTCGCAAGGGAATGGTACCTTGCTATTTATAATAGTGGGGGGGCATCATTAGGGTTTGCAATGATTGTCCATTCTCAAAAGTCGGCAGCTAAGGATCACTGAATCAGGGTCGTTCATCTTGAATATAGTAGATTTGAGCAATTAATGTGATTGCATCAAATCTTTTGTGGGTAATTAAATAATGATTGACATAAATCCTCCTGATCTGCCAATCTTGGATTTTTTGCCACGTGTCATTGATTTGCTTGATTACAAATGATCGAATTTGATCTCAATATTTTATTAGGATTTTTGATTTGATGCCACGTGTCCTACTGTCATGCCACGTGTCTTAACCGTGAGCCACTGATGAAATCTGAGCCGCATGAGGATTGAGCCGCATAAGGCTGGCCACGTGTCAAGGCTGCTTGGGAAGTGGCCCCTGAATATTTGAACCGCATGGTGATGATCTGAGCCGCATGAGCATAGGCGGCCGCATAATGGTTAGCTCCTTTGTGAGCCGCATGGAGATAGTCCTCATGAGCCGCATGGGCGGAGCCTCTGCTTGAGCCGCATAAGACAGCTTCGGCCTGAGCCGCATGAGACAGCTTCGGCCTGAGCCGCATGGGGAGTCTCTGCTCGAGCCGCATACGATTGTCCATGTGTCAAGGCCGTGTGACACTTTCTGGATCTCGGGAGATTGTGTCAGAGATTTCCTTCATTTTCCTAGGAGTCTGCCATTATGACAGAGTCATAATTACATCTTTGTGTTAGAACTGTCACCTTATCAGAGCTGTCAGCCGTCAAGGCATTTAATGTAGTATAGGACAAAGGGAAGAGCTATTTGCAAGCCATGTGGCATCTCTCTGAGCCGCATGGACCTTATCGAGCCGCATAGACACTTGAGCCGCATGGATCCCTGACCTGCATTAGCTCTCTGAGCCGCATGGGACTCCCTGGCCGCATGAATCTTTCTTTATTCTTTTCCATGCTTCTACAAGACCCCCTTCAAAGTTTTCAATATGCAAAATTGAAATACTTTGAATAAGAAGCATGGTTGTGTATAAATTCTTCTGGCCGCATATGATGTCTTGGCCGCATGGATGTCTCGGCCGCATGGATGTTTTGGCTGCATGGATGTTTCAGTCGCAGGGACTTTCGGGCCGCATAGATGTCTCAGGTGCAGGGACTTTTTGCCACGTCATCTTGCCACGTATGGTAATCTTTTGCATTAAATGTTGTTGATTTGCTGTCAGTTTTAAGGTCACTTTTTGGAGCGGGATCCCAGGAGTCTAGCCTTAATTTTAGGTGGCTCGTCTCGATAACCGAAGAGTCGGTTTTCGTGTAGTACGTGAATCGAAGCGCCTTGGTTTTGTTTATAAATATGGATGAGTTCAGTCGGAGGGCAAGAAGGGCAAGAAGGCGGCTTCCTCGTCGGCCGTCGTGCCCGAAGTGCACCCTGATGTCCATCCTGCTTTCAAGGGTAAGGATTACATTTGAATACGTTGAACCCTAAGAACCCATGGCTCTGTTGCATAATTTATGCACAAGCCTTCATCTTTCGTCTTTATTGAACCGCCCAAGTTTTACCATGATAGAGCCGCATATGTTGTACGGGCCGCATGACCCTCTCATATCCGAGCCGCATAGGGCATGCTATGTGTTTGAGCCGCATGAGAGGGATTTGAGCCGCAGGGGCACTTCTAGATTTGTACCGCATGAAGCCTCCTTTGAACGGGGCCACATATGTTCCTGACAAACTAGACCGCATAGAATTTTGCTAAGTCACGCCGCATAAGCTCTTTTGCTAGATAGAATCGCATAAGTTCAACCGGACCGCATAAAATTTTGCTAAGTCACGCCGCATAAGCTCTTCTGCTAGATAGAACCATATAAGTTCAACCGGACCGCATAAGCTATCGAATCAGTGTCACATAGAACTCCCAACTGAATTGGGCCGCATGAGGCTGTATTGACCCGAGTCGCATAGGCCCTTTTGAAGCCGTGCCGCATGAAACCCAGCTGAATTGGGCCGCATAAGACTTCGTTGATCCGAGCCGCATGGGCTCGTAGGAACTTCTTTTTTTGAGAAACTTTAAGTGGTTTCGTTGTATCCATCTTTTAATCCTGTTTCCTTTGTCCTTTTCCAGTGAACCTCCCAACCAACCCGACAGGAGAGCTTCTGGTGGGTTTAGCTCAATTTGCCGTGGGTGTGCATCTTGATGGCTTAATTCGACATGTGACGGATCAGCTTCCCACCGATAAGCCTCTGGAGAGGGTGGCTGCCATCAACAACCAGCCGTTCCACTTTCTTTGCACTATGATGAATTCGGGGAGACTGGACGGAGAATATCTGAAACCAGCTTTTCTCTTTGGAGATGCTTTTTCCATAAAGAACTCCCGAGTGTTGGACGTTTCTGAGAGCTGGGATTTTACTGTGGACGGAGTGGAGATCCATATTCCCCAGATGGAACGGTGTAATGACCCGCTCCGCCCTAGCGGAACGCCGATTCAAACGGCAAGTACAACGACTCAAACGAGCCGTCGACCCGAAGAGTTGGCATCGACCTGATGAAGAATCGCTGCAAGGCTTACATTGGCCCGTCAAGATGAATCCAGACTTAGACTTTCAAAGGCGCGCTCGGAGTATCGCTCGGCCGATGCGAACATCGCTAAGGTGGGTGGCTCCGATGAACCCATCTTTGCTTAGCCTAGACACATAACAATACGGACACTATAGCTAGAAACGCTAGGCGATAACATCGCGTATGCTAATAAAGGACTCAACGCACCTAGCTAAGGGAATAATCCCATCATGTATGCTTGTATAGAATATGGAAAAGAACATAGAAAATGTGAGATCTCTCGTACCGCGCTCTACGCTCGTGCTAAGGCACAAACTTATGTATATGTTCCTTATGCGTCTAACAATGAAAAATAAATGGGTTACAACAATGAAACAGGAAGACTATCAATATAGTCGTTCCAAGTAGAGTATAGCAACATTGAAAGTCTATGGGACCGAAGGGTCACCAAGGCGACTCCCGCACGGGGAGTTGCATAATGTATGAATGAAAGAATGAATGAATATGTGAATTAATCAATGAACGAACGAACAAGTGAAAGAAGGAAAGAAAGAAAAGAATAAATGAAAGATAAAAAAGAAAAGAATGGTTAGCGACAGGTGTGACGGACACGTGCAACGGGGCTCGCTATCCGCGCTGCACGGACGCCAACCTGGTCGATAACGCATTAAGGCTAAGGGTTAGCCTATGGCTCAAAGACAGCCGTTGAGTTAAAATGACAATAAAATACGAAATAGTCGTGGACGGCTCGTGCACGAGTGAAAAGGGATTCCAAGGGCAACGAACGACAATTTCGTGGCCGGCCTAGGCAGAATCATGGCCTACGGGCGGACAGAATGTGCGGGCTTGGGCACATAAACAAACGTAGGGCTGGTTATTCAATAGTCTATCAAGGTGTACCAGCCATCACGCTTGATAGATGAGAATACCACAGGGGAAAATGTCCAAAATGGCTGACATGCCAGCGGCCGGTGCATATAGATTTAAGTAGGCTTTGCTGGTGGCAATCCACGTGCAAGTCCTTGCATTGAAATCAAGGTAGTCTAAGTTAACAAAATGAAGTACCTTCTGAACAGGCTTGAATATAACACACCAGATAATCGAGAGTACTTCGGCAAAGGAGTTAGAAAATATGTCTACGACGTGCTAGGACCCGAGGCAGGGACACGCCCTTGACATTGAAAGTTTACATGAATCACATTAAGTTATTTCCTATGAATTGTTGACTAACTTGGTTTACTTTGGACATGGAAGGCCGGACGGTAAGTATGGGTAAGTCATGCATGTATTTCCATGCGACACTTGTATTCGGCAACACGAGATAGGCTATGAAATATGCCATGTAAATGATCCTAAGGCAAGATTAGAAAGACAATAAATGATAGACGGTGCACAAAATTAAATAGAACGTGTTTGGTAATGATAGCATTATGGGCGAGCTAGCCTCCCCACCAGTGCATAATAATGTACTAATAACCCCACAGTGTGCTTGCAGGAAGCAGGAAACGTCAGCGGGTACGGAGCTTTCCTCGAACGTGCTAAGGCGCGGAGCTATCTCTGGAGCCTTGGAGCATTGCAAGGAGCTAGAGCACCAATATACATGACATAATGTATCGGAACATCGCCATGAATCATTCCATCTTGTAAGCCACTTAGCACGCCTTTTATGTTTCAGAGAGGGAGAGCTTGAGAGACTTGTAAACTCGGCCTAGCGTCGCTTGTAAATTTCTTGAATATCAATAAAGAGTTGAATTCGCTTCAATTTGTGTTTATTTACTTTCCGCTGCAAATGGGGACACTCTGTGCGACTCTGTGGCCTAGATCAAATCGGTTGTTTCTGGACTTAGCCTTGCACGGGCGCAACCTAGGCCCGTGCGGCATCACGCCTTAGCGAGGACGATCGCTCCTGCGGGAGCAGAGCGTGACAGATTAGTATCAGAGCACGGCTTTACATCCTTGGACTTCATTTCGATTTTCTGAGTTTTGAAAGCTCGTTGAAACAAAAGAAGTGTACGCCCTCTCTCGTTGTGCCTTGGGATATTCCATACAATAAGTCTAATATTTTCAAAAGCTCGTACGAATACTCGGTTGAACGGGATCGATAGGCGAAGGCCTTTGTGCCAAACCGTGACGGACTTGAGTTGGAAGGAACCGATGCTAAGAGTTAGCAAAACGCAAGACATGCTTGAATAACCTTACGCTGACAATAGCGAACGAATACACGAGACCAAAGTATAGTTTGAACGGGATGGTTATGCACGCAGCCTTTTGGCTAAGTTGTGCCGCGTGTCGCGCACCTCGACTTCTGGTGCAATCGAGTTGCGAGCGATATCAAGTACCGCTCGGTCGGAAAGGGAGATACACTTAGAGTGTATATCGATAGGAACGCTATCAAACTAACGCTTAGGCGTGCAGAAAAGAATTGGCTTGGATTTCGAGGATTAGTGCGAACGACTTAGTACGTCGAGGCGACATGAGTGATTACGCTAGAGATTCGTCGAACGAATCTGGAGGATGTCTTAGCGCATGACGCGAATGTGATTAAGGACTAGATTGTATGGCTTGAATCCGAGTGGTGTATGTGATAGGTTCGGAGAAGAATAAGTATGAGTGTCGACGACTAGTCGAGTAGCTCAAACCCTGAGTGGTGTATGGACGTCATAGAAATTGTTCGAACGAGACTAAAGGATTTACGGATCGTACGAGTATGTCGACAAGCGATGCGATCGCGTAAAGCCTTAGAACATGTCACGTTTAGTTAGCTGTGACTTCAAAAAGTCCCGAACGAGATGTTGCTGGACAACTTGTCAATGGGCAACGCGAGTTAGAAAATGGTTCGGAATGATGAATGAAACAATAAATGGTCTTGATCGAGGAAAACTTAGAGGATCACGCGCACGATTTTGGATTGATTCAAATAAACTGTGACTTGAGTTTGGACAACGATCTTGAAACTAGCTTGAGGAATAGAGATCAAACTTGGTCTTGAATATCGAAAAAATTGTGGAATATCCAACTCGGACAACATCATCAACGCACGACTCGAAATCGGTTGCAAAAGAAGATCATCAGGTTACGCATATCGTCGATGGTATTGAGGCGTATCAAAGATCGATATGCGATAACTCGGGGGTACTCTGACTCGACGAATGACGATCGTGCAAATGTCATTGTCCCGTTGGATGCTATACTTGGGATGTTAAAAATGTGTCGAGGAAAAGATAGATTTAGCTCGAGGATTTTCTAGTTGAATGTATGACGGTCAGACTATCGAATTGATTTGGCTTGGATGAAAATATGAATGCTTGGATTTGCTTTGTTGACAACCACAACGTTGACGTTCTTGTCTTATGCGAGCGTAACTTCAGCCTCGCATATGCGTCGTGCCGGATTATGGCGATCACTCCGCGTGAGCGCTGATATGGTGATTCATACAGCGGGAGTGATTGAACTTGGATGGCGTGGTAATCTGATTGCTTTGACTTGTGGTTTGACACGAAAGTGGACTCGAAAATGAATTTGTGTGCTTGAAGAATTAAACTTGAGGATTGAGTAGGTCCAATCCGCGTATCGAGAATGGGTTAGTCTAAAACTCAAACAAGAGTTACGCCCCGATGAGAATGATTATTTCGCGGGAGCGTTGCATGGTGATTCATGAACCGCCATGGATAATCGGACTCGCGTGAGATTGGGGCGTAATGTATTATCGAGCTGGATGACCTCGTGATCGAATACATGAATTGGTTAGAACTGGTGATTGAACGAAATTGAATATGTGCATCGTAAGTCTTGATGCGAATTAGGTGATCATGCTCGATGTTTAGAAATTTGAGTGAAACGAACTTGGGTAGAAACTCCCGTACAAGCGAACAAATGGTTTGACCATAGGATTTGGGGAGAGCATCGTGCAATGACCTTGCACGACGAGCCACGGACCTGACGTGTAACTATGACTTTGTGAGCTGACCTAGCGGATAGGCGGACGACCCTATGCCGAGTGATTGAACTTGTGCGATTGACCTTACAGTATCGTCTGGACGGACGATAGACTTAGGCAGCAATACTTAGAGTAGGACGGGAACTGTGAGTGTGCGTGAACGACGATGAGATTGGTCCCAAACGAAGTGAATGATAGAAATGGATGATGCGCAAGTAAAGTTGGGATAACAAATTGAATCATTGATTGGAAGACGTACTCGGTGATAGTGTGATACTTGATCTTAAATTGGACAGAAATTACTTAGACTTGGTCGACCCCGCTAAGAAGAAATCGTATTGATTTCGTTGACAAGAGCGCTTGAGAAGCTAATCGAATCATCTCGAGGACCGAGATAAACGACATGTGATATACAAATGAGTTCGGTTTTAAATCGAAGTTAGCAAAACGATTGGCAAATCGAAACTATCACGAGTAGCTTGTCCGACTTCGCTAGTCGCTAAGCTTGGTTGAAATGTACGTATTCGTGGGACGCCTTGAATGCGTGCATGATCCAAACTCAGCGATATGATGAACTCGAATGCAGCTGCAAATGGGTGTTGAGATGCGCATGAACGAATGAGTGAGTTTGTCTCAGCTTACGTCTCTCACATTTGACAAACTACAACGCACCTCGTGCGACCGTTTCAGTCCTATGATACGTCGAAGTAGCAACCGAGTCGAAGAAACACTTGAATTGAATAAGTGCCATCAACTCTCAAATGAATAAAAAGTTACTCAATAAAATCGACCAAACGTATGCGATACGGAACTTGGATAAGTATCGAGTATAGTTCGGTGCCATAGAACGATAGAGCCGTTCGATAGGGATTGCCTAAGAAACACGACGACGCGAGTTAAGGAATGGTAGGATGACCTGCACTCAGGAAGTCTGGAGGACGAGACTTGTTTTGAGTAGTGTATTATGTAATGACCCGCTCCGCCCTAGCGAAATGCCAATTCAAACGGCAAGTGCAACGACTCAAACGAGCCATCGACCCGAAGAGTTGGCATCGACCTGATGAAGAATCGATGAAAGGCTTACATTGACCCGTCAAGATGAATCCAGACTTAGACTTTCAAAGGCGCGCTCGGAGTATCATTCGGCCGATACGAACATCGCTAAGGTGGGTGGCTCCGATGAACCCATCTTTTCTTAGCCTAGACACATAACAATACGGACACTATAGCTAGAAACGCTAGGCGATAACATCGCGTATGCTAATAAAGGACTCAACGCACCTAGCTAAGGGAATAATCCCATCATGTATGCTTGTATAGAATATGGAAAAGAACATGGAAAATGTGAGATCTCTCGTACCGTGCTCTACGCTCGTGCTAAGGCACAAACTTATGTATATGTTCCTTATGCGTCTAACAATGAAAAATAAATGGGTTACAACAATGAAACGGGAAGACTATCAATATAGTCGTTCCAAGTAGAGTATAGCAGCATTGAAAGTCTATGGGACCGAAGGGTCGCCAAGGCGACTCCCGCACGGGGAGTTGCATAATGTATGAATGAAAGAATGAATGAATATGTGAATTAATCAATGAACGAACGAACAAGTGAAAGAAGGAAAGAAAGGAAAGAATAAATGAAAGATAAGAAAGAAAAGAATGGTTAGCGACAGGTGTGACGGGCACGTGCAACGGGGCTCGCTACCCGCATTGCACGGACGCCAACCTGGTCGATAACGCATTAAGACTAAGGGTTAGCCTTTGGTTCAAAGACAGTCGTTGAGTTAAAATGACAATAAAATACGAAATAGTCGTGGACGGCTCGTGCACGAGTGAAAAGGGATTCCAAGGACAACGAACGACGATTTCGTAGTTGGCCTAGGCGGAATCATGGCCTACAGGCGGACAGAATGTGCGGGCTTAGGCACATAACCAAACGTAAGGCCGGTTATTCAATAGTCTATCAAGGTGTACCAGCCATCACGCTTGATAGATGAGAATGCCACAGGAGAAAATGTCCAAAATGGCTGACATGCCAGCGACCGGTGCATATAGATTTAAGTGGGCTTTGCTAGTGGCAATCCACGTGCAAGTCCTTACATTGAAATCAAAGTAGTCTAAGTTAACAAAATGAAGTACCTTCTGAACATGCTTGAATATAACACACCAGATAATCGAGAGTACTTCGGCAAAGGAGTTAGAAAATACGCCTACGACGTGCTAGGACCCAAGGCAGGGACATGCCCTTGACATTGAAAGTTCACATGAATCACATTAAGTTATTTCCTATGAATGCGACACTTGTATTCGGCAACACGAGATAGGCTATGAAATATGCCATGTAAATGATCCTTTGGCAAGATTAGAAAGACAATGAATGATAGATGGTGCATAAAAGTAAATAGAACGTGTTTGGTAATGATAGCATTGTGGGCGAGCTAGTCTCCCCACCAGTGCATAACAATGTACTGATAACCCCACAGTCTGCTTGCAGGAAGCAGGAAACGTCGGCGGGTGTGAAGCTTTCCTCGAACGTGCTAAGGCACGGAGCTATCTCTGGAGCCTTGGAGTGTTGCAAGGAGCTGGAGCACCAATATACATGACATAATGTATCGGAACATCGCCATGAATCATTTCATCTTGTAAGCCATTGGCATGCCTTTTATGTTTCAGAGAGAGAGAGAGCTTGAGAGACTTGTAAACTCGGCCTAGCGCCGCTTGTAAACTTCTTGAATATCAATAACGATTTGAATTCGCTTCAATTTGTGTTTATTTACTTTCCGCTGCAAATGGGGACACTTTGTGCGACTCTGTGGCCTAGATCAAATCGGCTGTTTCTGGACTTAGCCTTGCACGGGCGCAACCTAGGCCCGTGCAGCATCACGCCTTAGCGAGGACGATCGCTCCTACGGGAGCGGGGCGTGACAAACGGCACTTTCCCCTCTCGTGGTTTAACATGATACTGTTGAGCAGAAAAATGGTGGGCTCCCTAACTTCCACTCAATCGGGGATGTTCATGGACAACATCTACTATAATATGAGTATTAGGTCAGCATGTGCGAGCAGGGAGTCGGTCAGTCGGAGTGTGGTGGGGCTGATTCCTGGTACTTTTATAAACGTGTCTGGTCCCAACTTCACTTTTACTCGAACTGATACCTTCCTGGATCAGCTTGCTCGCAAGGGGTCTTATCCCGTGGGCAGGTTGTCGCTACTGAATTGGATAAACCCCATTCCTACATGGGCCAATCTTTCCTCATGGAACCTGAGAAACCACGAGGAATTCCTTCGGGAGATTGACCTTTACTACGCCATCCGGGGCACCTGTTACGGGTTGCCCATTAACAAGTCGTTGTTCATGGCCCTTTTGGAGATGTATAACCGACGTACGGGGACTTTTTTTGCGCCCGGAGGGGAGTTGGGCCTTGCTCTCCATGAAATGCATGCCGTTTCTAAGCTGCCGTGGGGGGGCGAGGCCTTTGAAGTATACACCCCGACGAATGAGGAATTCGATGATCTAGATCGACGATTCCCAAGTTTTGTCGCTGTGTACCAGGAACTGTTGTGCCACCATAGCATCTGTCACCAGACTGCTATCAAGAAGAATAATAGCTCAGAAGGGAACTCCCCCATACCACGGCCTGGGTCGCGTATCTTTTCAAATTATATCCTTCCGGCCGGGTTTCGTCTCGAGGTCCTCAAAACCAGGAGGAGGTAAAGGACCTGATGTTGAAGGCCAAAAGGTCGAGGTCCACCCGTGACAGGTTTGGGAGTCATACTGACTCCTTCAGTTATTTCCACCACGGTACCCGGCAGATATCTGAGAAAGCACTCTTGGCCGGGTTCTTGATGGTGTGGCTACGAAATTGTGCAGTCTCAGGAGGGACAGGTTCTACTGAAAGGATCAGCCGCCACTTCATTCTCCGTGCCTTTTCGTCCAAAGTCATTGCTCGCAAGACGACATTGGACTTTGAGCGGATAGAGCTACCATACCATTATCTCATGGGGTGGTTATTGATGCATTACCGGTCGTTGATGAGGCCCGGAATAGAGGATGATGTTACCGCTGACGACGCCTTTCTTTTTCGATACCGTCATCAGTCTTGGGAGTACGACACCATGCCAGCCTGTCGGAGGGCGTTGGCGAGGGATGACGGGCCCGACTTCTTTGTGTCTCTTCCTCAATTTACCTCTAGAGAAGTGAGGGGGTACACGTTGATGGCCTTGAACCTCCCCACCTCTTATCTGAGAAGATGCTTCTTTGGCTGTGCAACATTCGCCCCGCGCACCTAGTATATCGTTACCGAAATAATGTATACCTGGAGCCGTATTTGCCTAGCAGGTTTTTTCGTCAATTTGGGTACAGTCAGCTGTTCCTTGACTGCCCCAGTGCTTGCCTGGGCTTTGAGGGCAGTGTTCTCGATGGTATCAGGGCTTGGCATTATTATAATGTGGTCCATACCCGGGCTAGCTTCTCGATCCCTGACGCTAAGACGTCAGAGGAGATTTTGTACATGACAGCCCTTTATCATGTTGCGGCGAGCAAGCCTCCTATTAACTTCGACATGAGTACCAGCTTCATTGCTGGCACTGGCTTGGCCAAGAAGCCCGAGGGATCTAAGAAGAGGAAGAGAGCGGCGAATAGGGTTCCTGTGCCAGACTCGGAGTCCACTACGGCGGACGAAGAGGATGATGAGCAGGACGCCGATGACTCGTCGTATTCTTCGGACGAGGAGGTGGGGGACCAGCCACCTACTGTGCCGAACGAAGAGGTGGAGGATCAACCACCTGTTGTGCCTGGTGCCTCGCGCAAACTAGGCAGACGTATGTCCACTGACGATGGCAGGACTTACTCCACGAAGCGGGCTGCGGTAAGACATCGCAGGCTGTTTATTGATGATGTTGACGCTGTTTCTAAGGTGATTTGGTATTTCAACTACCTTCACCTTCTTTTCCTAAGCTATGGCCGAATCATTTTTTCTTTCTTTTGCTCTTTGTAGGCGTCAGAGGAGTCTGCTTCTCGGGATTCGATCGCCGAGGTTGATCCGTCTTGTCCAATTTGGTCAATGATGTATGTACCGCTATTATTTCTGCTGGGGTTCTTCCGGAGGCGGCCGGGGAGTCTCGTCTTGCTGAGACCTCAACCCGTGGGGATGGGGGCTCTACTGCACATGGCCCCGAGACAGCTGAATTTTAACAGGATGACACTGACCTGGCTGGCTCCCTTTCAGGGGTGGTTGGGGCAGAGAAACCGGTTGAATTTGACTTGGAAGCCGCAGGTGGGGAGACTATGCCAGCTGCGAACGAGCTGCAGCCTCCATGCTCTTCTTCTGGTAAGATAAGCCAAATCTTAACTGGTGAGGAGGCCTATTTGCTCTATCCTCCTATCCTTCGGGTTACGTGGATTAATGGTTGCTTCGGACGTACAGGTCCTACCCCTTTATTGCCGGTGACGAACATTACCGGGGCGGACTCTGCCGGAGGGGATCTGATGGAAGCACGTGTGCCTCCTTCTTTTCCAACCGATATTGAGGGGCCTCCAGCCGGGTCGAGTTCGTGAGCCCAAGTGGTAGTACAGCTGGGGCAAGGGACGATGCTTCATGTGCCCTCCTCTGCGAATATAGTTTCGGGGGTTAACCTTTCCGCCCTGCCAAGCATCCAGGCTTTTCGGGCGACGAAAGAGGAGCTAGCTGCTATTCATGTATCTTTTTGCATGGAATTTGTTTCCCTGGTGGCGGGGACGGCAAGTTCTGAGGCTACTCCTTCGTTATTGCCCGCCACACTCCCTTTGACGTCGTCCTCTACAGAAGTTTTGGATGAAGTATCCCAGGATGTGGTCGACAGTTTCCACCGCCACCTGAAGAGGAGGATCGAGGCAGCTGTGGAGAGGGGGACTCCCTTTGCTATGGCCCGTCAATGTGCCGGTGGCCAGATTAATAGCCTTAGAACACTTCCCGATGGGGCGGGACTAGCTGCGCTTCTGGAGCCTAAGCTGTTAGAGGCTGATCGTCTTGTGGCCCAGTTTTGCATACTGCGGCAAGCTGATCTATCAGTGGCAATATATCAAGAGCGTACCTTCCTCACAACCGCGGTAGAGAAGGTGAGGATTGCTCGGGAATCGCTCAAGCCAGCTATATTGAAGGACCGCCGGGATCTGACTCAGTTGTACGATCAATGAAGCCGTCGCACTGAAGATTGCACGACTCGAGAAGCGACTGCCTCCCGCGGGGTATCTGACACCCGGGAGCAGATCCTCGAGCTCCAGAGAAAGCTGGCCTTCCTGGAGTCCGAGCTTGAAGCTGCTCGTACTGAGAAAGGGATTGCCATTCAGGAGGCTGACAAATTTAGTAGAGGTTCTGCCAATCTTGAACTTGCCCTGAAAAAGATGGGAAATGACTGGCAGGCATATATGTATCTGAATGATGCAGAGCAGTTATCCCAGGAGGCTGAGCGTCGAGCGAAACAGAGGCTTAAGCGGGGTACTACCTTGGTGAGAAACCGCCTCTTGGAGTTGTGTAATGCCGAACTATAGTCGGATTTTCCTTCTTTTGTTCTGTTTTCTTTTTCTTTCCCTTTTTTTTAGAGGGACGCGGTCCCAAAACATGTAATGCTTTTTTCGACTTTCAAATAAAGAGTACTTTCCATTCTACCCTTCATTTGTATTGCTTGTTGTGCCTGTGGTATTATGGTAGTGTTTGCCCTACATGGGGGACTTATCTGTGGACTTGTTACCCTTGGCATACCTTGGTTTTAGGTACGGGTAACAAGTTTGATTGGGGATACCCAGAACGGTTCCACAGAAATGGTATCGTGGACGTTCCGAGTATCGGAAGAAAGAATGCCATGGAGCAGCTGGGCTCCCGGGACATGATGAGAAATGGTGGGCCTGTACTGAGAAACTTAGCATAGTACATTTTATGGGCCTATTATCCTTAGCGTACCCTGGGTTAGGATACGGATAATAGGATGAAAAGGGAACCAACATACTTACTCAGAGGTAATGAGGACATGGCAAGCATGAGGGTTTTCTTACCGCGGAATCTTCCTACTCAGAGGTGATGAGGACATGGCAGGAATGGACTCAACGGAGGATATTTGTGGACTTACTATCCTTGGCGTACTCCGGTTGTGGGTACAGATAATAAGTCAAAAGGGATCAACATACTTACTCAGAGGTAATGAGGACATGGCAAGCATGAGGGTTTCTTCGACGGAGCCTTCCCACTCAGAGGTAATGAGGACATGGCAGGAGTGGGCTCAATGAAGGGGGGTACAGAGAACGACTCAGAGGTAATGAGGACATAGAAGTTCTATGTGGAGGGGTGATTTGTTTTTGGCAAAATTAAGACGACTCAGAGGCAACATCGACATGGTCGTTTTGGAAATTTGTAGATCTGTTACCCTTTTTGTGCACTGGGAGTGTGGGTAGTGGATCATGAGGAAGGAGCTCCTTCAGAAAGAAAGTTCAGAGGTATGGTCATACATAACTTTCCCCCGAAGGAGTGACCGGGATGTAAGTTCAGGGGTACCAGCGGGTACATAACTCGACAATCCGGGAATTTTGGAATCAAAGTGCAAGTTCAGAGGTACCAGCGGGTACATGACTTCATAATTTGGGATATTATGAGAGTGAGTTCAGTGGTACCAGCGGGTACATGACTCGATGATCTGAAATATTGTGAGAGTGAGTTCAGCGGTACCAGCGGGTACATGACTCGATGATCTGGAATATTGTGAGAGTGAGTTCATCGGTACCAGCGGGTACATGACTCGATGATCGAAATATTGTGATTATGAGTTCAGCGGTACCAGCGGGTACATGACTCGATGATCTTGGAATATGTCGTTTAGACATAATATTTCTTTAGGAACTTGTTGTTGACGGGCAACATGAGCAAGTCTCCGTTTTATTTTGCGAGGCAGTAAGCACCGTTGGAGAATACGGCCTCAATGATAAACGGCCCTTCCCATTTTGGCTGAAATTTGTCGGCGATTTTGTGAGTCACGACCATCGACCTCCGGACTGCCAGAACGAGATCTCCCACTTGGAATGTTCTGATTTTAACCTTCTTGTTGAAGACTCCAAAGATGCGTGCTTGGTATAGCTCGATTCTTGCTGGGCCAAGAGGCGCTTTTCATCTAAGGCCTCCAACTCTTGTAGCCGACGACGGTAGTTATCATCCGTTGTCAATTGGTAAGTAAGGGCGACGCGGAGTGAGGGTATTTGAGTCTCCAATGGGACGACTACCTCACTCCCGTATACCAGGGAAAATGGCGTGTTCCCAGTGGCTGTTCGGACTGTAGTATGGTACGCCCATAAGTATTCACCAAGCTTCTCGTTCCAGTCGCATTTGTTGGAAGAGACAAACTTCTTGAGAAGTTTGATGATCGTTTTGTTGAATGCCTCTGCCAATTCGTTGCTGCCGGATTGTATGGTGTCGAAGCAATATTCTGGATACGATACTTGTCGCAGAACGGATAAAAGGCGTGGCTTGCAAACTGTGGACCATTATCGTGGATGATCCTTCAGGGCAGTCCAAAGCGATAGATGACATGATGCTTGAGGAAGCTAATCACGTCTGAAGTCTTTACCTCTGCGAGCGGAACAGCTTCCGCCCATTTGGAGAAGTAATCTGTGATCGCGAGTGTGAAGCGATGTCCACGGGAGGAAGGTGGAGTGATTGGACCGATGATGTCCATTCCCCATGCTTTGAATGGCCAGGATGCCACTGTCGGATGTAGAAACTCGGATGGTTAGTGGATGAAGTCCGCGTGGACTTGGCAGGCTTTGCATTTTCTTGCATAGTCTATCGCATCCACTACCATCGTGGGCCAGTAGTAGCCCATTCGGCGGAGACGGTCTTGTAATTTGGGGCCAGGCTGATGGGCCCCGCATACACCGTTATGAGCTTCGTGTACGGCTTCTTTGGCTTCGGCGTTTGACAGACACCGAAGCAGTAACCCATCGTAGGATCGTCGATACAGCATTTTCGTCACTGTATCGTAGAAGAATCTGAAAGAACGCCTTCTGATGGAAGTGGCTTCCTTTGGGTTCTCGGGCAGGATGTCGTAGACTACGAAGTCTTTGAATGGTTGTCTCCAGTCCGGTGCTACGTCGATCGTTTGGGCGAAATAACACGCCATGACTTGAACGTTGTTCTTGGGACAGACCAGCTCGTGGCCTGTCACGTCAACCGAATGCTGAGTATGGTTTGGAACTGCTAGGGAAGCGGCAAGGCCTGCTAGGGCATCGGCTTCAATGTTCTGTAGTCTGGGAACGTGTTCGATGAAGAATCCCTCAAATGATAAAATAATGTTGATCGCTATTTGGTGATAGGGGATCATGTCTTCATGGCGGACTTCGTACGAGCCCCGGATCTGATTGACGATTAACTGCGAATCGCAGTATGCTTCAAGATATTCTACCCGCAGCTCTCTTGCAAGTTGGAGGCCGATGACCAAAGCGTTGTTCTCGACCACATTGTTAGAGCAGGGTTCCGTGAGGGAGTAAGCGCGATTGATCACCAGTCCGGAAGGAGAAATCAACACTACTCCGACTCCAACAACAATGTTGCCCTTGGGTCCAGTTCTCGAAGCACCATCGTAGAACATTCGCCATATATCATCGTGGGAGGTCACATGTGAGTCGGCGACCTCATCTGGGATTCCTTCGTATACTCTCGACGACTTCAAGCCTGGATGGGCTGCTAAAAAGTCTGTCAGAGCTTGACCTTTAACAGCCTTTTGCGGGACGAAGACCATATGATAAGGAGACAGCAATATTTCCCATGTGGCGAGGCGGCAGCTGAGTGCCCCTGGTTTAGTCATGAGGACCATGAGAGGGTTGACCCGTGAGATCACATGTATGGTTTGTCCTGTGACATAGTGCTGCGTCTTTTGGATGGCGAACACCAAGGCTAGGCATTCCTTCTCTACAGCGGTGTATCGGTGCTCTGGCCCAATCATCATTCGGCTGAGGTAATATATAGCTTGTTCATGGCCTGCATCATTGTTTTGCACTAGCAGAGCTCTGAGGGAATGTTCTATTGCTCGTACGTAGAGCAAGAATGGTTTCCCGGCAACCGGGGCCACCAGGACTGGAGGGTTCGACAAATATTCTTTAATGTTGTCAAAGGCACGTTGGCATTCTTCATCCCATACGAACGAGATGCCTCTCTTCATGAGGTTGGTGAATGGCTGACACCGCCCGGAGAGGTTAGAAATGAACCTTCTGATGTAAGCCAGCCTCCCTTGAAGGCCTCTGAGTTCGTGAAGATTTCTCGGGGGACCCATCTCCATAATTGCCTTCGTCTTCTCTGGGTCTACATGAATTCCCTGGGCAGTAAAAATAAAATCCAGGAATTTTCCGCTGGATACACCCAAGAAGGATTTTGTGGGATTCATCTTCAGGTTGTGTACTCGCATCAGGTCGAACACTGTTCTCAGATCATGCAGGTGGTCTTCCTTATAGCGGCTCTTGACGGCGATGTCATCAACATAGCACTCCACAGTCTTACGCAAGTGATCTCTGAAGATGATGCTCATGGCTCTTTGATATGTAGCGCCAGCATTCTTTAAACCAAAAGGCATGACTGTGTAGCAGTACGTGCCAATCGGTGTTCGGAATGAGGTGTGCTTTTCGTCGTCAGGAGACATCTTGATTTGGTTGTACCCCGAAAAACCATCCATGAATGACATGCGTTCGAAGCCGCATGTGTTGTCAATCATGATGTCTGTGATAGGGAGGGAAAATTTATCTTTGGGAAATGCTTCGTTCAGATTACGGAAGTCGATGCAGATTCGAATCTTTCCATTCTTCTTGAGGACCGGTACTATGTTGGCGACCCAGTCAGGATGTTGTTCCTCACGAATGAAGCCGCTGGCTATCAGTTTATTGACTTCAGCTTCGATCGCATCCATGATGCCCGGGCGAAAGCGTCGCTGTTGTTGTTTGACTGGCTTCGCATCTGGCCGAATGTTGAGCTTGTGAAGGGCAACCTCGGGGTTTAGTCCCGGCATGTCTTCATAGCTCCAGGCGAACACATCAATATATTCTTTGACAAGTTCTAGTAGCGATTCTCGCTCTTCGTCTGTTAGGCTTTTGCTGACGAAGATCGGTTTTGGAGAAGATTCGCTGCCAAGGTCGACCTGTATAACCTCGTCTTCAGTAGGAGATTCCCTCTGTTCGAACCACTTTTCCCATTGTGCATCCAGCTATTGGGCCTACGGCTCTAACTCGAAGATTTCAAGAATGTCTTCATCTTCTTCGTAAGCGTCCGCGAATGCCATATTGACTGACAGGACTTGTCTGAATACGTCTCTGATGCTGGTGTCCGAATCGGACGTTGGTGACCCAGTTGAATGTGAATGCCAGTCGCATTCCTCATCTGAACTTTCAGGGGTCGTCACGGGCGTAACATACCCTAATCCACATCGGGTCTTGCTGTAGTAGTCCCGTGGTTTGCCAGCTGGGACTGGTGGTCTCAAAGGTAATCGTCGACCGGTGCCGTAGTTCAAGCCTGGCGTAGACTCCAGATCATATCCCTGTGTTTGTATGAGGTATTTGGATTGGGGGCCATAAAGATACAGAGGCAGTCTCCCGGCATCTGATTCGAGATCGACCTTCTCTAGGGTGAAGGGCTGTGGGTCGTCCTTCCGGCCGAAGATGATTGGATGGTCCCCTCCTTCGATTATACGGTAGGCGTCTTCCACTGGAATAAGCTGGTTTGCGGTGTAAACATTTGTCACCTGTGTGTGTACGTGAGTGCCTATACCGTGTTCCATAGCATACATTGTGCAAAGCTTATTAAGCTCGAGGTAGTTCAAAGATAGCCCTTTATTGATGAAGTAAGGTATCTTTTCTAGCGAGATTACATCATCCGCGGAGGGAACATCAGTATGGGTAGCCACATACTAGGCCAGCTCCGGTTCTTCTTTGGTCACCACCTGTATAAATGAGGACTAAGGGAATGGCCTAGGCAGCTTGATCATAAGGGGTTCCGTTGGAGGAGCCGAACATGGAGTTTTTGGCAAACTAGCGACCCCCAGTTTGGTACTCGATGCTGGACGGGGAGTAGTTGGTTCGCTAGCGACCCCCAGTTTGGTACTCGATGCTGGACGGGGAGTAGTTGGTTCGCTAGCGACCCCCAGTTTGGTACTCGATGCTGGACGGGGAGTTGTTAGTTCTTTAGAAGCCCCAGACCTTGTATCGGGGTGACGATTCGTCTTGGAAAGATGAATCGTCATTGGCTTGTCAGAAGGGTTAAACTTCTCTGCTTGTGGCTGGCCGACTCTCGGTAACCTAATTGTCAGTGGCTCCGTTGTGGGTCTCGGCGCTTGGCCGGACCTTGGCAGCCGGATTATCATTTGCCCTTCTTGTGCCGAGAGGCTGATCGCATCCTTACGCAGAGCGGCCGTAAGAGATGCAAATTTGCCAGGTTTGCAGGCTTGAAGGTGGATCGTCAGAGGTTCTTCTGATCCTGAGACTATCTCAGTTTGAGCTTGTACATCTTCATCCAGATGCCTCTTCGACTTCTCGTATAGGCAGGAATCCGAGTAGTAGGATTCGACTCCTTTGAAGGGATCAATGTCGACAAGTTCTGTCCTCACAAAGCCATGTTTGTCGACGTACTTGAAGCACTGATGCAGTGTGGAAGGCACGATCATGTAATCGTGTATCCAAGAAAACCCCAAGAGGATGTTGTAAGAAGTGTCCGTATATATGACGTAACAGGTCACTTCTGACTGGAGATCACCGATTTGGCACTTCAAATGAATCTTCCCAATTGGGTAGCTCCTGCCCGAATTGAAACCGCTGTTGGCGGTGCTTGTTGGCATCAGGAGATGCATCGGAATGCGGAGATGATGTAGCAGACCCTTCGGAATGATGCTTATGGAAGATCCAGGATCAATGTGCATTCGGTCCACCTTCACGTTCCCGATGTATCTGGTGTAGTATAACGGACGATCGTGGAGATTGGTTTTAATGAGCATGTCCTGTGGAGTGAAGACAATATTGGGCATCGCTCCTGTGCAAGTGCTGTCTTGGAGATCTGTGGGCGGGCTCTCTCCTGTGAGGTTGACCTGAGCTAGATATGCGTCGGCATTTTGGAGTGCATCGCTCAAAGCTGCACGAACATCCTTTGAGAGCCTCAGGAGTTTATATAATGACAATTTGGTCGGTGTATTGGCCAACTGTGCCAAGATGTCGAAGTTGTAGGGCCTTTCCAACCCTTGAGGTGTCTATTTTCGGAGGGATTTGTCAAAGCGAGTCTCCTTCGACCTAGGCTTGTCGGTCGTCGGAGGCTGAGAAGGTCCTGGAGTGTCAGCAGTAGCTGGCTGATGATCTTCAGTTGAGTTTTCAGCCATGGGTTGGGCCTATGCCCTAGATCGGGTAACGACAGCCGTGACTTCTTCGACATCCGTCGAGATTGTGCAGCAGGATCTGACTTTTCCACCATTTTTCATGCGAGTGGGAGGTGGTGTGGACTGAGTCACTTCAAGTACCAGGTCCGGATGGACCCACATGATCTCCCCCCGTGATGTGGTGAGGGGCACCAGACCAGCAACCTGATCCCGAGGAGGTGGAAGATTAGCAATCTCCATTGTCGCTAGAGGGATGGGTACCACCCCGTCGTGAGTCTCTGTTGGAGGGAAGCTGTCGAATTGTACGGACACCATGTTGGCCGCCACGGTTACCTCCTCGAAATCGATGGCCACAACGTTCGAATTGATGAGATGCTGGATGTATCGCTTCATTTGGTAGCAGTCGTACGTAGCATGGTGGACGTAGCGGTGGTAATAACAGTAATTCAGGCTCTCCATTTCTGCCGGTCGAGGTTCCTGTCTTGGTGGAGGGAGCTGAATTCTGTTCCCTTGTATGAGCATGTCCAAGATGGGCTTGACGTGGCCGTCCTCGAAGGAGTAGGTTATTTGTGGCCATTATTTGTCTGCCGGTTTTGTCTCAAGTTTTTGGGCTGTGTCAGCCACCATAGCCTGCTTACCCCTGTTATCCTGATTGTTGGAGGGGCTACCCCATTTTCGTTGTTGGTATTAGGACGCTTGCCCTTGTTCTCTTCGTCCGAGATGTGCAACCCCAGTTGGCAAGCCTTCTTCAACCGTTCTTCGGCACTAGTGGCACTAATGATGAATGTCTTCCAGTCCTTAAATTGACTTTCGCCCATCCAGAGACTGATTGTTAGGAGCAATCTCTTTTGGCAAATTTCAATCAAGGAGGAATCTCGGTTACTAGATGGCAACTTCATTGCGGTTTGGCGAAACCGCTCGATATAGTTCCTTGTCAGCTCTTTCTCCCCTTGGACGACGTCCATGAGGGTGGACATTGTGATGTCCTGCCCCACCTCCTAGAATCTCTCCAAGAACATGTGCTTGAAGCTGGCGAAGGAGTAGATGCAGTTGTATGGCAGGTTACGATACCAGTCAAAGGCGACTCCTTCCAATGCCCCAATGAATAATCGTGTGAGGATGGCATCGTCGTGGGGCAGATGGTCGGTGCTGACCTCGAAGTAAGTGATGTACCGACTTGTTGAGGTCTTTCCATCATAGGGATTGATGTTGAACGGCTTATATCTTGGCGGGAAGGGGACATCCCTCCATGCAGCAGGGTACGGTTGCCGTATTCTGAGGTCTTGAGAGTTTTCTCGAGTGTGAAACATGGCCCGGAGCTCCTGGACCTCTCTTCTCACTTTTCGATCTTCATCCACAGCGGTGGGGGCCGTCATTTCAGGAGGATTATTGCCCGGATTCGGTGCCGCTGAATTCGAGTCCGCATTGACCGCGGGACCCACGCTTGTTTGGCCAGGCGTCCCTCCTTGTAGAGTTGGAGGGGCCGCTTTGATCTCGTCTACAGACTTGACCAAGGCATGCAGTATGGCTTCCAGAGTGTCGATGCGTTGGCGATCACTGGAACTACCTTGGTTGCTGTCTGTCATGAATATCGTTTTCACATGAGGGAAGACGGAAGGAACAGTGGAGGACGTCTCCTCCGAGTTATACCCATGTACCGAGAAGTCATCGGGATATATGGGAATGTTCTCCTCTGGCTCGGACTCAGAAGGAATTGTACCCCCAACATCGGAGCTTGCTTCATCTTGAGAGTCGTGAACGTCCTCGGAGACGTCGGTATTTGTAGTGTCTGACGGAAGAGTTGTTTCCTCGGGCTCGTCTCCTTGGAACATCAGATTATCGTGGATGTTCTGAGGAGTGCTACCCCCTCGTTTCAGTAACCCCCAGCGGTACGGATAACGAATCTCCGGTTGTAGCAGATTTCATCTTCGAACGGGTGCCTTGGAATACTCCGGTGGTGGATAGCCGTTTAGACGACAGTTTCTTAGCCGTAGTGGTTGAAATTTTCGGGCTGGAAACGTTCATCTTCTTTCCCCTCCCATCAGCGAGAATTTTCTGAGTGGAGTTGCAAGAGGCGATGGGAGGCGCTTCGTCCTCTGAGCTTGGTCATTACAGTCTTTGGAAAATAGATTGCCAGTCTTCTCTTGCTGTCGCATTGTTGCAACAGCAGTTGACAATGATTTGGGTGCAGTGATGTCCGCGGGAGGACTTTTTGTATGCCGGGGCCTCTTCTCGCTCCTTGCGTTTGTGGAGGATAACCTCACGCAAGTCAGATGGGTCTGGACGACCATGTTTGCACCCTGGGTTTTGGGAGACTTTTGGGAACCACTCTGTCCGTTTGCCACCGGGGGCTGGACTCGAGTAGTTCTGTACAACTTCCCATCGGAGGCCCGCATAACAGTATGTGGAGCGCTCGGATGGTCAGATGTTGGGACAGCCGACTGAGCTCGCCGAGCTCGCGCTGCCCTTGACTTCTTCACTTGAGCGCCCGAAGGCGTATAGTAGGAAGAGTCAGAGTGATGCTGCAGAGAGTCAGATATATTCTCTTGAGCACATGAGAGATTGGGACTATAGGAGAGGCGATCGAAGACTGAGCCTGAGCTGCAAGGAGCAGGCAGTATGCGGCTGGAGTCAGCAGTCTTCATGCGGCTGGCAGTTATAGCCGCATAGGCTTTCTTCATGCGGCTGGAAGTCTCGGCCGCATGTGTTTTCTCCATGCGGCTGGAAGATCTGGCCGCATAGACTTTCTTCATGCGGCTGGCAGTTTCAGCCGCATGAGCATCATGCATGCGGCTGGCAGTCTTGGCCGCATGAGTGTTCGGCTTCTTCCTGGAGCACATAGAATCACTCTTTGTCCCTGCAAGTCACATCATAGTGCTTTTCTCTGCCGGACTTGGGGACAGCAGAGTCCTCTATGGCTCGAAGAGGGGCCATATGAGAATCGCCTTCGCCGTCTTGGGTAGCAGAGAGTACTCCGTCCAGGGCTTGTGGAAGAGCAAATAATTTTGGCCTCCACTCCCTACGAGCCTTCTCTGTGCGGGTTTGCTTCTGGACCGGGCCAGCGCTTCCGTCGGAGAGCATTTCTTCAAACGCATGTTGATCGAAACGAACGACCATCTTCTGTTGCGTGGAGCCAAGTTTGGCTGCATCCGATTGCGTCACCAACTCCTCAGCGGTGGAGAAGTTTGTCCCCAGCAGAGTCTCCATCGTGTTTCCCATGAAATATAAAAGAACAGAACAATTATCGGAGGACCGAACTTTTACTTCACAATACAAGCTCGCTTGTACAAAGAAAGCCTAGGGACAAAAGCCTAGGTACAACAATCTAAGTACAAATGTTTATTTTAGATTCTGGGGGGTGACGATAGAGGCTCGGGAAAGCGACGGCAGCTCTGCCTTACTCCTTGGACGATCGGGTGCAGCCTTGCCTCTGTAGAAGAACTGCTTGGTGTTGATGAAGAAATGCTCTCCTTTTGATGTATATTCTCTCTCTGGCTCTCTGGATCTCTGTGTCTCTCTGTGTTTTTTTATCAGAGAATTTCCTCCTTTTTCTTCTCTCCTTCGCAAGGGAATGGCACATTGCTGTTTATAATAGTGGGGGGGCATCATTAGGGTTTGCAATGATTGCCCATTCTCAAAAGTCGGCGGCTAAGGATCACTGAATCTGGGCCGTTCATCTTGAATATAGTATATTTGAGCAATTAATGTGATTGCATCAAATCTTATGTGGGTAATTAAATAATGATTGACATAAATCCTCATGATCTGCCAATCTCGGATTTTCTGCCACGTGTTATTGATTTGCTTGATTGCAAATGATCTGATTTGATCCCAATATTTTATTAGGATTTGTTGATTTGATGTCACGTGTCCTACCATCATGCCACATGTCTTAACCGTGAGCCACTGAGGAAATCTGAGCCGCATGAGGATTGAGCCGCATAAGGCTGGCCACGTGTCAAGGCTGCTTGGGAAGTGGCCCCTGAATATTTAAACCGCATGGTGATGATCTGAGCCGCATGAGCATAGGCGGCCGCATAATGGGTAGCTCCTTTGTGAGCCGCATGGAGATAGTCCTCATGAGCCGCATGGGCGGAGCCTCTGCTTGAGCCGCATAAGACAGCTTCGGCCTGAGCCGCATGGGACAGCTTCGGCCTGAGCCGCATGGGGAGTCTCTGCTCGAGCCGCATACGATTGTCCACGTGTCAAGGCCGCGTGACACTTTCTGGATCTCGGGGGATTGTGTCAGAGATTTCCTTCATTTCCCTAGGAGTCTGCCATTATGACAGAGTCATAATTGCATCTTTGTGTCAGAACTGTCACCTTATCAGAGCTGTCAGCCATCAAGGCATTTAATGCAGTATAGGATAAAGGGAAGAGCTGTTTGCAAGCCACGTGGCTTCTCTCTGAGCCGCATGGACCTTATCGAGCCGCATAGACACTTGAGCCGCATGGATCCTTGAGCCGCATGAGCTCTCTGAGCCGCATGGGACTCCCTGGCCGCATGGATCTTTTTTTATTCTTTTCCATGCTTCTACACCCCTGCGCAAACTGTTCCAGCGTAGTCTAAGAAGGATAGCCTTTTGGCTAATCCCCCTTCTTCTCACAGTAAGGGAAAAAACTCTGCTCTTCTTTCCAAGCACCCCGTTGCTCCAGCGCAATCCACTGGAGGTAGTCTGCTGACTAGTCCTCCTCCTCTTCAGAACAAAGGAAAAGGCACGTTGGTCTTTTCTCAAACTTTCTCGTTCCACGACTTGGAAGACAACAGAGGGAAACGCTCTTTAGCCAACCCTTCCTCACAAAATAAAAGAAAAAGTCATTTGGTCTTTTCTCAGTCTTCCCCCATTTTTACCTCGGAAGATCAATCTGAACGTGCCTCGGCACCAATCAGTGCACGGACTCTCTCAAACAAGAATTCTTCTCTTCCTACCAAAGATAAATGTACTCATCAAAGAGGTATTATGCCTACTCCGGTAGTAAATTTCAAGATCTCCCAACTCTCCGGATATCCCGCTCAAAGCAAGGAAAATTACTAGTGTCTCAGACAGAAACCCCTGGGGGTGAGTTTGCTGATCTACGGGATTATCTCAATAGATCTCGGTCTACGTCAACTTCGGCGAAATGCAAGCAGCCAATGCCGAAGACGAACCAACATCAAAGGTAAACTTCCAGGATCAAAAATCCTGATACCTATGCTAACGAAGTGAGTACTTCTCTGTACACTCAAGGGACAAAACATCTGAAGAACTGGAACCATGCTCCGAATGTTGTCAAAGAACATATCCCTCAGACTTCTTCTCGTCCCGTCGTTGTTTCTGACCTCCGAGAGCATCTCAAGCAAAAACGGGACAATATCTCAACACCTCCAGTTCCACCACTTGAACATCATTGTAATCACAAGGTTGTCATCAAGTGCTGTTATCAAACAACAAAACGATCTGTCTTCGATCGTCTGAATTTTACAACCTCTGAACCAATGTCAGAAGATGAAGATGAAGTATTGTATGCTTCCGTCAACATGGATTCTCGAGATACTGGGGGTAAGAAATGCTCCAGACATGACAAGCCTCGTAGACCCAGTCAAAGTTATCTGGATCTACTCCAAGAATCTTCTGAAGGAGTATTCCAATATACTCGATCCCGAAGCCGAGACACAATCGGTCAAAAGAATCTTCTCCAAGATCCTTCCGGTCATCTCCCTCTTTCTCACTCAGGAGATGATTCCTTTTCTGATTATGATACATACAATGAAAGTTCTGAACAGACAGTATCCTCCACTGTACCTAGAGAAGTAACAGCTTATGTTGTCACTGAAGACCCAGATGCTTCTAGTTCGGCTAGTCAAGAACAACGAATAGCTGCACTAGAAGACAAGCTGAAGACCATGGTTGAAATGGTTGCAAGTATGCATTCTATCATCGTGGCCCAACATACAGTACCACCGACTGTACCTGCTACAAATCCTAAGATCATAGCATCGTCGGTGCCTGTCAATGCAGGACTGGGGGAAGTATCTCCTCAAGTACCCCTATACAAATTCAACCCACACCCAGTCAGTCAGGTGCTGGAGGTAGTACTTACCACACTGTTCCTCCCCCTAGCACTCTGATTCAGCCTGCTCCTTCTTTATCATCGGAGGATGCTAATGAAGCTGTCAAACTCTTGTGCACTCAATTCGAGGATTTCAAAGAGAAGGACAATTTTCAGAGATTGGGAATCAAGCAACCTTATCCTATTGAATGGAAGGAAGTTCCGTTTCCTCCTAAGTACAAGATTTCAATAATTACCATGTTTGATGGCAGCACTTCTCCTAGTCAGTTTATTAACCACTTTGAGGTAATGACTGTCCAACTTCAGCCAAATCATGCTCTTCTTACCAGGGTATTCGTCGGTTGTTTAGCTGGTGTGGCATACGATTGGTACAGAAGCTTGTCTGATGGTTGTATCACCTCTTTCTTGGGTTTCAAACAGATCTTCTTGGAACGATTCTATGAAGGAATCAACGACATGACCATGTCAGCCCTTAATAAAATCAAACAAAGACATAATGAAACCGCTGAGAGTTTCATTGAAAGGTTCTGCCGAGAAGCTTTAAAGATACCTCCTGGGACTCCGACCGCTGTAACTATAGACACCAGCAAGGCAATTCTTTTGCCTATTTTCAGCATGTGGACGGGGTCAACTCAGTTCCAAGACTGGCCATCCTTCATTGTTAATACTAAAGCAGCTAAAGTTAGTGCTGACAAGTTCAAGCAGTTAGGGGTACACATGTCTAACCCCGATAGGGACGAACACCCGACATCGAGTATCAGTAATCGCCAGAACAATCGCAAGGGAAAAGAGACTTTGAATATCAATTTGAAGAGCAAAGAATCTCCGGCTGTTAACGTGGCTCCACCTACGTCTACTTCTACTCCTTCTGCCCCTCCACCAAGAGAACCTCGTCCTAAAGTGGAATACTCCTTTGACGAGAATGACACCGTGAGCATCTTTGATTGCTTGATCAAAAGCAATAAGCTCCAACTCCCAGACCCGAAGAAGCCTGATTAGGTCGGTAAGACTGATCATCCCAAATATTGTGTCTATCACAGGTTCATTGGGCATCCCACTCGAGCATGTTACGTGCTCAAAGAAAAAATTCAAGAGCTAGTTAACGCTGGTGTTGTCACTCTTCAACAAGATGAGAAGACTGTTACCGCGAACATGGTCTCAGTACAGTTCGGTAACTTTCCTCCACAGATGGTACGACATGGTGTCATCCCTATCCCCAAGGCCACTCTTGAGATCGAGAATCTTCCTCCTCCACGGAGTGAAGGTCTTGTCCCCTTATCCCTTGATAATGGTGAGATTATATGGATTCATCCTGATCTTGTTTCTGAATTCGAGGCTCCTTCTAAGCAAAAAGACCGCTCCAAGGGCAGAACAAAGATCTGCAATATGGTGTCTTTTGATCCCATAGTTGAAGAAGAAATCATATTGGATACCAGATCAGGAAAAGCCTATCTACAGGAGTATTCCGAAACTCAAGAAATTCCTACTTCTTCTTTTGATTCTGCTCCAGTGCAACCTGTCTCTACGGAGGATATCCCTTCTGCATCCTCACCGGTTGTAGAACCCATTCCTCCCAAGCCGACGGTAGCCGACAAAGGCAAACAACAAGTCCGTTTTGACAAGCCTTTGAAGAAGTCATCTCTTTATGGACTTGAGAAGCCATATAACTTTGATATCTTGGCTCAACTAGCCAATACACCGGCCAAGCTGTCAATCTTTGAGCTCTTGCGTCTCTCCAAAGAAACTCAAGAAACTCTGAGTGAAGCTCTAATGCAGGCAAAAACCTGTCTAACCCTTCTAAAGAAGCCGAAGGCAGAGCCTGTCTCTTGCCTTCATTGTCACAGTGTGTTGGAATTAATTCCAAATATTACCTTCACACAAGATGATATACTGTTGGAAGATAATAGGCATGACCGTCCTCTATACTATACAGGATATGTCGACTCAATGAAAGTCGATCGTATTCTGATAGATCCAGGGTCAGCACTCAGCATCATGCCAAAGACAATGCTAGATGCACTGAAGATCCCAGTACATAGTCTTTCTGGCACAATCACCACCATCTTGGGGTTTAATCAAGGAAGAAGTGAGCCTCTGGGCAAGATTCACCTAAAACTCCAAATAGGCAATCTCCGCACAAAGGTGACCTTCTACATCATTGACAACCATGGTTGTTCTTATAATGCTCTGTTGGGGAGACCATTCCTGCATGAACACAACATTGTTCCTTCGACTCTCCATCAATGTTTCAAATATGTTGATGACAATGGAGAGGTTCAAAAGGAGGTTGCGGATCTCTATCCTTTCAAAGGCGTTGAAGCATACTGCAACGGCACTCGTATGTATAAAGATGAGTTCATGAAGGTAGTGTTGGCCCATTGGTCATATGGTCAAACTGATTTTAATAATTGATCAAACTTCGTCTCAATATATGGAGCTAGTCAGGATATCTCGGACTCTTGGATATGATCAAGAACGGCTATCTACTTAGTTCAAGACTGAAGCTTTGTTTGCCTGTTCGAGTCTGTATTTCTTTGAGCAATGTAATCTTTTATTTTATTGAGTCGAGAAATACATTGTACACCGAGTCGTACTGGCAAATAGGCTATTCCAAAATGATTTCAAAATGTTTTTAAAATGTCCTTAGTTTTGAAAAATATTCGTATTTACAAAAGCTCCAAAAAGGTTTTCAAAATTCCCCAAAATCTATTTTGAAAAACCCTAACCAAACCCTGACAGAACTCGGCCAGAGTTCGGCCAGAGTTCGGTTAGTGGCCGTTTTGATTTTTGAATTCCTTGGAACTTGGTCCTCCTTCAGTTGCGGATTTGACCGAGATTTGCTCATCGAGTTTGCCCGAATTCTGCCCGAATTCTGCCAGAATTCTGTCTTTGGAACTCCTATAAATAGAGAAGGATTTCGATCTTTTTAACACACCAATTCACTTTCAATCTTCTCTCTATTTAAAGCCTACTGTCTTTCAAAGAGTTTTTCTCGAGCTTTAATTTTCAGATCCCAAGCCAGTTACAATCCTCTAGTCGATTTGCCAGTGCGGTACGATCTAGAAGTTTTAGAGTGATTGTAATCAGAGGCTTGATAGAAGATTCAACTCTTCACAATTGAAGTTGGACGTGTTCTTCGTATCAAAGCTCGCATTGTAGAAGTTGCAAGGACTTCGTAAGAAAACTTGCGGTTTTGCAAATAGTGGAGTCAACTGGTAGCAAGAGTTCTACCGACTAGACTAGTCCTCAACAGAGGGAAACCAGTATACATCGCTGTCTTTGCGTTTGCCTTCAGATCACTTTTAAATTCTGTCATTTACTTTTTGTGATTATTATTATATCTGTGATCTAACTGCTAACAAGCTTTTAATTAGCAATATTCCGCTGCCTACTCTATTCACCCCCCTCTAGAGTATTCTGCTTTACGATTTCGTTCCTACAATTGGTATCAGAGCAGGTTATACAGGTAAAGCAAGGTAAAACAGCAGTTATATTAAATTTTATATAGATCACAGCTATACACATGGCAACTGTGAAATTTACAAGTGAAGGCCAAGCCACAAACAGACCTCCACTATTTGACAGCACAAACTACATTTATTGGAAAACACGTATGAGTTTCTTTCTGAAATCTCTTGATTTTGATTTATGGTCTATTGTTATTGATGGCTATCAAAAGCAACCTCGTATAAATGTTGATGGAGTTTTAACTGAAAAACCCCATAACAGATATACAGAGGAAGAAAAAAAAGGCCAGTCTTGACGCACGTGCTATTAACGCTTTATTTTGTGCTTTAGACAGAACTAAATTTAACAGGGTGTCTATCTGCATAACTGCAAATGAAGTATGGAAACTTCTTGAAGTCACACATGAGGGAACAACTCAAGTCAAAAAATCAAAGGTCAGCAGACTTACTCAAGAGTATGAGGTGTTCAAGATGAAGCCCAACAAAACAGTTACTCAGATGTTCGAAAGATTCTTGGATATTGTAAATCCTTTGTCCTCCCTAGGCAAAGATTACAGTAACCATGTGTCACGACCCGGTCCCAATTTCTTGGGTCGAATCGGATCATGCCCAGCCTGCACCGTTGTTGAGACGGCGGCAGTAAGCTGTATCACTCATGCCGGTAATCAACAACACAAATTCTAATTGCCATAACTTTTAATATTTCGATAAATAAAGCTTGTCCAAACACAAAGTTTTCAAATACAACCCACATTTGAAAAAAATAATTGTCTTTCACATTGTCATAAACTGGAAATAAAACTAATTGGCAGTCTCCTCATCATCATCCTCTGGTAGAATAGCCAGGTATAGCTCAGGATCACGATAACTACTAATTAGTAGCTCTGAATCATCAATAGGACCTAAAAATATAGTCTCCAGTCAGGAGGGACCAAAGTACAAATCATGATATTTTAACAATTGAAATAATAATGGGGTTATGCATTTTTAAACAATTTGAAATAAATAGTTTTCCAGCAGTTAAAACAGTATGATGTGAATAGGCAATGAATATGACCGGATTGGGTTGTATAGTTGTATCCTATTGATACGATATGGCTTATCTCCGTGTGTATGAGGGGTAAGCTAACACAGTCATTATACTATTTTGGATGTGGTCATACTCATTACACTACTCCCCCAGTACCCAACAGTTAGACAGTCAATGCTCTCAGAGAGAGTTCCGTGTTGCCTCGTGTTTAAATTTGTAATAAACTATTACTAAATAATTATAAACTACCACAAACTGTACTTGTCTTGGTTTGACTGAAGTGGTGGTAATGTCTCCGAGATGAATTTCAGACTTGTCCTCGAAATCCTACAATCGAGAAGTCTGTCTTAGATTCAAAAGTTGTCATGCTAGATGTGCTAGTTATAATCTCAAAATTTGTCCTAGTCAATTTTAATCTTTACAACTCTACTTTAGAACGCTTATCGAGGTAAGTTTCTAACTTTACGAAGAAGAATCAATTTTAACTTTTTATTGGGAAAATCGTATTTTCCAATTTATTTGATAAAACTTTGTATTTTATTATATTATATTTAAAAACTTTTTTTTCTTTAAATGAGGAAAAACGTGAAATTTGTTTAAATAATAACTTGTAATTTTTCCAAATTTATTCAATGTGAGAAATTAATATTAATTTTCTATAAAATAATTATTTTACGTGTTTACGTCAACCACAACCAGAAAAGAATAAAATTTAACTAACCTATTACTAACCACAGAAAATAATAAAACTGGGCTTATGCCCTTTCCAGACCATTTTACATAAATTTAAATAAGAAGAAAACTCTGGTTAGTCTCTAAAATTATCCTACAATTTAATTACAAAATAAAATAATAATTTAAATTAAATTGAAATAATTTACGAGTTTCAGATATTGGTCCAATCGTCAAAAATAGCTAATGCCTCAACGTCCGGAACAATGCCGGTTTCGTTTGCATTTCGCTAAGGGCCCATTGACCGATACGGTCGTCGCCCGAAAGGTATCCGAAAGCCAACCAACAAAACCAATTGGAAATCTTTTAATGATTCTTTTACAAAGGCCGGTTTTGAAATAATATTTTAAAATCATTTAAGAAAAATTGGGCAGCACCTCCTTTGTAAGTGGGATAACCCAATCCTGGGAGGATGCCAATCACAACAAAAATCCCAAACCAACATATACTAAGAAATTCCCAAAGCCCACAGATACTAGGGAATTCCCGAGCCAACATGTATTAAGAAATTCCCATATAACAAAAATACTAAGAAATCCCACAGAACAAAATACTAAGAAATCCCACAGAACAAAATCCATAACCCAATTAATAATATCTAGGCCACAGCACCAACATAACTACAGAACTTTATAATTTAAGAAAAATCCACAGAACAGATATCTCAACCCAAGCTAGTATTAGCTTGGTTACGAGTCCAAAACTAACAAAGTTCGAAAAATCTGAACTACTCCAATAATCTCAGAACAACCCAAAGTGAACTCGGAAAATTAAACCGAGAAACTTCAACGCAACAATTCCAACCAAATTTCCATGACGGAAATTGGGACCGAATCATCATCGACTATTCTAACTGGAGGGACATGGGGACATGAGATATATACTTTGGTGCTCGGCTAGAGCTCTCAGATGAAATATTGGAAGAAAAGATGAATCCCGCGGACTCGAAAAAATCCTAAAACACGCAGACAGCGGGGCGTGGTCACGAAAATTACGGAATTGGACCCGCAAGAGTGTTGCGGACAGCGGGCTGGCAAGGACAGGGCCGCGCAAAGGGTGGCCCGGGTCGGGATCGGCCTGGGTGGCCGCGGCGAGGGTCAGGGCGGAGGGGCGCCGGCGTCGGGCTGTCGTAGGAGGCGCGCGTGCAGCGGTTGGTCGGGCCGCTCGAGGCAGGGCTCCACCTAGGTCGGGTCGTTGGGCTGGAGATGGCGGGGCGTCGGCCGAGGGCGGCTCCGGAGCTCGGGGTCGCCGGATTGGAGGTTTAGGGATTTGGGAGTTTGGAGTTGGGATGGAGAGAATGGAGTGAGAAGAGGGTTTTATAGGGAAGGATGAAGTGGGGGTTATAGAAGGGGAAGGGGAGGAGGTGACCGACCGGGAAGTCAAGGGCCGGCGGTGGCGGTTTCGGAATGGGAGCGTCGGCCATTCCAGTGGAAGAAGGAGCTTTAACATTAAGCTCAAATAAATGAGAGTTAATGGATGAATGAAGAAGTGAATGGAAAATATTCCATTCAAATGTAATTGAAAAGTTGTGCTGGAGCTTTAAAGTGAACGAATGGAAGGAATTCCATTCAGTTAGAAATAAGTGGAAAGGAAAGAATTCATTAGAAAAATATTGTAAATAATTAATTAACTTACGAATTATATACGAAACCAATTTTGGTTTCGGAAATAAGAACGGGTCTGGGTTTGGGATAAAACCAAAAATCCAATTATTTTATTTTGAAAATACTTTTCATAAATTCACTAATAAAATAATAATAATATTTAGCAAAATTTTATTTAACAACACAATTATAATTTAAATGTGCAATCTAAATTTACGGGTTTCACAACCTTTCCTTCTTAAAAAATTTCGTCCTCGAAATTAAAGGATAGGGTTAGAAATTACCTCAGGTCTCAAACAAGTACGGGTACTGCTCCCGTATCTCATCTTCTCGCTCCCAGGTAGACTTGCCTGGGGAATTGTGCCTCCACATAACTCTGACTATGGGAGTCACCGAAGTTCTGGTCCTCTTCTCGCCTCTGTCCAAAATCGCCACTGGCTTCTCTAGCATGGTGAGACTTGGTCCGATATCCAACTCTGAGTGATCCAAGATATGACTCGGATCCGAGATGTAGCGTCTGAGCTGTGAAACATGGAAGACATTGTGTACGCCCTCAAGATTAGCTGGTAGAGCTAACCAATACGCTACTTCTCCAATTCGGCTCAAAACTTCAAATGGTCCGATGTATCTGGGACTCAGCTTCCCAGCTCTGCCAAATCTGATCATTCCTCTGGTAGGAGAAATCTTCACAAAAACACTATCTCCTTCTTCAAATTCCAGTGGTCGACGACTGCTATCTGCCCAATGCTTCTGTCTGTCTTGGGCAATCCTGACCTTGTCCCTGATCACCTTCACCTTCTCTGTTACGTCAGTCACCATCTCTGGCCCCAGCAGTACTCTTTCTCCTACGTCGTCCCATGCAAGTGGAGTGCGGCAACGACGTCCATAAAGAGCTTCAAATGGTGTCATACCAATGCTAGCTTGATAACTGTTGTTGTAGGAGAATTCTACTAAATGCAAGTGGTCCTCCCAAGACCCTCCAAATTCCAAGACGCAAGATCTCAGCATGTCCTCTAGCGTCTGGATGGTTCTCTCCGATTGTCCGTCAGTTTGGGGATGGTAGGCTGTGCTGAACTTCAGTTTTGTTCCCAAGCTGTCATGCAAACTCTTCCAAAAGTGTGAGGTAAATCTAGTATCTTGGTCAGATACAATACTTACCGGTACTCCATGAATCCGGTAGATGTGCTGCATGTATAGTGCTTCCAACTTCTCGGTGGATAGACCAACCTTGAAGGGGATAAAGTGAGCTGACTTCGTCAGTCGGTCCACAATAACCCAAATAGCGTCCTTTCCTCCTTGGGATCGAGGCAATCCTGACACAAAGTCCATTGTTATATGCTCCCAATTCCACTCCGGAATGTCTAGCGGCTGTAGAAGTCCTGCGGGTCTCTGTCTGCTAGCCTTCACTTGTTGACAAATCAAGCATCTAGCCACAAATGTGGATACATCCTTCTTCATTCCATACCACCAAACGATGGTACGCATATCCCGATACATCTTATTAGCTCCAGGATGTATGGAATACTGCGACTGGTGCGCTTCTTGTATCAGCTCATTCCTCAGTTCACCAGATGGTACACACAGTCTCGTACCATTCTTCAATGCTCCGTCACTGGCGATAGAGAATCCTTCAAGTGTTCCTGCCAGCACTTCATCTCTGAGTTTGCAAAGCGTCTCGTCTTAGAATTGTGTCTCCTTGACTTTGTCCATCAGACTTGAACGCAATTGCAACTGCATCATGGTTGAGTCAGCTCCAGGTACAATAGCTTCTCGCCCCAGTTTCTTCATCTTTTCCTCAGACAGTATAATTTCCAGACCAAGCTTCTCTATGTCCTCCAGCAAGTGCCGCTCCTTAGTTTAGAACATCGCCACTGGGTATCGACTAAGTGCATCTGCAACCACATTAGCCTTACCCGGATGGTACTGCAAGTCGATGTCAAAATCCTTCATCAGCTCCAGCCATCTTCTTTGTCTCATGTTCAGCTCCTTCTGAGTGAAAACATGTTTCAGACTTTTATGGTCTGTAAATATTTTCACTCTCTCTCCATAGAGATAATGCTTCCATAGCTTCAAAACAAAAATGACTGCAGCAAGCTCCAGATCATGTGTGGGATAGTTCTTCTCATGAGTCCGTAATTGCCTAGATGAGTAAGCAATCACTTTTCCATGTTGTTGAAGAATGTAATCCAGTCCTTTTCCAGAGGCATCACTGTATATTGAGAAACCTCCGGTACCTGCGGGTAGCGCAAGTATCGGTGCTGTTGTAAGTCTCTTCTTCAGTTCCTCAAACGATGCCTGGCAAGCTTCCGTCCAGATTAACTCTTCATTCTTCCGAGTGAGCTTCGTCATTGGTTCAGCAACCTTGGCAAAATCCTTCACAAACTTTCGGTAGTAGCCAGCCAAGCCCAAGAAACTTCTAATTTTAGCAACTGAGCTTTGGGGTAGACCATTTCTCAACAGCATCTATCTTCTTAGGATCCACCAAAATTCCTTCTCCTGTGACAACATGGCCAAGAAAATCCACCTTGTCTAGAAAGAATTCAAATTTGGATAGCTTACCATATAACTTCTCCTTCCTTAAAGTTCCCAGAACTTTCCTGAGATGCACTTCATGCTCCTCTTCAGTCTTCGAGTAGATCTGGATGTCATCGATGAAAACAACGACAAAATAATCTAGGTATTCATGGAAAACCTTGTTCATAAGGTTCATGAACACAGCAGGAGCATTCGTCAGTCCAAACGGCATGACCAAGAATTCAAACTGCCCATACTTGGTGTTGAACGCCGTCTTGGGAATGTCCTCCTTCCTGACCTTGATCTGATGGTAGCCGGATCTGAGGTCTATCTTCGAGAACACCTTGGCTCCACTGAGTTGGTCAAACAGGTCATCGATCTGGGGCAGAGGGTACTTGTTCTTGACGGTGATATTGTTCAGTGCCCGATAGTCGATGCACATCCGTACAGTTCTGTCCTTCTTGGGAACAAACAAGACAGGTGCTCCCCAGGGTGAAGCTCCGTCTCGGATAAATCCCAAAGCCTTCAGTTCATTGATCTGATCCTTCATCTCCTTGGCCTCCTTCGGGTTGACTCTGTAGCATCCCTTAGAAATAGGGGAAGAGCCGGGGACTAGGTCAATGGTAAACTCTATGTCACGATCTGGAGGTAATCCGGGAAGACTATCAGGGAAGACATCCATAAATTCTGTTATGATAGGATGAGGTGGTTCGGGTTCTTCTGTGATAGAGGTGTAGGTAACACACTCCATATCCTCCGGAGTTCGAGAGATTTCAAACTTCGGCTCTCCAGGTGGGCTGAAGACTACACATCCTCTGTGACAGTCTATTAGCGTATGCTGCTTACTCAACCAGTCCATCCCTAGGACTACATCATAGTTGGGTAAGGGCATCACAAGTAAAGGTGCTATGAACTGGTGGCTTGATACGTTGATAGGGCAGTTACAGGTCTCAGTGATGGGTAGGGGTCCTCTACCGGTCATGACTCTACAGATCTTCTTGCTAAAGCCCGTATCTATATGGTGTGCAGAGATGAATTTTGTTGATATGAAACTATATGATGCACCCGAATCAAATAAAGCTAAAGCAGGATGTGAATGCACATAAATGAAACCTGCGATAACATCAGCGGTAGGTTCCTGCTCTGGTTCTTGTTCCTCTGCTGCTATGGCAAAAGCTCGCCCAGTCTTCTGTTGATGCTGCCCAAATTGTTGTTGTTGAGTGGGCAGAGGACCTTTCTGCTGAGTAGCTCCAGTCCGGTGCATCGATGAGGGACAGTCCTTCACTTGGTGGGTGGCAGACCCACAGACTAGGCAGTGTCCTAGTCTCTTCCTACAGATGTTCGACTGATGCCCTGGCCTCTTACAAAAATCACAGACAGGGATCTGCCTCTGAGGTGCTCTATCATTGTTCCTCGCCTGTTGGTTATGCTGGTGGTGGTGAGGAAGCCGGTTGTTGTTGTTATTGTTGAGCTTCTTCTGATTATCCTGGAAGTTGTTAGTTCCAGGATAATCCCTCTTTGAGCGAGCGGGTTGACTCTTCTCTATATCTTGAGCTCGCTCCAGGATCCTTTCATAAGTCTTAGCACCGCATGAGATCACATGGGTGCGGATCTCCTCTCTCAGCCCATATCTGAACCTTTCAGCACGATCATCAGGGTCAGCTACCAAGTTCTTGGCAAAACGGCTGAGTTGGCCAAATTCTGCCGTATATTCTCCAACAGTCATATTTTCTTGCTTCAGGTTCTGAAATTACCTCTCCATCTTCCGCAACTCTGATGTTGGGAAGAACTTCCTCTGGAACAACCTCTTGAAGGTGTCCCAGTCAAGCTGCTTGTCCTGGAGTCGGGGTTCATTCCGATACCAGGTGCTTGCTACACTTTGCAGTTGGAGTCCCACTGCTTCGGCTTTGAGGTCTTCTGGAAGTCGAGCGACACTTAGGAGACGCTCCATGCTATCGAGCCATTCATCGGCATAGACGATTCCCTCGGTTCCCTTGAAGGATCGAGGGTTCTGCTTCTTAAAACTCTCAATATCGCCCACCTTGGCAATATGATCCCCATTAATTTAAATGGCCTTAATGTTACGTAAATTAATCCTTTACATTTATGTTTACCTTGGCAGGCCTTGGTTCACGTTGAGCTGCTTCTCCTCTCTCCAGTGCAGCCATAGCCACATTATGGGCATTCTCCATGTCTTCTCTCATAATCGTCGTCTGTTCGCGATGAGCTTCAGTTTGAGTTCTTTGGGCTTCTAGCACTCCTCGTAGAAGACCTATGAGGTCGGTGGGGTCCACAGACACCGGTGGGGTAGCTGGAGTGGGTACTACCACAGGGGGCTGCATCTCCGTCTAGGAAGATGATGGATCCGCTGTTGTATTATAGGGACGGTCGTCCAGCTGTCGAGGTGTAGGATCCGGACTTGATTGGGGAGGTGGGGTATGATAGGGTGAAGATACCCCATCGCCAGCAGGATTAGTGGCCATATTCTAGAAGGTTTAGGATTGCAAAACATAAGCAAGGTAGCCTACCAGTCTATAACAAACAAAAATATTTATTTATAATATATTTCGGTCCTATGTTGTGACAAATTAATGTTCTAGTGTTCTAAATGTTTCTAGATATGTTTTCCTAAGTTGTTGATTGGAGACTTGCATGGGCCACCACTAAAAATATGTCACGACCCGGTCCTAATTTCTTGGGTCGAATCGGATCATGCCCAGCCTGCACCGTTGTTGAGACGGCGGCAGTAAGCTGTATCACTCATGCCGGTAATCAACAACACAAATTCTAATTGCCACAACTTTTAATATTTCGATAAATAAAACTTGTCCAAACACAAAGTTTTCAAATACAACCCACAACTGAAATAAAATAATTGTCTTTCACAATGTCATAAACTGGAAATAAAACTAATTGGCAGTCTCCTTATCATCATCCTCTGGTAGAACAGTCGGGTACAGCTCAGGATCATAATAACTACTAATCAGTAGCTCTGCATCATCAATAGAACCTAAAAATATAGTCTCCAGTCAGGAGGGAGCAAAGTACAATTCATGATATTTTAACAATTGAAATAATAATGGAGTTATGCATTTTTAAACAATTTGAAATAAATAGTTTTCCAGCAGTTAAAATAGTGTGATGTGAATAGGCAATGAATATGACCTGATTGGGTTGTACAGTTGTATCCTATTGATACGATATGGCTTATCACCGTGTGTATGAGGGATAAGCTAACACATCATTATACAATTTTGGATGTGGTCATACTCATTACACTACTCCCCCAGTACCCAACAGTTAGACAGTCAATGCTCTCAGAGAGAGTTCCGTGTTGCCTCGTGGTTTAAATTTGTAATAAAACTATTACTAAATAATTGTAAACTACCACAAACTGTACTTGCCTTGGTTTGACTGGAGTGAGGGTAATTTCTCCGAGATGAATTTCAGACTTGTCCTCGAAATCCTACAATCGAGAAGTCTGTCTTAGATTCAAAAGTTGTCATGCTAGATGTGCTAGTTACAATATCTAAATTTGTCCTAGTCAATTTTAATCTTTACAACTCTACTTTATAACGCTTATCGAGGTGAGTTTCTAACTTTACGAAGAAGAATCAATTTTAACTTTTTATTAGAAAAATCGTAGTTTCCAATTTATTTGATAAAACTTTGTATTTCATTATATTATATTTAAAAATATTTTTTTAATGAGGAAAAACATAAAATTTGTTTAAGTAATAACTTGTAATTTTTCCTAATTTATTCAATGTGAGAAATTAATATTAATTTTCTATAAAATAATTATTTTACTATTTTACGTGTTTACGTCAACCACAACCAGAAAAGAATAAAATTTAACTAACCTATTACAAACCACAAAAAATAATAAAACTAGGCTTATGCCCTTTACAGACCATTTTACATGAATTTAAATAAGAAAAAAACTCTGGTTAGTCTCTAAAATTATCCTACAATTTAATTACAAAATAAAATAATAATTTAAATTAAATTGAAATAATTTACGAGTCTCAGATATTGGTCCAATCGTCAAAAATAGCTAATGCCTCAATGTTCGGAACAATGCCGGTTTCGTTTGTATTTCGCTAAGGGCCCATTGACCGATAGGGTCGTCGCCCGAAAGGTATCCAAAAGCCAACCAACAAAACCAATTGGAAATCTTTTAATAATTATTTTACAAAGGCCGGTTTTGAAATTTTAAAATCATTTAAGAAAAATTGGGCAGCACCTCCTCTGTAACTGGGATAACCCAATCCTGGGAGGATGCCAATCACAACAAAAATCCCAAACCAACATATACTAAAAAATTCCCAAAGCCCACAGATACTAGGAAATTCCCAAGCCAACATGTATTAAGAAATTCCCACATAACAAAAATACTAAGAAATCCCACAGAACAAAATACTAAGAAATCCCACAGAACAAAATCCATAACCCAATTAATAATAGCTAGGCCACAGCACCAACATAACTACAGAACTTTATAATTTAAGAAAAATCCACAGAACAGATATCTCAACCCAAGCTAGTATTAGCTTGGTTACGAGTCCAAAACTAACAGAGTTCGAAAAATCTGAACTACTCCAATAATCTCAGAACAACCCAAAGTGAACTCGGAAAATTAAACCAAGAACCTTCAACACAACAATTCCAACCAAATTTTCATGACGGGAATTGGGACCGAATCATCATCGACTATTCTAACTGGAGGGACACGGGGACATGAGATATATACCTCGGTGCTCGGCTAGAGCTCTCAGATGAAATATTGGAAGAAAAGATGAATCCCGCGGACTCGGAAAAATCCCAAAAAAACGCAGACAGCGGGGCGCGGTCACGAAAATTACGGAACTGGACCCGCAAGAGTGCTGCGGACAGCGGGTTGGCAAGGACAGGGCCGTACGAAGGGTGGCCCGGGTCGGGATCGGCCTGGGTGGCCGCGACGAGGGTCAGGGCGGAGGGGCACCGGCGTCGGGCTGTCGCAGGAGGCGCGCGGGCAGCGGCTGGTCGGGCCACTCGAGGCCGGACGCTGCCTAGGTCGGGTCGTTGGGCTGGAGATGACGGGGCGTCGGCCGAGGGCGGCTCCGGAGCTCGGGGTCGCCAGATTGGAGGTTTAGGAATTTAGGAGTTTGGAGTTGGGATTGAGAGAATGGAGTAAGGAGAGGGTTTTATAGGGAAAGAGGAAGTGGGGGTTATGGAAGGGAAAGGAAAGGGGGTGACCGGTCGGGAAGTCAAGGGCTGGCGGCGGCGGTTTCGGAATGGGAGCGTCGGCCATTCCAGTGGGAGAAGGAGCTTTAACATTAAGCTCAAATAAATGAGAGTTAATGAATGAATGAAGAAGTGAATAGAAAAGATTCCATTTAAATGTAAATGAAAAGTTATGCTGGAGCTTTAAAGTAAACGAATGGAAAGAATTCTATTCAGTTAGAAATAAGTGGAAAGGAAAGAATTCATTAGAAAATATTGTAAATAATTAATTAACTTACGAATTATATACGAAACCGATTTTGGTTTCGAAAATAAGAACGGGTTTCGAGATAAAACCAAAAATCCAATTATTTTATTTTGAAAATACTTTTCATAAATTCACTAATAAAATAATAATATTATTTAGCAAAATTTTATTTAACAACACAATTATAATTTAAATATGCAATCTAAATTTACGGGTTTCACACCATGAAAAGATTCGCAAACTCCTGCGAGCACTTACAAAGAACTGGATTCCGAAGGCTACTGCAATCATTGAAGGAAACGACCTCACTACCATGACACTTGAAGTACTCATAGGTAAGCTACTCACTCATGAACTAGAGCTGCAAGACTTTGAAGAGCCTGCACCAAAGGAGAAGACGATCGCTTTCAAAGCTCAGCACAGAAAATCTACTGAAGATGATTCAGACAACAATGAATCTGATGTCGAAGATCAAGCACTCCTTGCAAGAAAATTCAAAAGATTCTTGAGATATGAAAAGAAGACAAAAGAGAACAATGGCGGCAACAGCTGGTATCAAGATGACGCTGTCTGCTACGGCTGCAAGAAGAAAGGACACATAAAGAAGTACTGTCCTATAAACACATCAACAAGCAAGAAGAGCAACAGATATGAGAAAGGAACCTGAAGAGATCAACATCTCGGAAGTATGCCAATACCAGTATATGGCATGAAAGTGAAGCCAGCGACTCAGAAGATGAACAATCAGAAGACGCTGCAAATGTATGCTTTATGGCATCCGATCAGGTACTCTCTAAACCTATAATTGATACATATGATGACTTCACCTTTGAACAATTAGGATAAGCCTTCAGTGAACTGATAAGTGATTACAGAAAACTGTGTAGCAAATATCAGACCTCTAAGAAGGTACTCAAAGAGTACAAAGGTGAAATAGGAAGACTTACCGACCTACTAGCTGAGGTTAAAGATAATGTTAGTTAGTCTGGTGAGCTTTCTTCTATTAAGCTCTTATTACACGAGACTACCAAGTCATCCGAAGAAAAAGACAAGGTTATTGACCAACTGAAAGAAGAACTTTCTAAAGAGAAGAAAAGTCTTCAAAGTACACAAGTCAGAATGGAAGCACTCACTTCTGACTATACTAAATTATATGACACTTCCAAAAGATTGGAAATTAGGTTAAGAAAACAGCCTGAGACTGCTGCTTTCTACCCTAACACATGTCACTTACCGAAAAATCGAAACATTCCCAAACCTAACATTGTCAGACCTAACCCTATCAAACCTTTGCCTAAAAAGGTTATGCCCAAACAAGATAATAGACATGCTTTCTTCAATACTAGAAAACCTAAACCTACCAACCATGCACATCACTCAGCTTTCAACACTCAACATGCTAAATGTCATTATTGTGGCCTCATTGGTCATATATCTTCTGCATGTAGAATCAGAAAGCTAGTAGATTTAAATATTTATGCATGGATACCGAAAGCTAACCAGTCAGGACCCTACAAGAAATGGGTACCAATAGTTTCATCTGTAAATTATTTTATAGGTGGGACACCCTTCACATGCTAGAAGCAAATGGATCCTCGACAGCGGTTGCTCACTCACATGACCGATGATGATTCATTATTCGCAACACTGTCGAAGAGGAATAAAGAAGGATACGTCTCCTTCGGCAATATTTTAAAAGGGTATATAATCGGTATTGGTGATATTGGTAAAGCTCTCTATCCAGTGATTAAAGATGTTTGTCTTGTTACTGAGTTAAAATATAATCTGCTCAGCATAAGCCATTTAGCTGATCACGGTTATGGTATTAACTTTGTAAAATACAAATGTACTATTATTGATAGTTCAACTGGTAATACTATATTTGAAGGTATTAGAGAAGACAATATATATGTTTTCTATTTGTTGGAAGATACTAACATTTCAGGTAGATGTTTAATGGCTAAAAGCGATGAGAGTCATCTGTGGCATATGAGACTCGGTCATGCAAATATGGATACTATTTCCAGATTATCCACAAAGAAGCTAGTACACGGTTTACCGGACATTACATTCAAGAAGGATGCGGTATGCAGTCAATGTGAAAAGAACAAAGCTACTCGATCCTCTTTCAAGTCAGTAAACGTTGTATGTACTACTAGACCTCTATAATTACTACATATGGACTTATTTGGTCCTAGCAGAGTTGCTAGTCTCGGAGGTAAGCTATATGCTTTTGTAATTGTAGATGATTATTCTAGATACACGTGGGTATATTTTTTGACACGCAAAACCGATGCATTATCGGAATTTGTCACCTTTTGCAAGAAAGTACAAAATGAAAAAGGTTACATGATCACTCGTATTAGAAGCGATCATGGAGGCGAATTCGAGAATGCAGAGTTTGAGCAATTTTGTGACACACACAGTTTTATACACGAATTCTCCTGCCCTAGGACTCCACAACAAAATGGAGTTGTGGAACGTAAGAACAGAACTCTATCCGAAATAGCCAGAGTAATGTTAAACTAGTTTAGTCTACCTAAGTATTTATGGGCTGAAGTTGTCAATACAGCTTGTTTTATTCTCAATAGAGTTCTAATTCGACCCAAATCGAAGAAGACTCCATTTGAGTTATGGTTTGATAGAATTCCATCAGTTTCATATTTTAGAATATTTGGTTGTAAATGTTTTATTCTTAATACTAAAGATAATTTGGAAAAGTTTGACGAAAAGGCCGATGAAGGTATATTTTTAGGTTATGCGAGCAAAAGCAAAGGATACAGAGTCTTCAACAAAAGAACTATGATCATCGAAGAGTCGATCAATGTCACCTTTGATGAACTAAATCAAACGACAATCGATGACAATGACGAAGATCTCAATGTACCCAGCAAAGCACCAGCTGATCCTCCTAGAGAAGATCCAGGAACCAGCTACCTTCAGAGTCTGCCAAAAAGATTGAAGTTCACGGCTGATCATCCAAAGGATTTGTTAATTAGTGAGATTACCAAAGGTGTAAGTACTCGCTCCTCTAATAAAAATATAGCTTTCTGTGTTGCTTTTGTATCTCAGTTTGAACCCAAAAATATTGATGAAGCATGTAGTGATAATTTTTGGATAGATGCTATGCAAGAGGAATTAAACCAATTTGAACGGAATCAAGTTTGGGAACTTGTTCCCAAGCCTATTGATCATCCGGTCATTGGCACCCAATGGGTAGTCCGAAATAAACTGAATGAGAATGGTTTAGTGACTCGCAATAAGGCTCGACTCGTAGCTCAAGGATACAATCAGGAAGAAGGTATCGACTACGATGAGACTTATGTCCCAGTTGCAAGATTAGAATCCATTCGTATGTTATGTGCATTCGCATGTTTTCATAATTTCAAATTATTTCAAATGGATGTCAAAAGCGCATTTTTAAATGGTTTTATAAAAGAAGATGTTTATGTAGCTCAACCACCCGGTTTTATTGATTTCAAATTTCCTGAATATGTTTTCAAGTTGAAGAAAGCTCTATACGGTTTGAAACAAGCCCCTCGTGCTTGGTATGATCGTCTAAGCTCTTTTCTACTTGATAACGGTTTTTCAAAAGGAAAGGTTGACACTACTTTGTTTATAAAGTCTTTGAATAATAATATTCTTTTGATTCAAATCTATGTAGATGATATTATCTTTGGATCTACTGATGAATCTCTTTGTCAAGAATTCTCAAAGTGTATGCAGAATGAGTTTGAGATGAGCATGATGGGAGAGCTGAAGTTCTTTCTCGGACTACAAATCAAACAAACCAATAACGGGACGTTCATAAATCAAGCTAAGTACACAAAAGATCTACTAAAGAAGTTCGATATGGAAGCAGCAAAGCCACTTAGCACTCCAATGGCGACTTCAACCAAGCTTGATATTGATGAACAAGACAAACCTGTCGACATACATAAGTATCGAGGTATGATCGGTAGCTTACTTTATTTAACTGCCAGTCGACCAGACATTATGTTTAGTGTTTGCTTATGTGTTCGTTTTCAAACCAATCCTAAGGAATCACATCTGTGCACAGTTAAGCGTATCTTTCGATACCTTAAAGGCACTTCTTCTGTCGGCTTATGGTATCCCAAAACTACGTCATTTGATCTAACCGGTTATTTCGATACTGATTTTGCCAGATGCAAGGTTGATAGAAAAAGCACTAGCAGCACTTGTCATTTCCTAGAAAAAGCTCTAGTCTCTTGGTTTAGTAAAAAGCAAAATTCTGTTGCATTATCAACAACAGAGGCTGAGTATATCGTCGCAAGACGTTGTTGTGCACAAATTTTGTGGATGAAACAAACCTTAGAAGACTATGGATTGCATTTTACACATATACCCATTTTCTGTGATAATATTAGTTCTATTAATTTGACTAAGAATCCTGTATGTCATTCTCGTACTAAACATATCGAGATTCAATATCATTTTCTTAGAGATCATCATCAAAATGGAGATATTGACCTTGTATACGTAGACACTGAGAATCAATTAGCTGACATCTTCACAAAACCTCTAGCAGAAGATCGTTTCAATTATTTACGTCGAGAATTAGAAATTTTGGACGTCAATAATGTTAATTAATTTTGTTTTATGATTATATTTCAATACGCAAAAACTGTGTTAGAGACAAGCCAATAAAGAGTTTGTCTGTCACCACAACTACGATTGAAGCGAAGCGGTATGTAAGCGTTCCCCGGTGAACCTCCGCCAGCTGGGACAGTACTACTACAGCTAATCTGAGACAGTCACTGTGTAACGAAATTTAATCTATAAAATAATATTAATTATATTAATTGAAGGTTAAAATTACTAATCTTTGAATTAAATTTTTGAAATGAGTCAATGAAAAAGAAAGTGGCCCAAACCAACTAACAGAACCCCTAGGCGAATTCGGCCAGAGTTCGGACCGAATTTGGCCCGAGTTCGGTTAGTGGTATCTGGTTATATAACCAGAACCCGAGAGCCTCTTCTTATTCATTGCTTCTAAAACCTCTTCCACAGCAACAGCAGCCGCGCGAAGCTCTCCAAATCCTAGTTCTTTACCACTTCGTTTCTCCTAATCTATGTGGTGAAATCCATCCAAATTTTGGATTCGTGCGGAGATCGTTGTCCTCTACAGCATACTTGAATCTCGAGAGGTATAACTCTGTATTTCTCCTCATTTCAAATTCGTGCATATTTACTTTATTTGCACAATGCCTAATGGATTCAACCCCTTCAAGTGGAAGAAGACGACCAATCCTAGTGAGGAAGGATCATCTTCAAATCCACACACGGATTCCCTCTTTTTTTTAGTTCAATCGAGCGATGGCGCGTTCGATGGATTTTATTTTCAAACCCTAGATCAAGCCCTTCTGTGGTATGAAGACTTTTCTATGAGATCCATATGCACAGGCGCTCCTATCAAATGGACTGTGTTTTCAGATCACCGCCCTTATTTTGAGGCATTAGGGTTACAACACTTTGCTAAACTTTGTTTCCCGGTAGCTACTAATGCCATTAGACTTTTCTATTGTAATATCGTACTAAACACGTTTGACGTAAGTACTCGTGTTGGCGGACTAGATATCGAGTTTAATGATGTCCTCTTAGCAAAAATCCTTGGTATTTCTAACGAAGGTACACCGCTTGATGATATCACTGAATTCGATTTCCCCGACGGCACGACACTTGCTAGTTTCAAAGCTGAACTCTGTGCCCCTGATCGAGTTCGCTCTGGAAAGTTCAAGGCCAATAACTTTAACTTGTTTAGTTATGAATTGCATCGCATTATCTACTCCACTCTCCTTCCGAAGTCCACTTCAAAGGATGATGTCATATCACTTGAGCTGTCTGCTATGTATCATATTCTTAAGGGGATTCCTTTTTCTGCCCCTAAGACTATTATCCATATGATGGGACGTTGTCGTGCAAGAGATAGAAATCTCTCTTATGCGATGATTCTCCTACGCATCTTCCAGGGTTTTGATATTGATCTGTCAACTTGTACTCAAGACCCTGAGCCCAAGTTTCTTAAGCTATCTCGTCGTAGTATGACTTCTGCTGCTCTTCCTACTGCTCCACCTCCTCCACCTACTCAGCAGTATGCCATGACCTTTGATGGCATACACAAGCATCTTTCTGATTTGCACGTCTCGATGACGGATATGGCCCGCGAACGTGAGTTCCGCGATGTCACTCGTTATCAGGCGATAGCAAATTCTCTAGCTGATCTCCGATTTGCTCAGACTGGACATTCTGCCGGTTCTATTCCTAGAGATCCAGCCTTTTCTGGTTATCGCTGTGAGGATGAGGCTGTTCATGCCTACTTTCAGCCCGGTAACGCTTATGATTGGTATCGCAGTTCTGGTGCTACTCCACACCCTTATGGAGCTGGCACTTCTGGAGCTGGTCCTTCTGGACATGCCGGTCATGCTGCTGCTGATGATGATGAGGATGATGAGGAGATGTGATGATGATGTATTAGCTGATTTTGAGACTTAGTTATTGTCTACTGTACACTTGGAAATGCTCCGACATTCCAAGTTCCTTTCTTTTTAGCTTTTATTATCAATTTTTTTAGACTTGTACTGGATATTTCTTGATGTCTCTTAAACATTATTTTATTTTTATGGGATGCATAGTTTATCTTTCATATCAGTTTATTTATTCTTTATAGCATCTTTATCTACTTCTATATTATAAACTGCCTGTGAAATACTTCTCTGTTATGTCTTGTATATTCTCACTGCATGAGATATTATTTTCTTATGTTTTTTTACTGTTGTAGCTTATGCATTAATTGTGGGGGAGCCTATTTCTTCGCAATTATTTTGCTAAGTGACAACAGGGGAGAAAAAGGATCTAACATTTTATTTTGAGAATAATATAGGGATTGAACTATTTTGAACAATTTTTCTGGTATCTTATCTCAAAAGATGTTATATCATTCATAGTTTGTCAATTATCAAAATGGGGGAGATTGTTGGCCCATTGGTCATATGGTCAAACTGATTTTAATAATTGATCAAACTTTGTCTCAATATATAAAGCTAGTCAGGATATCTCGGACTCTTGGACATGATCAAGAACGGCTATCTACTCAGTTCAAGACTGAAGCGTTGTTTGCCTGTTCGAGTCTGTATTTCTTTGAGCAATGTAATCTTTTATTTTATTGAGTCTAGAAATACATTGTACACCGAGTCGTACTGGTAAATAGGCTATTCCAAAATGATTTCAAAATGTTTTTAAAATGTCCACAGTTTTGAAAAACATTCGTATTTACAAAAGCTCCAAAAAGGTTTTCAAAATTCTCCAAAATCTATTTTGAAAAACCCTAACCAAACCCTGACAGAACTCGGCCAGAGTTCGGTTAGTGGCCGTTTTGATTTTTGAATTCCTTGGAACTTGGTCCTCCTGCAGTTGCGGATTTGACCGAGATTTGCTCATCGAGTTCTGCCCAAATTCTGCCCGAATTCTGTCTTTGGAACTCCTATAAATAGAGAAGGATTTCGATCATTTTAACACACCAATTCACTTTCATTCTTCTCTCTATTTAAAGCCTACTGTCTTCCAAAGAGTTTTTCTCGAGCTTTAATTTTCAGATCCCAAGCCAGTTACAATCCTCTAGTCGATTTACCAGTGCAGTACGGTCTAGAAGTTTTAGAGTGATTGTAATCAGAGGCTTGATAGAAGATTCAACTCTTCACAATTGAAGTTGGACGAGTTCTTCGTATCAAAGCTCGCGTTGTAGAAGTTGCAAGGACTTCGTAAGAAAACTTGCGATTTTACAAATAGTAGAGTCAACTGGTAGCAAGAGTTCTACCGACTGGACTAGTCCTCAACAGAGGAAAACCAGTATACATCACTGTCTTTGCGTTTGCCTTCTGATCACTTTTAAATTCTGTCATTTACTTTTTGTGATTATTATTATATCTTTGATCTAACTGCTAACAAGCTTTTAATTAGCAATATTCCGCTGCCTACTCTATTCACCTCCTCTCTAGAGTATTCTGCTTTACGATTTCGTTGCTACTGGTAGTACTGGCTCTAGACACTAAAGAAGAATAAGAAGCAGTGCCCAAAGACACCCTCATCATACCTGTCAAAGGGCGTGTTTTTCATCCTCAGTCCTCCAAACCATTAGCTATTCACTTGCCAGTCCAGAAGCAACCAACTGATGGTGGTCAAAATCAAAGGGAGCTCACCTCTTCTGAGCCACTTGTTATTGACTTACATCATAACAAGGATAAAAGGCAGCTCACTTCTTCTGAGCCAATTGTTATTGATTTATCTCATAACAAGGATAAAAGGGAGCTCACCTCCTCTGAGCCACTTGTTCTTGACCTTCGTCGTAGCAAGCCTCCTCCACGTTCTTCTTTTCCTCCTCTTGTAATCAATCTGACCAAGTCTGCTAAGGCTAAAGGTCCTGTTGTAAATATAGATGTACAAATCAATAAAAAAGCATCTCCTTTCCAGTATACTGATGTCATTTATCATGCTAAGTGCTATTTGGATATGTTAGATAGCTTTCAGTCATTTACAATAGGAGTTGTACAGTCACTTTAGACAGAGGTCTCACTCGAACACCCAGATGATTCATACTTTGTTGTCCCTTCTCGAAAGAGATGCGAGAATCCAATACTTTTTAGTAAAGGACCAGAACAAAAATTTAGCTATACGGATGATAGCAAAAGCAACGATACGGGGCATCTTCAACTTCGTCGTTATAGTCCACTATCAAAAGACATCATCCGAAAGATGGGTTATGACTTCAAGAATGGCCTCAACTATGGTAAGGGTAGAAGAACTCCTATCCGTACGGTTGTTTCGAAAGGAAAATCAGAGATGTACTACAGCAGGACAAAAAGAGGTCTCGGATATGCTTCACCTCCGATATTATCTCCGGAAGTCTCCGAATCCGATAGTGAGGAGCGCTCTAACTCTTCTGATTCCAGATCATGGGACTCTGACAGCAGCATTGGTCAGGTTCATCGGCTGATCGTATCTTCTAACATGGTCTCCGCCGAACTTCCAGAAGATTATGACGAAGATATCGAAGAAAATCCTGAAACAGATCCTTGGGCTCAACGAATGGATACCCAATGGGAACTCCGATTTGAACAACGAGAACCTCCTACCGAAGATCAATTAGTTCAAATTAACGTAGGAGAAAGCGGGTCGCCTCGTCCAATATTTATCAGCAAGAACCTTTCAGAGGCAGATAAGCAAGAATTAATTCTTCTTATTCGAGAATACATTGATGTCTTTGCTTGGAGTTACGAAGACATGCCAGGTTTAGATCCCAAAGTTGCTACTCACAAATTGAATATCTTGCCTAATACAAAACCAGTCAAACAGCAATAATGGTGCTTCAAGCCAGAAATGATAGACGCAATCGACGATGAAGTCAAGAAGCTCATCGCTTGTGGCTTTATTCGGGAAGAACAATATCCTGATTGGGTAGCCAACGTTGTTCCAGTCCTAAAGAAAACTGGCAAAGTTCGAGTTTGCATCGACTTTTGAGATCTTAATAAAGCCTGTCCAAAAGATGAGTTTCCGCTCCCCATCACAGACGTCATGATTGACAACACCTGTGGGTTCGAGCGAATATCTTTTATGGATGGATTCTCTGGATACAATCAGATTCGGACGAATCCTGAAGATGAAAAACACATTTCTTTCCGCACTCCTCACGGAGTCTACTGCTATACCGTGATGCCATTTGGTCTCAAGAACGCTGGTGCAACTTACCAACGAGCTATGAGTACCATCTTTCGAGATCATCTTCTTAAAACTGTCGAATGTTATGTCGACGATATTGTCGTCAAGAGTCGTCTAAAGGAAGATCACATCCAAGACTTAAGAACAATCTTCAATCTGATTCGCCAACATCAACTCAAAATGAATCCCACCAAGTCATTCTTGGGTGTCTCTAGTGGCAAATTTCTCGGCTTCGTCATTACCTCCAAAGGTATACACGTAGATCCCGAGAAGATCAAAGCCATTCAAGAGATGCATCCTCCACGCAACCTAAAAGAGCTACGAGGATTCCAAGGTCGACTTGCGTACATCAGGAGGTTTATTTCGAATCTATCTGGACGTTGCAGACCATTTACTCAGCTAATGAAGAAAGGTATATCTTTTATTTGGACCGAAGAATGTCAACAAGCATTCGATGACATAAAGCAATATCTCATGAACCCACCAGTCTTGGTGCCACCGATTTCAGGCATACCATTCTTAATGTATGTCCGTGCAATGGATCATTCATTGGGTGCTTTTCTTGCCCAAAAGAACAAAGAAGGCCATGAACAAGCCATCTACTACCTTAGTCGTACTATGATTGGTGCCGAACACCGTTATAGTCCGGTCGAAAAAGAATGCTTAGCTCTTATGCTTAGCTCTTATGTTCGCTGTTCAAAAGACTCGGTAATACATCATTGGACAAACTATTCATGTCATATCCCGAGTTAATCCTCTTCGGGTACTGATGAAGAAGCCTAGCACACTCAACTCTCGACTGGCTACATGGGCCATTCTGCTAGCCCAGTACGACATGGTTTATGTTCCACAAAAGTCTGTCAAAGGTCAAGCGATGGCTGACTTTTTAGCAGCTCATCCTGTTCCGGAGACATCTAAGCTTTATGATGAAATTTCAGATGAGACATTGGAATCAAATATGATCTCTGAAGAATTTTCTACTTGGCGTATGTTCTTCGATGGTGCATCCAGGATCGGACCAAATGGTACCATTATCGCAGGAGTTGGGGTTGTTCTTGTTTCTCCAGACGGGTCAACTATTCATAGAGCCTACTCCCTAGATGAACCTTGCTCCAACAACATAGCAGAATACAATGCTCTACTCATTGGCCTTCAATTAGCTAAGCAACTGGACGTCGAATATCTTGAAGTCTTTGGCGACTCCAAGCTGGTTGTTAACCAGGTTAGAGGAACCTATGAAGTTCGTCATCAAGATCTAGTGCCTTATCATGAAGCAGCAATCAGCATGGCTACATCATTCAAAGCCTTCTTCATCGAATATGCCCGTCGAGCTTGCAATACTGAAGCAGATGCTTTGGCCAATCTGGCAGCAGTCTTAGCCATCCCTATCAAAAGATAACAGGTGGTTGTTGTCTCTAATCGGGAATTGTTTTGCATCAAAAATAGTCATAATATTGAGTTCAGTAATCTTACTGAAGCCAATGTTATCGATGAAGATTGGAGAGCTCCTTTCATCGACTTCGTAGTTCACGACATACTCCCCGAAGACCCCAAGGAGGCTACGAGTATTCGTCGACGATCTCTGCGATTTTATTATAACCAAACTACCAAGACTCTTTATCAACGGACTTATGACGATCTTCTCTTACGCTGTCTTGCTGGTGATGAAGCAAAGCAAGTATTGCGTGAAGCTCACGATGGTATCTGCGGAGCACATCAACCCGGTCCTAAGCTACAAGATCGTATCCGACGCATGGGTTACTACTGGCCCTCTATGGTATCTGATGCCATCGAATATGCAAGGAAATGTCAAGCTTGGGGCATGGATATCATAGGTCCTATCAACCCTCCTTCTTCTAGAGGACTTCGGTTTATACTAGCAATAACCGACTACTTCTCCAAGTGGGCTGAAGCTATATCTTTGGCTGAAGTCAAAACCAGCAGCATCATCAACTTCGTCAAACATCATGTCATCTATAGATTTGGTGTGCCTCGAAGGATCATTCATGACAATGGACCACAGTTCATCAGCTAAAAGTTCTCAAGGTTCTGTGACGATCACCGGATTGACAATGTCGCTTTAACAGCCTATAATCCTGCTGCTAATGGCGTGGCTGAAGCTTTCAACAAAACTATCATCAAGCTCCTCAAGAAGTTTGCATCTACTAACAAACGAAACTGGAGTGAAAAGCTTGGAGAATGTCTTTGGGCCTATCGTACTACGGTCCGCAACCCCACAGGCTGTACACCCTTTTCTTTTGTGTACGGTTGTGAAGCAGTTCTACCTTTGGAACTTCAGATCCCGTCCTTAAGGATTGCTATCGCTAATGAGCTAACAACAGAGAATAACGATCTTCTTCGACTTCAAGAATTGGAGGTGCTCGACGAGAAGCGGCTATTGGCTCAACAGCATATTGAGTTATACCAAGCCCGCATCTCGAAGACTTTCAACCGCAAAGTTAAAGTCAGAGCCTTTCAGAAAGGGGAGCTCGTTCTAACCGTCAGACGTCCCATGACTATGACTTATATGAGAAAGGGCAAATTTGACGCAAAGTGGGAAGGTCCATATATCGTGAGCAAAGTCTTTTCAAATGGAGCCTATCAACTCATAGAGCTGGACGGTCGAGTTGCTATGATGCCTATCAATGGCAAATTCCATAAGAAATACTATGTATGAATATAACAAGGATTTTATGTAAATATAACAAAATAGTGCATAAATAAAATTTGATTTTATTTCATCATGAATGACGTTACATAATATCAAGGACGAGAATCATTATCGTCCTTTTTATAGACAGGACGAGGACCACTGCCGTCATTCTCAAAAATAAAATCGACAAAAGAGCCGAGAACATCCTTGCTCGAACCCACCAGAAATTTGCAAGCGGCCATCCTCATGGCCTCCTCTTCTTCAGTCTTCCCTGGTTCAACCAGGAAGTCCAGAATATCTTGCGGTGGCTGAGGTGCAGATGAACCTTCGCCTGCCTCCGTGTGCTTTGGCTGGATCGGTTCGGTAGAACGTTCTTCAGTGCCCACTTCAACCTTCGGGGCGATCTCAGCCTTCTTTGATGTATCTCCAGACGACATCCTTATGTTGAAAAGTGAAAGTGGTCATTCCATCGAATTTTCTGTTCTATCTATTGGCAGAGGTTCTTGAAACAACGAAGCGACACATTCATCCGATGGTTCACCCATTCATTCATTCATCTGACGGTTCACCCGTTCATCCATTCATCTGACGGTTCGTCCGTTCATTACATTCATCCGACGGTTCACCCGTTCATCCGTTCATCCGACGGTTCACCCGTTCATCCATTCATCTGACGGTTCGCCCGTTCATTGCATTCATCTGACGGTTCGCCCGTTCATTACATTCATCTGACGGTTCACCCGTTCATCCGTTCATCCGACGGTTCACCCGTTCATCCATTCATCTGACGGTTCGCCCGTTCATTATATTCATCCGACGGTTCACCCGTTCATCCATTCATCCGACGGTTCACCCGTTCATTCATTCATCCGACGGTTCACCCGTTCATCCATTCATCTGACGGTTCGTCCGTTCATTACATTCATCCGATGGTCCATCCGTTCATTACATTCATCCGACGGTTCACCCGTTCATTCATTCATCCAATGGTTCACCCATTTATTCATTCATCCGACGGTTCGCCCGTTCATTACATTCATCCGACGGTTCACCTGTTCATTCATTCATCCGATGGTTCACCCGTTCATCCATTCATCCGACGGATCACCCGTTCATCATCCGTTCATTCCAACGATTCATTTCTTTCATGTATTTTGACGATTCATCCGTTCATTCATATCAGCAACTTGTCATATATTTGTTACATTTGATTAAGTTATCTACTGAAATAATAATATTCAATAAATTATATTCTGCCATGTCCGTATGCAGATATAATAAATATAATTATTTTCTAAATCAAGAAATATATCATGTCCCGGACCTCTGAATATATTTTCTATCGCTCTTATTTATATCTGAATGAGATACGCAACAAATAATAGAGCCACAAAGAAAATGTCTTTTTATTGATCAAAACTAAAAGAAAGTACAAAAAGATATGTTACAAAATAGAAGATACAAAAAGTCTTCTTATTCAGCTGGTGGAGTCATCAAACTAGCCATCTGCTGCTTTAAAGTCTGAAGTCGCTCCTCACGAGAATCCATCACTCGCCTCCCAGCTTTCTCCATTCCAGACTTATCATCAAAAGTCGGCAAGGTTACTAGTCTGCGGGAGATTTCAGCTTGATAAGTTGTGACATATTCATTTCTTTTCTGGGTTAGAGCATCCAGTTGCTGAACTGCAGCTTGATGTTGTGTGGCCTCGTCTTCCAGAGCAAGCTGAATAAGTCTCAACTCTTCTTGAAGACGGGCAGATTCTGCTTTTAGCTCAGCAACTTTCTTTTCCTTCTCCCCGGCAGCAGATGCTATTATCTCTATTTGAGAGTTATACTCTGAAGACTTGGCAGTGAAAGTGTCCAAGATAATCTGGAAATCAACTTTCGCAACTGCAGCCTCTTGAGACATTCTCTCAAACTCGGCATGTACTAAGGACTCTACCTCCCCCCAATTCAGATCTTTGTAGATCTTAATTGATTCCTCCAGCTCATCTAATATGTGTTCAAGATAAACCGCTTGAGCTTCATCACCTTGATTTCGGATGGCACTGATTAGATAAGAGGTTGGACCTCTATCGGTGATGAAACCAACATCTTCTTTATCCATTACCCTCTCTACTAAGGGTCCCAATGAATTGAAGAAAAGGTTGGTGAAGAAACCAATTATGAATATGTTAGTAGCTATTGCACCAGGTGTAGCAGCTACTCCCATGGATGTCGAAGCAGCAGGTGTCGGTACAGATGGACGTTCAGCTTATTGCACGAGAGTGGAGGTCTCTCTGGACAAAGGAGACATGGTAGAGCTAGTCGCCCCTCCTAGATGTTCCTCTGCGAAATCAAATAAACACCATCAGTTGGCTGTCATTAGCAAACTATCGAGAAGGATCAAAAGTAAGGACAATCTTACCATTGCTGGGTCTAGTGACAAGTTTGTCATCTGCTGACACGGGTTGCAACCTCGCAGAAGTAGCTTCAGATATTACTTCCTAGCTACTACCCGCTTCGGAGCCACCCGAAAAATGTTGACTATTGCTGGCTATCGCCTTTATTGGCACTATATCAGTGCATATGGGAGGAATTGGAGAAGATTCAACTTCTCCATCGATAAAAATTTAGATGTCAGCCATTTAATCTATGAAAAAAAGATTGATAATATCATTCAATACCTTTGGGATCAGCAACAGTAACTTCCTCAGGTGCTACCTCCTTGACCGCATTCTTTTCTGAGGATACATGTACATCAGTATCCTCTTCTGGATTCAGAGTATCATCAACAACCTCTGTTGATGTATCTTCATCACTTTCACTTTCTTCTGGTGCTTCTTCACTATCGGTTGCGGCGACCGGATCTACATCATCATGGAGGCCGAAGTCGCAGTCATTCAGAGCATCGATCATTAATCGATCTTTTTCATCACGAAGTGTTCTCGGCGTAGCTGGAAGCTTGGTAGTTTCCACTGCAAGTGTAGGAGATCGCAACACTTCATCCTCTTTTTCCATGACTTCCTCCCTGGTCTCTACAACCTCATCCCTCCTCTCTGGGCTGAAAGCTTCTTGTCTGGGCTCAGGGACAGGTGTAGGAGACGACATTGTGATTCCGGCGATAGCACTAGCCACGACAGATGACAGGATAGGTCTCCGATGACTGGCCACTTTCCTTCTGACAACTATCTTTTTTCTGCGTAGAGGTCTCTCCGGACTCTCTACATCTACAACATCTACCTGCCTTTGAAGAGAGGTCGGAGTTATCGCCTCTTCTCTTTGAGTCGACTCAGCATGTTGCCGAGATTACGACCGGGTCGTGACCCTTTCTGAAGATTCCAAGACAAGCTTCTTCTTAGCGACTGGAGAAGAAGGTTCTTCTATCCTCCTCTTCCTCTCCTTGGCCGGAGATCTGACAACCTTCAAGGAGACGCGCAGTGGCTCGTTGACTTCTTCAGGGAAGTTGGCTTCCCTTGAAGCTTCTAACGGTGCATCGGCCGGCTCACGCTCTTCATCATTGCCAGGAGCCGACACAACAGATGCTTCCTTCTTTAATCGGGCCGCTGTCGCAAAGCTGTCTGCGAGACTGAAGTTCTCGGCAAAGGTATTCGCTGATGTATAGAAGAGTGAATATGTATACAGCATCCGAGGACCATGATCGCTCTTCGTCGGCATCGAGAATGTTGTTCTTATGCCTCGAGCATTATAGTAGGCCCAAGCCCAGGCTCCATCGATCAGATAACCTTTTTCTTGTAAACACGTGATGGCGTTGCCTACATGAAACTGGTCATAGCCGAATTGGCGCGCAAAACGACTAGGAAGATAGGGCTCCAAATAACATTCGTCTTCAAATCTGTAGACTAGGTGTGACGGTCGGATTGTCCTCAACCAATCAAAAACTGCATGACCCAAAGGCTACCTCCCAGAATCGACCAGATTTATAGACATGTGCTCGTAGCCAGCTAGAGGAGGAACACAATAGAAGTTCCATCCCTTTCCGAGATTCAGAGCACGTCTGCAATCTCTTAAACTGGTGTATATCTACTTACTCTTGGAGAATCTCCTCAAGAAGCTGCCGCTTACCGCTCCCATGTCGGGGTTCATCAGGGTAGGATAGTGCAGAAGCAGCCATCCGAACAAATATGTATATGGTAGCTCTAGCCGAAGAAAGCTTCCTTTCTCGCCTTTTCCTTTAAGCATTTGATCGACAAAAAGGCGGAGGCCAGCATTCACTCTACAAGTCATCGCCGATAATAGATCCATCCGATAGCCGAAGACTAAGCGGACGACAGCAAAAAGTACGCCTCGATGAAAGCGATCGACGGCGCTGGCTCCAGGGACGACGAATCGTCGAAGCCAGTAGGTAAGGAAACCCGCCAGCTGGGCTTCCTTTGACATGGGCCTATAGCCCATCCTCATGAAACTTTCAATAATATCTCCTGTCTTGAAAGGAGGATATTGAAGATCATCATCGATCTTGATATCCATCTCCTTGTTCTCCTCCATCAATCCTATCACTTCACTGCTGCTAAGTGGTCTGAAGAAGTTTGGTTTACAGTTATCATGCTCCTTAGTCTTCTTCTCCATAATGTGGTTGAGAAAGAGATATGGTAACCATTTTGTCGAGTAGCAGGTGCCTGATGAACCACTCTTATAGTAAAAGGAATAAATCTTGTAGTGGCACAACAGCTCTTCAAAGACGGCCACCATGTCAGCATTCTCTTGACGAAGTTTGTCCAACTCGTCATTGGTTGGGACAAATTCCTCATAAGGGATATTCCCCATTGGCAGGCTCGAGATGTACTTCATCTCGTGAAGAGCCAATCCGATCTCTCCGCAGGGAGTCATAATAGTCCCTGTCCTGAAGTTGTACCTCTCCGCCAATGCAAGGAATAGGTGAGGATTGGGGTGGAAGCTATAAACGATAGAGTACACCGCTTGGTATAGCTCAATCTCCTTGAGCTTCTCTTCGAATTGAGCCAATATCCAATTGGCTATACAATTCCATCTCTTGTTATCTGGATTTACCAGACCTGTCAATCGAATATCTTGGTCTGGATATCTTCCCTCAACCTTCGCAAACTCATTTGCGAATATCGGCGTTCTAACTGGTAGCAGCAAGGAGGAGTTTTTCGGTGGAATACAGTCGGGTTTCAATCCTCTGAGTAGGGAGCTGTGACGCTCAAAGGAATTGTAGAACATGTCCTTGTTGTTTGGCCCCTTCTTCACACAAATGTTCCCCGTTCGCGCTTGCTGAAGAGGAGTTTATCCCATTCTATCCTTCTGGGATAACTCGCAAAAGCATAGCGAGATAGGGGAAGGCATCTGGAAATTTCCGGTAGAAGTATCCTTTTCTCACCTCTTTGGAAAAGTCTCTGTTCAACTCGAGGTCTGGGCTGAGAACTTTTGTCAAGAGCCTCACCAAACAGAAACAGAGGCTTCTTATGAATAACGGCGTCAGCAGTTTGCAGAGGCTGGCCGTTCATCAGACTCAGTAATGTTTTATTGTCTTGTGCTGTTAGGATGGCTTGTCGAGACGACGGCAGGGCATATTGAGAAAATGTCACATGGGAAAGATCTTCTTTAAACTCAGGTTCAGCCAAATTCCCTACAAAGATCTCATAATTGGGGTCTTCCCTGAGGTTAACTGCATCAAAGAAAGAGACAAAATTCAGTATATATAAAATCAAAGAGTCTATTCAAAAGATCAGCAAATTGCACAAATGTCAGATTGTGCTATGTGCAAAGCATCAGATTGTGCTAATGCAGCCTACATGCACAAAATATCCAGTTGCGCCAACACATCCACTTGCACAAGACATCAGATTGCGCTGACCTACTTGCGCAAGGCATCAGTTTGCGCTGACTCAACAGACTTACGCAAACCGATAGATTGTGCCGAACATATGCCAGCGCTTTCCAACCGATTGCGCAAGATTATAGTTTTCATAAAAATGAAAAATATTGTGTGTGTACAACCAAAACCCTAAACAGGGCAGTGCAATACCATCAATCTCTAAAAAGAGAGAGTTATGAAGGTTCGAAAATGTCGAAAACCCTAAAAAGAGTTTCGATCGAGTTTGTCATCTACCTTGCAGTGCTTGGTGGCCAATCTCATGGTGAGATGCTCGTTGCGCAACACGAGTCGAGGGTTCGGCCGGAGCCTTGCCCTTCTCGGTGGCAGTTCGCTTAGGAGCCATTGAACGTCGACGGCGAGAGGAAGGAGAAGTAGTCGGAGTAGGAGGGAAGCTTTTATCTCTTCAGAAAAACGAAAGCAAGTAAAGGTTGACAGAATGAGAATGGAAACTATTTATAGTTTTTAGAATTGTAACAGTCACCTCAGATTGCACCACAAAAGTCGGAGCTGATTCCTCCAAACGCGCAGTCAAAGCGCTACTTGTGGAACTTGATTTTAAATTTGAAATTCAAAGTATTTCAAAACTTTGAATATTTTCAAATTTCGAAAACTTTGAAGGGGCACTTGTAGGTCCTAAAAATCAAGTTGCACCCATCAAAAAAGTAATGAAAATCAAATTGTGCACCCTTCAAATGAACTGCACAGGAGATAGATTGTGCAACAACTCAACTGCGCAAGCTGAACTGCGGACTCATCCGAGCGCGCTAGCTGACTTGGCAACGTCATCATTACCTGACACAAAATCAGAACTTCTGACAACTGACAGCCCGAAGAACGAGAAAACTGTTCGTTTCTTGTGCCACGCCGCCATGACAGCTGTCTAGCGCAGTCCAGCTGCCAAAAGCCAGTGCAGTCTGACAGTTCATCCCTAGCGCAATCTGATGCTGGCACAGTTCAAGTGGCGCAATCCATCAAGATAACTGACATTTTGTATGTGGCATACATGCCAGTAATTGCTCACCACGTAGCAACCGTATGTACACGACCAAGCGCATTTCAATCAAACAATGCCATGTATCTAATACAGTTGAGCCACAATCGAGTAACTGCCAGCGCAGTTCGCTATTTGCGCAGTCCAATGCTTGTGCAATCCAGTCTGTGCAATCCAGAAATAACTACTAATTAGTTATTTTCCAGAACTCTATAAATAGAGTTTCAAGTCCTTCATTATAAAGATGAGATCATTCAAGATCATCACTAGAGATCAGGAGTTCTTGCCAAAGTGCTGCTGCATTCTTCAGAGGCTACCATCTTCAAAGTTCACATCGTCCAAGGGATAAAGCGATCGTCTTCAGATCGGATTCCTACAGTTGTACTTTCCCAGAATTCAATTGTAATCTTCTTACAAAGTTTGTGAAATAAAGAACACTTTTGTTTTTTCAAACAGCTTCTTCATCCATATCAACTCCTTGTAAGCCTCTCCATCACTGCAATGTATATGCTTCTGTCATAGATAAGAAAACACACTTATGTAATTGTAACTACCACGATATCGCTCTACCAGCAAACATCATTACATAGCTCGAAGTCAATTACTTTGTGTCTACAACTCCCGTTATGATATCCAACCAGCTTCGGCTCGTCACCACCAAATGAAAGCCTCCAATCAGCAGTGCCTTGAAGGTAACATAGAATCCACTTGACATCACTCTACTGTATCCTTCCAGGATTGGAAAGATGCCTACTAACCATGACAACTACGTGAGCGATGCCTGGCCTCGTACACACCATATCATACATGAGACTCCTTGTTGTTGAAGCACCATATCTTCCTTCTCATGGTCGATAAATGAAAACTTCTACAAAGTAAACATAAAGTGAGCCACAAGGGGGTGCTTACTTTCTTTGACCCATCCATCCAAAAATGATGTACCCCGTAAATGTAATTCTTTCAGGACAAATAAAGTATCTTGAAATATCTCTCTCTCTATCTCGTTTGATCTCTATCCTAAGAATAGTCTTTGTCGTGCCCAAATCCATCATAGAGAAGGCCATACCCAGTCGGTGCTTTAACTTTGCTATCCTGGTAGCATTCTAACCCACCAATAGCATAACATCTGCATAAAATAGTAATCTGATGAAATCATCCTTGGTAAAGTACTTCATGAATACATAGTAAATCATATTCGTCTATGCGTAACCATGCTCTCCCGTAAATGACTCGAGCTTCTTGTACCACTGCCTCAGAGATTACTTCAGACCATATAAATTCTTCCCCAACCGACAAACTAAGTGTAACTTGCCCTTCTCACAGAATCCTTTTGGCTGCTTTATGTACAACTCCTCCATTAAATTACCATGGAGGAATGTTGTCTTCAAGTCTATCTGCTCAACCTCCAAGTCAAAACTGGCTACCAATGCTAGCACCACTCAAATATACGATAAATTGATGACTGGAAATATCTCATTAAAATCCTATTCTTCTGCTGACCGTAGCCTTTAACTACCAGTCTTGCTTTATATTAAGAGGGAGTATCATTATCTGTTTGCTTCACTATGAACATCTATCGATTCTTTAGAACTTTCTTGCCTTTTGTCAAATGCACCAGCTCATAAGTGGAGTTGTCCTGTAAGGAACTTATATCCTCTTGCATGGCCTGCTTTCGCTCTTACTTGTGTTCGTCTTGCATCACCTCTCCAAAACATTTAGGCTCTCCTCCATTAGTCAGTCGCACATACTCATCAGGTGAGTATCTCGTAGATGGTCGACTCACTCTCGTGCTTTTCCTCAATGGAACCTCTGGGCTGGCTGTGTACAGACAAGCTTATTCACTTCAAGATATGCCTCTCCGGCAAGCTCATCCTCCTGTGGGTCATCCTGACCACCATCAGCATGCTGGTGATTAAGGTTGGGAGCATCTCCATGTACTGGCTCTCCCATAACTGTTTCTACTATAGTGTCCTCTAGAAATGGCACTACCAAAATAAGTCATATTACTGATGAAATTAGCGACCCCTAAGGAAAACATCGCTAAAATAAAGGAATTTAGCGACGCATAGAAAAAACATCGCAGGACGTCACTGTTAGCGACGATCAGTGACGTGCGACGTCTTTTATGTTAAAAAATAACGTTGCTGTTAAGTCGGTAAACGTCGCTGATTAGCGATGTTTATCGACGATTTAGCTTTACGTCGCTAAGTTTTTTTGATCTAGCGACGCTTAGCGAAGTCTTTATTGGAAGTCGCTAAGAAATTTCATTTAGGTCAGTCGATCGAGTTCTTTTTCATTTTCAAAATTTAAACCCAAATTCAAACCATCCCCTCTCCCCAACCTGACCCCCCATTCCCTCCTCCGGTGACCGTCGACCCCCGACCCCCTCCTCTGATGATCGTCGACCCCCGACCCCCCGACCACCTCCTCTGTCTCTGCGAACCCCCCTCCCCGACCCCTTTCTCTGTCTCTGCAAATCCCGTCGACCCCCTCCTCCGTCTATGAAAACCCCGCCGACCCCCTCCTCCGGTGACCGCCGCCCCCCCCCCCCGACCCCTTCCTCTCTCTCCGTGAACCCCGTCGACCCCCTCTCCACCGCCTAGTCCCCTCCACCTTCGACGCCGCCTAGTCCCCCTTTCTCCGACTTGATGCCCTCTCCGGACAGACCCTTTTCGATCATCCGTCGAAGGTAAACCCTATCCCATATTGTTATTTTATTTAAGTTATTGTATTTGTTATTTGGAAGGGAGAGGGGCAATATGAATTTAGATTTTGGTGTTGGACACGATACATTGAACTTGGACATGAGCACATTATATATTGGTATCGAACACGATACATTAGTCTTGGACACGAGCACATTGGACTTGGACACGATACATTAGACTTTGACTATTAATCTAACATATACTTCATAGGAATGGTTGATATTACCGATTTCGATATCGATACTCATAGGAATGGTATGTTATCGATTTCGATATCAATACTCATAGGAATGGTCTGATATCGATTTCGATATCGATATCGATATCGATACTCATAGGAATGGTCGATATTACTGATTTCAACATCGATACTCATAGGAATGGTGTCATGCCGATTTCGTTATCGATACTCATAGGAATGGTCTGATACCGATTTCAATATCGATACTCATAGGAATCGTGTGATACTAATTTCAATATCGATACTCATAGGAATGGTCGATATTACCGATTTTGATATCGATACTCATAAGAATGGTGTGATTCCGATTTCGTTATTGATACTCATAGGAATGGTCTGATACCGATTTCAACATCGATACCACTTATTGTATCATGATTACTGGGGATTCTATTTCAATGTTTAGGATATGTCATGTTTAATGTTATTACTTTTATAAGCTTTTGAACGATATGCATGTATCTATCTTACAAAGTATCTAAAAATGAATATGCATTTGAATTACTACCTTCGTCATCATTTGTGGATGTACAACCGTCATCCTAATGACATGTGCGATGTGCGGGATGAATTCATAGAGGGTGTACAATAGTTCCAGCAGTTTGCCAAGGCGTTCCCTCAGTACATGGACGGTACCAAAATTAAGTGTCCGTGTGTGAGATGCCGTAACTTGAAATATCATCCAGAAGTGGAAGTCACAAATCATTTATACTCGAAGGGTTTCACGCCGAATTACTATCAGTGGAGCGCGCATGGAGAACTTGTGTCTTTAGCATCAGAGTATGAGCCTTATGTGGATGTCCACAACCATGCCGCTTACGACGATGGGTTGGTAAACATTATTTTTGATGCGACGGGACATAGTTTCGATTCGGACAATCATGATGTACCTGAGGATGCACCTAACGTCGATGCTATAAAGTTCATGGAGTTGCTAGAGAATACAAGGACTCTATTATATCCTGGTTGTGAGGATCATTCACCGTTGGAGGTGGTTACAAGATTGTTGAGCATCAAGTCCGATTTTAACATGTACAAGATTGCTACAACCGACTTATGGAGTTGATTATAGAAATATTGCCTGAGGGTGCTAAGTTGCCTAAAGACTTTTACCGGTCTAAAAGGATGGTGAGATCGCTTTGGATGGGATTCGAGAAAATCGATGCATGTCGCAACGGGTGCATGTTGTACTACAAAGACGATAAGGATGAAGACGCCTGCAGATTTTATGGTGCTAGTCGCTACAAGGGCAGTGGTAGTGGAAAGTCTGTCGGTGCAAGGAAGCCTACTGATTCGATGCACTACTTGTCGTTGACGCCGTGGTTGCAATGGTTGTATATGGTGAAGGCAACTGCAGAAAACATGAGTTGGCATAAGTGGGAACAGACGGAAGGAGTGTTGGATCACCCATCTGATGGAGAAGCAAGTAAGCACTTTGATTGAAAGTATCCAGATTTTGCTTCTGATCCGCGTAATGTTCGATTGGGTCTCTGCTCCGACCCATTCGAACTTTTAGGATCTCAGTATTCATGTTGGCCTATGATCGTCACTCTGTACAATCTACCGCCTTGGATGTACATGAAGACTCCGTATATGTTCCTCACCGTTATTATCCCAGGTCCGAACAATCCGAAAAGGAATATCGATGTGTATTCACAGCCATTGATTGATGAGTTGAATCAGATGTGGGAAGTAGGTTCCAACACGTATAATGTTTCTAGAAAACAAAATTTTCAGAAGCGGGTAGCACTTTTGTGGACCATCAACGAATTTTTGGTCTATGGAATGTTATCTGGATGGAGTACGCATGGTCGTCTTTCATGTCCATATTGCATGGACCGTACTAAGGCTTTCCATTTGAAACACAGAGACAAACCGTGCTTCTTCGATTGTCATCGACAATTCCTGCCGAAGGATCATCCGTACCAGAGGAACATGAATGCTTTTCGTGCTAGCATTCTGGAGAAGGCTAATCCACCACCAAGGTGGCCCGGATACACGATATGGGAGAGGTAAAAGATTTACCAAGAGCTATTAAAGAGCCTGCTAAGGGCTACAAGTGTGACAGATTTGGTCGCACTCATAACTGGACAAAGAGGAGTATATTCTGGGATCTGCCATATTGGAGCACCAATCTGATTAGACATAACCTTGATGTCATGCATATCGAGAAGAATGTGTTTGACAACATAATTAATACACTAATAGATGTAAAGGGGAAGACGAAAGACAATCCAAAGGCAAGATTTGACTTGGAAAAAATATATAGACGTCCTGTATTGCATTTGATAGATGAGGGGAATGGGAAGTTGAAGTAGCCTAAGGCAATTTTCTCACTGGAGGAGGATAAAGTGAGACTTTGTATGTGGATTCAAGGTCTGAAATTTCCAGACGGGTATGTTTCGAACTTGAAAAGATGTATCGACCTCAAGGAGAACAAACTGACAGGTATGAAGAGCCATGATTGTCACGTATTCATGGAGAGGTTATTTCCGATTACATTTCAGGAATTCTTACCCTAGGTTGTTTGGGATCCTTTGACCGAGCTTAGCATATTCTTCAGAGATCTTTGTTCTAATAAGTTGCTCATCGATCATCTAGAAAAGCAGGAGAACGATATTATGGTAACACTGTGCAAGTTCGAAAAGGTATTTCCTCATGGATTCTTCGACTCCATAGAGCATTTGCCAATTCATCTTTCTTACGAGGCACGTGTTGGTGGGCCCGTCGGTTATCGGTGGATGTATCCGTTTGAGCGGCATTTGAACCACCTAAAGAGGAAGGTGAAAAACAAGGCTCGGGTCGAGGGTTCTATTTGTGAAGCTTATATTCTCGAGGAGATTAAAAACTTCTGCTCGACGTATTTCAAACCTCATGTTGCTATGAATCAAACGAGGGCTCCAAAAAATGACGACGAATATCAAGAATCTAATGATGGAATACTGAAAGTATTCAATGCGTCCGGAAAGCCTTCGGAGAAAATGAAGAAGAGATATTTGAATGACGAAGAGCTAAGGACTACTCAGTTGTATATATTACTCAATTGCGACGAAGATGAAGTGGAGAAGCTAGAGGGGTAAGTAACTAATGATGAGTTTTTGTCATCTCAATGTAATAGTATAAGCTAATATTATTGTACTAATCGACGGTTTCTTCATTATTTTTTAGCACATATAATGATGAGTTGATGTCGGTTAGACCCTACCTAATAGACGAAGTATTAGAACAGGAAATGAGATGCCATTTTCCTTCTTGGTTGAGCGAATATGTAAGTGTCTCGGTAATTACTGGTCTTTTCTAATGCAACTATGCAATAAATAACTTACTATCTCTTCTTTGGTATTCAGGTCGATCGTCTAATTTCACCCGAGATTGAATTAATTAGAACTCTTGCTAAGGGACCAATTATTGCCGTTAAAATATGGCCAAGTTACTGTGTGAATGGCTTTAAGTTCAAGTCGACAAATGCTCCGATCAGAGACAACTTCCTGGATTTTGATTCCACGAAAAACAGTTGTTTGTGTATCAAATCTTCGAACTACAGAGACGTCGATCTAGAAAATGATTTCTTTGGCATCTTGCGAGAGATTGTGGAGTTGACATATAATTATGATAGAGAACCTACAAAGATCGTGTTGTTCAAGTGTGAATGGTTTGATCCAATTGAAAATCAAGGTTAGAAAATTGACAAGCATGGTCTTGCAGATATAAACTACAAGCATAGATATCAAGGCTATGAACCATTTGTCCTATCAAATCAGGCTCAGCTTGTGTACTTCACAGCTTATCCGAGACGGGGAGCAACGAAGTCTGACTAGTGGACAGTATGCAAGACTAAAGCTAGAGATACTTTTGATGTTGATAAAAAAGCTTATCAGGAGGACGAGCTACCTCTTGTAACCAATATTGTTGATGTGGACTCCACAGAAGTTACGCATTACACGACTAATAATGTAAAAAATGTAGAATTATTCGAAGAGGAAAGAGAAGATGAAAGTGAAGATTAGGAGGAAGAGGAAGATGAGGTCGAGGAAGACGAACAAGATGAATATTCTGAAGATGATTGAGAGAGATATACTTTTATTTTCTTATTATGTAGAGTTGGTTATTATCTAGTCTTGGTTATTATCTGAACTTAGATGTTTCTTGTAGAATATACTATCTGGATTTAGATGTTTCTTGTAGACGAGGACGAAGATCTGGGCTGACGGTACAAAGTAAGTATTTTGGTTTATTATTTTTTCTGTGTTTATCATAAATTAACTTTTCTTATGAATATAATATGTCTGTATAGATATCATCCCCCGTCGGTACAGAGACGCCTAGGCCACTTTTTGAGGCATAATTATGGTGGTCCTTGGATAAACTACTATGATACTTCGGACGATAGGAAGGCCTACTGGTTTGCGCGCTTCAAGGTAAAAATATATTTGCTTTTAACATGAATCATATAATTTATGCATATTATATATAACTGATAAATATTTTGTTTGCACTCTTCTAGGATATGTTTTTTTATCCACCGCACCGGGCCGAGCTGATCGAGGGGATGTTTTTTATCGTCGCTGCTAAGCTGATTCGCGATGTTATTAATGATCAGAAGACTCGTGATCATGCCGAAAAGTCGATCCAAGGTTGGATCACCCCTGATTAGTGGACTGCGATGAAGGCTCGATTCGACGAGCCAAAGTACAAGGAAAAGTCTGAGAAGACCAAGGTGGCTAGGCAGTAGGGATCAAAGTGGTACAGTGGGTCGATTCCGATGACGAAACATTTTCGTCGTTTGATATGTCTTTTTATTTCAGAAATATTATTTTAATACAAGTTCGATAAATTAGTACTAGAAAAATATTTTTAATTACAGGTAAAGAGGGGTGATGACGCCAATATAGTAACCGTCTTCCTGGCAACACATCGGAAGGGCAGGAAGCTTATTGACGAGAGGGCCAAGCAGACCTATGTAAGTATTACAATTCTATTTATTAATTTTAATACTTCATGTTAGTTTTGATATAACTTAGTAAATATGCATGCAAATAAACATTCATGTAGTTAGTAATAATAAGTACATTAGACATTAGAAGTTATAGAGTATCCATACTTTTCTAGGCCGCGTATCTTAAGCTTCGTGAGAAGGCGGCTGCTAGTGTACCTACAGTAGGAGAGGCTGGTACTTCCTCAAAGCCTGCTCCAATTCCGTCGGAGGATGAGCTGTGGGCGACTATCGCTTGTGGTCACCATAGGAGTATGTACTACGGTACGAAAATCTATAGTGCCCTAGTTGTGACACAGTCCTCTAGGGCCTCCCATGCTAGTGTGCATTGTCCACAGCCCTCCCAGGAGTCTGCTCGAGTCCAGCAGATGATGGAGTCTCTCCGTGACGAACTGCTACGACGGATCCAAGAGCATCCCTAGCCTCAGCACCATACGGACGATGCTGCGCTCCTAGCACGATTGGAAGCGCTCGACCGCAGCATTATAAAGCTCAGGGATATGACTGAGAGGACAAAATGGGGCGTCACTGATCTTAGAGCATCGACAGAGTGCAGCGTGACATATCTGCAGGCATCACAGTTGTCCATGGGCGAGAGGCTGACGTTGATGCAAGATTCGATGGTTGATAGCAGTACGAGGCTGTTATCTACCATGGATTCATACCACCAGCGGCTAGCAGCTTTGAAGCGTTATTGTCCTCCGGGTGCGCCTTCATCATTGTCGACTCCGCCGGCTTCACTGCCTTCTTTATCGACACTGACTCCACCGACGACACTACCTTCTTTATCGGTGACAATTTCACGGGAGGAGTACGAGATGTTACTATCCATGAGGCGCGGCGGTGCCCCTCCTCCTTCAGATCCGTAGTAGTCCGAGTTAGGACCGTTTGATGAGGTGATATTTTAGTGTTTGTTTGTGTTGGTTGTTTGTTTGTGTATAGACTTTTAGTATTAGTTGTGTAATCTTTGGATATTGGTTTGTTGGTTGTAGACTTGGTATTGGTTGTTTAAATATTGGATATTGGTTGGTTGTAAACTTTGAGTATTGGTTGTAGAGTATTTGGATGTTTTGTGTTATACTGTTGTGATTTACTGGTGTTGAGTGTTCCACCGAAGGGGTCAGCGAACCCATGGAGAAAATATGTGCTTTTGTGTATTTATTGTTATTTATTAAACTGCAGGGAGAAAATGTGATTCTTTGGAGAAAATGACATTTTGTAATTTTTTTGGCAAATTTAGCGACGCTTACTGATGCTTACCGACGCAGACTTACGTTGGTAAACGTCGTTGATTAGCGACTCTGAGTCGCTAAAGGTTGGTAATATCAGCAGGTATACCAACGCCTACCGGCGTAATACCGCGTCGGTAAACGTCGGTACGAGTCGGTAAATGTTTCAGAATTTTTCATCGTTTACAGAATCGGTAAACGTCGAGAAGTATTAAAATTGCGTCGCTAAATGTTCCAGGACTTACCGATGTTGGCCAACGTAATAAACGTCGCTCTATCACCGACGGTACGCCAATGAACATCGGTAAATTACCGACGTATGAATGTGTCGGTAAGAGCGAAGATTAGCGACGTTTTTCCTGTTAGCGACTAGGCTTTCCGCGACAACCATAAAACACCGCTAAATACGTCGAAAATTAGACTTAGCGACGTTTTCATCCATTTTAGCAACATTTTTGGGAGTCGCTAAAAGGTGATATTCTGGTAGTGTGGCTCAAAGTGAAATGACTCTAACTCAGAAAATTCCTCAGCCATAGAAGGCACCTCAGAATCCTGAGTATTGGTCATAGTCTGATCCTTGACAAATATCTTATCTCTGCTTCTATAGAGCTTTCTTTCCACCGGGTCACAGAGTCTATCGCCAAAGTCATCTCGACCAAATCCGACAAAGACGTATTGCCTCGTCTTCGGCTCAAGTTTGGATCTCTAGTCCTTCAGTATACGTACGAAGGCCTTACAACCAAACACTCGCAAGTGATTGTATGACGGCTATTTGTCATACCATACTTTGTCGAAAATATCATCCTACAAAGGAGCACTAGAAGACAAATTAATAATATATGCAACAGTCTTGAGAGCCTCACCCCAATAACTGCTCGGTAAGTTTGCTTCAGACATCAAATATCGTACTCGCTCCATCATTGGCCTATTCACCTTCGAGCTGGGGGGCCAGCGGACTCTTCTGCTGTTATATCCCTTGCTCTATGCAATACGCATCAAAAGGACCGATGTGCCATTGTCGGACCGAATACGTAGCAACATCTTGCCCATCTTCCTTAATCAGTGTCCTGCTAAAACTGTATGAAAGGGGCAGCACTTGATCCTTGTTCTTACAACATAGACCCAAATTTTTTTGAACAATCATCAATAAAAGTTACAAAGTAAGAAGCACCACCAATTGATTTACCTTTATAGGACCACAGACATCCGACTGAACCAACTTGAGCAATGTCGGCTTCCTTGAACTTGGATGACTTTCGAAAGACACCTTATTTTGCTTTTCCATCGAACAGTACATGCATCTCTCCAACTTTGTAGACTTGAGCCCCATAATCACCTTCCTATTCACCAAGTAGCTCATCCCCTTCTCACTGATATGGCTGAGCCTCCTATGTCACAACTCGGTAGACACATCACTAACTGTATCTACCTCATGTGTCCCATGTGCGCTCCACTCCATATAGTAGAGACCGAACTTCTTGTTTTCGCTGGCATTCACCAAAGAACCCATGAAAAGCTTCCACTGATTATTTCCGAAGAGTTGAAGAATCTCTTGTCATCTAACCTTCCAATGGACACTAAGTTGAAGCGGATATCTGGAACATGACAAACATATTCGAGAATAAAAACTACAGTCGTCTTTGTTTTTAAATGCACATCTCCAATAGAAACAACCTTTGACACATCTCTATTGCCATCTTCAACTCTCCACAGTCTATTATTGTGTAAGTGAAAAATAGTATCCAGTTGTGAGATACATGAACTGAATCCCCTGAGTCCACCAGCCAAGAATTTTCATCGTAGGCGAGGTTCATGACTACCTCATCACCCACAATGATCACATCACCTCCATGTGCTGAGACTACCGCTATAGTGTTCTCACTTTGCGTCCCCTTGTTGCCCTTCTTCTCTTTCTTCCAAGCGAAACAGTTTTGCTTGATGTTGTCCTTCTTGCCATAGTGATAGAACTCGGAGTCCTCGTACGGACCATTGGACTTTTTTATGCTATTATATCTACACCTCCTAGACCCCTACTTTTACTCCTTTCGTGACTCTCTGAAATAAGTGCATCTGAGTGAGATGTGGATGAAGTACCTTGAGAATGTCTCCGCATCTCTTCAGTCAGTACCCGCTCTTGGGAACTACAGACTAACCATGCCTTCTGGAGCAAAAGCGATCATAGACACTTATACGATTTCCTACGAGTCTGACAATGTACACAGGAGCCAAAGTTCCTGTACTTCGTCGTCGAACATGACTTCCATCGAAAATAGCTAGTCAACCACGCGTTGTAACTCATTCAAGTGATCCGTGATAGATGTACCATCTTTGTACCACAGACCCATCATTTATCGTAGCAGAAACAGCTTGTTCACCTTGGTCTTCTTCGCATTGAAAGATTCTAGCTTATCCCATAGTGTACTAGTATGATATAAACTAGCAATGTGATTGTACACGTTCTCGTTAACGAACCGCCTGATGTACCCACACACATGTATGTGCTCAAAGTTCCAGCCCTCTTCGGATTTATCAACTTCCCTCTTGGAAGCAAATACTAGCATATGTAGCTTTTTAACAAATACCAAATCTTTTATCTTGCTCCTCTAGTAATGGTAGTTGGTACCGTTGTAAGCCCCTATTTTTCAAAAATTATTAAATTAGTGTTAATTAATTATTAATGTCATTTTTGCCTTAAAATATTTATTAGGATTTTTAGGAATTTTTTTAGAATTTTTAAATGGTTTTTAAATAAGTTTTAAAATACAAAAATATTAATTTGTAATTTTCTAAATTATTTTAATATCTGTTTATAATTTTCTAAACTGTTTTGTAGTCAGTTTGTAATTAATTATTTGTTATTAATTATGAAATGCAAATTATTAATTGCATTTAGACTCGGTTAAGGCCTTCCTGTAATTTCCTAAACTATGGGGGCCAATCTGCTAACTACCCAAACCCCCCCCCCCCCCCCCCCCCACGAACTCACTCTCTCTCCTCTGGCTCACCCACCCCCGACGATTGCCACGCCGACGACGACCCGCGTTTCCCGGCCGACTCTGGCCAATCCACCGCCCTAAGCCCCTATAAATAAACCCCCCTTCTTCCCCAGACCCAAACCCTAGCTCTACACCCCACCACAACCACCGCAGCCTCTCGTCTCCGTCGAAAACCCTAGACCTAACCCTAACTCCGGCGAGTCCCCGTCCAGCCCCACCGTCGACATCCACCGCCCCCAACCGCCGTCATCAGACGCGCCTCGACGAGACGACCCCAGCGTCACCCGAGCGCCGCCTCGCCGACGTCTCCTCCGCCGTCCAAGACACTTGAACCCCCCCCCCAAACTGCCAGACACGTGAGTAACAGAACTCGAATCGTGTCGTGCGTGTCTCGTTTTTACGTACGAGACTCGCCAGGACACGACGAACCTAACGCTGTGCTCGGACATGCGAGACTGAGCTCGTACGTGTCGTGCATAGCACGGACATGTGGATTCCTGTGTCCCAAACTGTCCGGACACATGATTGATTTTATTATTATTTTTGTATGTTAACTCGTTTAAACCTAAATAAAATCAACCTAAGTCTAATCCTAACACAGCGGGCCAATTGGCCCACTGGCCAGCGCAGCAGTATTAAAACCCCCCCTCCCCCCTTTCTGTGGGCAGGGTTCGAGCCCCCCTTAATGCTGTTTCTTCTTCTTTTTCTTTTTCTTTTTCTTTTCTTTTCTTTTTCTGGTTATACACTACAACAAATAGGGCATACAATAGCAGTTTATCTATAGCGTTCAAGCCTCCCTGCTATAGAATGTCATCATCAATAGCGTTCATTCCGCAGTGCTATTAAAAGAGCGTACAATAGCAGTTTATCTATAGCATTCGAGCCTCCCTGCTATTATAATATCATCATCCATAGCGTTCATTGTGAAGTGCTATTAAAAGTTCATACAATAGCAGTTTATCTATAGCGTTTATGCCTCCCTGCTATTTTGCTGTTAACAGAACTTTATATAGCGTGTTATGAACGCTGTTAAATGTATAGTTTTTTCTGGACGCTGCTTATGTTGTTATGCCCGTATGTCAAAGTAAGGTATCCAGTTCGATTAGGAGCAGCATCGTATTCTATATATTTACATGATTAAAAAAAAGACTATAGCACATTTTGGATGCTATATAAGTTACAACGTCGTAATGGGATTAAATCGTTACCGTAAAAAAAATTCATGCCAATGAGTCTGCAGAATACTCTTCAAATCAAACTAACCTTTCAGAAATTTTATATAAAATTCCTCTCCCCTGGTAAACCGAATAAGAAAATTTAGTAATATATATATACGAAATATATCTTTGTATATTTAGTAACTATATATTGACAAAAAAAATTATAAATAAACTGAAATATTGGTTAAACCAAATAAACTGAAAATCGAACAGATTTATTTCGTTCGGTTTGGTTCGATACGGGATATTTCAATTGGTTTCAATTTTTGTTATTCGATTTTCAGTCGAATTTGGTATTTGGTAATTCGGTTCGGTTAACCGAGTTAATTGAATGCTCACAATTGAACTATTTACTGTTCCAATCATGGTATTTTGAAGAAACCTTAATGTATTCTCCCCAACCCTTCAACTCCCCAAAATCCGTCAAACAGCGCAGTCCTTCACGAAAACCCTTCACGAAAATCCTCCCTCCACGAAAATCCTCCACGAAAATTCCCAAACTTTCCCCCCTCATTCTCTCTGTCACGAAATCGCTCTTCCTCAGAAAACCCTAGAGGTAACGCTCCCCTCACAAAACCCTTCATCTTATTCTCTCTGTCTCTCTCTCCCCTCATGAAAATCCTAAAGACCGATCGACTGACCCGCTCATCGTCTGACCGACCGACCGACCGACTCATCTTCTTCTCTCGATTTTTTTTCGTTTTGTTTCAGGAACCCTAATTCTATGGTGTATGATTATCATCCTTGAAAATATATTATACATGAATGAAAAACGAAACGAATTTCTCTGATAAAATTCTTTTTCTATGTACAATTCAGAAACCCTAACGTATTTTTGTTGTGTTTCACTACACCAAAAGAGGGATTTGCTAACACCAATTTTTTCAATTACTAACGCTTGTTTACTGTCACTAATTACCAACGATAAAAAATCGTTAGCAAAACCAAAAATCGTTAGTATAAATAGCAAAAACTAAATTTTAATATAAATAACGGTTCTTATTTTTTTGCAACACTTTAAAACCGTTAGTAAATTTAATAAAAATTGAATAGAAAAAAATTCTTTAACATGTGACCTTCACGTGGGAAAGATGTATTAGAAATGTGTTGGGGGGAACACATTTTCATTTCCCTCTATTTTTTCTCATCAAATTTTCCCGATGAAAACTCCCAGCTCTCCTCCGAGCGGGTGAAATCATCTCCGAGGTCCTCTCTCTCCCTCTCTCCGGGTGAAATCCTCTCCGAGGACCGCTGCTCTCTCTCTCTCTCTCCAAGTGAAGACACTCTCCTCCGCGGACCTCTCTCCTCCGAGCGGGTGAAGCCCCAGGTAATTATCTCTCCTCCGAGGAGCTCTCCCCCTCCTCCTCATTTAAATGGATCTCACATCAGCAGGTTTTAGGGCAAATTTAATTTTAGGGAAAATGGTAGGAATTTTTTTTTTAGGTCATAATAGAGAACCACCGAAATGGTCTGCTAAGCAAAAGATTGCAATTTGTGCAGCTCGAGGGTTGAGATACCTTCGTAAAGAGTGTAGAGTGGGCTGCATAGTTCATCGTGACATGAGGCCAAACAATATTCTCATCACCCATGATTTCGAACCACTGGTATGCTCATTTTTGGTTAAACTGCATAGCTAAGAGTTAGTAATTTGCCTAGGGCATGGTCGTTTCATGGCCACAGCTATCGTAGCTAGTAATTTGCCTCAACATAGGGTTGAGGAGAGGTGGCCAGGCACACAGCCAGTGAAAGAGAGAAAATAATTATCAATTGTTTTATGGAGCTTTCTTCTGCTCTATAGGCGACCACTTTCTAATGGGAAAATGCTTTGAATGATGATGATCGATTGTGTAGTATATCTTATGAGTATTATGAACGTATAATCAAACAAGATAAATTGTCTTCCCCTGTGAAAAGGATTCTAGATATTGGCATGTGTAAGATGTTCTGGAGATGATGCTAACATCATATGATGTTTAATAGGTAGGAGATTTTGGATTAGCAAGATGGCAGCCTGATAGAGACCTTGGCTTGGAAACAAGAGTTATTGGCACCTTTGGGTACACACTTGGAATTTAAATACTTTTTGCACTCTTTTAATATTTAATTATCTGTAAATAAATCACCTTTGACTTCGTAGATACCTAGCACTCGAGTATGCTCAGAGTGGTTAAATCACAGAAAAAATAGATGTTTATTCCTTTGGGGTTGTGCTAGTGGAGCTAATCACCGAAAGAAAAGCTGTAGATATTAACTGACCAAAGGGTCAACAATGCCTCACAGATTGTGTAAGTTGCACAATTATTAGACAGTAATGAGTTTTTCAGAAGTTCTTACCTGAGACTTGAAAAAACAGAATAGTATAACTGCCAATTGCTAGTTAACCAAATCCTGAATGTTTAATCCTAGTTCTCTTTCATATTTTTTGGGTTTTCATTCTCATAGTTTTGCTGTTGCTCATTGTTTCAACATGCTTGCCCTCTACTGGAGGAATATGCTATTGATGGACTGATCGACCCTCGACTAGGAGAGGAAATTATGTTTTGCACTTTTCTTTCCTTTGAAAATTTGCAATTATTATTAATTTTTCTTTTCGGTGTTTGGAATATTAAAATAACACAATTGGGTTAAGGATGAAGAAATTTTGTTAATAATATTTTTGTTTCTTATTTGTATTTATATGTTTGGATATTGGTTAGTGTGTCAAAAGACAGTTTTGGTTGCTTCTAAATACCTTAAGGAAAGGTTCGAATCAACAATTAAATAAAGTTGACTGATCATAAAAAAAAAATGAACAAAAGAAAAGTATGAGAATCAAGAATTAAACAAGGGTTAGTTAGACTTTGGACTCCACAAACATTCAAAAATTAGCGTTAGGGTCCTCAAGATGTCCTACTTAGCACTTGGGTCTTGAAATGACAGTTGACGCGTATTGACCACCCAAATCCTGTTAATAAATAAATTGAATCAAAACTCAAGAATCTCTCTTCATCTTTCCTACATTTTTCTTGCAATCCTAAACTTCGCAGAGGAGATGACAATAACCAGGAATCCTTCAAAATCAAGGTAAATCTCCATCAATTGAAACTATATATTTTTGTTTAGATTCTACGTTTTTTTCAAATCTTGATTTTTCTTTTGTCTAGATTTTTAGATTTTATGTCTAATCATTATTCTTTCGTTAGTTTTGTAGTATATAAATTTTTAGACTTCTGAGTGTCAAAATTTTGGCAGTCATTTGGTCTCCGAAAAGTTGTTATTCAGCGAATAAGGATGTATTAAAGCACTAAAAGTTCTATCTACACTGCAGCCTGGTTCAGAATGGATACAGCGTACAAAAACAAAAGTTCAAGAATCCAGTCATCTACATACATAGTGGTACATAACTCGACGAGGGCCTTACAGTCTTGACAACACTTGAAACTCTTATACTAAGCGAGGCAAATTCATAACCTAATATATCTGAAGCCCTTAAAGATGAGGACGCAGTAATATACTACTACCAGTAATCAGTAACATGTTCTATGATGTTTCCTTAGGTAAACTTGAAAAGCCATTAGGTAAACACGACTTATTCGATTGATTTTTCTTTAGGGACTTACTTGATTTTTCTTTGCCATTCAAACAACAAGAAGATATCATACTACCGATTTAGCAAAATTTGAGGGAACATACTTGTTAATTGATAAAGTGAAGGTTGTGCCAGTGCCAAACAACATTTGATACTTGTTAATTGATAAAGTGAAGGTTGTTGCCAGTGCCAAACAACATTTAATTTGATAAATTATGGTGGAGCCACTCACGTCAACCCTCTCACAATTCGTTGTTGCAGTCCAAAACGACAGAACACTTTTGGTAAACACACTATTAGTCCAATGAAAACTGAACAAAAAAACTTTAAAAAAATTTAAACATTCAACTATTGGCAGGGACCGCGCGAACGCGTATCCCCTCAGCAACAAATTATGACGTTCACTCTCCCACTTGGGGAGATGATAGGGCAGCACCCCTCCAGATTGCAATGGAGGCCACTGACCTAGGCCTGAGCTTTCCTGATCGCCCAAAGACCCCGTCCAGGTAAGTATATTGTAAAGATGTCCAACCATCTACATTTATACAGTCACCAACCTTGTCAGGCTTCCAGTCTGTCCGATGTGGGACTAAAACCCCCTTCTGCTTCTATAGTTTTATGCCATATGAACCAAATAAAACAAGCATGGGATTGTCACACATCAGTGTTGTTCCTGCCTGCAGCCACAATTAAACCATAAATTAATGGTGTAGTGTAGTAATGTGAAAGAGAGAGCCAATCCACGCCTCCTCTTACTGGAGTTCTCTGCTTCTGGCCATGGCAAAATTACTTGCCTTTTGTTCTCTGCTGCTCATCACATTAATTCTCCATTGTTTCAGCAGACGTTGCTTCTTACTCAATGATATATACATGGCTTTAATCACTTTGTAACATTATTTCTAATATATGTAGCTATCATAACTTTGTTATTGTCATTATTTATTTATTTATTTATTTATTTTTCATCCTCAAATGTTTCTCTCGAGGAACTTTGTAGGGATGGGGATGATTCTTATTAAATAAAAACAATTCCCCTAAATTAATTGTTGTGCTTGTTAAATAGATTTACATCGCAATTGTCTTGCTCCTGGGTCGCTATATGGGTTGTTTGTTTTTTGTTTATGCTTTCTTTCTTTCTTTCTTTTTATTTTCCCGAAAGTAGCATGAAAGTTATGTTGGGTAGAAGCAGTTGATGCTAGGCTTTATCCTCAATGGGCTTGGACTGGTATCTTGAAAGAAAAGGAAAAAAAAAAAGAAAAAAAAAATGATAACCAAATTCAAATAGGGCAGGACCCTACTATTTTCCCCAGAAAATAGGGGCAAGAAGCCACAAAAAAAATGTTTTACAACAACACCTTTTAATAGAACAATTGGCAAGTACATTTACCTAAAAATATACTTTGAAATGTGATTTGTACAGCATTATCAAATAATTGAACAAGTTGCCTTAAGTGTATTTTTATTCATACGTTTAAATTTTTAGGGGTCCTCGGCCACACATATACATGTCCCCAAAGGATGATAAGTCCGTTTCCAACTTTCACATCCCAAAGTTTTGTTCCCTCGAGATCATTGGGGGTAGTGATGCCACTGACCGTATTCCGTTTAAGTCATTGGACAGTGGCATTGGCTTACTTAGTTATCGAGAGTCCCGAGATTGCTGCTGGTTTTAGTCTACTTATTTATGATCAATTTGGATTATAGTTATATTTTATTCTTTTTATTCTAACGTTCATTTAAACTTCGAAATTGAAGACACGTTTGAAAAAAAATGTCAATTTGAAACAAATATATTTGGCTCATCTTTTATGTTTGACATCTCTATTTTAGATATACCATAATTAAAAATTCAAACTTGTCTATGTTAGGTTTGGTAGCTCCAAGTTAGAGCCCATCCAATCCTGAGGTCTATTATATGCTGCATGCCGCATCTTTATGCATTCGGCATGATCCCCATACGAGACCTAGAATGTCGCAGGTATGGTCAATACATATTATCTTTAAACACTTGTATACCAATTGCCTACAGCAAGAAACTTTGAATAAAAAACAAAACAAAATAGCTTTTGCGCATGTTGGAGGGTGATGTGGTGATGGATTCCAACTACATATAAAGTCTTGGCTATGAACGTGGGAACAGGAGTGGACACCACAGTGGTCCTGTCTTGCACGAGGCTTCCGAGAATTTAGCAGGGAAGCAGATGTTCGAGGCGTGGAGTACAGCACGGGAAAGGGAGAGAGAATGCATATAAGGTATTTCACGAAGGTGATGAATGTTGGTCTTTAAACAGAATGAAATGATATATAACTTTGAAGGTCATAGGAAATGTGCATTCTCCTCCTTACGAACCTCCCCTTTTATCTTTCACTATTTTTGGTCTGTTAGTTTCCTCATTTCGTTTAGTCTGTCTTACCATAGCCTAATTTTGTTGAAGTTACAACATGCAGTAGGAATACTATAAGGTTTTGTATTCTGTATCAAATGAATTTGTGAGAGTAGATGTACCTGATGTTTAAAAACATCCATGTTTAGTTTCTTATTGTAGCTGAGGTCATTGATTTCCTTGAGAACTTTGACCTTCCAAAGTAGCAGTCAGCCTCCAAGTTGATATGGTTTCTTATTGGAGGAATAAAATGGTTGACAAGTATTCATCTGTGGATTGACAGTAATGAAGGAACAAAATGTCCGTACTTGTCACCAAACTTGAGGAAGATGAAACATACGGATGCACTATTTAGAGTATCGACCACTCACAATATCCTACTTAATATGTATCTACATCTATTTATGACATGTCCTACACCTATACACACAAATGCAATATAAAACCCACACACTCACTCTTGATACTCATGTGTATCTCACTGTAAGATAGACACTCAAAACTGTGTTCACAACACTTGGACAACCTGTACACTGAACCATGCACAGACACACTTGCCCTTGTTGTCCTACCCACAGAGGTTGCCCCCAACTTGCTGCATACCCACAGAGACTGCCCCCAACTTGCTGCCTGCCTACTCACTCTAAGACTCTATATCAATGTGTACCTTTGCATTCCAGGTTTCAATTTTTTATACTATTGGATACCCAGTTTTTCTAGTATCAGTATTTGATGTTGCGTTTATATATTCATGTTGTCTCTGTTTTGAGGTTGGAATATTTCATTTGGAATCACTGATACACAATTTTTTATAGTATTGGATACCCATTTTTTTTATGTGTTGGTAAAAATATATACCACAGTATGAACCCGCATCTCAGCCCAAAATGGGTGCTAGACCTGTGGGGAGTGTGTTATATAATGCAAATGTTTAACCCTCAACCCTCACTATCTGTTTTACTGCAGTGGCAGTGACTTTAACAGTACCGAACTCTTCATTGTTCTTATATCGCGTTTGGTTTCCTCAAGAAGGAATGATCAGAAACAAGTTTTGTAATAATGCATAGTTTATCTCTTTGATGCAATTTTAATTAATAGGAACTTTTTCCTTGGGCAACTTTTGCAGGCTAAAGAGCAGTTGATTCCTATTTTTCATGACCAGAATACGAGGCCACAGGTAAAAGTTTGTGCATAATTATCTATCCTCTTCTTTAATTGATATGAGGGCTATTTGTGCAGGCACTTTCTTCATATGTATTTATTGCAGCCAATATAATTGTCCATGCAAGTGAGCCACAAATTCAGAGAAAACATTTAAATGATTTACTTCCACCAATAATTCCTTTTTTAACTTCCCATCATCACAGTTTGCGTGGTTTCACTCAGGTAATATTTACTGCTTCAGTTTTTTAATTTTACTATTTTTTTAATCTCTGTTAGTAATTGCATCTATGACCTTTTATTATTACAGTTGCTTGTTTATTACGTTTTATTATTACAGGTATGAGTGTCATTGGCTTAGTGAGCCCATCAAAATACTTCATTGTGGATCTAGAAATAATGAGAAGAAAAAATTGTTGTCCCTTGATTGTCATTAGTAAATATTTGTATTAATCCCTATATTTATTTATTTATTTATTTATTTATTTTAACCTATTTTGGAGATTGTGAATGACAATTTATTTTGGATTATAATTGACGATGAGAGGTGTTCTAAAGTATTTCTTAAAGAAAAGTTATGTTTCAAGTCCTAAACCTTGGCCGATATTTTATTTCTGTTATAAAAGAGAATGGACCTTTTTATGCTGAAAATGCATAGCTGATCGTGGAAATTAATTTGTAGTCTAGCTAGTTAAAAACTGGCGAGAGAGGAATAGAAGATGAAGTGGGTTAGGCATCCATAGTGATAGAGGTATCGTTGGTCTAAAGCATCAGAAAAGCACCTCCAGACATAGCAGCCTTCCATATAATTTCAAATGGTGGTCTACTACCGTATCGTTATCGTATCCTTCCCATGAGTATCTGGATCGACAATATCTGGATTAGGCATCCATAGTAGTATAGTATCGTCTGTTTCATAGAATATCAGACTTTTTTTGATATCGGAAATCAAATAATTATTGATATTGCATGCACATGAATTTTTAGATTTTTAGAAGTACATCATATGAATGAATCCAAAAGGTTATATAACTTTGAAGTAGGCTTGAATGTTGGCATAGTCTAACTCCAACTTGTGTCATCTTTTCTTTTTTTTCTAGGGCTTGTATTCAGTTTGTTTTCAACCAGCCCAAGCCAATCTACAATAAGGGAAGTTCCAGATTATCTAGTTGAGCCTTCGTGCTTTCTAGATTTGAACTTCGAACCTGTATGAGCCATCAGTTGACATGTCACTTTCAGTTGATCCTTCATTGGGCTGGTTTAGTTTTGTAGCTTGTGTTCAACTTCTCAACCTTCCCTTGCTTTAGGCTTTTATTTCAGTTAATTGACCTACATTGCGCTGTCAGCATGATGGCTTGGCTTCAGCCCCATAAGCTGCACTTGGTGTATATATATTGTCTTATATATGTACATACATTATTTGAGTTAGTTCCACTCTTTGAAAATCAACTTATTGTCTAATGTCTGTACATATGTTATAAGCCTGCTTCCCTTTCTGAATACATTCTTTTGTGATGATGAATTTCGCTGAATCTAATTATTTGTTGCCTTGGAACTGATGAAATAGCTCTCGGTTAGTTTTTATAAGGCCCCAAATCAATATATGATATTTCTGACAACTCTAAGATGTGGAGGAAGTTGGTTCCCTAGAGAAGTTCTTAACGTAGCAGAATATTGTTTGTTTCTGTGAGGCTGGGATATTTTTCTAAGAGAACAAATGGTAGTGTAGTCATTGTTTGGAGGGACGAAGGTTTTGAATCTTTTGATGATGGCCCTGTCAATTACTTATCGAGAAAGGAGTTACGTGAGCAAGGATGTGTGTGACTTCTGTATTACTGTTGTTCCTTGCTTTCTCCGAATAAATATTTAGCAACATAAGGATCATGACATGAATTAGATCAATGCATCTTTGACTATGGAAAATGATTATTATTCAAGCGAGAAATGACCCACATCTGAATGCTTTACAGGTTGGCTATACGGACATGAATACCACACAAATATGGTACAAAGATGGAAAGAAACTAATTTTAGATTGTCCTACCATATTATGGAGTGCCTGTGTTGTGTCCGATACGTACATACAAGATGATTCAGATGGTGCACCGACTATGTCATACCCTAGTGTATTTTGAAGCAGGCGTTTGTCTTGTGTCAATTACATACAAACAAGATGACACGGACACCATTCTATATTTGGCATGTCCTAGCTATAGTATTTTGGAGAAGGTGTCTTATTTGGTATGTGTTGACATAATATCACGCAGACACAACATCATTTTTGAGTGTCCATGCTTCATGGCAGCCAAATAGAGTAGAAGAATGGGACAACGCTAAATAATGAGTGAAGAAGGAGGCAAGTCACAACTCATGTCACAACCGAGCTTGGAGAAAAGGTTTGGCCAATCTGCTGTGTGTGTTGCCTCTACTCTTATGGAACATGGTGGCATCCCTTAGTTAGCAACACCCGATTCTCTTTTGAAAGAAGCTATTCATGTCATTAGTTGTGGTTATGAGGATAAGACAGACTGGGAAAATGAGGTATGTTATGAAGTACTTAGTCTTCTTTGGTTTTCATGTCCTCAAATTACTGTATATAAATTTGAATTTATACACATTTTTTTAAATTTCTACTTACATATTTCTGCCATTGTCATTCATTTTAATGAATCAAGCTTGAAACAACTCTAAAGGGATTGGTTAAGTGAAATTGAACATTATGTTTTCAAGCAGACCCATTTTACAATATAAGTTCCATTAATAGCACACTAGAAAGTTAGGTATTGCTCATATAACATTGCTGATGATCCAATAAGAAACCATATAAATATAGACATGAAACAATCATAGCTAGGGATTTAAATAAAACAATCATAGCTAGGTGTTGTTTGCTGCAGTTGTATATAAATGGAGGGGCAAAACATAAAGAGCACCTCATTGACAACCAGAAGCAAGTTGGATACTGAAGCAGAGGATTCAATGTAACTAATGTACTAAATATAAAGATCTGGATTCATAGTTTTTAATGCAGCCAAGTAGAAGTATGTACAACCTAAACAAAAGACTCATTTTCTTCCATTCCAGGACCATATTGAGGTGTGTCCTTCTTGCTATCCTCGATTTTTCTCAAAGCCTCCCTCAGTCCCAAAATAATGATCAAGTTTGTGAGAGTAAGTAATGACTTTGCACTGGTAAGGCATCATTTTTCCTATCCTAATAATTTACTTTTCGTCAATTGTCTGGATCGGCTCGAGATGGTTTTTTCTTTACACTAATGATTTACCCCCTATTTTTGTGTAGGTTGGATGAAGGAAGAGGATGTTTTCTGAGGAGTTTTGGTTGTGGATAGGCTCGAAGGGAGCTAAATGTTAGATAGTCAATATTTTGGGATATATGTAGCTGACTACACTATTAATGTTTAATTTTTGGACATATGTTTGGTACTACTTCGTTGTTCTACATGGAGAAATTAAGGATTTTGAATGTTTGGTACTACTTCGTTGTTCTATATATATTAGACAGTGAAATTAATAAATTTACTTATGTTCAGAATTCATTCTGTGATTGATTCGCATTTAAATTTTTGAATACCTGTATTTTGTGTAACTGTGGCATTATCTGCAATAGTATTCTGATGTGCTGCATTCTGCAAATTTTTGAATACAGAATTTTGACTCTGCAATAGCATTCTGATATGCTATTGTTGCACATATAATAGCAGGAAAGAAATGCTATAAAAAGCAGATATATATCGAAACGCTATTAACAAACAATAACATACAGGAATGCAATTAAAAATAAACAGCGTTCAGGAACGCAATAACACATTTATAGCGTTAACAAATGTTATTAATGAACTATAGCGTTCGTAAAGACTATGCAAACTATATAGCGTTTGTAAGTGCTATAACATGTCTATAGCGTTCATGAACGCTACAATATATTAATAGCGTTCATGAATGCTATTAAAGTTCTATAGCGTTCCTAATTGCTATAACTATCATATAGCGTTTCAAAACGCTATACATTGTCTATAGCGTCAATGAACGCTATAATCCATGAATAGCGTTCGTGAACGCTATAACTTTATAGCGTTCTTGTACATGGGGTTATTATAGCGGGGGCATATATAGCGGACGGAATATGCTATAATATGCATTCTACAGCGTTCAGCGCACGCTATCATATCCCATATCTGTTGTAGTGATATATATATATATATATATATATATATATATATATATATATATATATATATATATATATATATATATATATTTATATATATGTATGTATATACATATATTTGTATATAAATATGTATTATTATACTGTATATATGTACTATATTTTTATATATGTATATATATATATATATATATATATATATATATATATATATATATATATATATATATATATATATATATATATATGTTATATTTAGTACTTTATTATAATATATATGTATGTATATGTATATATATATTTTGATGTGTATATATACATTATTATGTATACACTTTATAATTAACTGTTTCCTTATATATATATATATATATATATATATATATATATATATATATATATATATATATATATATATATATATATATACTTTATAAATTAAGTATTTTCCTTACATATATATATATATGTACTTTTAAACATATGTATGTATATTTTCACTATGCATAATTTTGCCTTATTAAAATATTAATATTTATTTTGCACTTTTTACCAAATTGTATTTTAGTGTATTTAAATTACTGAACCATTTGGTGTCCAAGCCTAGCATGGGTTTTTGGGCCCAAATGTGTTTTCACACATTCAAGACCTGTACAAGTCATATTGGACTTGATTCATGGCCTTGGGTCCTGTATTTGAACTTTGGTTCAAATTATATACATGGACAAAATATGCAGATAATTAATTAATTAATTTTAATTGTATGCAATGCTGTTTTTGATTTTCTAAAAATACTTAAATTACTGCTAAAATTCTGGAAAAATAGTATTTAGATACTATGTTAATTTAGCTAATTTAGTATAATTTTTATAGTATTTAATTTACAGTTTTGCCACTAGTTTGGCATATGAAACCAAAACTCATTTTCTGTATACTTAGGAAAACTGATTTTTATAAAATACTTGTACGGGTTAATAAATTCCAAAAAAATTATAATAAATTTATATGATTAACAAGGATCACTTTGGTACTTTACTTTAAGTAAAACTAAGCTTTTTGTCTATCTCAAAAATTGTTAGAACACAATGATCATTTGATTTATTTATTGATTAATTACGACTTGTAGCTTTTTGTGTTATTTTGAGTTTTAGCCGTGTTGAATCCCACATTGGTCTCCTATGCCAAAGTCATCGTTTTGGCTAGGTGCCCAGTCACAAGTCGTGTCGCACCAATTAGTGTCATAGTGTTTTAGCTTAGTATAAAAGCTAAGTTTATGTATTTATTTCTACAGTGACGAGTTACCGGACATCCATAGCACTTTTATCGCAGCTTGTTTTGCTTTGCTTTGCTAGAGGCAAGTACTTTCTACAAACTTTACATACTGTTACATAAATGAACTGCTAATCCAACCATGTTAAATGCTGATCCTTGGGGTAGCAAGTTAAAATATCACATGTTGTACTTTCTATCACTACCATGCTTAGAACAGTTTTTATGTATCTCTTACATGATTAGAATATGGGTTATGGGAAAACTGTTAGTAGCGTACGTGATCATGCCCCCTTACTCGTACGTACGTACCGAGCAAGGTTGACATTTCATATGTATACCTTGTCGTAGGCGCACCAGCTGTATTTGTACGTATGTACATCTATCGCTTGTTTTACTTGTACGAAAGTACATTTTATATACTTGTACCACAGTACATTTTACACCTATTGACGATCACGTACCTGCTACAGTTTTAAACATTACATATACATCTGTCTCTATGACATATGTATCATTGCCATGATAGATTATGTGATGCCATATTTACAGTTATTTCCTCTATGTTCATTTCCATGTTTCATATGCTAGTTTGCTAGATTCAGTACTTGCTTCCGTCCTGACAGGATAACGTTGTAGGTGTCCTTACTGAGGAGGAGTTACTCTGCGACACATATTATGGAGTTACTACCGAGGACCCGGCTTTGCTTTATGAGGATGTTCCTGCAGGGAACCTCGCCTAGTTGTCTTTTGTTTTTAGACTTTTGGAGAGTAGTCATGTATTAGACTATATATTTTTGTAACTGGTCATGTATCCAGTTTTATATTTCAGTTCACTTGTACTTTGGACATTTTCCTATATGAGACGACTTTTGTGTTTGGAGCATTTATAACTTTTGTTCACTTATAGAACTGTTAGCACATTTAGTCTTATCATGTTGTCTTTAGAACAGCTTACTACGTTTTATATCAAACGTAGGCTGGGCATGACTCGGCCTGGCCCAACAATTTGGGTAGCGGGTCATGACATATTTTTAGTGGTGGCCCATGCAGGTCCTGACTAAACTGTTTGGTTACGTTATTGTACCAAGCATGCCTGCAATTAAGAACTTAAGGTAATTAGACAACATTAGGAATGACGCTTAGAACACCTAGAGGAATACTAGGATTGCAACATAGAAAATACATCACATGTTTGCTATTATAATTAGATTTTCTTGCATATGATTACTTACTTTAAATAAGTCCTTATAAGTCCTTTTATTTTGTAATTTAGATGGTGCTTACTCGTTCATCCCAGTATGTTACCCCCGAGAATGGGGCCCTCCTTATCCAGTCAGCTGACCAGTCGACTGATACACCTCCACCTACCACATTTCTCCACTCCACAAATCCACAAACCCAGATACCACAACCACCTTCCACATCACAGGCCCAGCAGGACCCGATACTTCCACCACCCCCTATCACTATACCCACCCAGGCTTCCGTCACACTCGACGGGAACCAGCTGCTCACTCTGATTCAGGGGTTCCTAACAACCCATCAGGAGCAGACTACCCTACTCCGCCAGAGCATGGAGCATTCTGAGGGACGTCCCGTGGTCCCACCACATGTAGAGCCACGACAGAGAGCGGGGACGATCAAGGACTTCATGGGTCTGAATCCCAAGGAGTTCTCAGGGACTGAGGGCATAGTAGTAACTGATGACTGGCTAGATTCGGTAGAGAGGAAGCTTCTGGGAGTTAGGATGCCGGATGACCTCCAGGTCGAGGCAGCAGGATTTCTGCTGATAGACTTAGCAGGAGTCTGATTCCGGAATGAGCCGTTGTTTGCGAGAGGGAGAGCCACTTGGGATCAGTTTAAGACCCAGTTCAAGAAGAAATTCTTCTCGACCACTGCTAGAGTAGCCATGGGACTACGATTCCAGAACATCCAGCAGGAGAACCGTTCTGTTGATGAGTATGCGGCAGAGTTTAGTCGCCTGAGCCGTTTCGCTCCTAGTCTGGTTGCAGATCCAGAGGAGATGACCCGTAGGTTTTGCCATGGTCTAGTTCCAGACATTGGCATTCTTATAGTGGCGAATGGTACGACTGACTACTACCAGAGCCTAGAGTTGGCCCGGAGCATAGAGGAGCGTCTTCTGTCTAGCAAGAGGCCGGCTTCCGTACATCATGAGGGACCGTCCAAGCGTCAAGCTTTCCAGCAGAGTGCACCGACGCCACCCCAGAAGACCTACCGTCCCCCTACACCATATCATCAGACCCCGCCAGTTAGAGCCCCGGGACCCCGACAGCAGCAGCAGCAGAAGGGAGCTATATGTTCTTTTTGCGGAAGACCAGGGCACGATTACTCCATCTGCAGGAAGAGGTTGAAGCAGTGCTTAGTTTGTGGGTCTGCCACCCATATGATACGGGAATGCCCAGTAGCCAAGGGACCTAGAGGACCGCTTCCGACTCAGCAGCAGAGGTTTGGGCAGCATCTGCAACAGCAGAAGGGACCTCAGGGGAAGGTTTATAGCCTAGCCCTTGAGCCGAAGCCGGAGCAGGTTTCAGAGCCCGATTACTTAGCTGACGTCATCACAGGTCATGTTTATTTGTATTCTTTTCTAGCTCTATGCTTGTTTGATTCTGGTGCATCTCATAGCTTCCTGTCATTAGAGTTTATGCATGAACATCACTTAGTATCTACACCTACTGCGGAGATTAGTAGAGTAATGACGGGAGGAGGACCAGTGCCTATTAGAGCTAGCTATAGATGCTCTATTATGATAGCCGGGAGAGAGTTTGAGGGGCGATTCTTTGTGATGCCACTCCCCGGTTATGATATCATATTGGGGATGGACTGGCTTAGCTATACCCATGCATCTATAGATTGCCATGAGGGTAGTATTTTGTTCAGTCCCCCAGGCACAGCACCATTCAGAGTCAGGAGGACAGGGCCGGAGATTAGCCTAGAGCCGAACTGTTGTGCGACAGTCGGGGACGTAGCACCGCCACACCCTATCATTAGGAAGTTTATGGATGTATTCCCAGAGGATCTTCCAGGACTTCCGCCTGACAGAGATGTGGAATTCACTATAGATTTAGTACCGGGTTCATCACCAGTATCCCGGGCTTGCTATAGAGTGAATCCCAAGGAGGCCATAGAGATGAAAGAGCAGATTGATGACCTATTGAAAAAGGGTTTCATTCGATCCAGTGCTTCTCCATCGGAAGCGCCAGTACTCTTTGTGCCTAAGAAGGATGGTACAGTCCGGTTGTGTATTGACTACCGGGCCTTGAATGCCATCACCATCAAGAACAAATATCCTCTGCCCAGGATAGATGATTTGTTCGACCAGTTGAGCGGGGCGAAGGTGTTTTCCAGGATAGACTTGAGATCTGGGTACTACCAGGTGAAGGTTAGGGCAACAGACATCTCGAAGACGGCGTTCAACACGAAGTACGGGCAGTACGAGTTTCTGGTGATGCCATTTGGTCTCACAAATGCGCCAGCTGTCTTTATGGACTTGATGAATAAGACATTTCACCAGTATCTGGATAAGTTCGTCGTAGTGTTTATCGACGACATCCTGATATACTCGAAGACGCCAGAGGAGCATGCAGAGCGCTTGCGGATAGTTTTGGGGATTCTGAGGCAGGAGAGATTATTTGCCAAATTGCCGAAGTACGAGTTCTTTTTAGATCAAGTGGAGTTTCTCAGCCATGTGGTTACTGGAGATGGAATCTCGGTAGATCCCAGGAAGATTGCTGCAGTCGAGACGTGGAAGGCTCCGACGTCAGTTTCAGAGATCAGGAGCTTTCTGGGTTTAGCAGGCTATTATAGAAAGTTCGTCCAGGACATTGCAAGGATAGCTGAACCCATGATGAAGCTGACACGGAAGGACACAGAGTACATCTGGTCAGAGGACTGCCAGGCGGCGTTTGAGGAGCTGAAGAGGAGGCTGACGACCGCTCCAGTTCTGACTTTACCTTCAGGTTCTGGAGGTTTCACCATTTACAGCGATGCTTCTGGGAAGGGGCTAAGATGTGTCCTACAGCAGCATGGAAAAGTGATTGCTTATGCATCTAGGCAATTGCGGACTCATGAGAGGAATTATCCTACCCATGACCTAGAGTTAGCTGCGGTGATCTTTGCACTCAAGTTATGGAAACATTACTTACACGGAGAGCGTGTAAAAATCTTTACTGACCACAAAAGCTTGAAGTATGTGTTCACGCAGAAAGAGCTGAACATGAGGTAAAGACGATGGTTGGAGTTGATGAAAGACTTCGACATCGATTTATAGTATCACCCCGGAAAGGTAAATGTGGTGGCGGATGCGCTGAGTAGGCATCCGACGGCATGGTACCTGATGATTGATCGGCATTTACGGTGGGATCTGGAGAAGCTCGGTATCGAGCTAGTTCGGCCAGGATCAGTGATACAGATGATGGCGCTTGACATTCAGTCAGGTTTGATGGAGCAGATCCGGGAGGCACAGTCTACAGATGAGAGCCTTCGCAGACTTCGACCCCAAGCTTTAGCTGGATTGCTAGATGACTTCACTATAGCAGAGGATGGATCCTTGAGGCATGGCAGCCGATTGTGCGTGCCGAAGGGAGAGATGGTAGAGGCAGTCTTGCAGGAGGCGCACCGATCGAGATATTCTATTCACCCTGGTGCTAACAAGATGTACCGTGACTTGCGGGAACATCTTTGCTGGCACAGGATGAAGAGGGATGTATCACGTTTCATCTCGAGATGCCTAGTTTGCCAGCAGGTCAAGGCGGAGAGCCAGAGGCCAGCTGGTTTGTTGCAGCCGTTACCCATTCCCGAGTGGAAGTGGGAACATATTACGATGGACTTCGTCTCAGGGCTTCCTCGTTCCCAAGGAGGGAAGGATGCCATTTGGGTCATCGTAGACAGGCTGACGAAGTGTGCACACTTCATACTCTTCAAGGTGGGACTTTCCACCGAGAAGTTGGTGGAGCTATACATGCAGCAGATAGTTCGCCTACACGGGGTGCCGGTGAGCATCGTGTCGGACAGAGACAGCAGATTCACATCCCACTACTGGAGGAGCTTACAGGAGGAGTTGGGCAGTAGGCTCAAGTTCAGTACGGCGTACCACCCGCAGACAGATGGGCAGTCCGAGAGGACGATGCAGACACTGGAGGATATGCTGAGGACCTGCATGCTGGACTTCGGAGGATCATGGGAGAGCCATCTGTACTTGGTAGAGTTTTCATACAACAACAGCTACCAAGCAAGTATCGGTATGTCTCTTTCGAGGCGCTATATGGACGACGATGCCGCACACCGCTCTTTTGGGATGATGTTGGAGACAGAGTTATGCTTGGGCCAGAGATGATCACGGATACAGCAGAGAAAGTCGGGATGATCAGAGACAGGCTCAGAGTAGCTCAGGATAGGCAGAAACACTGGGCTGATGCTAGTCGCAGACCGATGGACTTCGTAGACGGTGATATGGTGCTAGTGAAGATATCACCTACTAGAGGGACGATCCGGTTCGGACGAGGAGGGAAGCTGAGCCCCAGATACATCGGGCCGTTCGAGGTACTTGGCAGGATCGGAGAGGTAGCTTACAGGGTTGCACTTCCACCCAACCTAGCAGGAGTTCACGATGTCTTTCACGTATCTCAGCTGAGGAGATATGTTCCAGACCCCAGTCATGTGCTAGATCATTCAGAGTTGGAGGTCGGACCGAGCCTTACAGTTTCCGAGCAGCCAGTGGAGATATTGGACAGGAGAGAGAAGAGGCTGAGGAACAAGGTTATACCCCTAGTACGAGTAGCTTGGAGCCGTCACTCCCCAGGTGAATCTACTTGGGAGAGGGAGTCGGACATGAGGGAGAGATACCCTTACTTGTTCGATCCAACCGCTGCGAGGGAACCACCCGTTCCCGCTTCATACATTAGAGGTTAGTTTCGATCACAGCCTTAGTCATTTTGTTGCATTGCTTGCTATGTTAGAATATTGTAGGGTTTTCAATCCTTGTAAATTTCGAGGACAAAATTTTTCGAGGGAAGACTTGTAAGCCCCTGTTTTTCAAAAATTATTAAATTAGTGTTAATTAATTATTAATGTCATTTTTAGCCTTAAAATATTTATTAGGATTTTTAGGAATTTTTTAGAATTTTTAAATGGTTTTTAAATAAGTTTTAAAATACAAAAATATTAATTTGTAATTTTCTAAATTATTTTAATATCTGTTTGTAATTTTCTAAACTGTTTTGTAGTCAGTTTGTAATTAATTATTTGTTATTAATTATGAAATGCAAATTCTTAATTGTATTTAGACTCGGTTAAGGCCTTCCTGTAATTTCCTAAACTATGGGGGCCAATCTGCTAACTACCCAAACCCCTCCCCCCCACGAACTCACTCTCTCTCTCCTCTGGCTCACCCACCCCCGACGACTGCCACGCCGACGACGACCCGCGTTTCCCGGCCGACTCTGGCCAATCCACCGCCCTAAACCCCTATAAATAAACCCCCCTTCTTCCCCAGACCCAAACCCTAGCTCTACACCCCACCACAACCACTGCAGCCTCTCGTCTTCGTCGAAAACCCTAGACCTAACCCTAACTCCGGCGAGTCCCCGTCCAGCCCCACCGTCGACATCCACCACCCCCAACCGCCGTCATCAGACGCGCCTCGACGAGACGACCCCAGCGCCACCCGAGCGCCGCCTCGCCGACGTCTCCTCCGCCGTCCAAGACACTTGAACCCTCCCCAACCGCCGGACACGTGAGTAACAGAACTCGAATCGTGTCGTGCGTGTCTCGTTTTCACGCACGAGACTCGCCAGGACACGACGAACCTAACGCTGTGCTCGGACACGCGAGACTGAGCTCGTATGTGTCGTGCATAGCACGGACACGTAGATTCTTGTGTCCCAAGCTGTCCGGACACAGGATTGATTTTTTTTTGTTTGTTAACTCGTTTAAACCTAAATAAAATCAACCTAAGTCTAATCCTAACACAGCGGGCCAATTGGCCCACTAGCCAGCGCAGCAGTATTAAAACCCCCTCCCCCCTTTCTGTGGGCAGGGTTCGAGCCCCCCTTAATGCTGTTTCTTCTTCTTTTTCTTCTTCTTTTTCTTTTCTTTTCTTTTTCTGGTTATATATATATATATATATATATATATTTATATATATATATATATATATATATATATATATTTTATATATATATGTATATACATATATTTGTATATATATATATATATATATATATATATATATATATATATATATATATATATATATATATATATGTATTATTATACTGTATATATGTACTGTATTTTTATATATGTATATATATATTTTTTCATGTGTATATATACATTATTATGTATACACTTTATAATTAAATGTTTCCTTATATATATATATATATATATATATATATATATATATATATATATATATATATATATATATATATGTACTTTTAAACATATGTATGTATATTTTCACTATGCATAATTTTGCCTTATTAAAATATTAATATTTATTTTGCACTTTTTACCAAATTGTATTTTAGTGTATTTAAATTACTGCAACCATTTGGTGTCCAAGCCTAGCATGGGTTTTTGGGCCCAAATGTGTTTTCACACATTCAAAACCTGTACAAGTCATATTGGACTTGATTCATAGCCTTGGGTCCTGTATTTGAACTTTGGTTCAAATTATATACATGGACAAAATACGCAGATAATTAATTAATTAATTTCAATTATGTGCAATGCTGTTTTTGATTTTCTAAAAATACTTAAAGTACTGCTAAAATTCTGGAAAAATAGTCTTTAGATACTATGTTAATTTAGCTAATTTAGTATAATTTTTATAGTATTTAATTTACAGTTTTGCCACTAGTTTGGCATATGAAACCAAAACTCATTTTCTGTATACTTAGGAAAACTGATTTTTATAAAATACTTGTACTGGTTAATAAATTCCAGAAAAATTGTAATAAATTTCTATGATTAACAAGGATCACTTTGGTACTTTATTTTAAGTAAAACTAAGCTTTTTGTTTATCTCAAAAATTGTTAGAACACAATGATCATTTGATTTATTTATTGATTAATTACGACTTATAGCTTTTTGTGTTATTTTGAGTTTTAGCCGTGTTGAACCCACATTGGTCTCCTATGCCAAAGTCATCGTTTTGGCTAGGTGCCCAGTCACAAGTCGTGTCGCACCAATTAGTGTCCTAGTATTTTAGCTTAGTATAAAAGCTAAGTTTATGTATTTATTTCTACAGTGATGAGTTACCGGACATCCATAGCACTTTTATCGCAGCTTGTTTTGCTTTGCTTTGCTAGAGGCAAGTACTTTCTACAAACTTTACATACTGTTACATAAATGAACTGCTAATCCAACCATGTTAAATGCTGATCCTTGGGGTAGCAAGTTAAAATATCACATGTTGTACTTTCCATCACTACCATGCTTAGAACAGTTTTTATGTATCTCTCACATGATTAGAATATGGGTTATGGAAAAACTGTTAGTAGCGTACGTGATCATGCCCCCTTACTCGTACGTACGTACCGAACAAGGTTGACATTTCATATGTATACCTTGTCGTAGGCGCACCAGCTGTATTTGTACGTATGTACATCTATCGCTTGTTTTACTTGTACGGAAGTATATTTTATATACTTGTACCACAGTACATTTTACACCTATTGACGATCACGTACCTGCTACAGTTTTAAACATTACATATACATCTGTCTCTATGACATATGTATCCTTGCCATGATAGATTATGTGATGCCATGTTTACAGTTATTTCCTCTATGTTCATTTACATGTTTCATATGCTAGTTTGCTAGATTCAGTACTTGCTCCCGTCCTTACAGGATAACGTTGTAGGTGTCCTTACTGAGGAGGAGTTACTCTGCGACACATATTATGGAGTTACTGCCGAGGACCCGGTTTTGCTTTACGAGGATGTTCCTGCAGGGAACCTCGCCTAGTTTTCTTTTGTTTTTAGACTTTTGGCGAGTAGTCATGTATTAGACTATATATTTTTGTAACTGGACATGTATCCAGTTTTACATTTCAGTTCACTTGTACTTTGGACATTTTACTATATGAGACGACTTTTGTGTTTGGAGCATTTATAACTTTTGTTCACTTATAGAACTGTTAGCACATTTAGTCTTATCCTGTTGTCTTTAGAACAGCTTACTATGTTTTATATCAAACGTAGGCTGGGCATAACTCGGCCTGGCCCAACAATTTGGGTAACGGGTTCGTGACAACCGTTTAGGTTTACCATGCGCACCGGCTTCGCGTCCATCTCTTCTCCTTGGTTTGACTGTCAATCCTGACATCCTCCGGAAAACAAAACTCTGATACCACGTGTTGGGAACAAAATGCATAAATCATTCCCTCAAACAAAACAGACTGCAATAGAATCAAAGAAAAGTACACAAAAACCAAATGCCAAAGTCACACAGAAAGCCAAACGCAGACACAAGAAATTTTTGACGTGAAAAATCCTTGCAGGAAAAACCACGGGACGATCGGAGTTCAACCCTAAAAAGCCTCCTCTATTGGAATAAAAAATACACCAACTCCTTACAAGCTTCTCACTGATCCAAACGGATCACCACAACTCCTTGAAAAAGAAAACACGATTTTCAAGCACACGAAGAACGAAGATGAAGAGTTTGCCGAAATGATCTCCTCTTCGATGTAGCCTTCAACCCCCTCTTTCTCTCTCAAATAGTTGTAAAACATTCTTGCCTTCTTTTGCAATATTTTTTTTGCGATATATTTAGGGTGAGAAAACACCTAATATATATAACCTCAAACCTACAACTAATATGAACCATTGAGATATTCCTATATATGTAGGAATACTCAGCCTAAACCATTGATCTATTCCTATTATATATAGAAATACACAATCCAACACCATTGAGATGTTTCTACTATATATAGAAATAACAAATCTAATTCATTGGGATATTCCTATTATATACAGGAATACTCAATCCGACTTTGGAGTACACATAGGTTGAAAATCTCATCCACTCCAACAAAACCGACTCCAAGTCTTGGCGACCTAGGCATGAGCCGAGGGCCTTAAAAGTTTTCAAAGGCTCTAAATTTTTACAAAGATCACAAAATTTTACAAAGGGTTCGTACATGTTATAAACTGGAAATTGCTGAGAAACCCAATTTCGGGGTGGACTTTTATGAAATGCCCACCCGCTGGATAAGTTTTATGAAATACCCAGAATTAAGTATTTTCACGTTAAATATTTCAAAATTCCCTTTTAGATGCCACCCGCTAGAAACTGCTATTTTTATAATACCGAAATTACCCCTCCGCGCGAATTGGTCATCTATATGTATTTGAATTCAAAAAACTCAGATCTGGATTGCGATTTTCGTCTTCTTCTTCTTCACGGGAAATCTGAATTCCATTGCTCTCATATTCAGCAGAGATCGCAAAGATCGTTCGTAGTTCGGTGTGTTTTTCTTCAGTCGAACTCAGATCATCGCTCGTCATCATCATCACCATCATCATCATCTTCATCGTGGAGACATTTGAACTCAGATCTTCAATTGTGGAGAGAAGATCTTTCTTCTTCTTTTCCATAAGAATTATCATCGCTTTGAAAGAAGAACGAAACTCTTTATTCCTGAAAAAACTAAATTACACGTTTTAACACTGGAAATGACCATTCTCCGTCTTAATTAGGACGGAGAATGGCATTCTCCGTCTTAATTAGGACGGAGAATGCCATTCTCCGTTTTATTTAAGACGGAGAATGTCATTCTCCGTCCTAATTAACACGGAGAATGACATTCTCCGTTTCCGTCTTAATTAGGACCGAGAATGTCATTCTCCGTCTTAATTAGGACGGAGAATGGCATTCTCCGTTTTATTTAAGACGGAGAATGGCATTCTCCGTCCTAATTAACACGGAGAATGGCATTCTCCGTGTTTCTAACACGGAGAATGGTCATTCTCCTGCGTTTTAACACTAGAATGACCATTCTCCGTGATAAATTACACGGAGAATGGCATTCTCCGTCCTAATTAAGACGTAGAATGGTCATTCTCCGTTTAATTTAGCACGGAGAATGGACATTCTCCGTCTTAATTAGGACGGAGAATGCCATTCTCCGTTTTGTTTAACACGGAGAATGACATTCTCCGTTTCATTTAACACGGAGAATGGCATTCTCCGTGTTTCTAACACGGAGAATGGTCATTCTCCTGCGTTTTAACACTGGAATGACCATTCTCCGTGTAAATTAAGACGGAGAATGTCATTCTCCGTCCTAATTAAGACGGAGAATGGTCATTCTCCGTGTAAATTAAGACGGAGAATACCATTCTCCTGCATTTTATGGTTAGCTGAAACTTTGGAGGGCCATAACTTTTGACTGGGAGGTCGAAACGAGGTCCCGTTTGTCGCAAAATGAGCGTATCGTCGAGGAGACTAAAAGTAACAGCTTCACAGTTAGACGGCCTTCCGAAATTTTAGATTCGCAAAAAAATGATGTTTGGACCTCCGTTTTAGCACTTTTGTCGTTCGTCCCGGTCTTTCCGAAATTTTTCGACGAGTTTTTGAAGATTTTTGAGGAGAAAACCTAGATTCGAAAGTGAGCAACGTATGAAAGAAGATGGAGTATTGAAACATTTTTTTAAGAGCAGTTTTGTGGGTGTTTCCAATAAATTAAAAGGAAGGGCAAAAGGGTCATTTGGAACCCGCTTTGGATAAGTTTCTCTAATTCTGGGCACGCGATGAAAGTTTTTTTAGCGGTGGGTTTTACATAAAACTTTTTTAGTTTTTGGGCATTTCATAAATCTTCCCAAATGGTCCCTAATTTTTTTCAAAAGCCGTAAAATTTATGTAAGTCCTAAAATTTTCACATTAAGTCAAAATGGTGAAAATTTTATTCGAGTGGGCTCTGATTGGAGCTGATATATATACTTCATGTTTGGCAAAACGGTACATTTATGTGTATATTTTTAATAAATGCAGAAGTCATGTTACGTACTAGCTCAATACATTTATAATGTAGGCAGCTGTTTTTAATCAATTAATCTTCAACTTGATAGTAGGTGCAACATAGTGGCCGAGTCGTCGACTATGTTCATACTTCCTTTGCTTGTTAATCAAGCTAGAGGGGTTTTTTTATTTATCATTGTTCTCTATTAACTAGTAAGTACATCCCTTTCCTAAACACAATAATGACACACAGCAAAAGTACTCATAGCCAAGTTGCTAGAAAATGTTTGAAATATAATATATTTCATCATGATAATAATATAAGCATCAGGACATCTATATACAAATCATCACTATCATGCTTCTTAATTTTCCCTGCATTTTCTTGCTAGTAGCACAACAGTAATAGGGGCCTATTTTTTTAGCAGAAATAAAAATGTCCTCCAACAAATGAACAGATTGAGAGAAGGGAAACCTATATCAACTTAACATTTACCGCCAAAGAATCTTTATGAAAATATACAAACCAAGCCTTGGTAACAAAACGGTTATTGTTCTAGTCCTGAATCCGTTTCTAACACAGCAAGGATTCGACAAATAAGTCTTCTCTGGGTTCGTCCTTTGCTTTAGAGCAGAAACTCTCCATGTGTTTTTGCTGCTGTTGCTGGTGGTGGCTCATGTAGGAGTCCATTGAATTGTCGTAGCCGGAGGAGTATCCGTAGCTTGCAGGAGGAGCCTGCAACATCTCTAATGTAAACGGGGCCTGGTTCATGTGATTGGCATGGTTGGCCACAGCGGAAGGCCTTATCGCAACGGTTGCGTTGCCGTTGTTGGTCGACAGCCGGCTACTGATGCCACTTCCACGAGCGGCGGGAACATCGTGGTTGTGCTTTCCCTCGTAGGTGGTGATCACCGAACGCAGATCATGTGATGCCCTCTCGACATGCTTCCGTACTGGACAACCGGCAGTTGTGCACTTGTAGTAGCTCCTGTAAGGATTAAAAGTGCATAAATATCGTTTGACTAATTCATTTCTGGTACTTGTTGATCGCTATGTCATAAAATGCATGTGATGCTCTACAAGGAAGCTACTACAAATTATACATGTTTTAATTCATCCAAATTAGACTTACAATTTACAAATCCAGTTATCGGCAAGTTGCATAAACATTAGGGTTAATAGTTTTATTCTGTTTCTGTCTTCCGAAAAGCAAGTAACTTTGCTTATGGGCAAGAAACATTTTCTGTACTAGCTAGAAACCAAAAACTTCATATGATTGGCAATATGAACAAATCAATTGCTCACCTTGGGTTTGGATTCCCCTTCACCACCTTTTGCCCATACTTTCTCCATCTATATCCATCGACTAGAATATCGATATCGCTCGTGGTCTGAACCACCACTCTAGGCTCCCTGACCGTCCTATTTCCGGTTGCCGGTATCCCCTCACTCTCCCCTTCGTTCTTGCTGAAGCAGAAATAAACAAGATCAAATTAGTAACGAACTCAAAAAGCTACTAATTGTAGCTCTCCTAACTATAAGAGAGCAATTTTTAAGATAACAATATTAACTTACATCCGCTTCGCTTCAGGTTCATCCTCATCATACTCCTGATCCCCGCCTAAATTGCTCCTCTGCGAGACCCCGTCAGCATCTCCATCGCCAAAAGAGACTGATGAATTGTCCGGTGTCGTGACAGACTCAATTGGCATGCCCGAGCGGGCATTGAATGAGTGATCTGACACTTCCGGTTGTGCCTGAGACTGAGCCTGAGCTAGTTGAGAAGAGCACGAGCTCCTCCTACCGGCCTGAGGCTTAGGGTGGTTATGAGTGCCTTTGTAGACAATCTCAGTTATCTGCCCATCCAAAGATCTCTCCACCTTCTTCTTCATCGGACAGTTCGGGTAGGTGCACTTGTAGTAGCTCCTCGGATTCTCGCTCCCCTTCACTTGTTTCTGCCCGTACTTCCTCCATTTGTATCCGTCATCCGACCGCCTTTGTTCCATGAGGGTCTGGGGAGCCTGTGTGACCGCAACATCGGCTGAACTGGTTTGGACCAGAGCTGCTGCAAATTCTGGCTTGTCCGGCTTCAAGTACGATGCTTCGGACGGACCAATGTTGTTGGCTTCTTGGTAGTCCCACGACTGATGTTGCACTTTGTAGGCTTCGTGCTGAACATCAAATTTAGTGGAATGAACGGGCTAGCTAATAAAAGAGCATACGTAATAATATGAGAAAAGAATTAGCTAGCTAATATATAAGCTAGGCTTACAGTGGACTGGTGGAAGCTGTTGTCCTTCTTGTTGTTTTGCAAGGAGAAGTCGGGTAAATTCCTCTCCTCTTCTTTGATGCTGCCTTGTTGTTGATAGTTTTGAGTAGAGTTTGGTTTCCAGTTGTGAGATTTTAACGGAAAGCTCCCAGTTGTTGGAGATGGCAAAATCTGCTCGATACGGAATGAAAACTAATTAAGTACTATAACTAGTACAAATAACCATGTCTGTATTTGCATAAAAGAAGAAAAATATTCTCATGCATATTCGGATATGCTAGAACAATTAGAATTAAGACGCTTACGTTGAACGGAGAGAGTAGGACCGGGGAGTCGAGTAGCTCGGCGGGGCTGAGCCCGGCCGGGATGGCGAAGTAGGAGGAAGAGGGAGAGATCGGGAGGGAAGGGGGATGGAGGGACTTGAACTTGGGTATGCCGACACCTCTGCTCATGGAGATCCACGAGCCAGCTGCTTCGTGATCACTACTCGTGTCATCGACACCGTCGGTGAGGAGCTCAGAGAAAGAGGTTGGGAAGGGAGAGGAGGAGGAGAAGGAGAAGGAGGAATTGGTGCGGTTGGGCCTGGAGTTGGCTGAGGTCTCTAAGCTCCCACTGGAAGAAGCCATGGCCGTGGGGGAGGGAGGTGAGGGAAAGTTTGAAGAGTTTGTTGGTCAAGGGAGTGAATAAGTATGTGTTGAAGGAGAGTACATGTAGATAAGATTAGGGGTGGGAAACTCTACTTTAGCTGCAATAGGAGCTTGGCAGCTTCTAAGAAGGGAGGGAGACAGAGGGAGAGCGAGTGAATTGTGACCGTGGAACTTCCTTTCAGTCAAACCTCGTGCATTTGACTGGGGATGGAGGCGGCCTATATCGATCGAGAGAGATAAAATGGCTCTTTTTGTCATATAGTAGTAGGTATGTTACATGTAAGCGGTTTATTTTTATTTTTATTTTTTTTTGTTCCCAGACAATTTTCGGTATGATAATAATTTTTTAAAAAAAGTTCAAAAGGAAAAAAGAAAAAAAGTCGAGATACATGATACATTCTGCTAGAGCGGATGCACAAATTTCGCCAACCAATCTGGCTGAAATTATGCAGTTGAGGGTTGAGGTTATTTAGTTGGATTTGTTTGAAATTTATTTTATTTGGTTTACTTGATTTGCAGGTTTGTTTGTTTGTCCTTGGGGTTTTTTTTGGTTTTATTTATTTGATAATAGATAGGATTAAATTTAGTTTAAGTAAGGATTAATATTAATTTATAAAGTATTTTTTTTATTCATTTGTTAGTAAATCCAATTTAATAAGTATAAATGGCTACTAATAAATAATTACAAGTTTGAATAAATAAAGGGACTTGGTGAATTACATATTCAATTTATTTTAATAGAATCTAATAATTAATAAAATAAAATACGGATTTATATATCTAGGTAGCTATATATAGATATTAAGGTATTATTCTGGCCCCAAGGCCTACAATCCCATCCCGAAGGCCTTACAACTACAGTCCGAAGGCTACATTACGGTTTGAATGTCACATCACGGCCCAAAGTCCTTCGAGTTAGGATTGCACCACATCCACTGCACTGCTCCGCATCACACTCGCACCCGACCCGAACCCCATCTGGTTGCACCTCACATGTTAATTCCCTACAAGGAAATTAATATGCCACCATGTTGCTCGAACTTGCAACCTCATGGGGGGGATGCCTCCCGAGGCCGACCCTGGGCCAGGGCGGTCAGGGCAACCGCCCAGGGTCCACGGATCATGAGGATCCCAAAAATAGTTTAAACGTTATTAGTTTTGTATCCAAACTAGAACTACCATATATTATGGGACCTTTTAATACAAAACTATTGTGGTGTAGTGGTTAGTATGTTAAACTTGTATAGTAAAGGTTCTTAGTTAAAATCTTGGTGGTAATTTTTTTTTAAGATTCTTTTTTCGATTTTTTACATTATGTATGCCCTATTTTAAAAATCCGTCCCGGCCCCAATGCCTCCTTTCCCAACCAACCATATATATATATATATATATATATATATATATATATATATATATATATATATATATATACCATATATATATATATATATATATATATATTAAAAAAAAAATATATATATATATATATGACGAAGGCATTCAAAGGCTGGCACACCGTCGAGCAAAGGAGAAGGAAGGGGGAAAGAAACCCCTTTTGAAAATGGGGCAGGGTGGGGGGAGGGGGGTACCCCTAGCAGTGAAGAGTTTCGACAGTCGGCGCAGGGGTGGAACTGGGGAACCTCGATAGGGGGAAGAGGAACCTGGATCGGGAGGAACAACCAGAAATGGGGTACGACGAACATCAGTACGGCCAACCAACTATGAATAGGGAGGCAAGAGCACAAATGAGACAGCCTCAACCTCCGACGACTTCGGAACAGAGGTCAAAACAGGTGCAGAGATCAGGGCCGGGAACAATGCGACTATCGGAGGAAGGACCAAAAACATGGACGGAGAGGTGCAAGTCTACATCGAATATTGTACAAAGTATGTCCCTCGATTTTATGCCCCGAAGGTGGTCGACGAAAGGAAGAGAGCTGTGATTACGCAATTACGCAAATGGACTGGGAATTGACGGCAAATGCGTGGAAATATACCATCATGCTATATGTCATAGGGAATCGGCCTTTTGTTGGGCACTTGAGTACGTACTTGAACAGGGTATAGAAGTATGTCGGACATCTGGACTGTTGGCCCATTGGTCATGATCACACCTGATTTTGATAATCAGCGTCAATTTTGGTCGATACGCAAAATATATATACTGCTCCACGTTTACAGGTTTCAAGTCTGTACCTACTACTGCTACAAACTACAAAAGTCTTGTCGTCATCAAGGACCAAAAAGCAATGGAGTCGGGATCAAGATATTTACATATTTCTTCTTTATTTTATCTTTATTGAGTCTAGAAAAAATATGTAAGATTGATCAGGATCAGTACTGGCTTAGCTAATCTCAGTCAAAAAATTATAGCCTATCTATCCATAAATACATATCTAAAGGCCACATTCCAAATTAGCCCAAAATCCAACCGTTTGGCCCAAATTAGGTCTAACAGAACTCAGACAAAACTCGGCCCGAGTTCAATCAGGGTGGTTTCAATAGATTTTTGAATTTTCTCTATATCTGCATCCAATGTTCAAATACGAGATTTTTGCATCCGAACTCTGTCCGAATTCGATTTACAAAAATACTATAAATAGAGAAAAACTTTTACATTTTCAAATCACTCATTCATTCTCTTCTCTATTCATTTCTAAGTGCTTTCTACGAGCTACACTTTCAAATATAGCCTATATTACTCTTAGCCAAGCTAGTACAGTTTCTATTTAATCTAGAGTTTGGTTGTGAAGAGTTGTATCGGAATCTAAATTAAGAAAAGGTTCTAGTTTTTAAATCGCCTTCTGGAGTCGGTCGTGTACTCGTCACCAAGCAAGGTATTGTTGAAGTTGATCGTGCACTTGTCCCTAAGCATGATGTTATAAGAGTTGTAAGCATTCAGTTAAAGCTTGTGTCATAGTGGATTAACATCGAGCAGGAGTACTGAAGATTGGATTAGTCCTCAATGAGGGAAACCAATATATATTACTGTGTCACTGAGTTTGATCTTCCTAAATCTTACTTCAAATACAAGTTATTTACTGCTATTTTATTTTCTCTTACATGCCATAGTATCATAATTTTTAATTGTGAGATTTATTCTGCTGCATATGCACACAATCTATTCATCTCCTCTAGAGGTGCTCAACGGTCCTATAATTGGTATCAGAGTAGGTTATACATATACATAACCATCTAGGGAGTAGACACATGGCAGCCGCTAAATATATATTCAACGGTGAAGGGCAATCCACAAATAGAACCCCCACTACTTGATGGAATGAATTACACCTATTGGAAAATACGGATGAGTTTTTTTCTTAAATCACTGGAACTCGATCTTTGGTCGATAGTAATAGACGATTATAAGAAACCAACTAAACAATGATTGATGGTGTATTAGTAGACGAGTCCCATGACAAATACACTAGGCATGAAAAGACACAGGCTAGTCTAGATGCACGAGCTATTAATACAAAATTCTGTGCAACTGACAAAATCGAGTGCAATCAAAGTGCAAGAACTTTATGACATAGAGAAAAAGAGATATCTAGTTACTGAGCAAAGACTCATGGATATGACTGCAAAATTTGAAGAGTCTTGTGCCATCTCTAAAAAGTTAGAGATCAAATTAGGCAGACATGTCACCCCTATTATACAGCCTAAGGTTAGTCCTAACACCAAGCATATAACTAAAATATCTAAACCAAAGAAAGCACAAAAGCAACAAGTTCCTCACAAATATTCTTTCATGTACAGGTTTCCAAGAAAGACACACAAAAAGCATGTGAACACAGAAACAAAGAGTATTATTTCTAAAATCACATGCACATACTGTAGTGAACATGGGCATATATCACATACTGTAGAGCTAGAAAGCTACTTGATACAAATGTACTTGCCTGGATTCTTAAAACTAATCATGTTGGACTCGTGAAGAAATAGGTACCAAAGGTTACATCTACTCATTTTGTAGGTGGATCCCCAACTCTCTCAGGCTAAAAGTAAATAGATTCTTGATAGCGGATGTTCGTGGCACATGATAGGTGATGCATCATTATTCGCTATATTATCGATGTAGAGAGAAGGGTATGTTTCCTTTGACAATAATCTTCGAGGTAATATTATAGGAATCGGTATTGTTGATATGTCTCCCTACCTAAAAATAAAAAAAGTTTGTCTAGTCACAGAATTGAAACATAATCTGCTGAGCATAAGTCATTTGGCAGATAATGGTTTTGGTATCAATTTTGTTATAAATGTTCTATATATGAAATATCTACTGGGAATCCCGTATATGAAGGGATCAGGAAAGATAATATTTATGTTTTCTTTCTAGAACATACTAACAGTGCAGAAAAGTGCCTAGTAGTCAATCAATATGAAAGCTGACCATGGCACCTGAGACTCAGACATGCAAATATGGACACTACCTCAGGCTATCGACTAAAAAGTTGGTAAAAGGACTCACAAAAATTCCTTCAAGAGAGATATGGTATGTTCAGACTATGAAAAGAACAAAGCAACTAAGTCATCATTTAAATCCATCAACGTTGTAAGCTTTTCTAGACCTTTGCAATTAATTCATATAGATTTATTTGGTCCTTGTAGAGTTGCTAGTCTTGGTGGTAAGCTCTACACATTTATTATAGTTGATGATTTCTCTCGATTTACTTGTGTTTAGTTTTTATCTAATAAAAGTGATGCCATTTTTAAATTTTAAGTATTTTGTAAAAAGGTACAAAATGAAAATGGCATTATGATTACTCAAATTCGAAGTGATCACGGTGGCGAATTCAAAAATAATGATTTCAAAAGTTTTATGATGATAATGGATATTACCATGAGTTTTCTTGTCCTATAACTCCTCAACAAAATGGTATTGTAGAGCGAAAGAATCGTACTCTAAGCGATATGGCTAGAGTCATGCTTAATCAGCACAATCTTTCTAAATATTTTTAGACAAAAGATGTAAGTACAGCTTATTTTATTTTGAATAAGGTATTAATTCGACCTATATCGAAGAAAATCCCCCATGAATTGTGGTTTGGAAACATTCTAAACATTTCTTATCTTAAAGCTTTTGGTTATCGCTATTTTATACTGAACACCAAGGATAACTTGGATAAGTTCAACTCGAAGGCAGACAACAGAATTTTCCTCGGATATGCTGCCAAGAGTAAGAAATATAGAAATTTCAATAAAAAATCTATGATTATTGAAGAATCTATTAATGTTTTCATTGATGAGCTCAATAATAATAGATATAACGACAGTGATGACGACAATGTACAAAACAAATCCAAGGCACCTGAAGATACTGCTACCAACGAGAACTATTTGGAAAGTTTGCCTAAGAAGATAAAATTAATGCCAAACCATCCAGAGACACTTATATAGGTGATGTATCCAAGGGAGTAGGTACGCGCTCTTCTAATAGAGATATAGCTACAAACGTAGCTTTTTATATTTATCAAGTAGAACCTAAATCAGTAGTAGATGCTTTTTCTGATGAGTTTTGGATTGATGCCATGCAAGAGAAATTTAATCAATTTGAAAGAAACCAAGTTTGAAAATTTATTCCTAAACCTATTGGTCAATCGATAATTGATACCAGATGGATGTCCCATAATAAACTAAGGATGGACATATTCTATGCAACAAAGCATGTCTTGTGGCACAAGGTTACAATCAAGAAGAAGGAATTGATTATGACGAGACATATGATCCTATTACTAGATGTAGGCCCCTTAATTTTTGAAATTTTCTATTATTATTTTTAATTATTTTATATGGATATTTTAAATATTAAAGTCAATAATGACTATATTAGTAGTTTACCGTAGCTTTTAATTTTGAAGCATAACAAATATTGATTTTTCAAAGCCAATTCCATATTTGAATTCTAGACATGTCCACCATCAGTTTGATATATCATGTCCCATCCTGTTTTCCAATATTCTTTTTATTTTGCACAATTTTGGGTCAACTTAGGCTATTAAGACTATTATTAAATTTTTAGCCCTAACTTCCAACTCGAGTTCGGAACTCGATATAGATGAAATCGTATGATCCGATATAAGATTTTGACCCACATTGAGCCTACTATACACATGCCACTAGTGTGCCACTCAATTGAGTTTTCATGTACTATTTATTTTCAAATGATACACAAGTCAAAATTATAAACATATTGGACTCAAATCGATCACAAAAATTCTACCGACCCAAAACTAGTCTAATTAGGGACCCATGGAGCCTACTATTGGATACCCTAACCTTTTAGACATATATTAGATTGATTATAGGAATTAATGTATAGCCACATTAATTAAAATTTAATTTAAACCAACTCCAAACAACTTTTCTATTTTGGACCTGATTTAAATCCTAGGAGATAGAATTGGTGTATCTTTTAGAATATGCAATCAAATCCTACCAAACCAAATCATACTCTACCTTAAATTCTTTACTTTTATGTAAACCTCTCCCACCTAGGATTTTTGAATACTTTTCATATATTTTTCTAATTAAAATCGAGCGCCCCTCCTCGTTCTTTTCTATTTTGGCACTTTTCTTTCCAACCAACAGAAACTCATTATTTCGACCTCTTCCAACACTACTACCACATTCATATTGACCCTAGGACACCCTCTAACACCTCGACACCTTTTTAAGGAGTCTCAGCCTCTCATTTGATCGATAAGAGACGTAGAAGGCACCCGAAGTCGACCGAACTTGTGTTGAATACATCACATCAAGTTAGTCAACTTGTAGACGAGGTTTTATCTACTTTTTCTCATCCAATTCCCTCAAATTAAAACTAAAATTTACCTCTATGTGTTTACTTAAATGTTTGATCACTAGAACACATAGTTCTAAGCGGTTTGTCTGTGGCGTCGATTCTACGACGAGGTATCTAGAATCGACGAGTTCTGTTGCAAGCAGTTTTTGGCCTACCTAAGGTCAGTTTTGATCCTTCTAATATTTTATTAGACGACAAGAGCTTTCCAATGCATATCTATTTGTTGAATTTCGAGTTCGTTTGTTATTTTTAAAAATTCATGACATTTTCTGTAACATCTAACTCCGAAAAATCCTATGTTCCTTGTGTCCAAAAGTTCCAATACTTTATAAAACTCTATTAAACTATTTGTTGTGCAAGGTTTAATGTTAAAAGCACTATTTTAACTAAGTATTGAATTTATTTTAAAAATTTTAATATTTTTAATTAATTATTATTTCAAGACTAAATTAGTAGGTCGAATTGTGGTATCAATGTGTAGTATTGACATAGGACCTATTGTAGAAGAGTTCCACCATAGAAAATAAAGTTTTGGTAATATATAGATATTTATAAATAATTTCCAAAATTAAAATTTATTATTTTTATTATAGTTATAAATTATTTTATGAGAGAAGTTGGTACTTATATATTAGATAATGTTATATTAATGTTATGGTGACTAGTAGGCGTAGATGCTAATATAACCTATATATGGTAAGTCGATATAGAATATTAATAATAGTGTATTATTATAGGTGATCTTGGAAGGAGTGACAAAGACACCAGAGTTAATTAGGCCCACCCTCAAACAGCAGTTATAGGCAAGTGTATCGTTGTTACGAATTATTCATTTTCCTTCTTGTTGTTTATTTTGGTTAACATTGCATGATGTAGGGACGTCGATACTTAGTGTCCATTTTATAGACGGGTACAATATCATGATAATGACACCGAGTATTGACATAGGAATTGCGTGCATATTGACATGTCCACTGATACGATTGACCACAGGACACCGACACATTCATGATGCAAGGTTTATATGCTTATTAATGGTATTGACCTCGTATTAGCATTCTAGATTGTTCATCGTATTTTCTACTTTCATCGAGATGACTGTACAGACTTGACATTGCTATATTCTAGATGTGGGGTTGGGGAGAACTTGACTACTTTTGAGACAAACCAGTTGTTGGTGGTTGAGTTCTCCACTAGGGGGGTGAAGATAAGGGTTGGGGCGGTCTATGGTGTCACTCCCATTTTTTGTTATAGGTATTTTCAGTATATGTGTACGGAATTTTGACATTTGTCAGGTAACTCGTATCTTAACTTGTCTTACTTAGCCTAGTCTTGTTTAATCTTGACTTGCTTTAATTCTCCTGAACATTTATATAGAAAATCAATAGTGGGTAGCATTTAATTCTCCTGAACATAACCCAGACGGCATGTCGTCGGTATAGACCGGCATACCGTCGGTATTCCATTCGGAACAGTAACTGTAATAATTATATCCGTTAGGAGCATTTAATGCTAGTATTTATCCATTCAAAAATTAAATCAGATGAAGCGATATACTGTCGGTATGCATCGGTATGCCGTCGGTATACCGATGTTCGTCACAGAACATTTTGTGGCTTACAAATCGGTATACCATCGGTATACAATTGTATGTCGTCGGTATGCCGAAGTTCGTCACAGAACATTTTGTGGCTCACAAAATTGTATACCATCGGTATACTGTAGTATACCGTCGGTATGCCGAGATTCATTACAGAACATTTTGTGAGGCACAAAATAGTATACCATCGGTATACTGTTGTATGTCTTCGGTATGCCAAAGTTCATCATCGAACATTTTATGGCTCAGAAACGGTATACCGTCGGTATGCCGTTTCTTTAGACATTGATTTTTGACTGAAAATTAGAGGAGATTTATGTTTGTCAACCAACCTTAGGTGTTTATACAGAAAGACCTAGACCTTGTACAGACTCGAAATCTTGAATCTTTTGAGAGCTGTCTTTAAGGAGCACTAGTCTTTTCTTCAGTCTTCTTTTAGGAACGTCCATAAGGCTTTGATGACTCGGCTTGAATAGACAAAACTTTTTGTAGGAGAGCTTTGAAAGATTATCTGTTAGCTGAAATTCAGAGAAAAATAGACTACAAAGATGATGTTAATGTTATCAAAATAAACTGTGCCAACAGTAGGCCCCTAGTGCCCTTTATGGGAACTATGTCGATCCCATTTACAGCCAGGGCTCATGCGTCGAAGGATTGTTTCTTAAAACTGCATATTCACAGTAGATTGATCAGGAATCCCGATTACATGCATCCTCTATTTCTATTATATAATCACATTTATATGGCATGATGTTTTCTTGTATCTTACTACGTCCCTCTGAGGACCTGGTTATCTCTCCAGGATTAGACGACTTTTCGCAGGAGTACGGAGCGGCATTAGATTCAGCTTATATCGATGACGAGACAGTTCCTACTGATTTTTAGTCTATTCCTTATTTGAGACATTAGTGGGCAATATTTTTACATCTCTTTTCATTCTATTTTGCGGAGGTTGGACTCCGATCTTGTGAGACTATTTTCATAGTTGTTTGGAGTGAGCATGTTCACCCGGCTATCTTTTGATATACCTATTTATTATTTGGACCTATCATCTTCTGTGTTGAGCTGTGATGAGATTAGATTATATTATTCTGGCTAGTGATTGTTTTATTTACAGCTTATGCGCATATATGAGGATTCCATATTTTAGAATATTCTTCGTACATGTGTAGCTGGCATGTTCATGTGTTTGGTCCTATGTACTTTGGGACCGGGGCATTACATGTGTGGTGTTGTAACACCTAAACTCATTTCAATTCCGGGTTGTATCTTACTTTGAGTTTTCTATCTATCCTATATCGTATTCGTTATCCATCTTTAATATATTGTGATTGAAATGTATCTTCTGAGATTGTCCTTCGATTGCAGAATATATTCTGGACAAGTACATTATATTTTATTTAGATGTTGTTGAGACCTAGGACAACGTTCTACCACCGATACTACGATGTAGGCTGGATGTACCTACGTTCTCGTGCCCTTTCACTGGGTGCTGGTCGTGACACATTTTTAGTGGTGGTCCATGCAGGTATGGTTCTGTATTTTGTCTCAGTTCTGTAGTAGTACTCAAACTGGAGTATATCTAGAACCTGCAGTAGGACATAGGATATAGGTTATAAGTACTCAATCATAGTTAGAAAAAACTCTAATCTGATTCTTGCCATCTTTTAATTCATCTGATAAACTGCCTTTCTTGAGATAAACTGTCATTCTTTAATAATATCGTTTCTTACTCAGTATTGATTTTTTTGTTTGATTTGTCTTCAGGATGGCGAAGACTAAATCACATCGCTCTGGTCCAGCGGATACTACCGAGAGATCTGCTACTTCTCGTCCGATTCAGTAGGTCGCTGGGACCGCAGCACCTCTTGCTTATACTCACGTAGGAGCATCTACAACTTTTGTGGGTGGTCCTCCACCTGTTTGAAGCCTTCCTCGGTTATTCTCGATGTTCTCCAGCCAACACCGCCTCCGGCACCAATAGATACAACACAGTTATTCGTACTATTTCGGAAGATGTTGGATGCGCAACACCGCCAGTCAGCAGATATAAGTTAGGGCATTGATAATGCCCACCAGGTGGCCATGGCAGCAATTGAGAGGGTGGCAGCAGCTCAGCCACATGGAGGTCATGTGCAGCATTAGAGGCCAGGGAACATCATCGACTTCCAAAAGATGCGACCGAAGGACTTTCGTGGTACAGAGAGTATTCTGTACGCAGATGATTGGATCGAGCACATTAAGGGGATCTTTCGACTGGCACAAATTCCGGATAGCTTACAGATTAAGACGGTTGGGAGTCAAATGTTTGATCTTGCTTTGACTTGATACCGCATCGATCCCAGGGTCGGGGTTGAGGGACATACTTAGTAGGCTTTCAAGAAGCTTTTCGAGAAAAAGTTTTTTCTAATGTAGCTTTCAGTGCCTTGGAGACCCAATTTGAGAGTTTAGTTCAGGGGAACCAGATAGTTGAGGAGTTTGCTGGAGAGTTCTGCCGTCTTGGCAGATTCATGGAAGGACAGAGTGATGTAGAAAAGGCAAGAAAGTTTCTGAAGGGCTTAGTCAAGGAGGTCAAGTCCCTGGCCAAGAGTGACCTCTATGCCACCTTTGAGTATATAATGGCTGGCACTATAGCGGTAAAGGACGACTTGGTGTTGAAGACCAGGAGGGGTTGAGATACCTTTGGTGCTGGTAGCAGTACATGCCCGGCATGTTGGCACATTTTAGCCATAGTCAAACCGATTTCAATAAGTGTCTTAAACTTCGATCTCTATATAAAAAGAAAAGAAGAATGCATATTGCATCGTCTCTGAAATTTTATATTTGTACTGTATTTTTTTATTTATTGAGTCTAGAATATTTGTGAATCGGGATCACTGGCAATTAGAAGTCTATCCTTGATTCTATCATAAAACGAAACCTATCTTGAACCAAACCAAACCTATTCTAGTTTTGTTCCTAAACCAAATCAGATCCAAAAACCATAATGGCCCTGGAATTGGGCTAACCGAACTCGGTTAGACCAAATCATCCCTGGTCAGAAGCTTTACCTATTCTCATAGATCTCAAAAGTTTAAATGAACGTTAGGGTACCGAGTTCTGCCCGAACTCTGTCCTATAAAAACCTATAAATAGAGAAGAAATTTTTATTTCTATTGACTCATTCAATCTTCATCTTCTCTATTCAATTCTAAGCTTACTATTCTATTCTCAAAGCTTTAATCTTCAAATCTCCAAGTCAACTCAATTCATCTAAATGCCGGTGGTTTTCGAGTAGGAGTTTTCGAGTTGTACAAGCTTGGCGTATAAAAGCTTTCTTCAGAAAAGTGTTGAAGTTTGTTCGTGGGCTTCGGATAAAAACATGACGGTGGTGAAGTTGGTGTGTTCTTCTGTGCAAAACACGTGGTGTAATCTCTATTCAAAATAGTGGATTCAAATATCGAGTCAAGATTGAGACTGGACTAATCCTCACAGAGGGAAACCAGTATAAATCTGCTGTCTCTACGTATTGCTTTCTTGCCCTGATTTTACTGACTTACTTGCAATTATTTTATATATATATTTCTTCACCTGTATAGAATTAAAATGTTTAATTGTTAAATATTCTCCGTTGTACTCTATTCACCTCCTCTAGAGGTGCCATTGTTCCTACAATTGGTATCAGAGCGGGTTTCTCTCGACGAAATTAACACCCTTTGAGATATGGCATCCCTATTCCCAAGCAACAGTGAAGGTCAGTCAACCAATAGGCCACCTTTATTTGATGGCACAAATTACACGTACTAGAAAATACGGATGAGGTTTTTCCTCAAGTCACTTGATTTCAATTTACGGTCGATTGTCATCAATGGTTACAGGAAACCTCTACCTATTATGATAGATGGTGTTCTAGTTGACAAACCATTTGATAGATACACCGACAATGAAAAGAAACAAGCTAGTCTTAATGCAAAAGCCATCAATGCTTTATTTTGTGTTATTGATAAAATTGAGTTCAATAGAGTCTCTACATGTGCCACATCCAACGAGGTTTGGAAACTTCTTGAGGTTACTCATGAAGGTACTTCACAAGTGAAGGAATCTAAAATCTCACGACTTACACAAGAATATGAGGTATTCAAAATGAAGCCTAGTGAGACTATTACTGCTATGTTTACTAGATTTTTAGATATTGTTAATCCTGTAGCTTCCCTTGGCAAAGATTACAGCAATTATAAAAAGATTAGGAAGATTCTTCATGGACTACCAAAGAACTGGAATCCAAAAGCAACGACCATTATAGAAGAAAATGATCTCTCGATAATGAGTCTTGAAACCTTGACTGGAAAGCTCATGACACATGAGTTGGACCTTCAGGATTTCGAAGATCAACATCTAAAAGAGAAGAGTAGCATTCAAGGAAAATCACAAAACAATCTCTGACGACGAGAGTGAATCAGAAGACTTGGACAACGAGCAAATGGCCCTGATAACAAGGAACTTCAGAAGATTCCTCAGACGCGAGAAGTCAAACAAGAAGAAGAAGGACTTCAAAGACGACAAAGTACTGATCTGTTTCAGCTGCAAAAGAACAGGTCACATAAAAAAGATTGCCCTGTTATAAGAAAAGGAAGCAGACACGATCAGACAAGCAGACATGATCAAACAAGCAAGAGAAGGTCAATAACCAAAAACTATGCAAATACTAGTATCTGGTGTAAAAGCGAGGCTAGTGACTCTGAAGTATAAGACAACTCTCGGAGCTCAGCAAACCTATGCTTCATGGCTACAAATGCTAAGGTAATAAATAACCCTCTCTATGAAGAATTTACTTTTGATGAATTATGTGAGGCTTTCTCTGATCTATTGGCCGATCAGAAGAAAATGATAGACTTGTACAAAAGTGCTAAGAAAGAGCTGAAATTTGTACAGTCTGAATTTTTAAAGCAATCTAGGATCTTAGAAGACATCAAGGATACTCCTATTGACACAAATGAGATTACTTCTTTAAAGCTAAGTTTGCATGACTCTATTGAAAAGCTTGAAAAAGCAAATCAAGAAAATGTAAAACTTAACGATCTCTATGAACTAGATAAGACAACTCTAAAAAGTTAGAGATTAAACTGGGCAAACAAGTCGCTAGACCAACTGCTCAGATTAACACTAGTCAGAAGGCTAAACACAAACACCACACTAACAACACGACTAGTAATGTTAGAAATCATGCTTATAAGTATATGTTTCCACACACCAAGAATGCACACAATGTTTCAAAAACTCATATGCATGATTTTTAAACAAAACCTAGCATTAATACTTCTGCTACTTGTCATTATTGTAGATTAAAAGGACATGTGTCAACACAGTATAAGATTAGAAAGCTAGTAGATATTAATGTATATAAATGGGTTCCAAAAGCTAACACATCAGGACCCTCAATAAAGTGAGTACCAAAGGTTACATCTTCAACCTGTGTTGTAGGTGGACCTTCTTCCTCCCACTAAAAGGAAGTGGATACTCGATAGTGGTTGCTCCAGGCATATGACAAGTGACGATAAATTGTTTGCAACTCTATCAATGAAGAAAGAAGGCTATGTCTCCATTGAAAACAATCTTAAAGGTAATATCATTGGAATTGGTGACATAGGTATCTCTCCCTCTTCTATTATTAAAAATGTTTGCTTTGTAACAGAAATTGAAACATAACTTGTTGAGTATCAGTCAATTAGCTGATCACGGTTATGGAATAAATTTTGTTAAGAATAAATGTTTTGTCTATGATAAAACCTATGGAATTATTTCATTTAAGGGAATAAGAGAGGACAACATATTTGTTTTATATTTGTCAGAAAAGACTAACAATACAGAAAAGTATCTGTTTACAATACAAGACGAAAGCTAGATTTGGCATATGCGTCTTGGTCATGCAAATATGGACACGATTGCAAGATTGTCCACCAAGAAACTGGTAAGAGACTTACCTGAAATAACTTTCAAGAAAGATATGATCTGTGTTGATTGTGAGAAGAATAAGGCATCTAGATCATCTTTTAAATCAATAAATACTGTAAGTACCTGTAGACCTCTGTAACGCCCTAGTCCTAAAATACGTAAGACTAGGAACGTAGACATGCCAGCCGTATAGTACTATAGTATATATACGTAAGCTGTAAAATACAGTAACCAAGGCACTAAATCTCATCCACAACGATAAATAATGATATAAAAAAAACTTTGAATTTGTCATGTATACAACCGTTGGGCGGAGACAAATCCACTACCAACAAGTGAGGAAAAATATATGGAAAATAAAATGAGTTTGGCGGGCGAAGCGAAGACGATCAAGGCGCAATCATCCTCGAAGAAATAGTGACAATCGTGGCCACGGCTAGAACACTTGCGAAAGACAAGAACACACACCTGGCAAGATAACCAAGTCCTCAGAGGGACGTAACAAGATACAATAAACATGCCATATAAATACTGAATATAAATATGCCACAATCAAAGAAAGTGACAAGACACAATTAAGGTAACCTAATCGAACTAAAGTGAATATGCAGTTGAGAACAAACCTTTCGTCGCATGAGCCCTGGCTGTAAATGGGATCTGGTATAGTCCACACTTGGGCACCAGTGACCACAACGCATGACATTCAAAAATGACAGTGGCCAACCTGAGAGGCTCATACCCGTATCTACAGCGGAGCTTCCGGGTTACAATGAAAGTGCAATCGAAGCCTATACGACAAGAAATGTTCTCCCTACCTAATGTACCTATCATGTCGCATCCACGACCATGTAACACTACTAACCGTCATGTCTTCTAACATACAACTATTGACAGTTAGACCTAACGCAAGTCCTGTACGCATCAGTGATCAGCCAACATGCAAGTCTGTATGCTCTATGCTCTCATAACTCACACATCTTCTGGCACAATAGTGTCAAAGTTAATGTAATGTCCTAAACTAGTGGTAGTCCCTTAACTCTAGGTCCATATGCTATCAAAGGATAAATAACAAGGTACAGCCAATATCACTGAGCAGGCAGTAAATCAAGAACTGAAAGTAAATGAACACTGATATGTAATAAAATGCAAACCAAAAATAAACAGTATAATGACAAGGTATCTTGCCTGGTGGGTCGCCTGGTGGTGCGATGTTCTGTCATGTTCCAATAGTCCAATAGCCATGGTCGACGGGTAGGGTCCGAGGTCGCGAAAAAATATGCAAGCATGATTAGTCATGATCGGAACAATCTAGGGGGGATAATTAGAAGAAATTTGCAGAAATAGAATAATATAATATTTTTGAGAATATTTTATATTACTTGAAAAATACATTGGTAAAATAATAATTTTTATGAATAATTGAATATTGTGGAAAAAATCATTTTTGGTCAAAACTATATTACTAAGTATATAAAATATATTATATATATATATATATATATATATATATATATATATATATATATATATATATATATATATATATATATATATATATATATATATATATATATATATTTACTTCGAAACAAAATATGATAATTTTTCGAAATTGCCTTTTATTAGTTCAAAAGTATTTATACATTAAATACTTGAAAAATACGCAAAACATTTTATGCCACACATATTCTAAGTTTGTGAAATTATAGATTTACAGATAGAAAAACTATATTTTATTTAGATAAATAAAAATACTAGAAATTAGTTTATAATCAGAAATCTACATCTAGTATATTTATAATTCTCCAAAATATGATAATAATCCTATAAAAATAATATGTAACTATTTTTTCCAAAATATTAACAATAATAACAGTAGTATACAATAGTAGTAGTAGTAATAATAATAATAATAATAATAATAATAATAATAATAATAGTTATAATAACCCCTTCTCTATTCATCATATTTCTTCCCCTCCCAATTAGTAAGAGAGAGAGAGATGGGGTTCGGGAGGGTTTACCGAAGTGGCTCGACGAGGGCGAGGCTAGGGCGACTGGCGGTGGAGGATCTGGCGGGAGGAGATGAAGAGGGAGTCTCGGGGAGAGGGAGAGCGGTGGTTCTCCCCAAAGGCTCGGCCGGGTTCCGCGAGGCGGCGGCGACACGCGGAGGGCGGACCGGCTGGGCGTCGGGAGCCGGAGTGGGGCGCGCTCGGAAATACCCTGCGACGGCGGAACACGGCTGATGTTCCGCCACGATGGAGCTTCGGCGGCTGGTGGTTCGCGGCTGTGCGCTTGGGCGCGGCGGCAGACATGGTGGCGGCGACGGAGGAGGAGCGGGGAAGGAAGCCGCGCCGGGTGGCTGACCGGTGAGGGGCGCGGCCGATTTTTCGGACGAAGGGCTGATGGATCCGCGGGCGGAGGCGGAAGCTCCGGTCGGTATGGCGGAGGGGCATCCACACGGTGGCACTTCGGTCGTTGGTCTAGGGCTGGGTCCGCCGGCTCGCCGGTCCAACGTTGGTACTGGCGGACAGGATGGTGGGCGCTAGGCTTGCTAGGTCTCAGGATTCGACAGCTATGGTGAGGAGCTATGGCTCGGAGGTCCTCCGATGGCACGGGTGCTCCGATGGTTTTCCAGGCAATTTCGCGTGGTCGTCTCGGCGCTACCGCGACGCTGGGCGGCAGACGTGGTAAGTGGTGGTGGCGTGTTTTGGTTTTTACTTCTTCTTTTGTTGTGGGTGATGGTTCGAATTTGGTCTTTGATGGTGGTGGTGATGGCCCTGGCGATGGAGGATGACGACAACGAGGTGGTGGTCGAGAGATGGCGACGGAGATGATGAAGGGTTTCTGGCGGGTGTAGTTCTAATGGTATTGTTCGATGGGTGGGCGGTTGGTCAATGGCTGTTGTTGACGATGGATGCAGGTGGTGTTTATAATGTTGAGATGGTTATAGCCAGGGGCCCAGAGTTGGGGAAGGTGCTGCGAGGGTGATGGCCGAGTTATCGGGACGAGTCAGAGGCGGGGAGATGCTAGTGGTTATGGCATCGGGGGCAGAGAAGTCAGGGTACGGAGGATGGTGGTGTCCGGGATTATCGGACACGGGAAATATGTATTTGTACAATAAAACACACAGTGGATGGGGAAGGAAAACACGGACACGATGCACGATGCACGATGCACGATGCTGGGATGGTTGTGAAAAAATTTATGGATGAGTACCTCTCCTTATATAGGAGGTGGGAATTCCCAGTTGGATAAGGACTAGTATTCGTTTAAACCCCGATGGATAATTCCATCTTTTAATTTAAGTCGAATTAAAATTTAAGCAATCAAAAATGAATCAATACAGATAACTTCCTTTAGTTTAATGCCTACTTAAAATAAAATCTTTCCCAACTTTAAATTATCAAAAATAATTCAAATATTAAATAAAACAAAATCTTAAATATCATTTTCATAAATATTAAAATATAATATTAATTAATTTCGAAAATCAAGGTAATTACTTAAATATTAAATCATAAAGTAGATTTTATAAATAACAAAAATAGGTTACTATACAAATTTCAAATTCCACAAATATGTAGAATATATTTTAAATAAACAAATTTTTTCCAAATCACTATTTACTTTTAATTGATGAATAAAATAACCCTTTTTGAAATAAAAATATTTACCACATATTAGTTTGAAAATTAAATTCTTCTATATATAAAATCTCTAATAAAATATTTTTACAAAATATGTACCTCGCACATATTCGCACTCGTCGAGTATTTATCAAACGCAAAACCTGCACGCTACGCAAATACAACAATGAGAACTCGTATGCGACGTGCAGATACGAAATACAAAATGAATATAAAATTATAAAAAAAAATCGTAGTAGAAATTTAGGGGGTTTACATCCTACCCAAATTAAAAGAATTTTGTCCTCAAAATTTAGGAATAATTAGGGAATGTAGGCATAAGGGAATAAAAGCAGTTTTATTGATACAAAATTGATTCACATGAACGAGAAGGCAATCACAATATTTAGACCGGACGACGAGCGATATTTCAATGGATAATAGATCAGTTGGATGACTAGGAAAGAATCAGTCATAGTATGATTATGCGTATGACAACCCCTCGAGGACTATAATCCCTCAATCACTGTCATTTGTTCTATGGACGTGCAAGCTCCCCAGATAGGTAATAGTCTTCCAATATAAATTTTGATCATTAGAACATTTCATTACGTGTTTCCAATATCGTTAAAATCTCCAATCGTCCTTATCGATTAGCCCTATTCACTCTTTCAATTTGTTTTGTCTGCAATTTTATATTCCATAACCTTATTTTCTTCTTTACTTCGATCATTTGCCTCACAAACTTGAATTCCAAAATGTATGCGTATATCTCATTCGATATTTTGCCGTGAGTTCAACAGATTTGAATTCAATGAATCTCTAATACACTTCTACCACATATCTACATATATAGATATATATATTCCTCAATTAGATTTCGTTGTTCATAATCTCTCAAAAGTAGGAATTCGATAATCCTTCAATATCTTGAGTCGTACTTATCCTTAAAATATCATCTTAAATATTTGTTGATCATATCTTCACAAAGCAATCTTTTATAAATGAAATCTCTCAATCTCTTATTTATTAGGGTCTTCCTCGGAAATTGGAACCCAATGATCTTTTAATCCATGATGGTAAAAATAACCCGTCTTTACTTCAAACTCACAATCACTTTTAGAAACGTATTCTTAAATCGTCAAAAATGTACGCACTTTCTTTCTTCAACAATTGGCTATCTTTGAAACCTATTATCTTTATGACACCATATCTTATCGAAGGTAAGTCCAGTTATCTTTATCAAGAATTTGCATTCATCAATTTAATATATAACTTGGTTCTTTAACCACCAAAGCTTTAGAAATTCTTCACTCGATATTTAGTTTCCTCAAAACAATTTTTTTTGAAAATTGAGATGTCTATTTACCTTTGATTTTTTAATCAACACAATATTACATTTCTTACTTCATCTTTTTTGGATTTATCGCACATTTTCATTTATGTCCCTTCTACACCTTGTAGTCTCATAATTATCTTAACCAACTGTGTTATTTATCCTTGTTGTGGGGTTCTCTAATCTACCTCTACTAACCCGAGATTGTCATGATCAAATTTTATTTTGCATAAGGGAATCATACAAGGAACAAGGTTGCGTAAACAATGGAGAAATCATAGTGAAATATGAGTAAGTAATTTAATTGGAAGGGAGAAAAGTAAGTGTTGCTAATATTGCATGAAGAGTAAAAGGTGTTATGGGTCTAAGTAAATCAAGATAATACAAGAAAATAAAATGACAAGGGTTAAGCAGTCAAGATAAAATACAAGGTTAAGCATTTAACGAATTTAGTAGATCGCAATCGGGCCGAAGATTTGAGTCGTGATTGAGTCCAAATATATAGTCAAAAGTATATCGGTACCATGGTATAGGTTAGCCTTTATGACCTGAAAGTCGTACCATAAAAATAGAGTACAAGGGGACGTGTTTTAGTGGGACATGATATACCTACATGAAAGTGAGCTCGTCTTGGTCTTGTATGTGAAATTTGTTGGAAGGAAAAGTCTAGTGTTGTGCTCCAAATATAAAAGTCACGATGGGGTACACCAAATGATCAAAATAGAAAGTAGGTTTTCATAAGGTACTAATTAATGCACAAAAATAAAAGGTTAAAGCACGAAATAAAGATAATTTAGGAAATCTCGGAGATCAAGGTAAAATAAGTTAGGGACACAGTTTCTAGAGAGAAAATTAGTCTCATAGATAAGGGTATGGTCAAGGGGATGGTTCTAATCATTTCCAAGTTTCAAACAATTAGATGTCACGAATAAAGATCTAGATTTTGAGGGAAGGTCGAGTAAGTCAAAGATATGTTCATCGGTTTGGTCGATGACTAACTATACTTGTGTATATGCAATATCATAATCATAGGTGGTATGGCAATCTAATGTGGAATACTTCTATCTCACTAGGGTAACCTTACTTGTTTCTTGGTCCTTCACCAATATATGATCTAATCTAAAATTTTAAGTTCCTTGAAAGTTTCTCAATAAAATTTCCAAGCTACTCCGCCAAAATTTCCAATTATCTTAGACTGTCAACTTTAATCAAAATTTTAAATCTCCAGTCATCGAAACAACCCTTGTATATCGGAAATCGAATAATTATTATTATTATATTTTTTTCTCCAAATCTTAAACTCAATATTTAATAAGTTTATCAGCCGAATTTTATACTACAAAATGGAACATTTAAATAACTCCCGAATTTAATTATATATCCTTCAAATGTGCCACTTTCAAAAGTAATTGTTTTTCCACCAAAATTTAAATATCCATAATCAAGGCTTGAAACTCGAAATCTAAATAACTTTATATATCATAGATCATATGACGTAATTTAATTCAAAAATATTTTACCAAAATTTATCAATCATCCTCAAATTTTGGTCAATCGTAAATCATACTTTCACATGATTATTTTCCAATCAAATTTATATTCCTCCAAAAGATGTATAACTATAACTCAATAATCATAAATGTTCAAAGACCTTCAAAAATTAAAATGCAAATCAAATCAAATCAATTTGTTTTCTCGATCTAGTTATCCTCTTGTGTATATCACCTTGTAATATCAAATTAAAATTCCAACTATCTTTTGGAAGCGGTAATATGCTACTACCCAACTTGGAATTAACTAATCCTTAAAATCATATTTCTAGGAAAATAAATGCCTTTATAACTCAAATAAAATCTCAATGCATATTAATTATCAATGCAATCCATCTAGCCATGTGTTTAACCTATGGGCATATACTAGTGTAGTCATCTTACTAAACACGAAACTAAGAATTTACGGTAGAAGGAGTCAAGCAAGATGCAATTCAAGGAGGTCAAATGAGAGTTCGGAATTTAAAGTCAAGAAAGGATCTCAAGTAGGTGGATAAGATTCTAGACTCTAATCCTATACTACAGGCCCGTTCGGTAAGTCATGTAACCGAAACGACAAACTTGACCTGCATGGGCCACCACAAATACATGTAACACTCCAGTCCCAAAATACGTAGGACTAGGAACGTAGACATGCCAGCCGTATAGTAGATATACGTAAGCTGTAAAATGCAGTAACCAAGGCACTAAATCTCATCCACAAAGATAAATAATGATATAAATGAAACTTTGAATTTGTCATGTATACAACTGTTGGGCGAACACATATCCACTACCAACAAGTGAGGAAAAATACATGAAAAATAAAATGAGTTTGGCGGGCGAAGCGAAGACGATCAAGGCGCAATCATCCTCGAAAAAATAGTGACAATCGTGGTCACGGCTAGAACACCTGCGAAAGACAAGAACACACACCTGGCGAGATAACCAGGTCCTCAAAGGGACGTAACAAGATACAATAAACATGCCATATAAATACTGAATATAAATATGCCACAATCAAAGAAAATGACAAGACACAATTAAGCTAACCTAACCGTACTAAAGTGAATATGCAGTTGAGAACAAACCTTTCGTCGCATGAGCTCTGACTGTAAATGAGATCTGGTATAGTCCCCACTTGGGCACCAGTGACCACAGTGCTTGACGTTCAAAAACGACAATGGCCAACCTGAGAGGCTCATACCCGTATCTACAGCGGAGCTTTCGGGTTACAATAAAAGTGCAATCGAAGCCTATACGACAAGAAATGTTCTCCCTACGCAATGTACCTATCATGTCGCATCCACGACCATGTAACACTACTAACCGTCATATCTTCTAACATACAACTATTGATAGTTAGACCTAACGCACGTCTTGAACGCATCAGTGATCAGCCAACACGCAAGCCATATGCTATATGCTCTCATAACTCACACATCTCATTGCATAACAGTGTCAAAGTTTATGTAGGTCCTAAACTAGTCGTAGTCCCTTAACTCTAGGTCCATATGCTATCAAAGGATAAATAACAAGGTACAACTAATATCACTGAGCAGGCAGTAAGTCAAGAACTGAAAATAAATGAACAGTGATATGTAATAAAATACAAACTGAAAATAAACAGTATATTGGCAAGGTATCTTGTCTGGTGGGTCGCCTGGTGGTGCGATGTTCTGACATGTTCTAATAGTCCAATAGCCATGGTCGACGGGTAGGGTCTGAGGTCACGAAAAAATAGGCAAGCATGATTAGTCATGATCGGAACAATCTAGGGGGATATTTAGAAGAAATTTGCAGAAGTAGAATAATATAATATTTTTGAGAATATTTTATATTACTTGAAAAATACATTGGTAAAATAATAATTTTGATGAATACTTGAATATTGTGGAAAAAAATCATTTTTGGTCAAAACTATATTACTAAGCAAATATATATATATATATATATATATATATATATATATATATATATATATATATATATATATATATATATATATATATATATATATATATATATATATATATATATATATTATGTATAATTACTTGAAAACAAAATATGATAATTTTCGGAAATTGCCTTTTATTAGTTCAAAAGTATTTATACATTAAATACTTGAAAAATACGTAAAACATTTTATGCCACACATATTCTAAGTTTGTGAAATTATAGATTTACAGATAGAAAAACTATATTTTATTTAGATAAATAAAAATACTAGAAGTTAGTTTATAATCAGAAATCTACATCTAGTATATTTATAATTCTCCAAAATATGATAATAATCCTATAAAAATAATATGTAACTATTTTTTCCAAAATATTAGTAATAATAACAGTAGTATACAATAGTAGTAGTAATAATAATAATAATAATAATAATAATAATAATATTAATAATAATAATAATAATAGTCATAATAACCCCTTCTCTATTCTGCACATTCCCTCCCCCCAAATTAGTAAGAGAGAGAGAGAGATGGAGCTCGGAAGGGTTTACCGAAGTGGCTCGGCGACGACGAGGCTAGGGCGACTGGCGGTGGAGGATCTGGCCGGAGGAGATGAAGAGGGAGTCTCAGGGAGAGAGAGAGCAGTGGTTCTCCCCAATGGCTCGGCCGGGTACCGCGAGGCGGCGACAACACGCGGAGGGCGAAGCGGCTGGGCATCGGGAGCCGGAGTGGGGCGCGCTCGGAAATATCCTGAGGCGATGGAACACGGCTGCTGTTCCGCCACGATGGAGCTTCGGCGGCTGGCGGTTCGCGGCTGTGTGCTTGGACTCGGCGGTGGACATGGTGGCGGCGACGAAGGAGGAGCGGGGAAGGAAGCCGCGTCGGGTGGCTGACCGGTGAGGGGCACGACCGATTTTTCGGACGAAGGGCTGATGGATCAGCGGGCGGAGGCGAAAGCTCCGGTCGGTCTGGCGGAGGGGCAGCCATATGACAGCACTTCGGTCGTCGGTCTAGGGTTGGGTCCGCCAGCTCGTCGGTCCAATGTCGGTGCTGGCGGACAGGATGGCGGGCGCTAAGCTTGCTTGGTCTCAGGATTCGACAGCTACGGTGAGGAGCTATGGCTCGGAGGTCCTTCGATGGCACGGGTGCTCCGATAGTTTTCCAGGCGATTTCGCATGGTCGTCTCGGCGCTACCGCGACGCTGGGCGACGGACGAGGTAAGTGGTGGTGGCGTGCTTTGGTTTTTGCTTCTTCTTTTGTTTTGGGTGATGGTTCAGATTTGGTCTTTGATGGTGGTGGTGATGGCCTTGGCGATGGAGGACGATGACAACGAGGTGGTGGTCGAGAGATGGCGACGGGGATGATGAAGGGTTTCTGGCGGGTGTGGTTCTAATGGTATTGGTCGATGGGTGGGCGGTTGGTCAATGGCTGTTGTTGACGATGGATGCGGGTGGTGTTTGTGATGTTGAGATGGTTATAGCCAGGGGCCCAGAGTTGGGGAAGGTGCTGCGAGGGCGATGGTCGAGTTATCGGGACGAGTCAGAGGCGGGGAGTTGCTAGTGGTTATGGCGTCGGGGGCAGAGAAGTCGGGTATGGAGGATGGTGGTGTCCGGAATTATCGGACACAGAAAATATGTATTTGTACAATAAAATACATAGTGGATGGGGAAGGAAAACACGGACATGATGCACGATGCACGATGCTGGGATGGTTATGAAAAAATTTATGGATGAGTACCTCTCCTTATATAGGAGGTAGGAATTCCTAGTTGGATAAGGACTAGTATTCGTTTAAACCCTGATAGATAATTCCATCTTTTAATTTAAATCGAATTAAAATTTAAGCAATCAAAAATCAATCAATATAGATAACTTCCTTTAGTTTAATGCCTATTTAAAATAAAATCTTTCCCAACTTTAAATTATCAAAAATAATTCAAATATTAAATAAAACAAAATCTTAAATATCATTTTCATAAATATTAAAATATAATATTAATTAATTTCGAAAATCAAGGTAATTACTTAAATATAAATCATAAAGTAGCTTTTTATAAATAACAAAAGTAGGTTACTATACAAATTTCAAATTTCACAAATATCTTGAATATATTTTATATAAACCAAAATTTTCCAAATCACTATTTATTTTTAAATGACGAATAAAATAACTCTTTTTGAAAAAAAATATTTACCACATATTATTTTAAAAATTAAATTCTTCTATATATAAAATCACGAATAAAATATTTTTACAAAATATGTACCTCGCACATGTTCGTACTCGTCGAGTATTTACGAAACGCAAATCCCGCACGCTACACAAATACAACAATGAGAACTCGTATGCGACGTACAGATACAAAATACAAAATGAATACAAAATCATAAAAAAATCGTAGATGAAATTTAGGGGGTTTACAACCCCTGTAATTAATTCATATGGACTTGTTTGGACCAAGTAGAATCGCCAGTCTTGGTGGAAAGCTTTATGCTTACGTGATAGTCGATGACTACTCATGATATACTTGGGTTTATTTTCTTACAAATAAGAGCGAGGCCTTTTCTGAGTTTGTATCTTTCTGTAAGAAGGTGCAAAACGAGAAAGGATTCATGATTACTCGTGTTCGAAGTAATCATGGAGGATAATTCGATAACCATAATTCAAATCTTACTGCAATTCAAATGGATTATCTCATGAATTCTCTTCCCCAAAACTTTTCAGCAGAATGGAGTTGCAGAAAGGAAGAACAGAACTCTCGGTGATATGGCCAGAGTTATGCTTAATCAGTACAATCTTTCTAAGTACTTTTAGGCAAAGGCTGTCCATACGGCATTCGATGTATTGAATAGAGTTCTTATTAGACCGATCTCTAAAAAGACTCCTTATGAATTATGATTTAATAGAACTCATAATATCAGCTATTTCAAGGTCATTGGATGCAGATGTTACATTCTGAATACAAAAGACAACTTGGGAAAATTTGATAAAAAATTGATGAAGGAATTTTCTTGGGATATGCGACGAAAAACAAAGGATACAAAGTATTCAACAAGAAATCACTTACTGTTGAAGAATCAATCAATGTCAAGTTCGATGAGCTAAATGTCAAAAGATAATACGACAGTGACAATGAAGAAGAAACTCCCACAACAGAGGAAACTCCCATAACAGAAGATACTTCCACGTCTTATCTGGGAAGTTTGCCGAAACGTATGCGATTTACACCAGACCATCCCGAAGAACTGGTAATCGGTGATGTGTCAAAAGGCGTAAGCACTTGTTCCAGCTCAAGACAATTGGTAATAGCAAATGTTGCATTTATTTCCAAAATTGAACCTAAAAATGTTTTAGAAGCGTTTTCTGATGAATTTTGGATTTCTGCTATGCAAGAGAAACTTAACCAGTTTGAACGAAATCAAGTTTGGGAACTTGTTTCCAGACGTATTGATCATCCTTTCATTGGTACTAAATAGGTGTTCCGAAATAAGTTAGATGAGAATGGCTCAGTCACACGCAACAAAGCACGTCTAGTAGCTCAAGACTATAATCAAGAAGAAGGCATTGACTATGATAAGACATATGCTTCAGTTGCTAGATTAGAGTCTATTCGTATGTTTTGTGCTTTTACAAGTTTTTTTTTATGGTTTCAAACTTTTTCAGATGGATGTTAAACGTGTGTTTTTTAAATGATTTTATAAAAGAAGAAGTTTTTGTAAAACAACCTCCAGGCTTTGAAAATTTCAAATTTCTCGATCACGTATTCAAGCTTCAGAAAGCTCTCTACGGTCTCAAACAAGCACCTCATACATGGTATGAGCGCCTAGTTCTTTCCTACTTGAACACAGTTTTTCAATAGGGAAGGTTGATTCAACTTTGTTTATAAAATCTTTCGATAAAAACATTCTATTAGTGTAGATATATGTAGATGATATAATCTTTGGAGCTACTAATGAGATGCTATGTAACGAGTTTGCTAAGTGTTTGCAGAATAAATTCAAAATAAGCATGATGAGATAATTAACATTCTTCCTTGGACTGCAAATTAAGCAGAGTTCACAAGGGATATTCATTAATCAAGCCAAATATATAAAAGACTTGCTAAAGAAATTCGATATGGAAAATGTCAAACCTATTGGCACTCCGATGGCAACGTCTACAAAGCTTGATATAGATGAAAACGGTACACTAGCCGACATACGTAAGTACAGAGGTATGATTGATATTTTACTATACTTAACTAATAGTCGTCCAGACATTATGTTTGTTGTATGTTTATGTGCTAGATATCATGCTTGTCCTAAAGAATCACATGTAAGTGCTATTAAGCGTGTCTTGCGATACCTTAAAGGAACTTTGACAACCGGTCTTTGGTATCCCAAATCTGATTCGTTTGACCTGATAGGCTTCTCGGACGCAGATTTTGCTGGATGCAAAGTCGATCGTAAAAGTACCAGCGATACATGTTATTTTCTAGGAAAGTCCTTAGTCTCCTAGTTTTCTAAGAAACAAAATTCAGTTGCATTATCAACTACTGAAGCTGAGTATATAGCTGTAGGACGTTGTGCACAAATTTTGTAGATGAAACAAACTCTATAAGACTTTCAATTATCCTTTCATCATATTCCTATTTACTGTGATAACACTAGCTCTATAAATCTTAAGAATCCCATATGTCATTCACACACTAAACACATAGAAATTAGACATCACTGTTTGAGAGACCATGTTTTGTAAGGTGATATTGTTTTAGAATTTGTTAATACTGAACATCAACTAGCTGACATCTTCACAAAACCTTTGGCTGAAGATCGTTTTAACTTTATACGAAGAGAATTAGAAATTCTAGATGTTGAGGTAATATAATATAATATTATTATTTAATAAACATGAATTCGCTAAATTTATTTTGGTTATAAGCCGAAAAGGCCCTTCTGTCACACAGGTATAAATAACCTGAAGCGACACGGTGCACTAGTCTTCGGACTACCGCTAGTTGGGATCCGGCCCCTACAGCTAACCCAAAGTAGTTATAGCAATTTATAGGAATTAATTAATAAATATTAAATTATTTTCTTCAACACAGTTTTTTCTAAATTATTTTCGTATTTGTGTTAAAAACTGTCACACTGTTTTCAACTCTATCTTGAAACCCTAGTGACCGAACTCGGTCAAAGTTCACATTGAACTTGGACCGAACTCGGTCTAGGGGGATTTCAAACAGAAGCTGGACAGCCGACCCCTATTCTATTTAAAACCTCTTCATCATCATCCTCTTCATCAAGCACTCCAAAACCCTACCAAAAATTGTAACCCTAACCTCCTTGTTCTCCCTCATCCAAGCTCTTTAAGCTTTCAAACTTCTGATTCGTAGCTCTCTCGAGGTTCTCTTCCACTGTTCACCATTAATTTTGGTATATCTTTCTCTTTTCTCTTCATGCTATTTTTCATATGGCTCCCAAACAACCTTTTTCTTCTCAAAAGAAGAGAAAGGTTGATGAAGGTTCGTCCTCAACCCCTCATGAGGCAGCCTCCTTTTCACATTACACTCCTTCGAGACCTGATGGAAATTTCTACGATGAATTTATTTTTGTGTCTCAAGAAGCTTCGGACTCTTGGTTCACGAATTTTCATAAGAGAAAAATCTGTCCGGGTGCTCCTGTCAACTTCACACTATTTTCTGATCACACTAGCGCACATAGCATTTGCTAGATTTAGTTCAATATACTTTTCCTATTTATACCAACGCCATTCGTATGTTTTATTGTAATTTCTCGGTCACAAAGGGCACGGTAAAATCTAAAGTTGGTGGAGTCGACATTGAGTTTGATGCCAATGATCTCGCCATCATTCTCCCTGTACCCAATGACGAGAACTCATAGTGATTACATCTATTGATTTTGTCGAGGGAACAACTTTTGATTCCTTCCGTTATTCGCTCTATGCGTCGAATCTTCGACCCCATGGCACTCTTTGCCCTAGACATCTGAACAACTACTTCTATGATCTCCATCGCATGGTGTTCTCCACTATCCTTCCTAAGAATACTACCACATATGAGATTTCGTACATGGAACTCTCGACAATTTATCATCTTCACATCCATGTTCCCTTCAGTTTACCTAAGGCTATCGTCTCCGCTATGGATCATTGTCACAAGAACTCCTCAAGACGCCTTCTATACGCGATGTATCTTCCTATCATATTTCAGTATTTTAAGGTCAGTCTTAAGGATTGTGCTGAGGATGCTGCTCCTGCCTATCTTCATGAGCATCGTCGTCCATCTCAGCCTGCACAGGTTCCACCTCCTACAGGTGCTCCTATTTCTACTGACTCCCAGGCTACTCATCCTCATGCCGGTGTTACTCTTGAGTCCCTTCATACTCTCATTCTGGATTAGTTCCGACCTATGGATTTTCGTACTACCCTTCAGCTCCAGGCCATCTCAAACATGGTTCATGATTTATCATATAGCCTTGCCCACAACCCTAGTGGCCTCCTATGGTTCATGATCCATCCAGGCTTGGCTATCGCATTGATGACCGTGAGGTGCAGCGTTACTTTGATCCTGCTGCCGCTCGATATAACCCTAACCGATCTGCTGAGACCTGTCCTTCTAGTGCTGCTGGTACAGTAGCTGCTGATGATGATGAGGATGATAGTTGAGGATTTGTTTTTCCTCGTGATAGTTCAGTAAATTTTTGTTATGTCTTGACTTTATGCATGTATTAGTGATAAATGCTTCTTACAAGCATTACCAGTTATATTTTTTTGTTTTTTTTTTCTGTGTGATGTATGCAAAACTCTTTTTCAGATTATTCTACTTATTTTTTATTATTCTATGCATGTCTTCTATTATGCTTTGTGGTGTCATATTACTATACCATTTTACTATTATAACAAAACGGGGGAGTAAGATTGATAAAGATTGATAAGATTGATAATATTTCATGGATAATATTTCATTGATTTCATTGATAATAAGATTGGTTTTATTCATCTTGGCTATAACTTAAGATTTCTGATGCTTATTCATTGTATTACTAATTTGGTTTGAAAGAATATTGGTTAAAGACTCTATAGATATTTTTTCAGCGGAATGTTTTATTATGAGGGAGTAATAAGACTTAAACATACACTACGGGAGAGCATTGAACATTGCATTGTACCAACTGTTTGACGGATAAAAAGCTACTATCGTATCTTTCGTACTCATCAAGTCTACTTCCACTTCAAGCGAAATCATTCTTTAAGTATCAATCGTAAGTTTTGTCATATTATCAAAATGGAAGAGATTGTTGGCACATTTTAGCCATAGTCAAACCGATTTCGATAAGTGTCTTAAACTTCGATGTTGATATGAAAAGAAACGAAGAATACAGATTGTATCGTCTCTAAAAATTTATATTTATTCTGTATTTTCTATTTATTGAGTCTAAAAAATTTGTGAATCGATATTACGGGCAATTAGAAGCCTATCCTTGATTCTATCACAAAACCAAACCTATCTTGAACCAAACCAAACCTATTCTATTTTTTATCCTAAACCAAACCAGATCCAAAAACCAAAATGGACCTGGAATTTGGCTAACCGAACTCTGCCAGAGTTCTGCCCGAACTCTGCCAGAGTTCTGCCCGAACTCGGTTAGACCAAAATATTCATGTTCAGAAGCTTTAACTATTCGCATGGATTTCAAACGTTTAAATTTTTAAATGTTAGGGTACCGAGTTCTTACCGAACTCTGTCCTACAAAAACCTATAAATAGAGAAGAAATTTTTATTTCTATTCACTCATTCAGTCTTCATCTTCTCTATTCATTGCTAAGCTTACTATTCTATTCTCAAAGCTTTAATCTTTAAATCTCCAAGTCAAATCAATTCTTCTAAGTGTCGGTGGTTTCCGAATAGGAGTTTTCGAGTTGTACAAGCTTGGCATATAAAAGCTTTCTTCAGAAAGGTGTTGAAGTTTGTTCGTAGGCTTCGGATAAAAACACGACGGTGGTGAAGTTGGCGTGTTCTTCGGTGCAAAACACGTGGTTTAATCTCTATTCAAAATAATGGATTCAAACATCGGGTCAAGACTCGAGACTGGACTAGTCCTCACAGATGGAAACTAGTATAAATCTGTTGTCTCTGCGTATTACTTTCTTGCCCTGATTTTACTGACTTACTTACAATCATTTCATATATATATATATATATATATATATATATATATATATATATATATATATATATATATATATATATATATATATATATATATATATATATATATATTGCTTCACCTGCTTAGAGTTAAAAAAATTTAATTGTTAAATATTCTCCGCTGCACTCTATTCACCCCTCTAGAGGTGCCATTGTTCCTACATGGCCATGAGGCCCCACATACAACACCAACAGTAGTAGAGGCCCTTTTAGCACCAGCAGCATCAGGGTCATGCGCCTTTCCAGCAGGCGCACCAGCAGCAGAGACAGGGCCATCAGCAGGCACCGAGGCAGCAGCAGGCCACTATTTGCCCCTTTTGTAAGAAGCCAGGGCACGGGTGGAACGACTGCAGGAAGAGGTTGAGCAAGTATCTACTATGTGGATCAGCAGAGCGTCAGCTGAGGAACTGTCCCTTAGCTGAAGGTCATATGGTCAGAGAGGAGGAGCTAGAGCTCCGGTGGGCCAGCAGAAAGGGCTGCCATTGCAGACACTGTAGCAGAGGTTTGTGCAGCATCAACAACAGGGTAGAAGAAGTCAACAGGGTCGAGCTTTCACCATGGCAGCTAAGGAGTCCGAACCAGTGCGTGATCTGATAGCAGTTTTCGTTCTTCTCAATTCTATTCCCGCATTTGCATTATTTGATTTTTGGGCTTCTCATAGATTTGTGTCTTTATCATTTGCTGTTAGACACCATCTTGTATTTGAACCTTTGTCTAGGACTTAAAAGATCACGACTAGGGTGGTATCATCCTAGTTAGTGATGTTTACGAGGATCGAAGGGTTATTTTGAGAGGCCGAGAACTGGATGTGTGTTTGCTCGTAATGCTGTTACCGAGTTACGATATTGTACTCAGGATTGATTGGTTTAGTAGACACCATGCCAGTATAGATTGTCATAGAGGTAGAGTGTTTTTCAGATTGCCAGGAGAGCCAGAGTTCGAGTTTGCCAAAGGAGAGACAGAGCAAAGCAGCGGAGTATTCTATGGCGCTTTAGTAGAGGAGCAGAGTTTGCTACATCCATTGATAGCGGAGTTCATGGTTATTTTTTGGAGGAGTTGCTGGAGTTGCCTCCGGATAGAAATGTTGAGTTTTTTTTATAGATTTGGTGCCAGACGCTGAGCCAATATCTCAGCATGTATATAGAGTTAACAACAGCGAGCTGGTAAAATTGAAGAAATAGGTGGATGAGTTGCAGGAAAAGAGATTCATAAGATTGAGTTCTTCACCGTGGGGTGCACCAGTGCTTTTTGTGCCGAAGAAGGATGGGTCGGTATGGATATGTATCGACTATAGGGCTCTCAACAATCTCACAATCAAGAAAAAAATATTCGCTGCCGAGGATCGATGATTTGTTCGATTAGTTGAGCAGAGCGAGGGTATTTTCCAAGATTGATCTGAGGTTAAGCTATCACCAGGTGAAGGTAAAGAAGGATGACGTACCGAAGATAGCATTTTGGACTCGGTACAACCAGTTCAAGTTTATGGTAATACCGTTTGGATTAACCAACGTCCCGATGGTATTTATGAATATGATGAGCAAGGTGTTCCATCAGTATCTGGACAAGTTTGTGGTAGTATTCATTGATGATATCTTGGTGTATTCGTAGACCCCAGAGGAGCATGAGGAGTATCTGAGAGTAGTTCTGGAGACTTTCAGAAAGAAGGAGCTTTACGACAAACTTTTGAAGTGTGAGTTCTTTCTTGATCGGGTTGAGTTTCTAGGTCATATTGTGACTGAAGAAGGGATCTCAGTCGACTCGAAGAAGATCACGGCATTTGAGGCATGGACTGCTCCGAGTTTAGTTGTAGAGATCAGAAGCTTCCTGGGATTGGCAGGCTACTACAAGAGGTTTATTCAGGATTTTTCTCAGATTGCAAAGCCGTTGACTAGGCTAACTCGGAAGGACATAGAGTTTGTCTGGTCAAAGGAGTGTCAGGTCATCTTTGATGAGTTAAAAAAGAGGTTGACGACAGCTCTAATTTTGACGTTGCCATCAGGGCAGGTGGATTCACTATCTATAGTGACGCCTCAGGGAAGGGTCTAGGTTGTGTATTAAGGTAGAACAAGAAGGTGATTGCCTATGCTTCTAGGCAGTTACGTCCATATGAGAAGAACTACCCTACCCACGATTTAGAGTTGGCAGTGGTTATCTTCGCTCTTAAGTTATGGAAACACTATCTATACGGAGAGCGAGTGCAGATTGTGGACAAAAAAAATGCTGTCTTTTTTTATTGGCGCAAGGCACCACAAATCGAGTACGCCTGAGAGATCCTGCGCGGAGGATCCCCGAGTACAAAAAAAGAAGTCTAGGGAATGGGACAATGGAGATTGAGCGGCCGTTGCTCCTTTTCTATGTTGACACTCCGATTACAAAAGTGGGAGAAAACCTAAATAAATTGCTAACTCTTGGCTCACTGGCAAGAAGTGCAGCAATTTGGCTCTTGAAAATGCTCTCCATTCTCATGTCTTGAAGACGGGTGAGGCCCCCCTTTTATAGTCGTTATCGAGCTAGAATGATGTTATGCGCCCACAAGAGGAAACACGTTGGTTCTTATGTAGGCACATAGTCCTGCTTTGGGCGTATAGGGTGTAGGCGCATACAGGCTTACGAAAATGTGGGTTGGTCGTGGTGTTGACGTGGTCGCATGCTTCGATGCAGGACTGCTCGTGGAGACTGACGTGGCCATGCGCTTCGGAGCACGTTTTGATCATGGATTTGACTGAGTCAGGCTTGGGCGCATAGCCATGTCTCAGGCTATGCGCCCTCCTTTCAGAGGAACTAGTCTTGGGCACATGGAGCTACACTTGAATGGATGTATGGAGCTACATTAACTGGGCGCATGGAGCTTCATTGAGTGGGCACATAGAGTTACACTGAGTGGGTGCATGGAGCTTCACTTGTTTTGGGCGTATGAAGCTATATTTGCTAAAATAATTCATGCTTCTATAGGACCCCTTTCAAAGTTTTCGACACTTGAACAAGTTTGAAGTATTTTGAAAGAAGCATGGATGATCTTCTCGCGAGGCAATGGGCGTATAGCATGGCCCGCTCCTTTCGGCACATAGTATTTGGCCAGCCTGTCAGGGAGATACGACTGTTGAGATTTTTCTCAAAATTTGAACTGACAGATTCATTAGAACAGAATTTGAAGCGGTCCATCCTTTTTGTGCCGTCCACGTCAGCAAGAGACAGTCGTATAGTATGCAGAGAGCTAGTCCTTCATGTGGGCGCATAGGCTGCAGTAGGCACATATACCACAATGGGTGCATACAGTATGTGGGCGCATAGGAAGTGGCCCGTGCCTATAAATAGACCCTGGGGAGAGAGAAAATTCATTATTCCTTTCTCTTTGAATTTTTCAAAAAACTCTTCGTCTTCTTCCTTTGAGAATCATGTCTCCCAAGGCCGCCAAGAGATCCGCGAAGGACAAGGAGGCTCCGTCGAGTGGCTCTCCTCCTGCGACAGAGTCCTCCGCAGTCCAGGACCCAATTTTGGATGAGGGAATGCTTCAAAAAATAAAGTCTCGAGTGTTAATTTGTGACGCTTGGACTACTCTTCTGCTTGGGCACTTGCGTCTAGGGCAACATACTTTCTGTGGGCATTACTATATGCCTATAGAAGTCATGCGCCAACACTGTGGTGTGCTATGCGCCCACGTATTGCCATGTTTATGCGCCCTTTAAGCTGTGGAAAATTATGCGCCCACTAACTGTCCATGTGTTATGTGCCCACATGTCTTGTTTTGGGAGCATATCCCTTTGGGCGCATATCCCTTTTGGGCGCATAGGAGTCTTCAGGACTTTTTTTTTTTCCTACAGCTCCCTGAGTCTGACTTTCTTTCTGCCATTGTACTAAACATGTTTGTCCCAGAGCTTGGCGGTATCCCTTTCGGTTCTACTTTCCACGTTCTTGGCACGAGCCATATAACCAACATGATCAGCGATGTTCAAGCAAAGATCAGTCATGATCAGCCTAGAGAGCGGGTGATCACCCTTATTGAACAGGAAAGAACCTTTCTGAAGCAGATGCTGAATAATGAGAAGCTCGGAGGGTCGCACTGTTGGAAGAAACCATAGTTCCTATTTGGTGACAGTGTAGAATTTGATGACGACGCTACGATATGTCTGGAAGAGTCTTTGGTAACTGTGTTGAATGACCAAAGAATAGGACTACCATCAATGAACCGCCAATACCCTCTCTCATTGTTTGCTGATATAGCTGTGCAGAGACAAATAAAATGAGACCTGACTTCTGAATTGCCTGGGGTTGTTTTTGGAAAGATCCAGGTCAACTTTGGTGACCGAAAAAAGGACACATTCAAGTATGTCAAGGGTTCCACATCTTACTCCATGAGGGGGCTTCAACCGGGTATTGTACTGAATGATGTCCCGACTGATCTTCATCCCTATGCTGCTGAGACTCTTTCCAATTTGATGCTATTAAAGAGGGAGTCATATCCGGGAGGAAAAATGCGGCTAGAAGGCTGGAAACATCCTGTTTCATTCTAGAGTGACCTTACTGGGTGGGTGCTCTCGACTTATGTAGCTACCCTAAAGGCTGCCGGTCTTTTCTGTGCCGTGAGGGCCACTCAGTATGGCATCAAGGTTAATTGGCCGATGTTCATCTCCTTGGCAGAGTTGTACAACCATCATACGTGCACCTTCTTTACTCCGGGCGGGGAGATGGGCTTGGCTCTTCCTGAGATGCAGGCGGTATCCAAACTTCCCTGGAGAACGGAGCCGTATGCAGAATATGTCCCCAGCGATGCATAGATCTCAGATTTATAGAAGGAGAGCTCTGATATGATGAATGTGTACAAAGAGTTACTTTGTCATTTTTTATCTGTCACCAGACTACGAAAAAGGGTAAGACCGAGAGGTCCAACCCGCACACGAAGTCTTGGGCCAACTATGTTTTCACCAAAGGAGAGGAAAATGACCCAGTCTCCTCCTCATCGCCTAAGCCTTTGACAATTTCTGAAATAGGTCGGCTGATGACAAGTCACAGAGTTACAAATACCGAAAATAGGGACGATCCTGAGGGAAATTCCCTGATTTATCATTTCTTCAGACAAGCCGAATTTAAGATGTCAGAGAAAGTTGTGCTTGCCACTTTCCTGATGATATGGCTTCGTAACTGCGTAGTCCCTGGTGGTTCAGGGACTGCTAAGAGGATCAGTCGGGATATGATACTTCCAGCTGTAAGGCTGGCCTTTGGACATCGTCTTGTAGTTCTTCCTGCGATGGTATGTGCCATCCAACATGGTTTACGTCATTTTGTTGTAAACGCAATAACATTCGGGGGTAGGAAGGACTGAGCTACCCTTCCATTATCTGATGGGGTGGCTGATACTGCACTGTCCCAAATTGATGAACGCTGGGCTGATGACGGATTTTTTGGCAGGAGATACCGTCATTCGGAGGTACAGAGACGCTGATTGGACTATTACAGGGGTGCCTACTTGTAGGAGGGCTTTGCATTTTCTACAAAATTATGAATTCTTCAGAGTGTCGCCTCCATCTGGTAGTGGTCGTATAGGAGACACCCTTGTAGATGAGGGAGCACTCACTACCAGCCTCCCTATTGGAGCATTTTGTTGGCTCCAGTCCATTAGGCCTTCCCATCTGGTGCTTAGGAACATGAACCAAGCTTTTCTGGAGACTTACTTACCAAGCCGCTTTGCACGATAATTCGGCTATAGTCAGCTTCTCTTGGGCAATCCCAGTCCTCATCTCCAGTCGATAGGGAGTCTGATCGATGGGGCGCGTGCATGGGGATACTACAATGCTGGATGTACAGGGGCAGTTTTTACCCTGCCTGAAGATAAACCCGACACTTACATGCTCTTTGCTGCTGCTAAGTTCTATATCCAGGTCAATACCATTCTTTCTGGGTATGATCGTGAGCATAGTTTCGTATCGGAGACCAAGCTTGCCCCTACCCTTGTTGATATAGGACGAGCACGTGCAATGGGGGGTACTAGGAAGGAAGGTGTTGCGTCCATAATTGAACTAGCTGTAGTGCCGCAACAGAGAGTCGTAGTTGAAAAGCCTGTCATTGCGGTGCTTCGGAGGGACAACACCGAAGAACCTCTTCCTACCGTTCCTTACAAGAGGAAGGCTCCCACCGAGCCGGTGCCACAGCCAAAAAAGATGAAGGTGGTTGTTTCCCGGAAGAAGGTTACGGACGTGGGTGCCGGCTCGCCTCCTCCCAGAAGGTCTTCTCGGCAGACGACGTTGCAGGCCGCTGCCATTCGTGAGGAAGACCCTTTCCTAGACTCCGTAGTCGCTCTGATCAAGCCTTTGGAAGTTCTTTCACCTTTGTGTTTGTCCTTTGCACAAGACCCCAAAGTCACGGCTGAGTTAGGTGCCTCCTCCTCTGAGGAGGTGGAGGTGGCGAGAACGTCCCTTGCTCGTCCTCGATTGTTGGATGAGGGTGGGTCTTCTTCGGCTGTAAGACTTGAGCGATGGGGTAAGCAGGGGGAAGGCCCAGACCCTGATGGTGGTCAGAAGACTAGTTTCTTCTATGACATATCTGTGGGAGACATGTCTGCAATAGGAGTTGCTATGAAAGAGCTGGACGAGATCTAAGTCCAATCAGCTCATCCTCCTGCGGGTACGTTACCTTTGCGCCTCTCTTTGGATGAGATCTTTATACTTTGATTTTGCGTACTCCTCGTGAGGCTGACCACGTCTGTGTGCTCCCTTGTAGACAAGGAGAAGGAACCCCTTATGGAGATGGTCTCCGCCATTATGAGAGGGACAGAAGTTGTTCCTGGCCCTTCCAAATCTGCTACAGTGGAGGGAGCTGTTAGTGAGTCGGCATTGGCTTCAAAAAGAGTGGTCGAGCAGCCTGCTGAGGGGGCTGTTGCTGACTCCGCTCCCGTTCTAAATGAGCTTGTGGAAGAAACCAGGCCCGATGTTGTTCGGGGCCTTGACATTATTCCCCTTGAACAGTTCGGGTCTGCTCTTGGTTTCCCTGAAACCTTCATTGAAGGCGTAGTCCAGGCTGGGGTTGAGCATGCCGAAGGTACAAATTGACAACTTTTTTCGCCTTTCCTTCCCCTTTTCGGTTACTGATGTATATATTGCTTTCTCTGTCAGGTTCGGCTTCTTGTCAGGCGTTCCCTTCGAAAGTGGAAGAAACTCTCTAAGCTTCTTCCCCGATGACCTCCACCGAAGGTGAGGAGATGACTCAGGAAGTCGTCAGATCTTTCTACTCGGTGTTGAAGGTGAAGCTTCCTGGAGTCCTGAATTGGAATGCTGTCTTCGGCCCTGTAAAGGTTGTCCTCGAATGTCAAGTGGCGGCCCTCGAGAGCATTGCTGGCTACGAAGAACGGGCCAACACTCTTTGGAATGTTCTGAACGATCTGGAGGATCAAGTGGCCAGGTTCCGAGACATCAAGCAGCGGAGTCCGACATCACTATTTCGTACAGAGGACGAGGCTTTAATGACAGCTCTTGCGGAGGAGAGGGCTACCTTTCAGGCAAGGAAGGACACCCTCGTTCAGGAGATTGGCGAGCTGCCTGACTATTACAGCTAGTTCAACGCTGCAAGTGAGGCGAAGAACAGGCTGGCCATGTAGATCACTGAGAAGCACAATCATATTGCATAGATCAGGAACAAGATCGCCCAGTTGGAAGCTGACTTGAGGGCGGCATCAACTGAACAAAAGGATTATCTGTCCCAGGCTGCCATAACTGCCACCGCTTCTGCCCGTTTAGAAGAGCAGCTGGCGAGGTTGGAGGGGGAGCATCAGAGTCTGATCCTCTTTGAAGATGAAGTCGTTCGCTATGAAAAGGCACGGCACCGAGCTACTGTGAAATCTGAAGCCGAGATTGTTGCTCTGAGGGACAGCATAAATCGCCTGTGTATCCCGTAGATTCTTGTAACTCTCCTCTTTTGTTTTGGCCTTCATGGCGCTTGTACCTTTTTTCTGTCTGTCGATAGACGTTTAAGTATTGAATAAAGGATCTTTTCAGAAGTGAATGTTGTTTTGTGAAACATCGATGCTAGAGGTAATGTGGATGTAGCAAGGACATTTCTGATGGGTATTTCGCTGGGGAAATTTTATGTGGACCTATTATCTGTTTTATATTCGAATGATTCGAATATAGATAATAAGTTGAATGAAGCTGCTAGTAGAGGTAATATGACGTAATAGCAGAGGATGTTCTATATCTGACCAGAGGTAATATGGACGTGGAAAAATATATAGCATTAGGGAGGAGTAGATAGTTCAGAGGTAGTATGGACATGACTATCTTTGATAAATGCTTTGCTCAGAAGTTATGTGGACGTGGCAAAACATTTGATCATTCCGCTAGGGAAATAATTATCGGGAAACAATTCAGAGGTAATAGAAACGTGATTTGTTTTTGCCAAACCGAGTTTGGACAGAGTCAAGAACGAAAATGATTCCACTGGGGAAATATTTAGAGGACCTATTATCCAGGGCGACCCTTGAAATACGGATAATATTAGATAGTTTTTTTTTGAATCATATAAACATCACACTGTACATTTACATGACTGAACATATGTGAACATTATGTAAAAGCGGTTACACATAGTACTTATTCAGGAACTTGCTGTTGATATGCATCATAAGCAAGTCACCATCAGGCTTGGTCAGCCGGTACGTACCGTTAGAATACACCAATTCTATGACGAAAGGACCTTTCCATTTAGCCTGAAATTTCCCTTTTGTTTTGTGCGTCATGACCATCGGTCTTCTTACTACTAGGACCAGATCACCGACTTGGAAGATCCTTTCCTTTACCTTTTTGTTGAAAGCTCTGGAAAGGCGTGCTTGGTATAGCTCAATACGTTGTTGGGCTAATAGGCGTCTTTCGTCTAGCGCTTCGAGCTCTTGGAGTCACAGACTGTAGCCCTCTTTAGTAGTCAGCTCGTTGGCTAGGGCTACCTGAAGGAAAGGAATATGGATTTCTAGGAGAAGAACTGCTTTGCTCCCATAAACTAGAGAGAATGGCGTACTGCCTGTTGGAGTCCGGACCGTTGTACGATAGGCCCATAGACATTCACCGAGCTTCTCGTTCCAATTGCGGTTGTTTGAAGACATGAACTTCTTGAGAAGTTTTATTATAGTTTTGTTGAAGGCTTCTGCTAGCCCGTTAGCCGCTGAAATGTAGGTAGTAGAGGCTACGTTCTGGATTCGATTTTTGTCGCAGAACCGATAGAATGCTTGGCTTGCGAACTGTGGACCATTATCGTAGATGATCCTGCGAGGTAGGCCGAAGCAGTAGATGACGTGATATTTGATGAAACTGATCACGTTTGATGTCTTCACTTCGGTGACCAGTATAGCTTCTGCCTATTTTGATAAGTAATCGGTTATAGCTAGGATGAACCGATGTCCTTTGGAGGATGGCGGGCTGATTGGTCCTATGACGTCCATGCCCCACGCTTCAAATGGCCAAGATGCTACCGTAGGGTGTAGAAACTCTGAAGGTTGATGAATGAAATCAACGTGGAACTGGCAAGCTCTATACTTCTTTGCATATTCAACAACATCCGCTATCATTGTGGGCCAGTAATAACCCATTCGTTTGAGGCGGTCTTGCAATTTGGGACCTGGTTGATGTGCACCACAAACTCCATCGTTAGCCTCCCGGAGTGCATGCTTGGCTTCTGTGTCTGATAAGCATCGTAATAGTAACCCGTCGTAAGAGCGTCGGTACACCATCTTGGTAGCTGTGTCGTAGTAAAATCTGAGGGATCGCCTTTGGATGGATACTGCCTCCTTCGGGTCCTCGGGGAGGATTCCATAGACAGCATAGTCTATGAAGGGAAATATCCAGTCTTTAGCATCGACGTTTGTTTTTGCTGCATAATTGTGATGAATATGCAAGGAATCTTTCACACAGAATAATTCTCGACCAGACAATGTGATCTACTGCTGTTTATTGGTAGGAACGGTCAAGGAAGCAGCGAGACCGGCTAGAGCATCTGCTTCTATATTCTGTAGTCGAGGCACGTGCTCGATGAAGAATCCAACGAAAGTGGAGGCCAGCTCGATTGTTGCTCTGTGGTAGGGGATGAGATCTTCGTAGCGAACTTCATAATCCCCTCGGACCTGACTAACTATTAGCTTGGAATCACCGTAAGCCTCTAGATAGTCAACTCACAGTTGCTTTGCCAGTTGTAAGCCGATTAATAGGGCATTATATTCGGCCACGTTATTGGTGCATGGTTCCACGAGAGAATATGCACAGTGTATAACCAGATGATCAGGTGACACGAGCACGACACCTACTCCAGCCATAATATTCCCTTTGGGTCCTGTTCTTGATGTGATGTCGAAGAACATTCGCCAAATGGGGATTTCTTCAGTTGCAACATTAGACTCCACCACTTCGTCGGGGATTTCGTCGTAGAGTTTGGACGACTCTGGCACCGGGTGAGCTGCTAGGAAATCAGCTAATGCTTAACCTTTTGCTGCCTTCTGAGGAATGAAGATCATATCGTACGGAGTCAACAACATTGCCCACGTAGCTAAACGAGAATTAAGAGAGCCTGGTTTAGTCATGACTATTCTGAGAGGGTTGACTTTAGATATAATGTGGATAGTCTGCCCAGACACATAGTGGCACATCTTCTGGATGGCAAATACTAGTACGAGACATTCCTTCTCCACCGGTGTGTACCTGTGTTCGGCACCCACCATTGTACGACTGAGGTAGTAAATTACATGTTCATGGCCGCCTTCGTTCTTCTGAGCTAAGAGGGCGCCAAAAGAATCATCCATAGCACGGACATATAGTAAGAAGGGCTTCTCCATTATTGGAGCAACCAATACTGGAGGGCTTGTAAGATACGCCTTGATGTCGTCGAATGCGCGTTGACATTGTTCAGTCCAGACAAAAGATACGCCTTTCTTCATGAGCTAAGTGAATGGTTGACACCTTCGAGAGAGGTTCGAGATGAATCGTCTGATGTAGGCTAGTCTTCCTTGTAGTCCGCATAGCTCTTTAAGGTTTCTTGGAGGATGTAAGTCGAGAATTGCCTTCACTTTCTTCGGGGCCAGATGTATACCCTTTGAAGTAATGACGAAACCAAGGAACTTGCCGCTGGAGACTCCCAGAAAAGACTTGGTTGGATTAATCTTGAGTTGGTGTGCACGTATTAGTTCGAACATCGTTCTCAAGTTTTGGAGGCGGTTGCCCTTGAGACGACTTTTGACTGCGATATCGTCTACGTAGCACTCCACAGTTTTGTGCAAATGATTGTGAAAAATTGTGTTCATGGCTCGCTAGTACGTTGCCCCTGCATTCTTTAATCTGAAGGGCATCACCGTATAGCAGTATACCCCCAACTGTGTTCGAAAAGATGTGTGCTTCTCGTTGTCGGAGAACATCTTGATCTGGTTGTAGCCTGAGAACCCATCCATGAAGGACATCCGCTCGAAGCCGCAAGTATTGTCAATCATTACGTCAGTGATCGATAGGTGGAACTCATCTTTCGGGCATGCAGAGTTTAATTCACGGAAGTTGATACAGACTCGAACTTTATCGTTCTTTTTTATGACCGAAATGATGTTGGCAATCCAGTCTGGGTGTTGTTCCTCGTGAATGATCCACTAACAATGAGCTTCTTGACTTCATTCTCGATGGCTTCCATGACGTCTGGTCAGAATCGTCGTTGTTGCTGCTTTACTGGCTTAGCTTTAGACAAGATGTTTAGGCGATGAATGGCAACTTTAGGGTCCAAGCCTGGCATGTCTTCATAGCTCCATGCGAAGACGTCGATGTATTCTCTTATAAGCTGTATAAGAGATTGGCGTTCATCGCCAGATAGGCTTTTGCTGATGAAGATAGGTTTTGTCACGACCCGCACCCTAAAGTAAGGGCACGAGATGTGGGTACGTCCAGCTTACGCCACAGGGTCGACGGTAGAACGCTGTCCTAGGTCAAACATCTAACAATATAAAGGTACCTGTACAGTATATACTCTCCGAATGGAGGTGACATAACAATACAGTCTCAATCACAACTAAGGTAGAACAGGATAAAGATATATAGATAAATATCCAGGAATGAAAACACAGAAATACAATCTAGAATTCTAAGTGTCTAAATAAGTACATAACCCAAAATCTCAGAATCTATATACAGTAATCCATGAAAAGTAAAGACATCCTAGTCTAAAGGAGTGTCATCTACTCCTAGTGGGTCCTGTTGCTGGTCCAAGTCCAAGCACTCATCTAGTGTAGCACCGCAGTAGGTAGGGCAGAATGCCTCAGCCTCGTCCTCTGTAATATTTTAACAGGTCCAGTCAGGACAGGAGCGAGCACACTACATCTCAACAAATCATAGCAGGTCAGGATATATAATCATGCTAGAGAGTAAGATACAAGAAACTGAAAGGATAACATGATAAAAGGGAAGACTGTAATAAATAGATACAATATATAGAGAACTATCAGTGACTAGTGATTCAGAGCACAAGACGGTTATGTAAACGGCACGATGTTGTACACGAGTAATCTACAGAGGTTGTACACGAGTAATCTACTGGATTGATTACATAACCACTTCTACTCCCCCACCCCAATCAATACACACGGATCTAGCCAAGATATGTTATTGCACATGAAGTATAGTCGCACACGCGATCATGTGAGCACATGAGTATACACGATTTCATACGATTTGTACACGAAAAGGACGAACCCAAGGAGTACACGATGCTCGTGATAAAGTACACGAATGCGAAATACTCGATGTATCCGCTAAGGGGATAACATCGCACGAAAATATCCATATAGTACTAATCCGTGTTTTCGACGTGTCAGCATCATGTAAAGTAATCTAAAGCAGGAAAATACTCCTAATGCAGGATATGAAATGATCAGAGAATGTACTCATCTGTATCCTGAGAATTTGAAGGATATATATACTGTCCGAGGAGTGGTGTCTGTCTCATATAGAACAGTACAAGTCACTATGAGTCTAAAATGATAATAAGATGCAAGTTAATGCATTCTACATGAATCTAGGTCAATCTAGACCAAAGTCAACTCTTGGTCAACTCTGGTCAACCCTAGAAGTCAAACTAGGTCAACCAAGTCAAACCTAAGTCAAACAAGTCTATACTAGTCTAACTAGTCTATTCTAGGTCTAACAAGGCTATACAAGTCTAATCTAGACTCTATACTGGCATTCAAGCCACATCCATAGGCTATAGGCTATCATGCCTAAAAACCAACCCAAAAATTACATGACCACATGTCAATATATATCTAATATATAATACACATATTGATATAGCTATATAATATAATATAGAAACATACACTAGCATATAGGCTACCTACAACAAATCACACATATATATAGGATACTTATATATATACATCTCAGCACATATATATATATATATATATATATATATATATATATATATATATATATATATATATATATATATATATATATAAATATATATATATATATATATATATATATACACACACATAGAGAAATAGGAAGGGGATGTGTTGTACATGTGTGTGTGTGTGAAATAGACATGTGTGTGCAAGAGGGCATGTGTGTTAGTGAGACACTTGTATGTGAGACAGAAATTAGGAAACAATGAGTGATACATGTGTTCAAACCAATGCGTTAACTAGGAAATCAGTGAACTGATTTGGAAGTGTGGGAAAAAGAATACAGTGAAGGCTATGTAGTGTTAGGCAATGAAATAGATACTTGTGTGTGTAAGTGTAAGTAGGAAAATTAAGAAAACAGTGAGTACAAAAACAGTGTGGCATGGCATGTGACAACCTATGTGTGTGTTAAGCTTGAGAGTGTGAGGGTGTCACATAGAGTGTGTGAGACATGAGGGTCCTGTGTTCAAGTGTGTGAGTGAAATAGGAAAGACATGACAGTTTTTATAGGGGTTAAACTCAGTTATTAAAAACTGGAATCATTCAAATACAATTAAAGGAAGAGTAAAATCTCAGGAAAATAGGAATTGAAAACAGTGAATACATCAAAGCATACAGCAGTGTATAACCTGTGAGTGAAATCTGGAATTCAGTGAGCTAAAACCCAATCCCTATGATAGTTAACATAAATGAATAATCATTCATTCAATCTCAGGGATTCAACATAATCTCAGGTTCAGAAATTCATTTCAATTACAGTGTAATGTAAAAAGAAAGGAAACCAATTTCTCTGTTAAAGGAAAATGAAGTAATCTCAGTTTAAGGCTATTCAGTTGACAGGCAAATGCATATACAGTTAACTAATGAATTAAAACCTTCATTCAAATTAGTTAAGTAAAAAGAAAATGACTAATTTCCCAGTTCAGTTTACAGTAAGAAAGAACTAAAATTTTAGTTTAACAAAATTTTGAATTTAAATCGAACCACACATGTCCAATTTCCATTCACACATCCAAAAGCCCATTTGAATTGAAATACTTCATTAATATGAATCAACAATTATGTGGGAGTGAGCTAACAATGGAATACATTAATAGAATCGGATTAAAGTTAAGGAAAATCTGGAATCCAATGTATCAGCTACACAGTATCAGTTAACATGCCATTTAACCCAAATCGAAAACAAATTCACATTGACAACCTATTCTAATATGCAACTAAATTATCACAGATTACTAAACATATTAGGATCTAATTTATCAATTAAAACCACAAATTAAACCATTTAAAACTGAATTTAACAGAGAACACAAAATAGTGCACTGGTACGCACAGTGCACACCCTGTGCACGCACGATACCGTGTCCGACATGACACGAGGGGTCATGAAACTTGACACACGTTGTGTCAGTGGTCGCCCCAAGGTGTGTGTCCAAAATCACGCGTCCACGTGGCATGTCCACATCGCAAAAGACCTCGAGCAGCAGGGCAAGGAATCTGCGCGCGCGAGTGGTGCACCCGCGTGTTCCCGTGTCCGTGGCGACATGACACAACACCAATGATGACTCAGAACACTAGAAATCCATAAGCAACACTAAACCCTAATTTTCTATTCAAAAATATTCAAAAAATCAATTCAAAATGCCCTTTGGGGCATTTCATCTAACACCTATATACATGGACTGATACGTGTCCGATACGGACACGTATCAAACTTGAAACCTATGGTTAGCTAGTCCTACAGTTAGGTTAGCCCTAGGGCTTCCTAAATATACAATAAAAACAACATTTCATGGTGAGGATTTGAATTTACCTATGGGTTTGCAAAGCTCAAAAAGCCCCAAATGAGAATGTATCCTCAAGCCACCAAAACTCTCCCAAATTATTTTTCTCCTGAAATTTCTCAATAACAGCAAGTAGAATAAATTTAGGACCTATTGCAATTAGTTTGGGTGGAAAAGGAATTGAAATGGAATTTCTATGAATTAATGAAGATGGAGACTTACCTCTTTCTAAAACTTGCAAATAATTCTACGGGAGGCTAGCCCTAAATTCTAGGAGGGATTAAATAGATGGGAATCCCTAGGCTAGTGTGGCCGGCCAAGGGTGGATTGGGCTAGGGTTCACTTGGTGTTGGACTTTGGGCCTCTAAGTTTAAGTCACAAGTCATGACTTGTGAAACCACAAGCCATAAGCTAGCCTAATCAATTCCTAATCTCTCCAAATAAGTTCTAATTGGTTAAATATCACTAACTTAGGTCAAGCTAGGGACTCTAACCAAGTAGTCATGACCTAGGTTAGCTTCTAGGACAGTCTCCTAAGTCAACACTAGTCAAAGTCAAATAATAGCACCAATTCAAATATACTAAAAATTCTAATAATTATAGTTAATACTAATAATCCCAAAATAATTTCAAAATTTTAAAAATGACCAAAATACCCTCAAGCTAGAAATGTGGTAGTGACAGGTTTGAAGGATGCTTCATCTCCTAGATTGACTTGGATGACCTCGTCTTCGGTAGGTGGTTCCCGTTGTTCGAAGTACAGCTCCCACCTAGTGTCCATCTTTTGAGCCCATTGGTTGAGATTGATTGATTGGACATCGTCCGTAATTTGGTCGACAGAAACCATGTTGACGGACAGAGTTGTTTTGAACATGTCGCCATTGCTGGAGTCTGAGTCCCAGAGGGAGGAATCAGAAGAATGAGAACAACGATCTGCTTTATTATCTAATCTTTCGGGAGTTGTTGGAGGAGAGACATAGCCCAAACCAATACCGCTCCGTTGGTAGTAATTCTTGGGTTTGTCGGAGGGAGCAAAGTATCGTATTGGCAACTATCGTACAGGCTTGCGAGATCGTGGGTTGGTCATGGTGTTGACATGGCCACATGCTTCGGTGTACGACTGCTTATGGAGACTGACGTGGCCATGCGCTTCGGTACACGTTTTGATCATGGCTTTGACTGAGTCAGGCTTGGGCGCATAGCCATGTCTCAAGCTATGCGCCCTCCTTTCGGAGGAGCTAGTCTTGGGCACATGGAGCTACACTTGACTGGGCGCATGGAGCTACACTAACCGGGCAAATGGAGCTTCATTGAGTGGGCGCATAGAGTTACACTGACTAGGTGCATGGAGCTTCACTTGTCTTGGGCGCATGAAGCTATATTTGCTAAAAAAAATTCATGCATCTACGGGACCCCCTTCAAAGTTTTCGACACTTGAACAAGTTCTAAGTACTTTGAAAGAAGCATGGATCGTCTTCTCTCGAGGCAATGGACGCATAGCACGGCCCTCTCCTTTGGTCACATAGTATTTGGCCAGCCTGTCAGGGAGATATGATTGTTGAGATTTTTCTCGAAATCTGAACTGACAGATTCATTGGAACATAATTTGAAGCGGTCCATCTTTTTTGCGTCGTCCACGTCAGCAAGAGACAGTCGTATAGTATGTAGAAAGCTGGTTCTTCATATGGGCGTATAGGCTGCAGTGGGCGCATATACCACAATGGGCACATACACTATATGGACGCATAGGAAGTGGCCCGTGCCTATAAATAGACCCAGGGGGAGAGAGAAAATTCATTATTCCTTTCTCTTTGAATTTTTCAAAAAATGCTTCATCTTCTTTCTTTGAGAATCATGTCTCCTAAGGCCGCCAAGAGATCCGCAAAGGGCAAGGGGGCTGCGTCGAGTGGCTTTCCTCGGGCGACAGAGTCCTCGACATTCCAGGACCCAATTTTGGGTGAGGGCATGTTTCAAAAAACGAAGTCTCGAGCGTTAATTTGCGACGCTCTAACTTCTCTTCTGCTTGGGCGCTTGCGTCTAGGGCAACATACTTTCTGTGAGCATTACTATGTGTCCACATAAGTCATGCGCCAACACCGTGGTGTGTTATGCACCCACGTGTTGCCATGTTTATGCGCCCTTTAAGTTGTGGCATGTTATGCGCCCACTAACTGTCCGTGTGTTACGCGCCCACATGTCTTGTTTTGGGCGCATAGCCCTTTTGGGCGTATAGGAGTCTTCAGGACTCATTTTTTTCCTGCAGCTCCCTAAGTCTTTCTTTCTGCCATTGTACTAAACAAGTTTGTCCCAGAGCTTGGCGGTATCCCTTTCGGTTCAGCTTTCCATGTTCTCGGCACGAGCCATATAACAACATGATCAGCGATGTTCAAGCAAAGATCAGTCAAGATCAACCTACAGAGCGGGCGATCGCCCTTATTGAACTGGAAAGAACCTTTCTGAAGTAGATACTGAATGATGAGAAGTTCAGAGGGTCGCACTGTTGGAAGAAGCTATATTTTCTATTTGGTGACAGTGTAGAATTTGAGGATGAGGCTACGATATGTCTGGAAGAGTCTTTGGTAACTGTGTTGAATGACCAAAGAATAGGGCTGCCATCAATGAACCGCCAATACCCTCTGTCGACGTTTGCTGAGTTAGCTGTACGGAGACAAATAAAATGGGACCTGACTCCTGAATTGCCTGGGATTGTTTCTGGCAAGATCCAGTTCAACTTTGGTGACCAAAAAAAGGACACATTCAAGTATGTCAAGTGTTCCACCTCTTACTCCATGAGGGGGCTTCAACCGAGAGTTGTACTGAACGATGTCGCGACTGATCTTCATTCCTATGCTGCTGAGACTCTTTCCAATTTGATGCTATTGAAGAGGGAGTCATATCCGGAAGGAAAAATACGGCAGGAAGGCTGGAAACATCATGTTTTATTATGGAGTGACCTTACTGGGTGGGTGCTCTCGACTTATGTAGCTACCCTATATGTTGTCGGTCTTTTCTATGCCATGAGGGCCACTCAGTATGGTATCAAGGTTAATTGGCCGATGTTCATCTCCTTGGCAGAGTTGTACAACCATCATACGTGCACCTTCTTTACTTCGGGCGGGAAGATGGGCTTGGCTCTTCCTAAGATGCAGGCGGTATCCAAACTTCCCTGAAGAACGGAGCCGTATGTAGAGTATGTCCCCAGCGATACAGAGATCTCAGATTTAGAGAAGAAGAGCTCTGATATGATGAATGTGTACAAAGAGTTACTTTGTTATTTTTTTATCTGTCACCATACTACGAAGAAGGGTAAGACCGAGAGGTCCAACCCGCACACGAAGTCTTGGAACAACTATGTTTTCACCAACGGAGAGGGAAATGACCCAGTCTCCTCCTCATCGCCTAAGCCTTTGACAATTTCTGAAATAGGTCGGCTAATGACAAGTTACAGAGTTACGGATACCGAAGATAGGGACGATCCTGAGGAGAATTCCCTGATTTATCATTTCTTCAGACAAGCCAAATTCAAGATGTCATAGAAGGCGGTGCTTACCGCTTTCCTGATGATATGGCTTCGTAACTGCGTAGTCCCTGGTGGTTCATGGACTATTGAGAGGATCAGTCGGGATATGATACTTCCAGCTGTAAGACTGGCCTTTAGACATCGTCTTGCACTGCTTCCTGCGATGGTATGTGCCATGCAACAGGGTTTGCGTAATTTTGTTGCAAACGCAATAACATCCGGAGGCAAGAAGGACTGAGCTACCCTTCCATTATCTGATGGAGTGGCTGATACTATACTGTCCCAAATTGATGAACGCTGGGGTGATGATGGATTCTTTGGCAGGAGATACTGTCATTCAGAGGTACCGAGACGCTGATTGGACTATTACAGGGGTGCTTGCTTGTAGGAGGACTTTGAGTTTTCTACAAAATTACGAATTCTTCAGAGTGTCGCCTCCATCTGGTAGTGGTTGTACGGGAGACACCCTAGTAGATGAGGTAGCACTCACTACCAGCCTCCCTATTGGAGCATTCCGTTGGCTCCAGTCCATTAGGCCTTCCCATCTGGTGCTCAGGAACAGGAACCAAGGTTTCCTGGAGCTTTACTTGCCAAGCCGCTTTTTACGGCAATTTTGCTATAGCCAGCTTCTCTTGGGCAATCCCAGTCCTCCTCTCCAGTCGATAGGAAATCTGATCGATGGGGTACGTGCATAGGGATACTAAAATTCTAGATGTATAGGAACAATTTTTAACTTGCCTGAAGATAAACCCGACACTCACATGCTTTTTGCTGCTGCTAAGTTCTATATCCAGGTCAATACCTTTCTTTCTGGGTATGACCGTAAGCATAGTTTCGTATCGGGGACCAAGCTTGCCCCTACCCTTGCTGATATAGGACGAGCACGTACAATGGGGGGTAGTAGGAAGGAAGGTGTTGCGTCCATAATTGAACCAGCTGTAGTACCGCAACAAAGAGTCGTAGTTGAAAAGCCTGTCAATACTGTGCCTCGGAGGGACAACACTGAAGAACCTCTTCCTACCGTTCCTCACAAGAGGAAGGCTCCCACCGAGTCGGTGCCACAGCCCAAAAGGATGAAGGTGGTTGTTTCCCGGAGGAAGAAGGTTACGGACGTGGGTGCCGGCTTGCCTCCTCCCAGAAGGTCTTCTCGGCAGACGACGTTGCAGAAAGTTGCCATTCTTGAGGTAGACCCTTTCCTAGACTCCGTAGTCGCTCTGATCAAGCCTTTGGAAGTTCTCTCACCTTTGTGTTTGTCCTTTGCACAGGACCCCAAAGTCGCGGCTGAGTTAGGTGCCTCCTCCTCTGAGGAGGTGGAGGTGGCGAGAACGTCCCTTGCCCGTCCTCGATTGTTGGATGAGGGCGGGTCTTCTTCGGCTGTAAGACCTGAGCGATGGGGTGAGTAGGGGGAAGGCCCAGACCCTGATGGTGGTCAGAAGACCAGTTTCTTCTATGACATATCTGTGGGAGACATGTTTGAAATAGGAGTTGCAATGAAAGAGCTGGACGAGATCTAAGTCCAATCAGCTCATCCTCCTGTGGGTACGTTGCCTTTGTGCCTCTCTTCGGATGAGATCTTTTGACTTCGATTTTACGTGCTCCTCGTGAGGTTGACCACATCAGTGTGCTCCCTTGTAGACAAGGAGAAAGAAACCCTTGCGGAGATGGTCTCTGCCATTAGGAGAGGGACATAAGTTGTTCCCGGCCCTTCCAAATCTGCTACTGTGGAGGGATCTGTTAGTGAGTCGGTATTGGCTTCAAAAAGAGCGATCGAGCAGCCTGTTGAGGGGACTGTTGTAGACTGCGCTCCCGTTCTGAATGAGCTTGTGGAAGAAACCAGGCCCGATGTTGTTTGGGACCTTGACATTATTTCCCTTGAACAGTTCGGGTCTGCTCTTGGTTTCCCTGAAACTGCCGTTGAAGGCGCAGTCCAGGCTGGGGTTGAGCAAGCCGAAGGTACGAATTGATAACTTTTTTGCCTTTCCTTCCCCTTTTCAGTTACTATGTATATATTGCTTTCTCTGTCAGGTTCTGCTTCTTGTTAAGCATTCCCTTCGGAAGTGGAAGAAACTCTCTAAGCTTCTTCTTCGACAACCTCCACCGAAGGTGAGGAGATTGGTCAGAAAGTCGTCAGAGCTTTCTACTTGGTGTTGAAGGTGAAGCTTCCTGAAGTCCTGAATCGGAATGCTGCCTTCGGCCCTGTAAAGGTTGCGGCTGAATGTCAAGTGGCGGCCCTCGAGAGCATTACCGGCTACGAAGAGCGAGCCAACACTCTTTGGAATGTTCTGAACGACCTGGAGGATCAAGTGGCCATGTTTCGAGATATCAAACAGTGGAGTCCAACGACACTATTCCGTACAGAGGATGAGGCTTTGATGACAGCTCTTTCGGAGGAGAGGGCTACCTTTCAGGCAAGGAAGGACACCCTCGTTCAAGAGATTGGCGAGCTGGCTGACTACTACAGCCAGTTCAACGCTGTAAGTGAGGCACGTGCTGCCTCGAAGAACAGGCTGGCTATGCAGATCACTGAGAAGCATAATCATATTGCATATATTAGGAACGAGATCGCCCAGTTAGAAGCTGGCTTGAGGGCGGCGTCATCTGAACAAAAGGATTATCTGTCTCAGACTGCCATGACTGCCACCGCTTCTGTCAGTTTAGAAGAGCAGCTGGCGAGGTTGGAGGGGGAGCATCAGAGTCTGATCCTCTTTGAAGATGAAGCCGCTCGCCAAGAAGAGGCACGGTGCCGAGCTATTGTGAAATCTGAAGCCGAGTTTGTTGCTCTGAGGGATAGCATAAACCGCCTGTGTATCCCATAGATTCTTGTAATTCTTCCATTTTGTTTTGGCCTTCATGGCTCTTGTACCTTTTTTTCGTCTGTCGATAGACGTTTAAGTACTGAATAAAGGATCTTTTCAGAAGTGAATGTGGTTTTGTGAAACATCGATGCTAGAGGTAATATGGACGTAGCAAGGACATTTCTGATGGGTATTCTGCTGGAGAAATTTTATATGGACCTATTATTTGTTTTATATTCGAATGATTCGAATGTAGATAATAAGTTGAATGAAGCTGCTAGTAGAGGTAATATGGACGTAATAGCAGAGGATGTTCTATATCTGACCAGAGGTAATATGGACATGGAAAAATATATAGCATTAGGGAGGGGTAGATAGTACAGAGGTAGTGTGGACATGACTATCTTTGATGAATGCTTTGCTCAGAGGTTATGTAGACGTGGCAAAATATTTGATCATTCCGCTGGGGAGATAATTATCGAAAAACAATTCAGAGGTAATAAGGACGTAGTAAAATCTTGGTAAGTGCGTCGGTACAGCATCTTGGTAGCTGTGTCATACTAAAATCTGAGGGATCGCCTTTGGATGGATACTGCCTCCTTCGGGTCCTCGGGAAGGATTCCATAGACAACGTAGTCTTTGAAGGAAAATCTCCAGTCTTTAGCATCGACGTTTGTTTTTGCTGCATAATTATGATGAATATGTAAGGCATCTTTCACACAGAATAATTCTCGACCAGACACTGTGATCGACTGCTGTGTATTGGTAGGAACGGTCAAGGAAGCAGCGAGACCGGCTAGAGCATCTGCTTCCATGTTCTGTAGTCGAGGCACGTGTTCGATGAAGAATCCAGCAAAAGTAAGCGCCAGCTCGATTGTTGCTCTATGGTATCTTCATGGCGAACTTCATAATCCCCTCGGACCTGACTAACTATTAGCTTGGAATTGTCGTAAGCTTCTAGATAGTCAAATCCCAGTTGCTTTGCCAGTTGTAGATCGATTAATAGGGCATTATATTCGGCCACGTTATTGGTGCATGGTTCCACGAGAGAATATGCATGGTGTATAACCAGATGATCAGGTGACACGAGCACGACACCTACTCCAGCCACAATATTCCCTTTGGGTCCTGTTCTTGATGCGCCGTCGAAGAACATTTGCCAAATGGTGATTTCTTCAGTTGCAGCATTAGACTCCACCACTTCGTCGGGGATTTCGTCATAGAGTTTGGACGACTCCGGCACCGGGTGAGCTGCTAGGAAATCAGCTAATACTTGGCCTTTTGCTGCCTTCTGAGGAACGAAGATCATATCGTACGGAGTCAACAACATTGCCCATGTAGCTAAACAGAAATTGAGAGAGCCTGGTTTAGTCATGAGTATTCTGAGAGGGTTAACTTTAGGTATAATGTGGATAGTCTGCCCAGGCACATAGTGGCACGTCTTCTGGATGCAAATACTAGTGCGGGACATTCTTTCTCTACCAATGCGTACATGTGCTCGGCACCTACCATTGTGCGACTGAGGTAGTAAATTGCTATTCATGGCCGCCTTCGTTCTTCTGAGCTAAGAGGGCGCCAAGAGAATCATCTATAGCACGAACATAGTAAGAAGGGCTTCCCCATTATTGGAGCAACCAATACTGGAGGGCTTGTAAGATACGCCTTGATGTCGTCGAATGCGCATTGACATTGTTCAATCCAGACAAAAGATACACCTTTCTTCATGAGCTGAGTGAATGGTTGACACCTTCCAGAGAGGTTTAAGATGAATCATCTGATGTAGGCTAGCCTTCCTTGTAGTCCGCTTAGCTCTTTAAGGTTTCTTGGAGGATGCATGTCGAGAATAGCCTTTACTTTCTCCGGGTCCAGATGTATACCCTTTGAAGTGATGACAAAACTAAGGAACTTGTCGCTGGAGACTCCCAGAAAAGACTTAGTTGGATTCATCTTGAGTTGGCGTGCACGCATTAGTTCGAATATCGTTCTCTAGTCTTGGAGGTGGTTGCCCTTGAGACGACTTTTGACTGCGAAATCGTCTACGTAGCACTCCACAGTTTTGCGTAAATGATCGTAAAAAATTGTGTTCATGGCTCGCTGGTACGTTGCCCCTGCATTCTTTAATCCGAAGGGCATCACCGTGTAGCAGTATACCCCCAACAGTGTTCGAAAAGATGTGTGCTTCTCGTCGTCGGGGAACATCTTGATCTGGTTGTAGCCTGAGAACCCATCCATGAAGGACATTCGCTCGAAGCCGCAAGTATTGTCGATCATTACGTCAGTGATCGATAGGAGAACTCATCTTTCGGGCATGCAGAATTCAAATCACGGTAGTCGATACAGACTCGAACTTTATCGTTCTTTTTCATGACCGAAATAATGTTGGCAACCCAGTCAGGGTGTTGTTCCTTGCGAATGAATCCACTAACAATGAGCTTCTTGACTTCATTCTCGATGGCTTCCATGACATCTGGTCGGAATCATCGTTGTTGCTGCTTTACTGGCTTAGCTTTAGATAATATGTTCAGGCAATGCATGGCGACTTTAGGGTCCAAGCCTGGCATGTCTTCATAGCTCCATGCGAAGACATCAATGTATTCTCTTATAAGCTGTATAAGAGATTGGCGTTCATCGCCAGATAGGCTTTTGTTGATGAAGATAGGTTTGAAGGATGCTTCATCTCCTAGATTGACTTGGATGACCTCGTCTTCGGTAGGTGGTTCCCATTGTTTGAAGTGTAGCTCCCACCTGGTGTCTATCTTTTGAGCCCATTGTTCGAGTTCGATTGATTGGACATCGTCTATAATTTGGTTGACAGAAACCATGTTGACGGACAGAGTTGTTTTGAACATGTTGCCGATGCTGGAGTCTGAGTCCTAGAGGGAGGAATCAGAAGAATGAGAAAAACGATCTGCTTTATTATCTGATCTTTCGGGAGTTGTTGGAGGAGAGACATAGCCCAAACGAACACCGCTCCATTGGTAGTAATTCTTGGGTTTGCCGGAGGGAGCAAAGTATCATATTGGCAACTGTCATCCTCGGCCATAATTTAGTCCTTTGTCGCTTTTGATGTCATATCCCCTGTTCTGGATGATGTTCTTGGCCTGCCAACTATACCAGAACAGTTGTATTTTCCTGGAGTCATACTCAGCTTCTGTGTTGTGCTTGGGAGAAGTAGAGTCTGGAACGAACTTTTCCTCGCCAATTATACGACCGAAGATTATTAGCTCTTCATCTTTCTTTCTGGCTGGAACGATAAAGCAGAGGATATCCTCAGGATAAATTTTTTTCCGCAGATGAGGTGTTGTGACCAGCATGCAGAGATGTGGTCCTACGCCATTCTCTAAAGCGTATATCGTATCTATGTAGTGGTTTACAGATTGATAGACATCAGAGTAAAGAAAATACGTAAGTTCTTCTTCAGGGATAACATCATCCACCGAAGGTACATTATTATGAGTATTGATATACTCATTGAGAGGATCATCATCTGGAAGATGAGGTACAGTCTTGGTCGAGTTCACCACGTAGGGTAACTCTTCAGGATTGGGGGGATGGGCATCAGAAGGTTCCTTCCGGGGTGTCTTGTTGAGAGTGATAGTCTGTGGCTTAACCTTGTTAGGGTTCTTCTTTTTTACCCAGATTGTGAGAGGCTTTGTAGTACTTTTTGGAGTAGTACGTCCTTTGACTCAGATGTTCAGGGGACCATCGTTGGAGGATGGACTTGCTTCAGCTTCATTATCAGCTTTATTGACGTCATCCTTAGGGGTGAGACTGGTAAAGTACCGAATCTCCATAATAAGCTTCGATACCCTTGAAAGGATCAACATCAGTGAACTCCATCTTTATGACACCGTCACTGTTGACGTACTTAAGCACTGGTGGAGTGTGGAAGGAACGATCATGTTCTCGTGTATCCATGGACGTCCCAACAAGACATTGTAGGATACATTGGCATCGATCACATAGCAATAAACTTTCGTTTGGAGATCACCGATCTGACATTTAAGACGGATCTTGCCGAGCGGATAGCTTCGACCAGCATTAAAAGCCATGATAGTTGTGTTGGTTGGGGATAGCTTGTGCAGAGGGATTCCCAGAATTTGAAGCAAATTTCTAGGAATGATGTTGAGGGAGGATCCTGGATCGATGTGCATGCGGCCCACCTTGATCGCCCCGATATACCATGTGTAGTACAGGGGTCTATCATGACGATTATTCTTGAGTAGCATGTCCTTCTATGAGAAAGTGATGTTGGGCACCACTTCCATAGTACTATGGAAGTGGGGACAGGAGATAGGATCTTCAGCGGAGGCTTTGACTTCAGCGAGGTAAGAGTCGGCGTGTAGTAATACCTCACATAAGGCCTTCTGTGTCTCTTTGAAGAGTCGCAATAGATCGAACAGAGAAAACCTGGCAGGCATATTGGCTAGCTGAGCCAGTATATCAAAGTTGTAGGGCCGATCCATGCCTTCGGGAGCTGGTACCTTTAAAGATTTGTCAAACTATATCTCCTTCTGCTTGGATTTATCCGTGGTTTGAGGCCTGGACGGGCCGACTTCTGAGCTTGTGGGGGCAACAGGAGCTTGAGGAGGTACTGCTTCTTCTTGTGCAGGGTCGTACGTCCGAAGATAAGTCTTCCCCGATCGTGTCTCGCCAGATAGAACCTCGTAGATGGGAGAAGATACCATATGGCATGGCTTGAATTTATTGCCCTTTCTTGCTTTGGGAGGTGCTACCCCCTACGTCACTTCTTGAACAAGGTCCGGGTAAACCCACATGATCTCACCATGTTCAGTTGTGAGTGGGACCAAGGTCAATTTGCACGCTGGTGGTAGGTTGATGACTTCCATCATCGCCTTAGGGATCGGGACCACGCTGTCTGGGACTTCTGTAGGAGGAAAGTCGCCAAACTTAAGAGAGATCATATTAGCAGATACGACCTTATCTTCCGCTTCGAGGTTGATCACTTGACTGTCGATAAGCTATTGTATCTTTTTCTTCAGGACAATGCAGTCCTTGGTGGAATGGTGTACGTACTGATGATAGAGACAGTACTTGGGATCATTGAGTTGGTTCGCCTCTGTAGGACGTCGTGGTGGAGGCAATGTCAACTTATTGTCCTTTGTCAATGTGTGGAAGATGGTGATGACATTGCCGTCATCGAAGGAGAAGGTCTCCTTAGGCTTGTCGGAGGTGCCCTGAGAATTGAAAGCTCCTTTGGATGTATCAACTTTCAAGACTTCTTTTCCTTTACCCCCACGAACAGGGATAGTTTGAGGATACTTGCCCTTGTCTTCGAATTTGGGTGTCTTCAACCCCAGTAGTTCCAAGTTAGGAACGTCGTTTTCAGCAGCATCAGTGGCCCCAATAAAAGTGGGCCATGTATCATACTTATGTATACCCAGACAAAACTTTACTGTAGGAAGGAAGTTGTGTCGGCAAGTATCCATAAGTTCTGAATATGGTATGCTGAAGGGCATCTTTAGTGCTAGCCGCCTGAAGCGTTCGATGAAGGCGATGACCGACTCAGTCCTCATTTGCTTGGTCTCGATGAGGGTGGACATACTAACATGCATGCCACTCTCGTAAAACCTGTTGAGGAACAACCTCTCCAAGTATTTGAATGAATTGATACACCCGTCAGGCAGACTGCAGAACCATTCGAAGGCTGCCCCCTGCAAGGTGCTGATAAACAACTTCGACAGGAACGGATCGTCTCTGGACAAGTGCAGAGTCTGCGTGTTAAAGTACGTCATATGTTGACGAGGAGAAGTCAATCTGTCAAATGAGTTCTGCGTCAGCAGCTTGTAGTTATGAGGGCAAGTAGCGTTCTCCCATTCAGGGGGATACGGTTGAGATATCCCCATCTTCTGAAGCTCGTCTTTGTGTGAGATGGTATCAAGGCGAGTGACCAAAAAATCAATTGCATCCTGTTGATTGAGCAGGTGCTGGGAAACGGCTGCTGAACGATTGTCAGGCATTGTTGGCGAAGGTCCACCCCCTATATTTGTAAGATTTGCAGGAGGCACAATGGAATGATATTTATTTTGTAGTGAAGGAGGGTTGTTGCTGTGAGCCGGACTAGCGTGGGCCGAGACGTTCTGTTGAGGTGAAGGAACAGCCCCAACAGCTTGAACTACCATGATACTAGTAAGCATATCAGTGATCTTGGTGAATGCTATTTTGAGACCCTCTAACCGTTTGCTAGTATGATCACTGGCTTCTTCAGGTCTTTCTCCGTCTTCCATGTATGTAGATAGCATACGAGGATGTACAGAGGAAGTAGTACAACTGGTGTTGATACTGTCTGTCTCCGAGTGGATAAGTCATTCATCTTCAGGTAGAGGAGGTAGATAGTCGCCATCGAATTCAGAGGCATCATCGTCCTCTTGAAGGCTACCCCCAGTTTGAGGGTCGGCTGCTTCAAATTCTGAGGGAATGCTACCCCCGGCTTGGGAATCTTCATCGTCCATATGAAATCTTGTCTTTGATCGAGTGCCCATATAGACTCCTTCGGATGTGACAGCCTGTTGACCATTTGTTGGTAGACTTCTCCTTCTTCTTCTCACGAAGCTAAGAGAGAAAGTTGGGTTCGTAGTCCACCATCTTTGATTGGGGCTTCCGTAAGGGGGACGCCACAAAGCCATGTTGGATGAAACACATAGTGGCTTCTTGTCGTCAGAGAAGTACAGCTGTCGAAACATGAACTTTCTCTGAGGCGCACTTGTTGTTTTGGAGCAACAACAGTTGATAACAATACTGGTGCACGGAAGTGCACTATGAATTGTTATGTGCTCCCTCGCTGTCACTTCCCGTTCCCAGAATGCGTATTTTATACATGTACTACTCGAATGTATTTATTTAATATTTATCATGTATTATCCTGTATTTAAATTTCCTTTAATTCATGTTAATTAATTTCCTGTAATTTTATTTCTGTATTTTATTTCTGCTGTTATTTTATTCTCTGCTTTAGTTAGCCTATTGTGGTTCGGCCTAGGTTGGGTTCTCGGGTTGGCTTTGTTGGATCCCCCTGCAACCCGGCCCATTAGCTCCCACCTACCACCCCTTCCATATTTAAAGCCACCCTCTCCATTCTCTCTCCTCATTACTCATTCTCACCATTACTCCTCTTCTTCTTCTTCATTACTCTCTCCACCTACCAAACCGTAGGCAAGTACAACTTGCTCCCCATGAGAACCCATGTTTTTGTAGTTCATTTATCTTCCTCGCAAGATCCTAAGAGAGTTTAGAACTTTGCATTTTTCATTTCGAAGTCTTAATTTTTGTAGATCTAGAAATGAGTTATTTTCGGAGTTTGGTGGTTTTGATCTATCAAACTTCTTTGTTTTCAAGTTTTAATGGTTCCATGTTGTAGAGAAGTTTATTCTACCAAATTTTGACCTTTGAAAAGTTGGATTTGGACTTGTTTTGACCAAGTTATGGACTTTTGAAACTTTGGGGTGCAACCATGGAGTTCTTGCTGTTTGGAGAAGACAGTGAGCAGTGTATGCTAGCTTTTTAGCTTGCGTCACTGAGCTGTGCGCGCTCTTTAGCGTAGCGCAGTATGGAGTCCATGCTGCCTTTTTAGGTAGCGTGTGTCTTGCATACGCTGCCTTTTGGGAGCGTATGACTTGCATACGCTCACTTGGATGGTCAGGAGTCGTATGGAGTTCATACGCTGCCTTTTGGGAGCGTATGACTTGCATACGCTCACTTGGATGGTCAGGAGTCGTATGGAGTTCATACGCTGCCTTTTGGGAGCGTATGACTTGCATACGCTCACTTGGATGGTCAGGAGTCGTATGGAGTTCATATGCTGCCTTTTGGAAGCGTATGACTTGCGTACGCTGGCTTGGATAGTGAGGAGTCGTATGGAGTCCATACGCTGCCTTGAAGAGGAGTCGTATGGAGTCCATACCCTAGCATGACCTGAGCGTAGCTTGACCTGAGCGTAGCATGACCTGAGCGTACGCTGGCTTGAGCGTAGCTTGACCTGAGCGTATGCTGACATGAGCGTAGGTTGACATGAGAGTAGCCTGCTTACCCTGGATCTTCTATAGCCCTGTATATTGATATCTTATTAGATATTTAACTTCCATTTTATATCCTTACGCCTTTTTGCATAAACTTGATATAATCATGATATGTTGATATTTTTGTTAAATATAGATTGTTACGTAGGATATACCATGTGTCGTGAATTGAGTTATAGATACCCCGATTGACTGGAATTAAAACCTGAGAGTTGTAGACTCGACCCCACTGAATACTAGTTGACTTTCATGCCTTGTCACCATTGATAATGATTGTGACCTTGACTAATAATTGATCATGCGTTCCTAGTTGGAACTAAGAGACTGGCTAGTCGTCTTATTGAATTGAATGAATGAGACACGTTCATATGAACTATGAACTATTGAAATCGACTGGCTAATCCCGAATATTGGCATACAGGCACATGCGGGCTTCAATTCATTTATTATTTATTTATCTTACCAAAGAAGCATGTATACTTTATGGTCAAGGCATGATTACTCCGTAGTTAGTTTTGATTGTTGCATTACGCTATGTAAGACCTATAACCTGACCGCACTGGTATCATTGTAGAGTTGTGCATATCGTACCCCGTACAAAAGTACTCATTTGAATGACCATGATCCACGGCATGGGATTTCACTCAACGTAGGGACTATTAAGTTAAATAAAATAATAATTGCATGGAGAGAATGGATTCCTGAGTTCTTACATGGCAGCCCCCTTGGGACAAGTAGTACCCGACGGGCCGGCTGGTTTCCACAGATACTGTAAACCTGCCACACGGGCAGGGAACAGTATCTGCTTATATTATTATTGTGTATGGTATATTGACGGGCGTCCTGCTAGGACTCGTCTAATTCATGCATGGCGCACATGATTAACTGGATAGACTAGCCTTGCTCGCACATAGTAAGAACTGAGGAATCCCTATTGTATAAATTCCAGGATAACTTGGGACTCAAAATAGCAAGCCGTAGGATTTGATTGACCGTTCAAGATGATTTGTTTGTGCATTGTACCTACTCTGTTAATTAACTGGGATGATCAGAATGTTAGGACATGACAGGCCAACTTCTGTCCTTGTTTGGTTGGGAGGTTGGTTCGAAGTGTCGTGATGTTATGTGAATCCTAGTAGCAAGCAGAGATCTATTTATCATATTTCACATTACTGGTTTTGGTTCTCATGTCGTGCTTCCTTGTGGTACTTGCTATTAGAGGTCTAACCTCTCTGGTTTTGCATGGCCAGATTTAGAGCCAGTCCCCGAGGATCCAGCTTACTTCTACCTCCAAGATGGTCAACACTAGAAGGATGATCGCAGGAGGACTCGAGTGGGTTTCTTACCTCCCCGCCCGTTTTGTTATCTACTTTATACCTTGCCGTTTGGCACCGACATGTTAGTCGGATTGTCTTGCACTTACTTTTACATAATTGTAACTAAAGTCAGACTGCAGCTGATAACAATTGTGTATATGTTATTATACCATCTGGCTATGTTTTGTAAAGCCAGATCTCAAGAATATTTTGACTAAGCGTTTGGGACGCCTTACTGCTTTATCTTACATGTTCTCTATTTCTGTTTCTTGTTTGAATGATTGAGACAATAGATGTGAAGTGACCATAGCAAGACTTTCATGTAGTATGCACCACCTTGTCTTTTAGACAGCATTGATCGTATTATACGGTATTCATCTACCCGTAATACGTAGCTGGCAGAGTCATTCCCCCGCTCTCCAGTATTCTGGTTCTGGGGTATGACACTCGCTTTACGCTTATGATTTATCATGTCGCGCAAGTTAGCGGAAGGGAGTTTTGCCTTACAACCCATGTTACATGCATCGCCGAGCTTTGCATGCAGGTTCGTAAGGAGAGTAGGCGCATCCAGACTTAGTTCGTGTGTAGGGGTAACCCCTACACCTAAGTTCTGTGATGTCCTTGAAGACAGCCCCGTGCTATACCCGTTGGGACTGCCTTTTTGTTGTGGGCACATAGGCCCTGGAGACTGGCCTTAGGAGCATTCTCCATGACAACATGTCTAAGCTTCCTTGATGTGGACATGTAGTATGGATCCAGAGAGCCTGGGCGCATGGCTCTGGGTGCCCAGCCTGTTAAAGATAGAAGTGTTCTGGTTGGGGCTATGCGCCCAAACACTCCCTTGGGCGCATGGTCTTGGGCGCATGCCTGGTAGAGCAGCGTTGTTTTCTTCCAGTTTGGCCTCCTTCGTTTGTGAGCCTCGTCGGGTCCGGCCAGAGTATCGTATACCCCGATTCTTGCCATCGTAGTATTTTTCTTTGCCAAGTCTCGGGTGTTGAACACCCTGTTGTTGGTTGTGCAGGAAAGTAGTCACTGGGCTAGTAGAGCCCGGAACGGTGTGAGCCTTCTCCATTTGGGGAACTTCTGTGGCAGAGTCCTCCAGCTGCATATCTGCTATGACACTAGCAGGATATGCACATCAAGCCTTCAGAAGCCAGGTCTTGCGAGACTTATTTGGCTTTGCTGATTTTGAGGGAGTAGAGTCGTCCCTCTAGAGCATCTCTTCGAACGCCTACTGATCGAACTTTATGATCAACATCTTCTGAGTACTCCCCACTTTGTCGGTATCGAATTACGTCACCACCTTCTCGTCAGAGGAAAAGTAGTCCCCAGCAACGTTACCATTTTTGTGGACACACACAAAAAGAAGAAGAAAATGCTATCTTTTCTTTTATTAGCGCAAGGCAACACAAATCGAGTACGCCTGAGAGGTCCTGCGCTGAGGATCCCCGAGTACAAAAAAGAATTCTGGGGAAAGGAACGATGGAGATCGAGCAGCAGTTGCTCCTTTACTCCGTTGACACTCCGATTACAAAAGTGGGAGATAACCTAAGAAAATTGCTAACTCTCGGCTCACTAGCAAGAAGTGCAGCAATTTGGCATCTTGAAAATGCTCTTCGTTCTCTTATCTTGAAGAGGGGTGAGCCCCCATTTTATAGTCGTTCTCGAGCTGAAATGATTTTATGAGCCCACAAGAGGAAACACGCTGGTTCTTATGTGGCTACATAGTCCTGCTTTGGGGGTGTAGGCGCATACAGGCTTGCGAGATTGTGGGTTGGTCGTGGTGTTGACGTGGCCGCATGCTTCGGTACACGACTGCTCGTGGAGACTGACGTGGCCATGCGCTTCGGTGCATGTTTTGATCATGGCTTTGTCTGAGTCAGGCTTGGACGCATAGCCATGTCTCAGGCTATGTGCCTTCCTTTCGGAGGAGCTAGTCTTGGGTGCATGGAGCTACACTTGACTGGGTGCATGGAGCTACACTGACTGGGCGTATGGAGCTTTATTGAGTGGGCGCACAGAGTTACACTGACTGGGCGCACAGAGCTTCACTTATCTTGGGCGCATGAAGCTATATTTGCTGAAAAAATTTCATGCTTCTACATAGATCTTCATATGTGTTTACCCAAAAATAGCTGAACATGACAGATGGTTGGAGTTAATGAAGGACTTCGACATCTTGTTGTAGTACCATCCAGGGAAGGCCAATGTGGTTGCCGACGCCTTGAACAGGTATCCGGTAGCCATGTGTTTAACAACAGACCGTCTTAGCAGATCTGGAGAGCTTGGAGATTGAGGTGATAGTACCTGGAGTTGAGAAGTAGTTATGGGGACTACAAATTCAGTCGGACTTGATGGATAGGATCAAGTCGACTTAGCTTGATGATGTAGCTATGCGGAGTATTAGAGAGCTGGTTCGGACAGGTCTTTTGGACGAGTTTGTTATTGCAGAGAATGGAGCGTTGAGGTACGGTTCCAGACTGTGTGTGCCTAGTAGAGAGCTTCAAGGGCAGGTTATACAGGAGGCTCATTGCTTACAGTATTCTATGCATCCAGGTGCCAACAAGATGTACAGAGACCTGAAGGAACATGTTTGGTGGTATTGTATGAAGCGGAAGGTAGCACGTTTCATGGTCAGATGCTTGGTTTGCCAGCAGGTAAAGGCAGAGCGGCAGAGACTGGAAGGATTTTTGCAGCCATTACCCATTTCGGAATAGAAGTGGGAGCACATCACTATAGATTTTGTATCAGGATTGCCACGTACACTAGGAGAGAAAGACGCAATTTTGGTCATCATAGACAGGTTGACCAAATTAATCCACTTCTTGCCATTCAAAGTGGATTTGTCTACAGAGAGGCTAGCAGATATATATGTGAGACACATAGTCAAACTACGTGGAGTTTCCATAAGAATAGTCTCAGATCGGGATAGTCGTTTCACTTTAACACTTCTGGCGGAGTCTGTAGACTAGCTTGGGCCCTCAGATCAAGTTCAGTATTGTGTACCACCCTCAAACAGATGGGCAGTCGGAGAGGACTATCCAGACTCTCGAGGATATGTTATGCACTTGCGTTATAGATTTTGGAGGCTCTTGGGAGGATCATTTGCACTTGGTTGAGTTTTCTTACAATAGCAGCTTTAAGGCTAATATTGAGATGTCACCATTCGAGGCGTTGTACATGCGGAGATGTCGTACTCCCTTATCTTGGGATGACGTTAGAGAGAGAGCTTTATTGGAACCTGAGATGGTTGTGGATATAGCCGAGAAGGTGAAGCTCATCAGAGATCGACTTTGCGTGGCGCAGGGCAGACAACGACATTGCGCCGATAGTCACCGGAGACCTTTAGAGTTTGAGGTACGGCTTAGATTTTAGGATTAGGTTAGTTTGATTTTTTTGTGAATCTTGTTTGTTTATGATTGGTTGTTATAGTTAAGTGTGAGACCTTATTTGTGCTAGGTTGGAGATCTGGTGTTCCTGAGGATATCTTTGACACGGGGCACTATTCACTTTGGTGGAGGTGGGAAACTTAGCCCATGTTTCATCGGACCTTTCGTCATTCATGAGAGAGTCGGTGTCGTGGCTTACAGGCTAGACTTACCACCTGTACTAGAGGGAGTTCATAACGTGTTCCATGTGTCATTGTTGAGACGGTACGTGGCAGATCCCAGTCACAGGCTAAATCACTCTGAGATCGAGGTGGGCCCTACTCTCAGCGATCCAGAGCAGCCTGTGGAGATTCTGGATCGTCTGGAGAAGGTATTACGGAACCAGACTATTTTCTTGGTTTGTATCGCATGGAGACATCACTCTCTAGGTGAGTCAAACTGGGAGAGAGAGGATGAGATGCGCAAGCGATACCCTTATCTTTTTGAGCCTTGAGGTATGATCTTTTTATCCTTCTCATTCCTGTTCTAGTTTTGCCTTTTAATTTCGATGACGAAATTATTCTTAAGGAGGGTAGATTTGTCACTACCACTTTCTAGAATAAGTGTAATTTGGTAATTTGTAAAATTTTGATTATTTTAAATATCTTTTAATTAATGTATTGTGTTAGTATCATACTTTGGTAAAACCTTAGATACACATTGATTAGATGTTAGCCATGACTAAGAAAACTTAGTTAGAGATTAGACAACCTTAGATTCATTCTATTCTAGTTAGTTAGTTTCAAACTAGCTAAGGGATTAATTAGAAATTGACTAGAACAACTTAGTTTGGGCCTTTACCAAAGGGGGCTTGTCATGACAATAGAAAGGGCCTTTAGGCAATTGCACCAAACCCTATAAATCCCCTTGGCCGGCTACACTAGAGTCCCCCTTTTGCTATTAGTAGCAATATTTCCTTCTTCTTCCCCCTTTTATTAGAAATCCTAACCCTAATTTGTGTTCTTCTCCAAATTTCCTCCATCTCCCAAATTGAGTCCAAATTCTCTCAAACTAATTGCAAACTCTTCTCCTTTAAGAGATGAATCCTCTATTGGCTTGCTTGGTAGCAGAGCAATTTGGCCATTGGAGCTTGGTGGAGATTTAAATCTAGGATTTGTTCTTTGGGAATCTATCTCTCAAGTGGAAAGAGCACTCTAAACCCTCTAATTTCCTTCTTTTAGTATAGATGCATTCATTTATGATCCTCCTTGACATTAGGAATACCTTGGGTCATTTTTGGATCCATTTGAGGTGTGTATCATGGGCGTATCACACTGTATTCAATACGCACATCAAGTATCTGATAAAATGACTCATAGAGCATTTAAGTATTTAATTTCTAGTGACGGTTAAATAATGTGTTAGCAGTATTGGTGTTGTCTTAAGAAATGGGATTGATTTGGTAGATCAATATGGCTCTGGGGACTTGATATATAGTACTTGCTCACTGTTTCACTCAACCATATGTTCAGTCGAATGCATCACTATGTCTGTCCATTTCATTTAGTTCATTGTTCCATTGTTCAGAACCCCTTTCTGTACACTATTTTGTTCACTCAAGCTAATACTACTGTCCATACTAGTTGATACATACTTGGTTATGTTCGGACACCATATCATGTTTCTGCTCAGTCTAAACATGTTGTCCATCTTGTTTAGGTATTCTTTCACATCTGTCCACCTTCCTTCGAAATACAAGTAATGTTTGGTGGGTTAAACCCCTTAATCCTGTGTTCAGTCTTAACCATCCTTCTTTGCAATATCATGTATATAGGTACACTTTTTTGAGCAATAGTAGTGTACATGTATGTCCAGAGATATTGTTTTCCTGCATATAGGTTCATTCATTTGAGTATCAGATATTTGGTATTGCCCTACCTTGAGTCCAGTTGATATCTGGGCATGATAGGATCAGACCTTATATTGCCTAACTCGATTTAGTCCTCATTAATCATGTGCCCTGCAATCTCTTATTCAGTCCTTGTTTGGAGTAGTCCTTGCTCTCATACCTGTCATGTCCATATATTTGGTTCAATCCAAATAACCAGGTTGAGTTAGTAGTGTTCAAGTCCTTTACCTTTACATCTCACATTTTGATTCAGTCAGAATTCTATTGTGTAGGCCCAAACTAGAGGTCCTACATTTGGGAAATCTTTTAGACACTGATGGTTAGTCTTCATATCCTTTGTATTGTCTTGAACACCTAATGACTAGACTGGAGTATCCTTGACTGATACTCTTGAACATCCTTATAGCAGTCCATTTTATGGATTAACTTACCTTCAAGTGTGCAGCCTCTACCTCATATTTATCCCATATTCATATACCATTGTCCTCCTTGATTGTTGGTGTCAGTTGGGATACCATGGTATCAATCCTCGTTGGTTTGTAGCAATATATAGGATACAGATTGTTCCTTAAGTGCCATGTATATCCATTAATGGTTCTGTTCCCTGGATCAAGTTGAGGTCCAGGTTATCCAAGACTGATCATTCCAGAGTGTCCTAGTTTCGTCATTGCACGATGGGAGTATAGCCCTTAGCCTATATCCTATTTGAATGATCAGTCAGTATACATGATAATTTAATCCTGGAGCTTTTCCTTTTGATTCATATACCTTGTTATGTTTCAGATAGATGCATTTGTTTCCTCATTCATAATTTTTAGTCTATTTTACCATAATGATATGCCCTTCTATTGTTATGTTCTCTGTCGGATTTTGACTTGTTCAGTCATTCATTTGTGTTGGTTTGTTTTACATTCCCACTTGTTCAGTCAAGTTCCATTTCATAGTCCAGTCAATATATGACGTATACCTTGTTCAGATTTGGACAATTAAGGTAATATATTATAGGGATAATGTGGACATGAGGTATATATATATATATATATATATATAGAGGAAAATGTACCTAAGGTCGACCTTAGGTAAGTTACCTAAGGTCGACCACATTTTCCTCACTTTACAACATTTTTTTCTTGAATTTTTTTTTTATGGGATTCATCTACACCTTATTGATTGGCAACATATCAAATTTCAAGAAAAAATAATATTGTTTAGCCCCCTATCAATAAGGTGCAAAATCGACGGTGTAGCAGCAAAGTTTTAGACCGTCGATTTTACAAGGGATAGATAGGGGGCTAAACAATATTATTTTTTCTTGAAATTTGGTATGTTGCCAATCAATAAGGTGTAGATGAATCCCATAAAAAAAAATTCAAAAAAAAAATATTGTAAAGTGAGGAAAATGAGGTCGACCTTAGGTAACTTACCTAAGGTCGACCTTAGGTACATTTTTCTCATATATATATATATATATATATATATATACCTCACCGTCCCCCGCTGGCCCCCCACCGCCCCCCCGCCCACCCCCATCTCGCCCATTTTCCTCTCCGAGAAGCCTCGAGCAAGCCTCGGCCCCCGCACCTACGTTGGAGGCAATGCCCTCTGTAGCATGCAGGTGCGGTGGGCCCAGTGTCACATCGCATCCCTTGGAGACAGCATTGAGCGCAGTTGACCCTGTCTCGGGAGCTGTGCTATTGGGCGCAAGCTGGTTCGAACGGCCATATGGCCTTTTGCCCTGTCTCGAGAGCTGTGCCTTTTGGCGTAATTTTAGTGTCCCCTGCTCAATTTGGAGCTGGGCACAACTCAGGATCCGCCTGCTCCTTTGGAGCTGGGCGCAACCCAGGAGCCGACCTCTCCTTTGGAGCTGGGTGCAACCCAGGAGCCGCCTGCTCCTTTGGAGATGGGTTCTACCAGGTCTGCTTCGGGGATTGTGCCCTCTGGCGCTAGCTGGCGCGTGCCTCTGCCTGTTCACGGCGCACCCTCTGTCTCCTTGGGGTCCCCGTTTGGCAAAGTTGGCTCTGCTCTGGCAGCTACTGCAGCGGGACTTACTGGCGCACCCTGTTATTCGAGATGGGGTGTAGCCTGGAGTGTCCTAGTGGCTGGCGCGGCCCTCTCCCTCTGGTCGTCTGGGCTCGTGCCCACCTCAGCTCAGAGCGCGCATCTTGGTGCGACTGTTCTTTTGGCGGCCCAATTTGGCACCGTCGGATTGGACTTGGACGCGCTCATCGAGGGCCCCACCGACGGTCTCACCTCCCAATCCCACCAACCCCTCCTTCGGTTGCACCTAGAGTGGGCGCAACTCACCCCCTCCTCCTTTCTTCCCTTCCACTCATTTTCTCTTCGCCCGCGCTTTCTTCGTCTGATGACGTGATGCTCGTCTCCGATGCGGCCGGGCTTCTATGTCCGTCGGGTGGCGTAGTTGCTCGGCCGGGTCACCAGGCATCGCCCGTGGCACCTTCTTGTCCCTCCGTCGCCACCCCTCTGCCACTTCCTCTGAGCGCTCCCCAGCTTCCGGCTCGATCACAGCCTGGATCTCCTAGGGGTCAGCCCCACCCCCTCATGGAGCTCTCCCCCAGTCCCAGCATCCCCCTGGCTCCTCCCAGGCTAGCGCGCTGGCGCATGCTGGGATCCATTGGTGTAAACTCCCCACCTCTCTGGGTGCGAGCCAACCCCCTTTGGGCTCTGCGTCTTCTGGCGCAACCCAACTTTCGGCTCAACCCATTCCGGGCTCATCTCAGAACCCATCCCCTTCTTTCGCCGAAATCCTTCATCCGGATAGGGCTCCCAAGCAGGGCCTCCTAATCCCGGACATCCCGCTACCCGAAGTAGAGTATCCACCAGCTTCTTCCATGCCGACGGTGCCTTTCTCCGACCAAGAACTCTCCTCTCTGGTCTCCTCTTTTCCCTTCTCCTTCGTCCTCAAATTCTCGTCTGGTTATCCCAAACTAGCCAGGGTCACCGAGGTTATCGCCAGTTGGCGGCTATCGGCTGAGTACAGGGTAGCCCCCCTCGACCCAAAACATATTCTGCTACACCTTTCCTCCTATCTTGACCACAAGATGGTGTGGTCCAAAGGCACCGGGAGAGTCGACTCCCACCTGATGAAGATAATCAAGTGGTCAGCAAACTTTAACACCCAGGAAGATTCAACGATGGTGGCCGCCTGGGTCACCTACCCAATCTCCCCCTCATTTGTTTTGTTCCGGCGGCTCTTCGGTGTATAGCCAACTCCTTCGGGACTTACGTGGCCACCGCAGCGGAAACCAGCAACCTGACTAAAGCCCACTACACCAAGATATGTGTGGAGCTCGAACTCACCTCAGAGCCCTCCAACCACATACTCATTGAACTTGGCAACCGAACTCACACCCAACAAATTCTCTATGACAACCACATAATCTTCTGCACTCACTGCCACTTACGCGGTCACTCATCCAAGCTTTGCCTCCGCCTTCATCCAGAGATGAGAAAGAAATCAGAATGGACAAAACCAAATCCCAAAGGGAACCAGCATCTTAATACGGCCCAAACACCACTGATTCCTCTACCGAACTCCCACACCAGATTCAACTCCAGCGAAGGAGAATACAGCAGAGACAACTCTGCGGTAAAAGCCGTGGTCCCCTACCACCCGCCCGTCCTTCCTCTGTCTAATCAGTTCAACACCCTCATACTAGAAGCTTTCGACTCCTCCCAGGAGATGGTGTTTTCTACTGACTTCATAGCATCAGAAACGGATTCGGAGGATCTGGGCTCCTCTCCCCTAGAGGAAGCTAAGGAATCCCTCATAGAGGAAGCAGTGGAATCCCTTCCAACTTCACCAAACACCACCGACCATCCTTCACTGCACGGTAACCCCGCCATTACTGCCCTGGCTATTCTAGGGCCAAAACAGGCTTGTAGAGGCCTCCAGGTTCTCGCCGTAGGATTCCCCCTCCAGGCGAAAGGCGACCAGATTGATCCCCCCGACGACTCCCTCCTCTTGCCGCCGGAGCAAGCAGATCTCGATTCAGCCGGAGAAACGGTTGCACCCCCTAATCGCTCCGAGGACTCCAGCTCATCCTCTGAGAGAGCGGGGATAACATCCACCGAGAGAGCGGGGATAACATCCATCGCCACCAGGATCGGAAAATACTCCGAGGACTCCAGTTCATCCTCCAAGAGAGATGGGGTGACATTCATCGCCCCTAGGAAATCAGACCAGAAAGGGCCCGCCAAGTCCCTGTCCATGCACACTAGGTCCGCTGCTAGGCGGTCCAACCAACCCCACCCAAACATCCATTAATGCTGAACATTCTCTCCTGGAATGTCCGCGGTCTGGCGAACAAACCTACTACGAGGAGAATTACCATCCTTAAGAAAACTCACAAGATCTACCTTTTGATTATCCTGGAACGCAAAATCTCCTACAAAAGACTCAAATCCATCCAATTGCAATTAGGCTTTCAATCGGCTATAGCTGGCAGATGCGACATTTGGATCCTCTGCTCCAAGGCCGTCCAAATCGGAATCATCCATGATTCCAGACAAGCCTTTTCTTGCTAGATTAAACACCCTTTGAATCCCAATCGTGCCATCCTCTCTGCGGTTAACGGCAGCTGCGACATTGCGGACCGCAGACAGCTCTGGAGCAATCTCCTGAACATCAACAATCACAACCACAATACCCCATGGCTTTGTATTGGAGACTTTAACGCTATCACCTGCAGAGAAGAAAAAATTGGCGCCCCCCTCTCTCCGTCATGCAAGACTTCAACAACTTCATCTTCAATTCCCACCACTCCTCCCTCTCGTTCACAGGCAACGAATTCACCTGGTGCAACATGCAGGTGGGCGATCGCCGCCAATTCTGTGACTCCCTAAATCTACTTTTGTATATTTTCGAATTATTTAAAATTTTCTCAAAAAGAATCATTTTGGTTTTAAATAATAAATTCTTATTATTGAATTGATTCCATTTTTTTATTTTTATTTTCTAATACTTCTCATTAATGGTCAATTCATATTTATTGTAATTAATTATTGCGATTCAAAATATTGTCCTGAGAAATTGCTTAGATTTTTGGAAGAGTATAGAATTATAATTTTGGTAATTCTAATTGATTTTATAAATTTTACTGTTAATTAATTATGCCCTACATATAATATTAAACTACGTAATTTTGTAATTTTGTAACTGTTAACTATATAAAAGAGAATAACTATTTTCGGAATTTGAATAGTAATTAAAGAAAAATGTTTTTAACTAATAGCTGATATTCATTAACTAATTGCTATAATTAGTGTAATGGCTATTAGTAACTAAATTTTGAATTTAAAAATCTGTTTTATATTTTATTTTGAAAATCTGTTAGAACAATTTTGAATTTGGAAATCCGTTGAAATTTTAGTGATGTTCTGTTTTAAAAACTGTTTGAAATTTGAATATTTGAAAATCTGTTTTATTTTTGAATTTGGAAACTGTTAGTTAATCTAGAGGCTAACTAATTCAGTTTGAATTTTAAATATCTGTTTGAAATCTGTTAATATGTTTAAAATCTGAATTTTGAAATCTGTTACATATATTGTACATTGCCTTCAGATCTGGATTTTATTACAATACTACCACTATACTAAGCCCCCAGATCTACTGCTATTTACTACTGTGCCACTCTCCATACACATTATTTTATTATATAAATTACACATAGATCAATGCATTCTGACAGTTTTCTGACACACTCTCACTCACAATTTCTCTCTCTACTCTCTCTCCTCTGCTCACTGGCCACTCCGGCCACCGAACACTGCCGTACGCCGCCACAGTTCTTGCCGGAGAGTCCCTATCTCCGCCACTAGTGCCGGAGCATCACCGCAGTTCGCCCAGACGACCGAGCGCCTCCGCCACCAGAGCTCTCAGCCACCGCTTCGTGGATCGAGCCTCCTCGCTGCTGGAGATCACCACTTCATGGACCGAGTGCCTTCGAGAAACGTGGAATTCTCGTCATCGACTACCAGATATGCCGCCAAGAACAGCCCGATCTACCTCTTGAGCCAACCCGAGACAAAGCTGCTCGGCATCGTAGTCGCAACCACCGGCTCCTAACAGGATCCGCCAGTCCTTGCCGTCAGGGCGCCGCGAAGCCAGTCGTCAGAAGACTCGTTGCCTCCTTGGGAGCCGATCCTCGAAGTTCGAACGACCAAGCTTATCACCGACGCCGCGGGATCTCGACCCCGAGCCACCGCCGAGGAAGCTCTTCGTGCCTCCTTCCGACGCGACGCCGTTCGAAACCAAGGTGAGCACAACCGTTCTCGTTCCGATCAGTTCCTTCCTTGTCCTTCTTCATTTTCTTGTAATCTAGGTTTTAGTTGTGGTGGAGAGGAAGAAGTAGGGATTGGGGATTTGATTTAAGCTTTGTGGGTGTTTGGCTGTAGAAGAACTAGTGAGAATGGAGTGAAGAGTCTAAGGGCCTGTTTGGATGTACTTTATAACTCAACATTCTGAGTTTAAGTGTACAAATTTTTGAAAATGACGTTTGGCAGCTTACATCCTCGGATTGCTTTCAAATTTTTTTTCCACAAAGCTAATGTTATAACTTTGTTTTGAGAAAGGAAGGAAAACCTCTTTTCCCAACACAAGTTTCAGAAAAAGGTGGCAGGCCCCTAAAGTCTAATCTCTCTCTCTCTCTCAAAATTTTGGCTACAGGTCTTCTTCTCCATTGGAATTTGGAGACGACTCTTGGCCCTTGTTCAACAAGGAAGCCTCCGCTGCCTCCATCTTCTTTTCTCCCTCGGCCCCTCTCTTTCTCCTTTGCCTTGGGGTCTCACCGGCGAGCGAACTCGCCTAGCTTGGCTCGAGCTCCGCTGTCGAGAGCCCCTGGGGACTGAGCTCGTTGGTCGAGCTTCTCCACGGCAGAGCCCAGCGTTGCGGCCGCCTCCTCTCCTCTGATCCGCCTGACCTCGGTCGAGCACCTCCGTCTCTCTCTCTCTCTCTCTCTCTCTTTTCCCTTTGTCGAGCACCTCCTCTGATCCGCGAATGTTGACACCCAAAAAACCTGACCACGTTCGAGCACCTCTACTGATCCGCATGACCTCAGTCGAGCACCTCCTCTGACCCGCCTGACTGCTGAGGCAGGCCCCCAAAAACCCTAAAAAAAGGTTGTTGCATAGATCCGGCTAGGCCGTCGGATCTATCTGCGGTGCACGCTGGTGCACAGATCCAGCCGGCAGGGTTCGGGGGAATGCGATTTAGAAATCGATCTGCTCGAGACGATGCCGCATGACCGAAGAAGTCACCGCGGACACAGTTGGAAAATTGGACACAGTTGGGAACTCTTTTAACAGAATTATAAATATTTTATAAAATTTTATTAAAAAATTTTCTAAAAAAAATTACCAAACAAAATCTTCAAAATTTGTTTCTTAAAACCATTTTTCGGATGAAAGTAACCAAACTCAAAATCAAAATCTTTATACTCAAAAAACAACTTTATAACTTACTTTCAAAAAAAAAATTCAGAACAAAATTTCAGAAAACATATCCAAACGGATCCTAAGTTTTTCCTAACTATAGAAGATAAGAAGAGAGAGTAATTGAAGTGGTAAGAGAGGTGGGCTGAGCAGCGAAGAAATGAGTGAGAGTAGGTGAAGAATAACGTTATGGAGGAAGGGGGACTTTGATTGCTGAGTTAGAATTTTGGAGTATAATGATGATGATGGGAGTCTGATGTCGGCTGGAGTTAGAAATTAGAGATTTTTTGACTTTCATCCCACTTACTAATATGAATTTGTACTTACATTCCACTTTTTAATTTTATTTGACTTACGTCCCACTTTTCGTCACGAAAATACTTTTCGTGACAAAATAAATATTTTTCGTGACAAAATAAATACTTTTCGTGACGAAAAGTGGGACGTAAGTCAAATAAAATTAAAAAGTGGGATGTAAGTACAAATTCATATTAACAAGTGGGATGAAAGTCAAAAAATCCCTAGAAATTAAAGAGTGGCTCTTCGAGAGATGTGCCAAGCTTTTTGGCTCTTCGAAATCCGAGAAGAGTTAGGCTGGGTGCCTTTTCAGAAAATAAAGAGTTACTTAGTTGCTTGTGTGTTCTTTTTTTGTATAAGGTTAAGGTTTAGTTTTTGGGCTGTGTTGTATAGATTGGGAAATGAGTTAACAAAAACAGATGGGCCAGGGATTCGGGCCAGTACAGAAGTAAAATATAAGGAGCTAAGGGTTGATTCTGTGGGCTTAGGCTGGATTTGAGTAATGATGTTTCTATTAATTTCTATTGTTCCTTAATTGTAGTATTATTCTAAATATCATATAATTTGCTAGTATAAAGTAAATGTGTTTGGTTATCATTATTAAATATTGCTACAAATCTTTATGGGTGATTAATAAATTGTATAATATTTTTATAGCAAAATATTTAGCGAATGTTACCATATCTAAATTGCTAGTATTAGTTGTTATATAAAATATTGTTAGTTAGCTAATATCATCAATTGGGATTTTCGTTCGTATTTTTATTAAGTATCTTATTGATATTATTATTTCTAAAAAGCATAAAGATTTTTAATGGCAAGATATTAGACCTAATTATAATTGTTAATATTTTACTAAAGTTTAATAGAAACTATTCTTTTTAATATTTAAATTTCTTCCAATAAATAATTTGGTTTTATGCTTAAAATTATTTGGATAGTTATATAAATGTTTTCTTGCAAATATAGCCTAATGGTAATGGTAATTTCACAAATAAATAAATATTATTTGATCAAGTTATGTATCTATAATATATATTTTCTAAAAGGATATTAGCTAGTACAATAGTTAATATTTAGCTTGTCAAGCAAAAATTTAGATAGTGGTCTATATTTGTAAACCCTAACAATTGTACAACTACCAGGTGATCCATTACAACCATGCAGTACTACTCACGTGCTTCCAAGGCGAGGCAAGTACACTAACTCGACTTGTACTCTGTATTTCTGTCTTACCTTCATGTGCCATGTTCTCATATCGGACACGAGATACACACGATTGTCTTGTACATTGTTCATTGCTTGTGAGCCATTGTTTATTACGGGGATTGGAAGAAATATTAGCTTTTGTGTGACCACACCTAACATAGGTATTGTGGATAGCCTAATCGTACACTTCACGTACGATGAAGCTGGACCTTATAGAATTGATTGACTCATTGACTCATTGATTGATTGTGCTCCTAAGCCGGTCACACATTAGTTTAATATTTCAAATTGTCACACTTGCATATTGATTGTTGTGTTCGTTGCCTTGTACATTGACAGCCGTGTTCATTGTCTAGCATATTGATTATCGTCCATTGCCTGCAGTTTTACATTTCATTTCTGGTACCGTAGTTTCATTTTTATTTTTGGTATTCTGGTTTTACCTTGTATTTTGTACTACAGATTACATTGTATATTGTCTTGTCGGGGTTGTACTTTGCTCTTTTCCTGACATGATATGTTACAGGTGAGTGTGAGGCCACATGGAGCATGTGATTGCATTGGATATTGTAGTTTTTCTTTCATTCATTTTCCTAGAGATTGTATTTTGGATATTTATTATTGTGTATTATTTTATTTGATCGGATTTGTCTCTGGATGATTTTGTACTAAAAAGACTTGATGGATATTGGTGATCATTTTGGGAACGTTATAAAAGCTGTGTTTGTTTATAGTACATTATGACGTGAAGTTTTCCTTAGTATTGTACAGCTTACTTCATCGTGTCCATCGACGAAGGCTGGGCGTGTTCGACTCGTATCCAATTATTCGGGAGCGAGACTTGACAAATTCTCTCGCCTCGACAGGGCTTTATCGAACGCTCACTGTGTAGGTATGGGGACTACCTCCAAGCTTTCCCACCTTAACGCCACCGAATCCGACCACGTCCCTCTGCTAGTCGAAATCACTAGCACTTCCAACCAATCTAGGAAATGCTTCCGCTTCCTGGATTTCTAGAGCAACCACTCCCAATTCTTGGGGGTAGTCACGGAAGCTTGGAACCGCACGGATTCTACCGATCCTTTCAACCGGGTGGCCAACAAGCTCCAGGCCACGAGGAAAGCTCTGGCAGCTTGGAGCAAGCAAGCTTATGGTATCATCTTTCAAGCCATCCGCGATGCGGAGGATGACGTTACTCATGCCGAAGCCAAGTACATGACTGACGGCTCACCTGATACCAGGAAGGCTCTGAATCTCACCAAAGCTATCCTCAAATTCAGACTAAAAATCGAGACCTATTTTTGGAAGCAGAAAGCTAGGATCAAATGGGACAGCGAGGGGGACAACAACTCGAGATTCTTCCATGCTTGCGTTAATGGCCGTAGATAAAAACTCACTCTCCACCAGATTGCTGCATAAGATGGTTCCAGAATCAGCGATCCTAATGGTATCCAAATAGCGGCTGCTAAGTTCTACTCCAGATTATTCTCCAAGGATACGGTCATCAAAGATAACACTTTCCTGGACGAGGTTCCCCATCTCATTATCGACACAGATAATACCCGGCTCAAACAGCCCCCGTCTGAGGAGGAAGTGAAGGAAGCCGTATGGGCCCTCGACGCTCACAGCGCAACAGGGCCAGACGGATTCTCGGGAAAAAATTTTAGTACCTGCTGCGACATCATCAAGGTTGACATCCACAACATGGTCTCCGCCTTCCTCCAGGGAGTTACTTACCCGAGAGCTATCTCGAGCACCAACCTTATCCTCATCCCGAAAAAAGACAACCCATAATCATTCTGAGACTTCCGCCCCATCAGTCTCTGCACCTTCACCAACAAGATCATATCCAAGAACATCGCATCCCGCATGGCAGGGCTTCTCCCCAAAATCATCTCGAAAGAGCAGAGTAGCTTTGTTCGGGGGAGAAATATCCAAGATAACATCATGTTGGCCCAAAAGTTAGTCACCTGCATGTTGCTCCCAGCTAAAGGGGCAATATTACCATCAAATTGGACATGGAGAAAGCTTACGACAGACTGGATTGGCAATTCATGATCTGGGTCTTCAGAGCTTTCAGATTTTTTGAAACTTGGACCAACATCGTGTGGAGATTGATCAGCAACTCTTGGTTCTCTACAGTTATTAACGGCCAAGTGGACGATTTCTTCAAATCCAGCCGTGGGGTTAGTCAAGGAGATCCTCTATCTTCCATCATCTTCATCATTACGGCGGACACATTAAGCAGAAACCTTAATAAGATGGCGAGCTCCACCAACTTCCAACACTTTCACACAGCTAGCGGATGCCTGATCATCACCCACCTGGCCTTCGTAGACGATATCCTCATTTTTTCCTCCGGGGATACCGGATCAATGGACGTCGTCCACAATACGCTCCAGAGATACGAAAGGTCCTCTGGACAGAAGATCAACTCGGACAAAAGTGTTGTCTACACCACCACAATATCAAGAGAGAGCAAGCGGCTAGCATCTCTTTCGCCACCTCATTCCCCATCCAGCACCCTCCATTCTATTACCTAGGATGCCCCCTCGTCTACGGCAGATCTAACACCGGGATCTTCGAGAACCTGATCACCTGCATCAGGAAAAAGCTCGAGCGCTGGCAAAATGCAACGCTTTCCCCCGGAGGCAAGATGATCCTCATCAATTACGTCCTCACTTCTATTCCCATCTACACCCTAGCAGCTTGCTCCCCCCAAAGAAAGTTATATCCTAGATCGAGAGCATCTTCAGCAACTTTCTATGGGGTCACAGCGGCGGCCACGACAAGCACCATTGGGCCAGCTGTGATACCATGGTTCGGCCTACCAGGTAGGGGGGCCTGGGGTTCACTAAACTTTCCCACACATTAATGCTTTCTTCATGAAATTATGGTGGAAGCTTCGTACGAGTGAGAACCTTTGGTCCAGGTTCATGAAGGCCAGATACTTCAGGCACGTCCACCCGTCTACGGCCATCACGAACAGTAGATCCTCAGCAGCCTAGCGTCGCATTCTCATCGGTCGGTCCCTCGCCGAACCAACGATTCGCTTTAAAGTGGGCAGCGACAAAGCTTTGCCATTTTTGGAGCATTGGGTCGGCAATATCTTGCTTGCCAACATCTCAGCAGTCCCCTGGAACAGCTCTATTAAGGACTTGTGGGACACTACAAATAAGACCTAGAACTGGAACAAAGTCCGAACATGGGCGGGGTCTGAGGCGGTCGATTCCAATCGTAGTAGCAGGGTTCAGATCGGACCGGACCCTGATAAGCTCGAGTGGTCTCCCGATGTCAACAGGGCATTCTCGGTTAAGTCAGCCAGAAGAGTGGTCCTAGGTAATACGGCTTCTTCTCCTACTATTGTATCATTCTGGCATACCTGCATCCCCAAGAAGCGGTCCTTCCTCCTTTGGAGAGCCATTCGCAACATCCTACCAACTGATGACACTCTCAACACCATCGGGTTCAGCCTTGCTTCAGCTTGCACTTGCTGCTCTGATCGACAGTCGGAAACAGTCAACCACATCCTCATCTAAGGGGATCTTCCGATCAAGGTCTGGAGAGCCCTTTTCCAGCGTTGTAGATTGCCTCATGGGGGTGACAACTTTCACCAACTCATGGCAACCTGGGCTTCCGCGTCCCATGGCCACCAGATCATCGCTGCGGCCGCTACGTGGGTGCTCTGGAAAAACAGGAATAACGCTAGATATGAAGGATGCTAGTACAACGGAGACCAACTCATATGGGAGACCATTCGTCAATGCCGCAAACGGAGATCTCTCTGTAAACATGGCCAAACAGATTTCTGGAATACTCTCCAAGCCTTGGTTTAGCTGTGTTGACTCTAGTTTTTCTCCTATTTTGTCAGTATACGTGTATAGGCTTCTGCATTTTGTGTCTTATGGTATACTTGTAAAGGTTCGACCTTCATGAATAAAATAGGTGGTTGGTTATATATATATATATATATATATATATATATATATATATGTCACGACCCGCACCCCTGAAGAGGGGTACGAGCACGTGGTTACGTCCAGCCTACGCTACAGAATCGGTGGTAGAACGCTGTATATAGGGTCTGTAAATACTACGACTAAAACAGATAAATATACCTGTACAGTATATACACTCTGAATATATATATATATATATATATATATATATATATATATATATATATATATATATATATATATATATATATATATATATATGTCACGACCCGCACCCCTGAAGAGGGGTACGAGCACGTGGTTACGTCCAGCCTACGCTACAGAATCGGTGGTAGAACGCTGTATATAGGGTCTGTAAATACTACGACTAAAACAGATAAATATACCTGTACAGTATATACACTCTGAATGTGTCACACCCCGACCCGGGAAATCGCTCGTCCTCGCTAGATTTTACCCGAATCATCGTCCTCGCTGGGGCGTGATGCCGCTCGAGCCTGGAGTTGTGCTCGTGCAAGGCAAGATAACAGGTTCACATAGAACTATCTCAAATCGATAACATAAGCAGCGGAAGGAAACAAGTAAAACATAAGAATCTCTTTTTATTCATAATGAACTGAAGGTTACAAAGGCTCTGAATAGCCCAACTTAATATGCCAATTGGCTACAACGCTCATGATCTCTCTAGCTCACAAAGGATTGTTCCAAACATTATGCCTCTGTATAGCCACCAAGTAGTCTTCGGCCGAACATCACCATGTCGCAAGTCCGAACGCATATACGGTAGCTCCTCTTGAATGCCAAGGACTCCATGCCTCGGCACGTCCAAGCCAAGCTCCGCCCCGAGCCGATCATAACCTGAGCTTGCACATAAACTAGTGGGAGATTAGTGCTTTCGTCCTCGCTTCGCACTGATCAAGACCCGCTCGCACCCAAACCAAACACTAAATCATTTAGTGAAACATGCAACTTAATTGGTGATCTTTCTATTTAGCCTTAGGATCAGTTTCATAGCGATACTTAAACATAGCACAATATCATAAATGTGTCACATATCCTGTGTTCCTGCAGCAGATACAGTTAGGCATATTAGGAACATAAACATAGTGATCGTGCACATCCCGTTCCTCTTTGCCTAGCCTGCAGTGGTTAGAACTTAACATAAGCAAACATACGATTCGTACAACCGACCAATTCATAAACATAAACATATGCATAATGGGTGGCAGGCCCTGCGCCTGCACCCAGCTCTCATCTCAGCCCACCGGCCCTAACTATATGAAGGTCACGGTGTTTCGCACCGTAATGGACTTGGCATCTCTTATGTGTAAGCCTACAATCGCTTCGATACGGGTTGCTAGCCCAGTATCCAAAGGATCCCAAACTTACGGATATCATAGCTTATCACAGCACTGGACTGTCGCAATCCGTCCGAATGTTGTGCACCATAAATACCACACATAATTCCCTCCTAGGCCGAACGGTCCCGGCGCCCCAGCGTAACCGTTCGAGGGAAGCCGTACCCATGCACGGGCCATCCGAGTCCATTGACCATGCAATACGTACCATATCATACAATCCATAGCATACCAACCGATCTCGTATTCCATAAACATAGTCTCGCACATAAACGGTTTCCTGTGCCATAAACGGTTTCCCATGCCATAAACATAATCTACCATTCATATGGGGAGCTCCGTCGGCGTTATGCCCCAACACATCCATATTGATGCACGACGCCCAACGGCTTAGTCATCTCGTACTCATATTCACGCGTCCCGTTCATAATGTTATTAGCATAGCCCACTTCCGTATTTACTTAGTCTTTTCGTACATAAGTGCGCGAAGGCACGCTCAGCACCATAATCAATGTTCTACGCCTAGAGTTCAATATTCTCGGAGCCGTGCACATGATGCACATCTCGATATCGTCTTCCAATGTTCTACCATCATTGCCCTACCGCGACTCGTACACTTGATGCACGTCGCTTCAATTGTTCGATTGTTCAATGTTCTATCTTAGTGTTCGACACATAGACCTTTCGTCGCCGAGCCATGCTCGCTAACTCGATAACATCTTACGCATACCATACATATTTTATTAGACATGAAGGAATAGGGAGAGAGAGTCAAGAACCCGCCCACTTTAAGCCGATACGCCTTGCCGCCTCGCCGATTGAAGCGTCTCTCTTCCATAACTCGATCGCATAGCTAACTCTCGGACTTAACCATTCCTTTGAACTACTCGGTTGATTTGGCCTATCACGCCCATACCACGATCCGTAATCCAGCATAAAGGCATAGCCTGCACACCAGATCAACTAACATTAGCACTTGCTCAAACGGGACTTATCCTTTGCATTGATTCGATTCATAGATTCCAACCGACTCAAAGCTTACCTTTGGCCAACGTAACACTTGCATCGATTCGCATCGATACCTCATCGGGTCAACGCAACTCTTCGAGTCAACGACTCATCGTAATGCACCGTGCGGAGCGGGGCATTACAGAATGGAGGTGACATAGCAATATACAGTCTCAATCACATCTAAGGCAGAATGATAAGATAGAAAGATAGATAGATAAATACTGAAATAAAAGAATCCACATAAATACAACCGGAGAGTCTAAGTATCTAAGATAACATCTTAGCAAACATCCAAAAATACAAGTCTCAACTATTGAATATGAAAGAATATATACAATCCAGATCTCAAATGACAGAAATAGTAAAACCTAGACTAGGGAGCCTCAGTCTCTATTGCTAGTGGATCCGACTGGAAATCTGGGTCACAAGAGTCATCTACAGCTGTCCCATAGTAGGTGTCTACGTAGGCCTCATCCTCATCCTCTGTAATATTTTCAACAGGTCCAGTCAGGACAGGAGCGAGCACAAAATATCTCACGCAGTTCATATCAAGTTAGGAAATATAAAGCATACAATAGAGTAAGGTACAGGAAACGCTGAAGAAGAATCTATACGAAGAACAGCAGAGGTTTGATAATAGGAAGTATCTATATATGATAAGTGTAGAAGCATGGAAAATAATAAAGAAAGATCCATGCGGCCAGGAAACTCCATGCGGCTCAGAAAGCCCATGCAGCTCAGAGATTCATGCGGCACAAGGGACTATGCGACTCAGCAGAGAGGTGCCACGTAGCATACAAACAAAACTGCCCTTACTGCATTAATTGCCTTCACGGATGACAGCTCTGACGAAGCGACAGGCCTGATACAAAGAGGCAATTATGACTCTGTCATAATGACAGACTCCTAGGGAAACGAAGGAGATCTCTGACACAAATCCCCCGAGATCCAGAAAATACCATGTAGCCTTGACACGTGGACATTTATATGTGGCTCGAGCGAAGACTCCTCATGCGGCTCAGGCCGAAGTTGCCTCATGCGGCCCAGATCGAAATAGCCCTATGCGGCTCAAGAGGACCATCTCCATATGGCTCAAACAGAGGCCTCCCCATGCGGCTCGTAAGGATCATCTCCATGCTGCTCAATCCTTATGCAGCTCAATCCTTATGCGGCTCAATCCTCATGCGGCTCTAATCCCTTCAGTGGCTCCCAGGACACGTGTCATAAAGCCAATCAATTTCCCAGATTCACTACAATCAAAGATTGGGTCAAATCCTAATAATCTGGGACACGTGGCAGGAGAATGAATTAAACTTATTCATTCAGATTCGCAGACATCAGCAGATCATCATAAGGGAGATTTATTCCAATCAGCATTTATTACCGAGAGGATTTGGCCCAATCTACATCAAATGGCCCAGATTGATCACACTCAAAAATAATGGCCCAGATTGATCAATCAACAGGCCGCCGCCACTTTAAAGGACAATCATTGTAAACCCTAATGATTGCATTCCCTTCTTATAAATAGCAAGGTGCCATTCCCTTGCAGGAGGACCCCCTTTTCGAGATCAGAGAGCACCAGAATACTTGGAGAGGAAAGCAGAGAGAGAGCAAAGGGAGCATTTCTTTAACGCCAAGCAATCTTCTGGAGCCAAGGCTGCATACCGATCGTCCAAGGAGTAAGGCAGAGCTGCCGTCGCTTTCCCGAGCCTCTATCGTCACCCTCCAGAATCTAAAGTAAATAATTGTACTTAGATTGCTGTACCTAGGTTTTCGTCCCTAGGCTTTCTTTGTACAAGCGAGTTTGTAACGTGAAGTAAAAGTTCAGTCCTCCGATAATTGTTTTGCTCTTTTATATTTCATGGCAAACACGATGGCGACTCTGCTGGGGACAAACTTCTCCACAGCTGAGGAGTTGGTGACACAATCGGATGCAGCCAAACTTGGCTCCACGCAACAGAAGATGGTCGTTCGCTTCGACCAACAGGCGTTTGAAGAAATGCTCTCTGAAGGAAGTACTGGCCCGATCCAGAAGCGAACCCGCGCAAAAAAAGCTCGCTGCAAGTGGAGGCCAAAATTATTTGCTCCTCCACAAGCTCTGGACGGGGTACTCTCGGCTACCCGAGACGGCGAAGGCGATTCTCATACGACCCCACTTCGAGCCATAGAGCACTCTGCTGTCCCCAAGTCCGGCAGAGGAAAGCACTACGATGCTGGACTTGCAGGGGCAAAGAGCGACTCTATGCGCCCCAAGAAGAAGCCGAACACTCCTGTTGCCAAATCTGCCAACCACATGCAGGAGGCTCATGCGGATGAATCTGTCAGCCGCATGAAGAAAGTCTATGCGGACAGATCACCCAGCCGCATGAAGAAAACTCATGCGACTGAGACTCCCAGCCGCATGAAGAAAGCCTATGAGGCTGCGTCTGCCAGCCGCATGAATATTACTGTTGACAGCCGTATGACACCCACTCCACGTGGCTCTGTCTTCGATCGCCTCTCCTATGGTCCTGATCTCTTGTACTCCCAAGAAGACATGTCTGACTCTCTCCAGCATCACTTAGACTCTTCCTACTATGTGCCCTTACGCACTAGAGTGAAGAAGTCTAAGGCATCGCGAACTTGGCAAGTTCGGTCCGCTGACCCGATCTCTGATCATCCGAGTGTCCCACATACTGTTATGCGGGCCTCAGATGGGAGGATGTACAGAACCACTCGAGTCCAGCCGCCGGCGGCAAACGGACGGAGAGGTTCCCAAGAGTCTCCCAAAATCCAGGGAGCAAACATGGTCGATCCAGACCCATCTGACTTGCGTAAGGTCATCCTCCACAAACGCAAGGAAAGAGAAGACGCATCGGGGTGCAAAGAGTCCCCTCGCGGACGCCGCTGCACCCAAGTCATCGTCAACTGCTGCTGCAATAACGTGACGGTGCGAGAAGACCGGCAATCCATCTTTCAAAGACTACGACAACCGTCTTCCGAGGACGAGGCACTTCCCGTCGTCTCCTGCAACTCTGCTCAGAAAATCCCCGCTGATGGAAAAGGAAAGAAGACAAATGTTCCCAGCCTAAAGATTTCCACCACTGCGACTAAAAGACTGTCGTCTAAGCGTGTGCCCACCACCGGAGTTTTTCGAGGTACTCATTCTAAGACGAAATCTGCTACAGTGGGGGATTCGTCGTCCACGACACAGGGGGTTGCTGGGACTGGGGGTAGCACTCCTCCCAACCTCCACAACAATCTGATGTTCCAAGAAGACGAGTCAGGGGAGGCAACTCTCCCATCAGACGCAGCAAACCCCGACGTCTCCGAGGACGTCCACAACTCCCAAGATGAAGCAAGCTCTGAGACTGGGGGTACTGCTCCTTCCGAGTCTGAACCAGAAAAGAACATACCCACATACTCCGATGACTTCTCACTACAGGGGTATGATTCAGAGGGTGCTTCCTCCACCGCTCCGTCTATCTCCCCTCATGTAAAGATGGTATTCATGACAGATAGCAGCCAAGGTGGTTCCAGTGATCGCCAACGCATCGACACTCTTGAAGCCATATTGCTTGCCTTGGTCAAGTCTGTGGACGAGATCAAAGCGGCCCTTCCAGCTCTGCAAGGAGGGACGTCTGGCCAAACAAGCACGGGTCCCACGATCAATGTGGACTCGAATTCAGCAGCACCGAAACCGGGCAACAATCTTCCTGAAATAATGGCCTCCACCGCTGTGGATGAGGCCCGCGAAGCGAGAAGAGAGGTCCAGAAGCTCCGAGCCATGTTTCACGCTCGAGAAAACTCTCAAGACCTCAGAATACGGTAACCGTACCCTGCCGCCTTGAGGGACGTTTCATTCCCACCAAGATATAAGCCGTTCATTATCAATCCCTATGATGGCAAGACCTCAGCAAGTCGGTACATCACTTACTTCGAGGTCACCACCGACCACCTGCCCTATGACGATGCCATCCTCACACGATTATTCATCGGGGTATTGGAAAGGGTCGCCTTCGACTGGTACTGCAACCTGCCAGACAACTGCATCCACTCCTTCGCTGGCTTCAAGCATATGTTCTTGGAAAGATTCTACGAAGTAGGGCAGGACATCACAATGTCCACCCTCATGGACGTCGTCCAAGGGGAGAAAGAGCTGACAAGAAACTACATCTAGCGGTTTTGCCAAACCGCAATGAAGCTGCCATCTGGAAATCCGGATTCCTTCTTGATTGAAATTTGCCAAAAGAGATTGCTCCCAACAATCAGTCTCTGGTTGGACGAAAGTCAATTCAAGGACTGGAAGACGTTCATCATCAGTGCCACAAGCGCCGAAGAACGATTGAAGAAGGCTCGCCAATTGGGACTACACATCTCGAACGGAGAGAACAAGGGCAAGTGTCCTAACAACGACAATGGGGGTAGCTTCTCCAACAATCGGGATACCAGGGGTAAGCAGGCTATGGTGGCCGACACAGCCCAGAAACCTGAGCTAAAGCCAGCAGACAAACAATGGCCGCAAATCACTTACTCCTTCGAAGATGGTCACGTCAAGCCCATCTTGGACATGCTCATACAAGGAGACAGAATTCAGCTTCCTCCACCAAGACGGGAACCGTGGCAGGCGGACATGGAGAACCCAAAGTACTGTCATTACCATCGCTACGTCCACCATGCCACAGACGACTGCTACCAACTAAAACGGTACATCCAAAATCTCATCGATTCGAACGCCCTGGCCATCGATTTCGAAGAGGTAACAGTCGCAGCCAATATGGTGTCAGTACAATTCGGCAGCTTCCCTCCAACGGAAACTCAAGACGGCGTGGTCCCCATCCCTCTGGCGACAATGGAGATTGCTAATCTTCCACTTCTCCGAGATCAGGCTGCTGGTCTGGTGCCCCTCACCACATCATGAGGGGAGGTCATGTGGGTCCATCCAGACTTAGTATCGAAAGTGACCCGGCCTACATCATCTTTATGCGGCAAGAAAAAGAGTAAAAAGTTAGGTCCTGCCGCACAATCTCGACAGATATCGAAGAAGCTACAGCCATCATCACGCGGTCTGGGACACAATCGCAACCCGTGGCTGACAACCCGGCTGAAGATCATCAGCCCGCTACAACTGACGCTCCGGGACCGGCTCAGCTTCCGACGATCGACAAGCCTAGGCCGAAGGAGACTCGCTTTGACAAATCCCTCCGAAAGGAGGCACCACAAGGGCTGGAGAAGCCCTACAACTTCGACATCTTAGCGCAATTAGCCAACACACTGGCCAAGTTATTATTATACGAGCTCCTGAGACTCTCGAAGGATGTTCGTACGGCTTTGAGCGATGCACTCCAAAATGCCGACGTATACCTGGTTCAGGTCAACCTCACGGGAGAGAACCCGCCTCGCTACATGGGCAATACTGCTATCTCCTTATCATATGGTCTTTGTCCCGCAAAAGGCTGTCAAAGGTCAAGCTCTGGCCGACTTTCTAGCAGCCCACCCAGGCTCGGAGTCATCCACAATATATGAAGGAATTCCTGATGAGGTCGCCGACTCGCATGTGGCCTCCCACGATGATATATGGCGAATGTTCTTCGACGGTACTTCAAGAACGGGACCCAAGGGCAACATTGTTGTTGGAGTCGGGGTAGTGTTGATTTCTCCTTCCGGACTGGTGATCAGTCGCGCTTACTCCCTCACGGAACCCTGCTCTAACAATGTGGCCGAGTACAACGCTTTGGTCATCGGCCTCCAACTTATAAGAGAGCTGGGGGTAGAATATCTTGAAGCATACGGCGATTCGCAGTTAATCGTCAATCATATCCGGGATTCATACGAAGTCTGCCACGAAGACATGATCCCCTATCACCAAATCGCGATCAACATTATCTCGTCATTTGAGGGATTCTTCATCGAACATGTCCCCAGATTACAGAACATCGAAGCCGATGCCCTAGCAGGCCCTGCCGCTTCCCTAGCAGTTCCAAACCATACTCAGCATTCGGTTGACGTGATAGGCCACGAGCTGGTCTGTCCCAAGAACAACATACAAGTCATGGCGAGCTATTCCGCCCAAACGATAGATGTAGCACCAGACTGGCGACAACCATTCATAGACTTTGTAGTCTATGACATCCTGTCCGAGAATCCAAAGGAAGCCACTACCATCAGAAGGCGCTCTCTCAGATTCTTCTACGATACAGAGACGAAAATGCTGTATCGGCGATCCTACGACGGGTTACTACTTCAGTGTCTATCAAATACAAAAGCCAAAGAAGCCATACGCGAAGCTCACGACGGTGTATGGGGCCTATCAGCCTAGCCCTAAATTACAAGATCGTCTCCGCCGGATGGGCTACTACTGGCCCACGATGGTAGCAGATACAATAGACTATGCAAGAAAATGCAAAGCCTGTCAAGTCCACGCGGACTTCATCCACCAACCATCCGAGTTTCTACATCCGACGGTGGCGTCTTGGCCATTTGAAGCATGGGGAATGGACATCATCGGTCCAATTACTCTACCTTCCTCCCGTGGACATCGCTTCATACTCGCGATCACGGATTACTTCTCCAAATGGGCGGAAGCTGTTCCACTCGCAGAAGTAAAGACTTCAAACGTGATCAGCTTCCTTAAGCATCATGTCATCTACCGCTTTGGACTGCCCCGAAGGATCATCCATGATAATGGTTCGCAGTTTGCAAGACACGCCTTCTATCGATTTTGCGACAAGCATCGCATCCAGAATATTGCTTCAACACCATACAACCTAGCAGCCAACAGTTTGGCAGAGGCATTCAACAAAACAATCATCAAACTCCTCAAGAAGTTTGTCTCTTCCAACAAACGCGACTGGAACGAGAAGCTCGGTGAATGTTTATGGGCGTACCGTACTACAGTCCGAACAGCTACCGGGAACACACCATTCTCCCTGGTATACGGGAGTGAAGCAGTTCTCCTATTAGAGACTCAGATACCCTCACTCCGTGTCGCCCTTGCTTACCAATTTACGACAAATAATAACTACCATCGTCGGCTACAAGAGTTGGAGGCCTTAAATGAAAAGCGCCTCTTGGCTCAGCAACGAATTGAGCTATACCAAGCACGTATCTCTGGAGCCTTCAACAAGAAGGTTAAAATCAGAACATTCCAAGTGGGCAAGCTCGTTCTGGCAGTTCGGAGGCCGATGGTTATGACTCACAAGACCGCCGGCAAGTTCCAGCCAAAATAGGAAGGCCCATTTATCATTGAGGACGTATTCTCCAACGGAGCCTACCGCCTCGCAAAACAAAATGGAGACTTGCTCATGTTGCCCGTCAACGACAAGTTTCTGAAGAAATATTATGTCTAAACGACATTCTCCAGATCATTGACTCATGTACCCGCTGGTACAGCTGAACTCACCCTCACAATTTTCCAAATTTTCGAGTCATGTACCCGCTGGTACCTCTGAACTCATACTCACCATTTTCCAGATTTTCGAGTCATGTACCCTCTCGTGCCGCTGAACTCACATCCATAATATTCTAGATTATCGAGTCATGTACCCGCTGGTGCCACTGAACTCACACTTTCACAATATCGAGTCTTGTACTCGCTGGTGCCTCTGAACTCACATTCCGGTCACTCTTTCAGATAGTAAGTCATGTATGATCATACCTCTGAACTTTCTTCCTGAAAGCGATCCTCCCTCATGATCTAATACCCGCACTTCCACTGCATAAAAAGGGTAACAGATCCACAAATTTCCAAAACGGCCATGTTCTCATTACCTCTGAGTTGTTTCACTTCCGCCAAAAACAAATCACCCCTCTACATAGAACTTCCATGTCCTCATTACCTCTGAGTCGTTCTATGTACCCTCCTTTATTGAGCCCGCTCCTGCCATATCCTCATTACCTCTGAGTGGGAAGGCTCCGTCGAAGAAACCCTCATGCTTGCCATGTCCTCATTACCTCTGAGTAAGTATGTTGATTCCCCTTCGACTTACTATCCGTACCCACAACCGGAGTACGCCAAGGGTAGTAGGTCCACAAATGTCCTCTGTTGACCACTAAAATCCTCTGTTGAGTCCACTCCTACCATGTCCTCATTACCTCTGAGTGGGAAGGCTCCGTCGAAGAAACCCTCATGCTTGCCATGTCCTCATTACCTCTGAGTAAGTATGTTGATTCCCCTTCGACTTACTATTCGTACCCACAACCGAAGTATGCCAAGGGTAGTAGGTCCACAAATGTCCTCTGTTGACCACTAAAATCCTCTGTTGAGTCCACTCCTACCATGTCCTCATTACCTCTGAGTAGGAAGATTCTGCGGTGAACACAGCCTTCATACTTGCCATGTCCTCATTACCTCTGAGTAAGTATGTTCGTTCCCTTTTCATCCTATTATCGGTATCCTAAACCGGGGTACGCCAAGGATAATAGGCCCACAAATACCCTTTACTAAGTTTATCAGTACAGGCCCTCCATTCCTCATCATGCCCTGGGAGCCCAGCTGCCCCATGGCATTCTTTCTCCCGATACCCGGAACGTCCGCGACCACGTTACCGTGGAACCATTCTAGGTATCCCCAATCAAACTTGTTACCCGTACCTAAAACCAAGGTATGCCATGGGTAACAGGTCCACAAACAAGTCCTCCATGCGGGGCAACCACCACCATCATATCACAGGCACAACAAGCAATACAAATGAAGGGTAGAATGGAAAGTACTCTTTATTTGAAGGAAAAAAAAAAGCATTACATGTTTTGGGACCACGTCCCTCTCAAAAAGGAAAAAAGTAAAGAAAGAAAACAAAAGAAGAAAAGGCCGACTATAGCTCGGCATTACACAATTCCAATAGACGATTCTTCACTAAGATGGCCTCCTGTTCGAGTTGCTATTTAACTCAACGCTCAGCCTCCCGGGATAACCGCTCCTCATCATCCAAGCCCATGAGCTCCTCCCAGTCATCTTCCAACTTCTTCAGGGCAACTTCCAGGTCAGTCGAAGCTTGATTGACTCTGTCAGCCTCCCGAATAATCAGCTCCTTATCAATACGGGCAGCCTCAAGTTCAGACTCCAAGAAAGTTAACTTCCTCTGAAGCTCAAGGATTTGCTCTCACGTGTCAGTGATCCCACGAGAGGCAGCCGCTTCCTGATCCATGACATCTTCACCCTCGTGGCTCAATTGATCATATCGATCAGACAGATCACGAAGGTCCTTCAGTACGGCTGGCCTGGTTTTATCCCGAGCAGCCCTTGTCTTCTCTATAGTAGCGGTGAGAGAACCACGCTCCCGATCTATAACAGCAGACAAATCAGCCTGCCGCAGCACCTGCAACTGGGCCACCAGCTGCTCAGTCTCCAATAACTTTGCCTCCAAGAGCGCAGCCAGCCCCGCACCACCAAGAAGAGTCTTAAGGATATCAATTTGACCCTGGGCGCATTACCGGGACAAGACGAAAGAGGTCCCTCTTTCCACAGTAGCCGTTATTCCCCTCCTCAAGTGACGATGAAAGCTGTCAACCATGTCCTGTAATGCGTCGTCCAGGACCTCTGTAGAGGACGGCGTCAGAGGAAGCGTGGCCGGCAATATCGGAGGAGTAATGCTAGAACTTGCCACTAGGGGGATGGAATCCGAGCAGAACGATGCACGGATAACGGATAACTCTTTCTCCGCCGCCCGAAGAGCCTGGATACTCGGTAGGGCAGAGAGGTCGACTCTCGGAGCCACTCGAGCAGAAGAGGATGAAAGGACCATCGTCCCCTGCCCTGGCCGTCCCATCACCCGACTTTCCGAACTCGAGCCCGCGGGAGGCCCCTCAAGACGAGCTGGAAGAGGAGGAAGTACGCTCCTCTCCACCGGTGCCCCTTCGGTATAGTTCACCTCAATAGTGTCCATCCTCAGTACTGGAGAGGCAGGACCTGTATGCCCAGAATAATGATCAGTCGACGTGACCTGAAGGATGTGATGATAGAGCAGATAGGCCTCCTCGCAGGTTAAGATTCGGCTTATCTTACCAGGGGAGGAACATAGAGGCTGCAGCTCGTGCGTAGCTGACATGACCTCCTTACCCGCAACCTCCAAGTTAGATTCAGTGGGTTCTTCTATCCCAGCCACCTCGGAGGGAAGTACGATGCGATCAACGTCATCTTGATGAAATTCAGCAATTTCAGGGACAGGTTCATTAAAATCCTCGTCATCCCGGGTCACCACCTCGGCATCTTGAGACTCTTCTTCTTCTCTTGACACCTACAAGAAGGAAAGAAGATGATTAAAATCGAAGCTAGAAGGAAAGAATGAAGGAAGAATCGGGAGTGGCCTGGTTACCTCTGACGCGGGGTTAACTTCCTCTCCGCTTTCTCTTATAGTTAGCTGGCGGTTTCTGGTCACAACCAGCTTTCGGGAACGAGAAATACCGCCAACAGGAGAAACTTGCCTGCTACGCTTTGGAGCAGGGCCAGGCGCAACGGGTGGCTGATCTCCCAACATCTCATCTGACAAAATAGGCGGCTGATCCACCTCTACCTCTGCCACCGGAAGGGCAGAGACATCTCCATGATGCTCGTTGCCTTCATCATCCTGACCAGCAGAATCCAAATCTGGTACTTCGACTCTAGTCTTTCTCTTCTTGGCCCCTTGGGATCCTTCCTCCAGGCCGGTACCAACAATAAAACTGGCACCCGGGTTAAAATCGACCGGGGCTTTGTTCGCCATGACATGGTACAAAGCCGCCACCTTAATAGCAGGGACCGAGAAAATGGTACGGGTATGGAATGTATCGTAGTATTGCCAAGCCCTGATACCATCAAGAAGGCTACCTTCAAAATCCAGACAGGAGCTGGGACTGTCTAGACAAAGCTGTCTGTATCCAAACTGCCGAACAAACCTGCTAAGCAGATAAGGCTCCAGAAAAATAGTATTGCGGTTACGATACACCAGATGTGCGGGGCGGATGTTACGCAGCCATAGGAGCATCTGGCCGTCCAGAAGTTGAGGGGGCGCAATACCATCAAGATGTACAGCCTCTATGTCCTTAGCAGTAAAGCGAGGGACGGATACAAAAATATGGTACATATCTACCCTCGCCAATGCCATCCGGCAAGCCCGCATGGTCTCATACTCCCAAGGCTCATCACGATAGCGGAAGATAAACACGTCATCATCAGTTACACCATCTTCAGAGCCCGGTCTCATCAAAGACGGATAATGCATCAACAGCCACCCCATCAAATAGTGATAGGGCAACTCAGTCCGTTCAAAATCCTTGGTCACGTCACGAGCGATGACCTTGGATGTGAAGGTGCAAAGGCCACGATGTATGCTGCACACCATGGCCGGGAGGAGAGCTAGCCTGATTCGCAAAACTAACTTCACAGTCGGAAAGATGAAGTTATGACTGATTCTCTCGATAGAACCAGCCCCTCTAGAGACTACACAATTTCGCAGCCATATCATCAAAAATCCTGCCATGAGCGCCTTCTCTGACTGCTCTTGGGTATCCTGGTAAAAATAACCGAAAGAGTCGATCTTACTCCCGAATCTGTCACTGGTGGTGGCCACCCTCTTAGCCGACGACACCAAGTCTTTAACCGCCTCCCGGGATCGAGGGCGACGGGAGGTAACTCGACCTGAGGCATCCGTCGGGAAGAGATAGTGCACCCAGTCCTTGGTGTGGGGAGCATTCCCTTCCGAGTTGTTATCCTTTCGGGCTATCTGATAACATGTGCTATAGTGGCACAATATCTCTTGGTAAAGAGCCACGAACCGGGATACCGTCTTTTCAAATCTTCGAACTCCTCATTCGTGGGAGTATACGCCTCAAAAGCTTCTTCCCCCCAAGGAAGCTTGGAGACCGCATGTATTTCGTGGAGCGCAAGCCCCATTTCCCCTATGGGTGTGTAGAAGGTTCCCGTACGGCAATTATACATCTCCAGCAGAGACATGAATAACTTCTTGTTTATGGACAAGCCATGGCTGGTGCCCCGAATAGCATGGTAAAGGCCAATATCACACAAAAAGGCCTCATACTTCTGCAAGATCCACATAGACAGATTGGTCCATGAGGGAATAGGATGTATCCAACTAAGGAGCATCAATCGACCAATGGGGTAGGAGCCCTTCCGAGCAAGTTGATTTATAAAAGTGTCGGCGGTAGAAAATGTGAAATTGGGGCCCGGCACATTCAAGAAAGTACCTGGGACCAATCCCATTACAGAACAGCTGGTGTGCACCTTGCCTGCAGTCACTGACTTCAGGATATTGTTATAATGGATGTCTCCCACAAACATCCCACCTCGGGTAGGAGTTAATGTCTCTTCCATCTTCCGGTCCAATGGGAGCGTATTGAACCAAGATAATGAATGGGAAGTGTCGCTCCATTTGGGGGATGCGGATCGCCATCCCGTTAGAGACAAAACTCCAGTTCTCCGACACTTCCAGAACATGACCGTTCTCCACAGTCAAGGCATCTCCAAAGAAGAACGCAGGCTTCAAATATTCCTCTTTGAATTTCCCAGAGTTCATCATAGCGTTAAGGAAATGGAAAGGCTGGTTCTTGATGGCATTCAGTCTAGCCGGAGGTTCGTCACTCGGAAACTGGTCCGTTATATGCTGAACAATATGGTCGTACCTATAGCCCAGAGCAGCTTGGGCATTACCTACCAGGAGTTCTCCAGTAGCATTAACCGGCAGATTCACTGAAAAGAAGACAGAGAAAGATAAGTTAAAAAGATGGATAAAAAAAATGATTGGGTGCTTCCAAGCCTCATGCTGCTCAGGAAAACACCCATGCGGCTCCAACTTAATGAAGCCTTATGCGGCTCCAACTTAACGAAGCCTCATGCGGCTCAAGCTCAGAAGAACACTTATGCAGCTCCGTTCAATGAAAGTCCATACGGCTCAGCGTCGCTTATGCGACTTCGTCGGCGAAGCGCGTATGCGGACACAGTGGCTATTCTTATGCGGCTCGCAGCCCAACCATAGGACGAACATGCGGCTCACAAAGGCTCGTACATAAAATATGCGACGTAGCCATAGCAGTTATGGTTCTTTAACTCATACAATGTCCTTACCAGTAATAGGGAGATGAACGTCAGGATGAACATCGGGTATGACGACCGGCGGAGGAACGGCCGCAGTCGAGGCAGAAGTAGTCTTCTTGCCTTTCGCTGTTGCAGTCGATGAAGAGGCCGCCTTCTTGCCCTTTGCTGTCACGGTCTTCTTGGGAGCCATTAGTTATCGGAGAAAAAAAGGATAATCGGGATAGAAAAGATTTAAAGAAAAAGAGAAGGTAAAGAAGCCCTTTCTCTCTCCAAACTCCTCTTATTTATAGGAGGACGAGAGAAGGAAGACACGTGGACTAGTAACCGCCTCGTAAAAGGCAAAACCGACTCCTCGGATTTCGTTCCCGAGATTCACCCAGGGCATAAAATCCGAAAGAATTAATGAGCCGGCCCTTGGGATTTTCCTCTAAAGACGGCGCTGAAACGAATTGGAGGCAATTAAAGACCCTCACACGTGGCAGAAAGCCCATGCGGCTGAAACATCCATGCGGCTAAGCTACTCATACGGCTGAAACTTTCATGCGGCCAAGATGTCTATGCGGCTCAGACCTCATATGCGGCTAGAAGAGCTTGCACACAGCCATGCTTCTTATTCAAAGTATTTCAATTTTGCAAATTGAAAACTTTGAAGGGGGTCTTGTAGAAGCATGGCCAGGAAACCCCATGCGGCTCAGAAAGCCCATACGGCTCAGAGATTCAGGCGGCACAAGGGACTATGCGACTCGATATGATTCCATGCGGCTCAGTAGAGAGGTGCCACGTAGCATACAAACAAAACTGCCCTTATTGCATTAATTGCCTTGACGGATGACAGCTCTGACGAAGCGACATGCCTGATACAAAGAGGCAATTATGACTCTGTCATAATGACAGACTCCTAGGGAAACGAAGGAGATCTCTGACACAAATCCTCCAAGATCCAGAAAATACCACGTAGCCTTGACACGTGGACATTTGTATGCGGCTCGAGCGAAGACTCCTCATGCGGCTCAGGCCGAAGTTGCCTCATGCGGCCCAGAACAAAATAGCCCTATACGGCTCAAGAGGACCATCTCCATGCGGCTCAAACAGAGGCCTCTCCATGCGGCTCGCAAGGATCATCTCCATGCGGCTCAATCCTTATGCGGCTCTAATCCCTTCAGTGGCTCCCAGGACACGTGTCATAAAGCCAATCAATTTCCCAGATTTACTACAATAAAAGATTGGGTCAAATCCAAATAATCTGGAACACGTGGCAGGAGAATGAATTAAACTTATTCATTCAGATTCGCAGACATCAGCAGATCATCATAAGGGAGATTTATTCCAATTAGCATTTATTACCGAGAGGATTTGGCCCAATCTACATCAAATGGTCCAGATTTATCACACTCAAAAATAATGGCCCAGATTGATCAATCAATAGGCCGTCGCCACTTTAAGGGACAATCATTGTAAACCCTAATGATTGCATTCCCTTCTTATAAATAGCAAGGTGTCATTCCCTTACAGGAGGACCCCCTTTTCGAGATCAAAGAGCACCAGAATACTTGGAGAGAAAAGCAGAGAGAGCAAAGAGAGCATTTCTTCAACGTCAAGCAATCTCCTGGAGCCAAGGCTGCATACCGATCGTCCAAGGAGTAAGGCAGAGCAGTCGTCGCTTTTTCGAGCCTCTATCGTCACCCCCCAGAATCTAAAATAAACAATTGTACTTAGATTGCTGTACCTAGGTTTTTGTCCCTAGGCTTTCTTTGTACAAACGAGTTTGTAACGTGAAATAAAAGTCCAGTCCTCCGATAATTGTTCTGTTCTTTTATATTTCATGGCAAACAATAAGTAAGAACTGTAAGCAACATGTGATTTAGAGTACAATATGGTTATGTAAACGATTTAGGACAATGCAATGGTAACTCCATTGTACGTGAGTGTACAATAGACATATACAATAGTTATACAATGTTGTACAATAGGATTTGATTACATAACCAATTCTACTCTCCCTCCCCAATCAATACACAAGGATCCACTACGGTTACGTTATCTTATACAATAATGTACAATGTTATAGAATAGATGTACAATGTTATACAATAGTTGTACAATGGTCTATCCTTGGGACTCATGTGATAATGAGAGTACAATATGCACAATGAGAATACAAGGATAAGGGTATTCAATAAAAACAATATGTAAGTGAAACGCACATCACAATATGTATTTAGTGAATACAAGGGGATAACATCTCAAAAGAAGATCCATATAGTACCAATCCGTGATAACAATCGTGTCAGCATCAAGTACAGTAATCTAGAGCAAGAATGTAAATCCAGACAAGTATAAAACGGTCAGAGAATGTACTCGCCTGATCTCCTGAATGTCCGAAAGAAAACTACTGCCTGAGGAGTGGTGTCTGCCTCCTATCAAAACAGTACAAGTTACTATATGTCTAAAATGATAATAAGATGCATTACAATGCATTCTATATGAATCTAGGTTAATCTAGGCCAAACCTAAGTCATACTAGGTCATACTGGATCGTACCAGGTCACTGGGAGTCAATCCAAGTCAACTAGGTCAAACGGGGTCAAAGATTGACTTACAGTTGACTTTTGGTCAACTGGTCAACCCTGGTCAACTCTGGTCAACTCTAGGTCAAACTAGTCTAATGTTGACCAACTGTTGACTTTCAGTCAACTGGTCAACTCTGGTTTGGTTTCGGTCAAATCTAGTCACTTATAGGCTAAGGATGACTCTCGGTTGACTTTTGTTGACTTTTGGTCAAAATGGTCAACCGAAGTCAAAACTAGTCTAGGAGCACTATATTTGGCCATTACCAACCAAGGGAAACAAGTTCTAACCATATCTTAGACTCTAGACTCAAATATCCTACTTCTAGGTAAAACTTATATTACCCGACCAAGGTAAATACCAATACCTTGCACATACCACTCCAACCTAGGAATACTAGCCTAGATTTCCTAGGATAGCTAGATACTATCCTATACTAACATTACCTACCAAGAAATTCTAGTATCTAGGTCATCTAGATCATCTTATGACACATGTTAATTTCTAACCATTACCTTACCCTATACCCTCTTCACATCTACTAAACACTCACATACCCAAACTCATCGCTCACTCACTCACTATGGTTCACAATAGGCTCTTACCTATAGGTTCACATAGGCTAACCTATAGGTTAATAGCTATACTCCTATAGGCTCACACACACAATGGCTCATAAACACACACACAAAGGTTCTTATAGGACACATATTAGGCTGATTTGGGGAGGCTATAAGGCTTGGTTTTGGGATGGCTTAGCATGGTTTGTAGGTGGTTGGATTAGGGTGTTTCATGGCTGGTTTGTGACAGCCTATAGGACTATTTTGGGACTGCCATATAGGCTGGTAAGTAGGCTAAACAAGGGGCAGGTAAAGGACTGATATGGACTACTATTTGGGCTGGATTGGAGGCCTGTCAAAGCTGGTTTCATGGCCTACATTAGGACCATTCTAGGCTGAACATAGGACAGCCATATGGACTATTTTGGGGGTACAAATGGACAGGTAATGGGGCATCAAATGGATTGAATTTAGGGTAGTTAGGAGGGCTGATTAGTGGTGTTTTAGGACAGCTATGGGATTAGGTTGGACTGCTATGTAGGGCTGTGTTTGGGACAGGAATGTGGGCTGCTTGTACTAGGTTTAGGGGCTTGAATAGGCTGTCAAAGGGGGGTGGTTTAAGGGGCTAGATTCAGGGGGTTTTAAGGACAGCAATGGGACAGCAAATGGTTGTGTTTAGGGGGGACAGTTTTGGACTGAGTTTAGGTGGCTGCTGTGGGGGTTTGTAGGTGGCTGATATGGGGTGTTTGTTGGCTGTGTAGGGGGCTAACACATGGACAAATGTGGACTGATATTGGCATGTTATGGAGGGGCTGGTATGGGGGACAGGTTGAGGGTTGTTAGAGGGTAATTTGGGATAGCTCATGGGCTGTCATATGCCCTGCTACTGCTGCTGTTTGCAGCAGCAGTCCCCCCCCTCTCAACTCCACTCTATCCTCACTCTCTCACACTCTATCCTCCTCTCAAACTCTATACAAACACACACACACAAACTAATTCTTCTCTCCCTCTCGAAATCTGTATTTCCTTCCATCCCAATACACACACATAACCAATCTCTATCATCCCCATCTCTAAATCCTTTCTCTCTAACTCTCTATACACAACCACATACACACTTACATATATACATCCCCATACACATATATATATAAATTTGAGAGTCAAATATACATATATATATATATATATATATATATATACATATATATATATATACATATACAATAATATAGATATATATTAGAATATGATACAATATGATACCAAAGAATACAATCTCTAAATAACATAAAATCTGAGATTAAAACTCTAAATAGTCATTTACATAATATAGATATTAAATACAAGTGTCCAAATAGGATTTTTCCCACTAGGACACAACCACAACACAAAGGACACTCCTATGACCTCTAAATGGACACGAAATGGACACAAATGGAGATTCAACCATGGAGGTTATTCATATTGGTCAAAAATCAACCTATATGCATGTAGGGGTGGATTAGAGGAGAGATTATACCTTTCGGGAGAGAGATTCAAAGGAAAAGCCTTCTGACACGACACCGACACGTAGCGATTCCAAAAGGACACGAACAAGCTCCGAATCCTCCCAAACTTGGCTAGCTTCCTCCTTGGCTTGAGTAGAGAAGGAAAGAAGAAGATTTGGTGAAAGAAATGATGGATTTGGAGATAAAATCAATAGAGATTGCTCTCTAGAAATTTGGGGAAGAATAAGAGAGAGAAAGTGAAAATGGAAAATGACAAATGGCTAGAGCCTATCCATCCTAATGTGGCCGGCCCCCTTAGAGCTAGGTGTCCTATTTTGGCAATGTCAAAAATACCCCCTCTAGCCTATTTAATTAATATTAGGAGAAGGGTTTATGGTTGAGGCTAAATTAGTCATTCTAAATCCCTAATCTAACCAAACCCTATCCATAAATAATTAGACTAACCACTAACTAAAATTAATATCATGTGGGCCATGGCTAACTAGTGTGTGGGTCCTACTAGAGTCAACACTACCCCGGGTCTCCGATACAAGTCGGATTGAGTTGAAATTCGAACCCAACTTAAATAACCCCAAAATAATATTATAAATAAATAGATAATTTCAAAAATATTCTAAAATAAAAAATGACAAAAATACCTCTGTTTTTATAAACTGGGGGTGAAAAATCTATCCACCTTAAAAAATTTTGTCCTCGAAATTAAAACCAAACAATAGTAAAATGTCAAATTCACAAGTCATGGCTTAAAATTTAAAATGATTTAAAATCTCAAAAATCACATCATGGATTAAATGACTAAAATTATAAAATTTAAAATTACTCTCAAATAGATGCTATAAGTCTATCCACCTTAAAAGAATCATCATCAATATTAAAACAAAGTAAACACTGAAAAATCATGCAGATCGATAATCGTATGCGTCTGTCCAATCATCATGATACTCAGAATCTCTGTCATGCCAGTGAGCAAGGCTACGATAATCACAGTGTCCCCAACTATGGTACATACCTCTAGAATTATGGTATTTAAAATTTTCGCATTGCCGCATGCTTGGCAGCGAAAACCTTAATTTCCCACACCCGAAAAATACGTCCATAGTCCGACTATATGTCCTCACTCTACCTGCTAGCATGACCCTAGAGGATTCTAAAATCTCATAATCGAGGCGACCTAGCCCATACGACTTATCTCAGAAGAAAACTAATTCATAATAAAACACCAGATCAAAACTTATCAACAATGAGGAAACAGATAGGAATAGATGGAATTGAATTTCAAAATAGGTATAATGAGGCAAGGTAAAAATGGAATCGAGAAGATCAGAACCTGCAAGCACCTCTCCTACTGCCTGAGCATCCTCGGCTGTCATGGCGAAAGCTCGTCCTGGCTGGCCTCCCCAGGCCTGCTGCTAATGTTGTACGAACCTCTGATGCTGAGTCTGCAATGGTGGTCCCCTCTGCTGCCATACCGGAGCCCTAGCTCCTGGTGCTACCTGAGCCAATGGTGTCGGGTTCTTGGGATACTCTCTATAATGATGCTCCGCTGAACCGCAAAGTAAACACATGCCCAGCCTCTTCCGACAGTCGTCCCACCCATGGCCTTGCTTCTTGCAGAAGTTGCACACAGTGTTCTACTGCTGCCCGGGCGCCTGCTGATACAGTACCTGTCTTTGTCCCTGATGCTAAACAGGCCTCTACTGCTGCTGGAATTGGATCATCGGCTGCTGATACTGCTGCTGAATCTGTATGTGAGGCCTTTTGGCCTGGCCTCCGCTGCTACTGGCTTTGACAGTGTCTCGCCCCGTCTTGAGCTGCAGCTCAAGATCGTCCTCAGCCAATAAAGCTCCCGTCAAAATCTCCTCGAAAGTGGCATCCCAGTTGCCCTTGGTCAAGGACTTGACTTCCTTGACCAGACCCTTTTGGAACCTCTGGGCCTTCGCCGTCTCACTCAAGCCCTCTACGAATCTGCCGAGGCGGCCGAACTTTCCAGCGTACTCCTCTACTGACAGGCTCCCCTGAACTAAGCTCTCAAACTGCGACTGCAAGGCTCGGAGCGCTACATCTGGAAAGAACTTCTTCTTGAAGAAGTCCTTGAACTCCTTCCAGGTCTGTCCAGCTACCCCCACCCTGGGGTCTGACTGATACCAGGTGCGAGCAAGATTTCGCATCCGGCTAGCTGCTGCCTCTATTTGGAGATCTGCTGGTATCCGGGCCAGGCAGAAGATCTCCTCTATATGCTCGATCCACTCGTTAGTATATAAAATCCCCTCCGTCCCCAGGAAGTCTCTGGGGCTCATCTTCTGGAACTGCTCCATCCCAGGTGTCTTCAGCTGCTGAACTGTTGGTCGAGTTGCGACTGTCGTAATGGCCAACTCCATGCTCCTGGCCTGTCGGTCCTGCTGTACCTCCATAAACTGCTGAAAGTAGGCGAACATCTGTGCCGCGTCCACGTATCCTGTAGGCGGCGACTGCTGGAAAGGCACCTCTGGGATGACGGGGTCCTGCCTCCGAACTGGTGGAGGCATACCCCTCCTGCTGGTGGAGGAACTCCTCCGAACGCAGCTGAAAGGCCTACCCCAGCTGGCATGACTGGGGATACGGTACCAGGGCTGGCTGCTGGGTATAAGAGATGGCAAACCTCTCATCGGCGCCCCCTGGCCCTGGCGATGTGATCTCGTCTCAACCATCCTGGAGACAGATCAAAGAAACAATTGCTGAGAATGAGTCAAAATAGCAAGGGAGGACAGTTATATTCGAGAAAAAACAATATCAGCAAGAACTGAGATGGTATGAACTAGATAAAGGTTTTTTCTAATGTGATTGAGTACCTTCAAAATATCCTAATCCTACTGCAGGCTGTAGTGATACTCTAGTTCGAATACCACTACATAAACTCGACCTGTATAGGCCACCACTAAAAATGTGTCACGACCCGCACCCACTGTGAGGGTACGAGAACGTAACAACGCCCAGCCTACGTCGCAGTGTCGACGGTAGAACGATGTCCTACATCAATCATCTAACAATATAAAGGTACCTGTACAGTATATACACTTCGAATGGAGGTGACATAGCAATATACAGTCTCAATCACATCTAAGGCAGAATGATAAGATAGATAGATAAATAGATAAATACTGAAATGAAAGAATCTACGTAAATACAACCAGAGAGTCTAAGTGTCTAAGATAAAATCTCAGCAAACATCCAGAAATACAAGTCTCAACTACTGAATATGAAAGAATATATACAATCCAGATCTCAAATGACAGAAATAGTAAAACCTAGACTAAGGAGCCTCTGTCTCTATAGCTAGTGGATCCAACTGGAAATCTGGGTCACAAGAGTCATCTACAGCTGTCCCATAGTAGGTGTCTACGCAAGCCCCATCCTCTTCCTCTGTAATATTTTCAACAGGTCCAGTCAGGACATGAGCGAGCACAAAACATCTCACGCAGTTCATATCAAGTTAGGAAATATAAAGCATGCAATAGAGTAAGGTACAGAAAATACTGAAAGAAGAATGTATATGAAAAACAACAGAGGTTTGATAATAGGAAATATCTATATATGGTAAGTAAGAACTGTAAGCAACATGTGATTTATAGTACAATATGGTTTTGTAAACAGTTTAGGACAATGCAATGGTAACTCCATTGTACGTGAGTGTACAATAGACATATACAATAGTTATACAATATTGTACAATAGGATTTGATTACATAACCAATTCTACTCCCCCTCCCCAATCAATACACAAGGATCCACTCCAGTTACGTTATCTTATACAATAGTGTACAATGTTATACAATAGATGTACAATATTATACAATAGTAGTACAATGGTCTATCCCTGAGACTCATGTGATAATTAGAGTACAATATGCACAATGAGAATACAAGGATAAGGGTATTCAATAAATACAATATGTAAGTGAAACGCACATCACAATATGTATTTAGTGAATACAAGGGGATAATATCTCAAAAGAAGATCCATATAGTACCAATCCGTGATAACAATCATGTCAGCATCAAGTATAGTAATCTAGAGCAAGAATGTAAATCCAAACAAGTATGAAACGATCAGAGAATGTACTCGCCTGATCTCCTGAATGTCCGAAAGAAAACTACTGCCTGAGGAGTGGTGTCTGCCTCCTATCAGAATAGTACAAGTCACTACATGTCTAAAATGATAATAAGATGCTTTACAATGCATTTTATATGAATCTAGGTCAAACCTAAGTCATATAAGGTCATACTGGATCATACCAGGTCACTGGGAGTCAATCCAAGTCAACTAGGTCAAACAGGGTCAAAGGTTGACTTACAGTTGACTTTTGGTCAATTGATCAACCCTGGTCAACTCTGGTCAACTCTAGGTCAAACTAGTCTAATGTTGACCAACTGTTGACTTTCAGTCAACTGGTCAACTCTGGTTTGGTTTCGGTCAAATCTAGTCACTTATAGGCTAAGGTTGACTCTCGGTTGACTTTTGTTGACTTTTGGTCAAAATGGTCAACCGAAGTCAAAACTAGTCTAGGAGCACTATATTTGACCATTACCAACCAAGGGAAACAAGTTCTAACCATATCTTAGACTCTAAACTCAAATACCCTACTTCTAGGTAAAACTTACATTACCCTACCAAGTTAAATACCAATACCTTGCACATACCACTCCAACCTAGGAATACTAGCCTAGGTTTCCTAGGATAGCTAGATATTATCATATACTAACATTACCTACCAAGAAATCCTAGTATCTAGGTCATTTAGATCATCTTATGACACATGTTAATTTCTAACCATTACCTTACCCTATACCCTCTTCACATCTACTAAACACTCACATACTCAAACTCATCACTCACTCACTCACTATGGTTCACAATAGGCTCTTACCTATAGGTTCACATAGGCTAACCTATAGGTTATTAGCTATACTCCTATAGGCTCATACACACAATGGCTCATAAACACACACACAAAGGTTCTTATAGGACACATATTAGGCTGATTTGGGGAGGCTATAAGGCTTGGTTTTGGGATGGCTTAGTGTGGTTTGTAGGTGGCTGGATTGGGGTATTTCATGGCTGGTTTGTGACAGCCTATAGGACTGTTTTGGGACTGCCATATAGGCTGGTAAGTAGGCTAAACAAGGGACAGGTAAAGGACTGATATGGACTGCTATTTGGGCTGGATTGGAGGCCTGTCAAAGCTCGTTTCATGGCCCACATTGGGACCATTCTAGGCTGAACATAGGACAGCCATATGGACTGTTTTGGGGGTGCAAATGGACAGGTAATGGGGCATCAAATGGACTGAATTTAGGGTGGTTAGGAGGGCTGATTAGTGGTATTTTAGGACAGCTATGGGATTAGGTTGGACTGCTATGTAGGGCTGTGTTTGGGACAGGAATGTGGGCTGCTTGTACCAGGTTTAGGGGCTTGAATAGGCTGTCAAAGGGGGGTGGTTTAAGGGGCTAGATTCAGGGGGTTTTAAGGACAGCAATGGGACAACTAATGGTTGTGTTTGGGGGACAGTTTTGGACTGAGTTAGGTGGCTGCTATGGGAGTTTGTAGGGGGCTGATACGGGGTGTTTGTTGGCTGTGTAGGGGCTAACACATGGGCAAATGTGGACTGATATTGGCATGTTATGGAGGGGCTGGTATGGAGGACAGGTTGAGGGCTGTTAGAGGGTGATTTGGGATAGCTCATGGGATGTCATATGCCCTGCTACTGCTGCTGTTTGCAGCAGCAGTCCCCCCTCTCAACTCCACTCTATCCTCAGTCTCTCACACTCTATCCTCCTCTCAAACTCTATACAAACACACACACACACACAAACTAATTCTTCTCCCCCTCTCAAAATCTCTATTTCCTCCATCCCAATACACACACATAACCAATCTCTATCATCCCCATCTCTAAATCCTTTCTCTCTAACTCTCTATACACAACCACATACACACTTACATATATACTTTTTTTTTACACACTTACATATATACATCCCCATACACATATATATATAAATTTGAGAGTCTATATATATATATATATATATATATATATATATATATATATATATATATATATATGTATATATATATATATACACACACACACAAATATACATATACAATAATATATATATATATATATATATATATATATATATATATATATATATATATATATATATATATATATATATATATATATATATATATATATATATATATATATATTAGAATATGATACAATATGATACCAAAGAATACAATCTCTAAATAACATAAAATCTGAGATTAAAACTCTAAATAATCATTTACACAATATAAATATTAAATACAAGTGTCCAAATAGGATTTTTCCCACTAGGACACAATCACAACACAAAGGACACTCCTATGACCTCCAAATGGACACGAAATGGACACAAATGGAGATTCAACCATGGGGGTTATTCCTATGGGTCAAAAATTAACCTATATGCATGTAGGATGAATTAGAGGAGAGATTATACCTTCCGGGAGAGAGATTCAAAGGAAAAACCTTCCGATACGACACCGACACGTAGAGATTCCAAAAGGACACGAACGAGCTCCGAATCCTCCCAAACTTGGCTAGCTTCCTCCTTGGCTTGAGTAGAAAAGGAAAAAAGAAGATTTGGTGGAAGAAATGATGGATTTGGAGATAAAATCAATAGAGGTTGCTCTCTAGAAATTTGGGGAAGAACAAGAGAAAGAAAGTGGAAATGGAAAATGACAAATGGCTAAAGCCTATCCATCCTAATGTGGCCGGCCCCCTTAGAGCTAGGTGTCCTATTTTGGCAATGTCAAAAATACCCCCCTCTAGCCTATTTATTTAATATTAGGAGAAGGGTTTATGTTTGAGGCTAAATTAGTCATTCTAAATTCCTAATCTAACCAAACCCTATCCATAAATAATTAGACTAACCACTAACTAAAATTAATATTATGTGAGCCATGGCAAACTGGTGTGTGGGTCCCACTAGAGTCAACACTAACCCAGGTCCCCGATACAAGTCAGATTGAGTTGAAATTCGAACCCGACTTAAATAACCCCAAAATAATATTATAAATAAATAAATAATTTCAAAAATATTCTAAAATGAAAAAATGACAAAAATACTCATGTTTCTGAAAACTGGGGGTGACAATAATTTATCCACATACCCTAGTTCATGCATTTGAACTCAATTACCTTATCATGCTATGTGAATATCCATTAGATAAACATGAAGGTAAAGGAGAAACAATACATAGGATGGAGAAATTTAGTCGACTTGAATGCTCTTCGCAAATTATTACCAATCTAAAAATTGATAATCATGAACTTTGGATAAAACCTCAATAAGGAAAGCCAAATCAATAAAAGCTCGATAGATTTGTAAACACCTCTAAAAAATTGATATTTTCTTCTTATCTATTTTAATTAGAATTTATATTGATATGTATATAAAGTATATTTACATAATAAGTAGATATGTATATACATTCATAGTTTTACTTAAAAAAACTAAATATGTATATATAGAGAGAGAGTTTTATCCAGTGGTAATGGTGAGGCATGTGGCCCGAGTGGTCAGGAGATCGATTCTCGGTTGGAGCTTTCGCCACAATTACCTTCTTTCAAAAAAAATTATTTATGTGTGTGTTGGAGCGTTAGCCACAATTACCTTCTTTCAAAAAAGTATTTGTGTGTGTGTGTGTGCGTGCATGTGTGTGTGTGTGTGTTTGTGTGTGTGTGTGTGTGTGCGTGTGTGTGTGTGTGTGTGTCCCTAATGTTGACCCAAACTTGATCGCAGTCAACCTAATCTTTATAATTAACAAGACAATATCTGCTATGATCCACTTGACACATCAAGCTCCATCAAGCTACAAAATAGACAATCACCACACATCAGATCAAGACGAATGTCATCGACAATTTCTATGATATACTGCTGTTTACTTATTCTCTGAGTCTGTATTTTTAATTTTTATTGAGTCTAGACTAATGTAAGTTGAGTCGCACTGAGTATCTCGATCCTAGACTTTACACCCAAAGCTCCACAAACAAAAGTCCAAAAACCTGCGAAATCCAAAAACAGCCCATGAACATTTTGTCCCCAAGGAGACAGAGTTCGGGCCGAACTCTGTCCCACAAAGAGTTCGGGCCGAACTCTGCCCCCTTAATTTTAGGACCTGAGTTTTAGGGTTTGCTGGTTGTTAATTGTCCAACGGCTAAATTTTTGAATATTTGGGACGGAGTTCTGGCCAAACTCTGCCCCTCCGGACTAGTATATATAGGCCTTGATTTCTCTCATGTTCAATCATCCAATCTTCTCATCTTCTCTTCTCCTATAGCCTATACATTCAAGAGCTTATCCTTCTCATCTAACTAGCCACAAAACTTCCCAAGCTCCGAAGGTGCTCAATGCGAGTCAACTAGAAGTTTGTGTGCAACAGTTCCAAAAGAAGTCACTTGGACAATTCCAAGTCTCGCCATTTGCGAATCTGTAAGAGTTGGCGTGCTCTTCTGAGTAAAGGCACATGGTTGTACGCTATTTCACAAATAGTGGATTTTAATCATGAGCTAGAGTTCTCAGGCCTGGACTAGTCCTCTACGAGGGAAACCAGGTTAAAAACTGTTGTGTCTGCGTATGCTTTTCTGATCTCTATTTATATTCCGTATTTATTCTCTAGTTATTATTTCTGTTGGGTAAACTTGAATAGAGTTATTTTTTAAATGGGTATTATCGAACATACTCTATTCACTCCCCTCTAGAGTTGTCTACACTTACTTCAATTGGTATCAGTGCTCTGTTCTCTTATATCGGATTAACATCCTAAGAACAGATCCATGGCAACCACACAACCTACACTTTCCAACTATGGTGAGGAACAGTCCACAAATAGGCCACCCATATTTGACAAAACTAACTACACTTATTAGAAACTAGGACTAATTTTTATCTTAAGTCTCTGGACTTTGATCGTGGACCATCATCATGGATGGCTACAAGAAGCTTGCCAGAATAGTTGTCGAGGGGACTCCTGTTGAAAACCCCTACGACAAATATTCTGACCAGGAAAAAAAAGGCAAGTCTAGATGCTAGGGCTATTAATGCTCTATTTTGTGCAATAGACAGGACTGAATTCAATAGGGTCTCTACATGCTCCATCTTACACGAAGTATGGAAGCTTCTGGAGGTAACTCATGAAGGAACCACACAGGTTAAAGAATCAAAAATCAGCCGTCTGACACAAGAATACGAGACATTCAAAATGAAGCCAAAAGAGACAAATACTCAAATGTTCACCAAATTCCTTGACATCGTCAACCCTCTATCTTTCCTTGGCAAAGCATATTCCAACCATGAGAAGATACGCAAAGTGCTTAGAGGATTGTTGAAGATCTGGAAACCCAAGGTCACAGCGATTATCGAAGGGAATGATCTTATGGCTATGTAACTAGAAACTCTGATGGGCAAGCTGATGACGTATGAGCTCGACCTCAAGGATTTTGAATAAACAACTCCAAAAGAAAAAGAAATTGCCTTGAGAGATCATCGCCGAAGAACCATCACAGTTGAAATAGATGACAATGATTCCGAAGCTGACGATCAATCACTCATGGTTCAAAATGTCGAAAAGTTCCTACGCTTCAACCGAAGGAAGAAGGAACAAAAAGGCAATGAGGAAGAACCCACTTGCTTCGGATGCAAGAAGATGGAACATGTCAGAAAAGATTGTCCTATAGCGAAGAAAGGAAGCAGATACAAAAAACCGTACAAGAGGCCAACCTCAAAGAAGTATGCCAACACTAGCATCTGGCACGAAAGCGAGGCCAGCGATTCAGACGAAGAAGAGGACTCTCCGCAAGCCACTGAAAACGTCTGCCTAATGGCAACTTCAGACAAGGTAAATGACTCTTTTGAAGATTTCTCCTTTGATGAACTGGGTGACGCCTTTAGTGATCTTCTTAAAGACCACAAAAAGGTTATTAACAAGTATAAGCATGCTAAGGAAAAGATCAAGACCCATGAAGTCGAGATCGATAGACTGTCTTGCTTACTTGAGAATGTTAGAAACACTACACCCACGAAAAGCACTAAGGAGGTATCTAAGCTTAAATTATGCTTACACGATGCTGAATCTCTTATTGAGAAGCAAACACGTGATATCACTGCTTTAAATAAAGAACTTGTTGAAGAGAAAAATAAGTACAAGATTGCTACTGCTAGAACACATGGCCTGATTACTAAATATGATGAGTTGCATGTTGCCTCTAAGAAATTAGAGACTAGACTGGACAAGCAGGTTATTCAACCTCAAACTCAGTCTCACAGTCACAACACTTTCAAACACGAGACGGCTCAACACAAGAGAGCACGTCACCACAAGAACACTCATCCACATACTACTCAAAATCATGATCTTATGTACACCTATTCACATGCAGCACGAAAAAAACACACATGTAAACTCTACCATCATCCTGCTGCACACAATCGCCATTATCATCAAGTTGCTGCACACACTCACTACAGTCATCCTACTACTACAAATAGCTATCATCATTCTGTACCCACATATAGACACAACTATCATCCTGCACCCAATACCAATATGCATTCTACCAGCACTTACTATGGTCTATATGGACACATATCACCGCAGTGTAGATTTAGAAAACTAGTTGATATCAATCTATATGCATGGGTACCAAAGACTAACTTTTCAGGACCCAGAAGAATATGAGTACCAAAGGTCACATCTACTCATGGTGTAGGTAGACCTTTCCTCTCAAACTAGAGAGAAGTAAATGGATTCTCGATAGTGGGTGCTCACAACATATGATTGGAGATGCTAATCTATTCGCAACAGTATCGATGAAAAGGGAAGGATATATATCCTTCGGCAACAATCTGAAAGGCTATATCATAGGTAACGGTACAATTGGTTATCCTCCTTCTCCCGTCATTAAGGATGTCTGTTTAGTGATCGATATTAACTTTAGAAAAACTAAATGCTTTATCTATGATAGATCTACCGGAGATATCACTTTTGAAGGGATAAAAGAAGATAACATATATATTTTCTATCTATCTAGAGATACTAACAATGTAGTAAGATGCCTCTATGCTCACAAAGGTGAAAAGCTATTATGGTACCAGCGTCTTGGTCATGCCAACATGGATACCATATCCAGATTATCAACCAAGAAGCTAGTGAGAGGCCTGCCAGACATCACATTCAAGAAGGACAAGATATGTGCCGAATGTGAAAAGAATATTGCTACCAAATCTTCCTTTAAATCCATAAACACTGTAAGTACTACCCGATCATTGCAATTACTTCATATGGATCTATTTGGTCCTAGTAGAGTAGCTAGTCTTGGCGGTGAACTCTATGCATTTGTTATCGTTGATGATTTTTTAAGATTTACTTGGGTTTCCTTTCTTGCAAATAAAAATGATACCATTTCAGTTTTCAAATTTTTTGATAAAAAGGTCCAAAATGAAAAAAAAGGCTACATGATTACTCGTATTCGAAGTGATCATGGTGGCGAATTCAAAAATTTTGATTTTGAAAAGTTTTGTGATTTAAATGGCTTTAATCATGAGTTTTTCTGTCCTAGAACTCCTCAACAAAATGGTGTTGTGGAGCGAAGAATAGGACTCTTGGCGATATGGCTAGAGTCATGTTGAACCAATTTTCTCTTCCAAAATATATTTAGGCAGAAGCTGTCAGCACAGTGTGCCATATTTTGAATAGGGTTTTGATTCGACCGATTTCGAAGAAAATATCCTGTGAGCTTTGGTTTGATAGAACACCAAATGTTTCTTACTTTCGAGTGTTTGGTTGTCATTGTTTTATCCTGAATACCAAAGACAACTTAGGCAAATTTGATGCCAAAACTAACAAGGTATTCTTCTTGGTTATGCTGCCAAGAGTAAGGGATATATAGTATTCAACAAACGCTCCATGATTATTGAAGAGTCCACTAACGTAACTTTTGATGAGGATAATAGTATCGCTATCATTCCCGACGATGATGAACCAACAACCTTCACTCCTACGGATATACCACCTGAAACCAAATCTCTGGAGGGCTTACCAAAGAAGTTCCAATTCAAACCTTCGCTTCCAGAAAACTTGTAATAGGTGAGGTATCGAAAGGGGTAACTACTCGATCTTATTTGAGAGACTCTATTGCTAGCACTGCTTTTATTCTCAGATTGAACCTAAAATTTTTTTAGACGCTTTTGACGATGAATTTTGGATATCTGCAATGCAAGAAGAACTCAACCATTTTAAACGAAAACAGGTTTGGAAACTTGTTCCTAGACCAGCTGATCATTCAATCATTGGTACTAAATGTGTTTTTCGCAACAAAAAGATGGTTCGGTCACTCGCAACAAAGCTCGTCTCATAGCTCAATGATACAACCAAGAGGAGGGTATCGACTACTATGAGATGTATGCTCCTGTTGCATGACTTAAATCTATTTGGATGCTTTGTGCCTTTACAAATTTCCAAAACTACAAACTTTTTCAAATGGATGTGAAAAGTGCTTTTCTAAATGGTTTTATTAAAGAAGAGGTTTTTGTCAAGCAACCTCCTGGTTTTAAAAATCACAAATTTCCTGAGCACGTCTTTAAACTTAAGAAAGCTCTTTATGGCCTCAAACAAGCTCCTCGAGCTTGGTATGAATGCCTTAGTACTTTCTTACTTGATAAAGGTTTTCAAAAAGAAAAATTGACACTACACTTTTCATAAATTCCTTGATGACACTATTTTGTTAGTACAAATTTATGTAGATGATATCATATTTGGGTCCTAATGAGGGTCTATGCAAAGATTTTGCCAAGTGTATGCAGAACGAGTTAGAAATGAGCATGATGGGGGAGCTTAACTACTTCGTTGGACTGCAAATCAAACAATACTCGCAAGGCGTCTTCATCAGCCAGTCGAAGTATATAAAGGACATGTTAAAAAGTTCGAGCTTGACAACATCAAACCTATCAGCACTCCTATGGCTACTACAACAAAGCTGGAATCTGATGAAAGCGACAAACCGGTCGATCAATGTAAGTATCGAGGTATGATTAGTAGTCTATTGTATTTAACTGCTAGTCGTCCTGATATTATGTTTAGCGTTTGCCTATGTGCTAGATATCAAGCAAATCCTAAAGAATCACACATGACCGCTGTTAAGCGTATCTTTAGATATCTTAAGGGAATGATTACGGTAGGCTTGTGGTATCCCAAAACCACTTCCTTTGAATTAATCGGATATTCCGATGCTGATTTTGCGGGATGCAAAGTCAACTGTAAGAGTATCAGCGGCACGTGTCATTTGTTAGGAAAGGCTTTAGTCTCATGGTTTAGCAAGAAGCAAAATTTTGTTGCACTATCCACAACAGAAGCTGAGTACATTGCAGCTGGTCGTAATTGTGCACAGATTTTGTTGATGAAGCAAACTCTTGAAGACTATAACTTATCTTTCAAGCACATACCTAGTTTTTGTGATAACACTACTGCCATAAATTTGACCAAGAACACAGTATGTCACTCATGCACAAAGCATATAAAGATTAGACACCATTTCTTGCGTGATCATCAACAACACGGCACAATTAACTTAGAGTTTATTGACACTGAACATCAGCTAGCAGATTTCTTTACTAAACTACTAGTCAAAGAGCGCTTTAATTTTCTTTGTCAAGAGTTAGGAATCTTGGATAAAACCGTCATATAATAATATGTACCTACATAAATAACATTTATGACAAGCATCATTTATAATGACTCAGATTTGGGTACAAGCCGAAAGAGCCCTTCTGACAATAAGGCGTAAAAGCCTAAGCGACATGGTGTACCAGTCTTCGGACTACCGCTAGCTGGGATCCGGCCCCTACAGCTACCCCAAGGCAGTTTCACTGTAATGATCGCTGTCTTAACCGTCATTTATTATATGGCTACATTGTTTTTATGACTAATATAAATCCATTTTTCAAATTCTAGACTTTTTACTATTCAAACATTGCCTTTACTGTGTTCTGGAACAGACAGGCAGAGTTCGGGTCGAACTCTGCCCCACACAGTGTTCGGGCCGAACTCTATGTGCCTGCTCACAGAACCTCCAGTTGCTCTCGGCCATTCAATTTTTTGATCCGACGGCCAGGATTTCACTCGACCTGATGGCCCCAACCTTCTTAAACCCGAGAAACCCTTCTCTCTCTTCACTTTCATCTTCTTCGACCTCCTTCCAAACTATTTTCTCTCAAACCCTAACTATAGAAACCCCAAATTTTAGGGCTTTTTCTTCCAAACTCAAGATCTAAGGAGTTTTGTAGGATCTCTTCCATCTCCAACCATTTGTGTGAGGTATAACTCCTTTTTCTCCTCTCTTTCAAATTCTCTCTTTTCATTATCTATCAATGGCACCTAAACTTTTTGGTAGAGGAAAGAGGAGAAGAAGTGAAGGAGCATCATCCTCTAATCCTCCTCCTCCTCCTCATATCCATCCATTATTCAATCCACCACCTCCACAAAACCCTAACACCTATAATGAACAACATTTTGTCTCATTGGATGCTTCCAATGAGTGGTTTTCTGACTTTCGCTCACGTAGCGTGTTTCCGGGACATCCGATCAACTGTACTATATTTTCGAATTATGATTCACTATTTCATGACTTAAATATAGATGAACTTGTATCAACTTCATCTATTGTCTATTTAAATGTCATATAAATGTTCTACAGCAATTTGACTCATGATGACCGGCAGATCTATTCCCGTGTCGTCGGTATTGATATACCATTTGATGAATTTGAGCTTGCTGACTATCTAGAAATCTCGGAACCCAACTCTTGGGAGAAACTCGTCAATGCCCGACGGTTTCAATTTCCCGACGAATCTTCTCTTGAAAGCTTCGAGGATGACTTTTGTACCCCTAACACACGTCCTCGCAAGCTTACAGCAAAAATTTTTAACCCCTACTTCTATGAACTCCATCGAATTATATTTTTTTTGATCTTCCCCAAAGCGGGATCGACCGATGAAGTTTCCTATCTTGAGATATCTGCACTCTATCACTTGCACTTCCACGTTCCATTCAACTTCCCTCGCACTATGATGGACAGGATGATTAGTGCGAGAACCAAGCTACGATCATTGGTCTATGCTATGTATCTGCCGATGATCTTTCGTGCTTTTCATATCCCTCTTGATGAGTGTCAGTTTCTTCCTGCTCCTGCATATCCATCCAAGGCACGGAGGACTATTATTGCTATTGCCCCTCTTGCAGAGTCTGAGTCTTCTGACTCTGATGCTCGTGTTGCTCCTGATGCTCCCGAGCCCGAGCTGCCTGCTACTCTGGACTCCATCCAGGCGATGCTTCGCGATCACTTCCGTTTGGAAGACGACCGCTGGACTCAATTGGATTACCACACCACCCTTCAGATAAGTGCTATCAGCAACTCGCTACACGACCTCCAGTACACCCTGGCCACCCATCCTACCATGTCGTTCCCTATCGTACGGGACCCTTCTCGCGAAGGTTACCGTATTGACGACACATGGGTCAGACGGTATCTGGACTCGGACACGGCTTTCGTCGACCCTCGTCGCTCTGCCAGCGACCCTTCAGACTCTGCTGGTCCATCCCGTGCTCCATGATGGTCACGGTTTAGTACCTGCTGATGATGCTGCTGATGTTAGGCTATAGTTTCCTTATGTTTTATGTCATAGTTTATAAGCCTTGAGTTATAGTATTTCTATTTTCATGCGTTGTATTTCCTTCAGACTTATGCACTTTGGTTTTTATGAGTTATAAAACTGCTAGTAGTTTCTCTCTATGATTGTGGTTCCACGTTATGTGATTGCATGTATTCACTTTGTCTACTATTATGGGGGAGCTACTTTATCACTTTGCTAAATTACAAAGGGAGAGAATACTTGTGATATTTGTAAAACTTGTGATATTTGTATGGACATGTGCTTTTGAGCTTCAATATATATATTATTGTACTTGCTTGGATTAGAACTTGTCTCAGGATAGATCCAATTAAGGGGGAGCCGACATGTTCATCTAACGTGGGAGCTGTTATCATTATTCCATGTGTCCAGGTATGAATGTTGTGACATGCAAATATCGTATTTTTGTCAATTATCAAAATGGGGGAGATTATTGACCCAAACTGGATCGCAGTCAACCTAATCTTGATAATTAACAAGACGATATCTGCTATGATCCAACTTGACACATCAAGCTCCAAAATAGACAATCACCACACATCAGATCAAGACAAACGTCATCGACAATTGCTACGACATGTTGTTGTTTAATTATTCTCTGAGTCTGTATTTTTACTTTTTATTGAGTCTAGGCTAATGTAAGTTGAGTCGCACTGAGTATCTCGATCCTAGACTTCACACCCAAAGCCCCACAAACAAAAGTCCAAAAATCTGCGAAACCCAAAAACAGCCCATGAACATTATGTCCCCAAGAAGACAGAGTTCGGGCCGAACTCTGCCCCCCTTAATTTTAGGATATGATTTTTAGGGTTTGTTGGTTGCTAGTTGTCTAACGGCTAAATTTTTGAATATTTGGGACAGAGTTCTGGCCGAACTCTACCCCTCTGGACTAGTATATATATGCCTTGATTTTTCTTATTTTCATTCATCCAATCTTCTCATCTTCTCTTCTCCTATAGCCTATACATTCAAGAGCTTATCCTTCTCATCTAACTAGCCAAAAAACTTCCCAAGCCCCCAAGGTGCTCCGTACGAGTCAACTAGATGTTTGTGTGCAAGAGTTACAAAAGAAGTCACTTGGACAATTCCAAGTCTCGCCATTTACGAATCTATAAGAAGCTGGCGTGCTCATTTGAGTAAAGGCACGTGGTTGTACGTTATTTCACAATTAGTGGATTTCAATCGTGAGCTAGAGTTCTCAGGCCTGGACTAGTCCTCCACAAGGGAAACCAAGTTAAAAACTGTTGTGTCTGCGTATGCTTTTCTGATCTCTATTTATATTCCGCATTTATACTCTAATTATTATTTCTATTGGGTGAACTTGAATAGAGTTATTTTTTAATTGGGTATTATCGACACATACTCTATTCACCCCCCCCCCCCCCCCACTAGAGTTGCCTACATGTACTTCACCTAAGGCACTAGTATAGTAGTAGTGCAGGGGGCGCCTGAGCACAGATCTCGGGTTCGAATCCTCCCCCGAGCGACTATGTGACTTCGAGCCATGGCTCGGCTTGGAGAAAGGACACCTCAAAATATATGTGTGTGTGTGTGTTGTGTGTGTGTGTGATAAAATATTTGCATAAATATTATTTCTTGTTAAATTATTTTTCATTTTTCTAGAACTTATATGGAAATATATTTTTAAAATAATGGAAAGTTATTTTATTATTAGGTTTTTTTTGTTTCTTTTTAATACGTACATATAAGGTAGATATAAATACATATACATATATTGGTATATATGTTGCTATAATATATATGAAGATTTTTTTTGTACATTTTTGGAGATATTACTTTTTATATTTTTAGGTATTTTTTATTAGAAATTATTTACTATAAAGATTTTTTGAGATATACATATGTTGCTATATAGAATTTTTTTAGGTATAATATATGTTTCTATAAAAAGGATTGGCTTTAAAAAGAAAAAGAAAAAGGAAAAAAAATACTGTTGTTCCCCACAGGGAACAATAGCAAAATCTGATCCCTAAACCCTGCCGTGTGCACCTGACCACTGCGCACCACCACTCGCCATTGGCCAATCGATGAAGACGGTGCTGGAGCCGCACGGTAGTAGTGCTGCAACATAGAGCAGCAGCAACAATCGCATTAGTAGCAGTTCCAAGTACTTGACTTCCACGCCGTGTTTCTCCCTCCCTGTTCAATGATTTTTTGAGCCGTAAAATCCTACACGTAGATAACCTTACCACCTACAAAATCCATCATGTGGATTTTTGTTAATTCGTAATGTAAGCAAAGAAAATCAAGTTCCAAAAATTGAGAAAAATAACAAATTTTTGGGTACAGAAATTGTCCCAAGAAGTGGTTTTGGAAGTCCTTTCCTAGGTCGTATATCGAGGAATTTGAAAATATATTTGAACAGGATTTTAGACAACCTATACGGCAACAAAATCCTTTAAATTAATAGTTTTATTTATTTAATTTTTAAACTTCTTACATAAGTGAGACTACTTTTGATGGCAGTCGTCTAAAGATAAACAGATCTGAAAATTTGAATACCATTTGGGGGCTTCGTCCCCGAACACCCCACCCCCAAGGGTGCTACCCTCTCGACCCATGTCTGCTGACCCCCAAGTGCGAGACCCCAGAGATGTCCTTGGACGGTTCAGAGAAATATGCTACTATAACACTATCTTTGGCCCATCATGAATTCTTCATAGCAAAAGTTCATGTTCGAACTTGCTTACTGCTTATCTACATAACATATTAGACGAACACAACAATATGTATAGTAGCAAGTATGCACATTAGGACAATGCTAACAATATAGTAATTTCATGACTATTGGTGATATCATAATATTAAACTTAATTGATTAGCTATATTCAAAAACATGATATAATCATTGGGCTAACACATATCACATACTTGGCTTGTATTATTCAGATGAAAAATGACTAAATAATTATATGACAAATTGACACAGAGAGGCCAGTAGATAGATATGAGTGCCTTAGATTATCTCGTTATCTACATGAAGCATGTGAGGTAACTGTCTTAAGTGATGTAACATACAGAACTCGTGTTAACTTAAAAATATATTTGGTTATTTGTGATTTTTAAGTTGACCAAAATATGCCTTAAGCGGACGGGTATATTCGAGTAAGACCGTCATGAGTCTCCAACTTGGATTGATGGCATAGTCTTTTAAATTAGCTAGACAACCAAATTTTAGCTTGAATTCACCCTTATTTGTTATACCCCGATCCTGCAGAGTCCTTTCATCCTCGCTTCGGACTCTTTGAGACCGTTCGTCCTCGCTAAGGCGTGATGTCGTGCAAGCCTAAGTTGTGCTTGCACAAGGCCAAAACCTGTAACAAGACAAGATAGACAAGGTTGACTATACGCAGCGGAACATATTGCAGATATTTGAAGCAGCAGCGGAATATATGAATTGAACACAATGATAACAAGAAACAATTCTATTTATTGATATTCTTTGAACAGATTACAAGCCCTCATTTCTCTCGAATACAATGTTTACATTCCCTCAGAAACTTATTAGATTTTAATGATTCTGTCCCATACATTACATCCCTTTATATACAAAACCAACTCTTGCAACAGATGACCTTCTCTTGGCATCCCTTTTGATTCCTGGCTCCTGAGGATGAGGCTCGGGCTATCGCTTCGGACTATCCTTCTCGATGCATATTGCACCTGCATGCAGACTAATGGTGGGTCAGTATATCAGCATACTGGTAGTTGTGAACAAAGAGCTATATTTGTCTGAAACGATCAGTGTTCATTTAGTGAGAAAATGTTTCTTGTGATGTGATCTTGCTACTTTTATCTATGTTCATTTCACGCATACAGAGTCAGTTTACATTCTTTGAAAACATCTTTGAAAATCCATAATTTATTTCATTTCATTTCAAGCATACAAGGTACTATTTATTTATGTGGAGTGCGCAGCGTGTTTCGTGAGCCATAATAATTTCTTTTGTTCAAGCAACTCTTAGGGTCAATGACAAGCATGATATCATACCTTTTCTTTAGTGGGATATTGCATTTCATTGCAATAGATTAATCTCTTCAAGCAATTCATATAGAAAACTTAAGCACACGTGTATATCACTTTTCAGCGATTCTTACCATAGTCGACAGTCCATCCCTGCAACATTCTTATTTTCGATTTGTCTCTGCAATGTTAGCTCTTATCAAAATCTTCTTATGCATGTCATTGATTAGCAGCTATGACTCTTGGATTCAGCTCGTCGCTAATAGACATAACATTTTTGAGGTGTAGTATTTACCTCATACAACATTTCGAGGTGTAGCATTTACCTCATACAACATTTTCGAGGTGTAGCATTTACCTCATACAACATTCCCGAGGTATAGCATTTACCCCAGGGTACTATTACAATCTCTTTGTAACATATACAAGTCCATCTGTACATGACCAGCATTCAGAACATCTTTGAGGGACAAGCAATCATTCATCGCCTTGGAACATAATAACAGTTCTATGTAGGTATAGCATATCATTTTACCTTTGAAAGCATACCAGTTCGGGGCATATAAGCAATCTCTTTTTTTCTTGTTAGAATGGCAACTGTTCATTGATTAAAGGCAACATCTCTACTTTAGCATGGTAACATCTCATTTCTTTTTAACATACAACAACTCTTATTCTTAGCGTGCATATTATCTTTGTTCTTAGCATAGAAACATGTGAAATCCCTTACAAGCATACTCAATGATTTACCATCTTGTTATTAGAAATAGCATTCAATCAAAAACTCAGATTCTTATTAGGCGTAAGCGAATCACAAAATGAGACTTTGTCCACTCACCCGGATTAATCGTCTTCTGTTGTAGAGCCAGCAATCTGATCTCTTCGTTTATCGAGTGCCTTCGCTGAGCGATGCACTACATAATTATCCACCGAAAAAAGTTTCGTCCTCAAAACTTAAGGAGAATCTTACGATATTCATTATAGCGATAGTCCTCATCCTTCGCCATCATCAATCCATGAAATCACAATTCATATCATATCAAAACTCTTGTTTAATAAAGCATCAATCTCAATCAATCAAATCAATCAAACATTTGCCGGCATTATAAAAATATTTATGGACTTATTGTATGGAACGTTCATCTCATCGATGATATCAAGCAGGCAAGGAATTTCCAATCAGGAGAATATCTTCGAATTCAATTGAATCAAAATTGGCCAGAGGATCGTGTTGCTTTGATACCATTCTATCATGCCCCGGTCCTACAGAGTCCTTTCATCCTCGCTTCGGAATCTTTAAGACCGTTCGTCTTCACTAAGGCGTGATGCCATACAAGCCTAAGTTATGCTTGCACAAGGCCAAGACCTATAACAAGACAAGATAGACAAGGTTGACTATACGCAGCGGAACATATTGCAGATATTTGAAGTAGCAGCGAACATTTTGCAGATATATAAATTGAACACAATGGTAACAAGAAATATTTCTCTTTATTGATATTCTTTGAACAGATTACAAGCCCACTTTTCTCTCTAATACAATGTTTATATTCTCTCAGAAACTTATTAGATTTCAATGATCCCGTCCCATACATTACATCACTTTATATACAGTATTTATATTCTCTTCACTCTCTCTTCATTTCTTCTTCCCTTCTCTTACCTTGGAGCTTGCCAAGAGCTTGGCCTTGAGCTCTAGAGTGTGGTTTCGTACCCCTCTTAGTGGTGGAGTGGAAAATTAGGCTTGGAGCTTAACCTAGACAAGTACATCTTGCCAAATTCTTGAACAATAGTATTTTATTGTCATTTTGTTTTCCTTGGTATTAAATGCTTAGAATTTTCCTAAACTTATTTTGTTAAATATGTTTTCCTTATGATTCTCGTATGTATGCATGTTTCCAAAATTTGTTTAAGCAAGGTTTTAATTTCCTGTTAAAACCCAATATTGACTTAGTAGTAAACTTGGTATCAAGAGTGATAGTAGTGTTACCATCATGGATCTTGGTCACATATACATATATGAGGTCCTTACCTAGCTAGTATACATGGATTTTGAGTTTGGTGGCAATCGAAACCCGTTTCGGTATCCCGAGAACCTCTATATGGAGTAATTTGAGGTATTGATCTATTAAATCTTTGAATTTATGAAATCTAATAGTTCCATGTTGTAGGAAATTCAATTCTATGCAATTTTGACTTTTAAAAATCCGACTTTTGATTTAAAATGAAGTTTTTATGGCCGAAACAAGTTTTGGCAAAAATGTAAATTTTGTTGTTGTTTGAAAAAACGGTATACCGACGGTATGCCGGTGTATACCGACGGTATGTCAATTTTTGCACCAGAAACTTCCTGTCTTTAGGCCGGTATACCGTCGGTATGCCGCCGTATACCGCCGGTATGCCGTTTTATGCCGTTTTATTCTGTTTTTGCCTGTTTTTGTCCGCTTTTGATATTTTCTTCGACTATAATGATTTCTTAACATGATAAGATGATCTTGCGTAGTTAGAGAATGATTGTACACCCTATATAGACTTGATACTAGCACACGTTCAATTATTTTTCTATGAAATGTACTTAGCTTTAATTATTGTTTCCCACTTTGCACCAGAAACTTCCTGTCTTTAAGCCGGTATACCGTCGGTATGCCGCCGTATACCGTCGGTATGCCGTTTTATGTCGTTTTAGTCTATTTTTGCCCGTTTTTGTCCGCTTTTGATATTTTCTTCGACTATAATGATTTCTTAACATGATAAGATGATCTTGCGTAGTTAGAGAATGATTGTACACCCTATATAGACTTGATACTAGCACACGTTCAATCATTTTTCTATGAAATGTACTTAGCTTTAATTATTTTTTCCCACATGCCATGATATGTCTTTTGATAGATACTTTCTTACGAGCTATGATAATTGTTGCCATGCCTTCTTGCATACAAGATAGTGGCCCGTCGTGGCGCACTCATGATACATGTCCTTCTTGCTTACATGATAGTGGCCTATCATGGCACACTCTTGATTCTAGTACATGTCTAGTTCCTTGATAGTGGCTCGTCGTAGCGCACTCTTGTCTTGATATTGTCATGTCTTGTTGTGGCTTGTTGTAGTGCACAATCTTGCTTGTCTTGTCCAGTCTTGCATGTCTCATGTCTAGGATGGATTCTGCGGAATGCCACATCCAGAATCCAACAAGAAAATGTTAAGGACTAAACAACTCGCTTGATTACCTAGATCATTGGAGACTTTTCCGGTTACCTATTGCCCCTTTGGTCTTGGTCTTATATAAATATATATATATATATATATATATATATATATATATATATATATATATATATATACATGGGATTTGGAGCTATCTGTCATGATAAGCACTCTTCTAACACACCGTCGAGTGGGGCACTTCCTTAGGACACATGTATCTTACAGTAGTGTGTCTGCTATACTTGTTTTCTTTTTGGCTTGGATCATTTAGGTAGTAGCAGGCATGTAACTGGACTTAGATTTCTCAAACTTGCATGTGTTAGTAATTAGGATTGTGGCAACCCTAGTTAGCTAAAGTATTAAGCCGTACTTATTGCTTGGCCGTGATTGACGGATGGAGTCCATACCTGTCTAGTCTAGTCTTGCTCCAGTTTATCTTATTACAGTAATTAGCTTCCTGTCACTCCTTACATGTTATTCTTCATACTACATGCTCGGCTTCACTATTTGTTCACATATCCAGTTTATTATATGTATTCACTTGCTATCCTTCTTGCATGTTCCAGTTTTCCTTCGTAAACACTGTGGTACTAATTTACTATTCTAGTCTCGTTTACTGCTTTATCTTAGAGATGTTATAAATTGCATGATGGTTTTAGTCCATAGTTTGGCTTCCTTTGTGGTACTTGCTATTGGGGTTCTGACCCCACTGGTTTTGCATTGACCAGAATTAGTTGAGGAGCCCAAGGATCTTCCAGACCTTCCATTCGATGGTGACCACCTGGAGCACTTGGGGACTTGAGTGGGTGTTCTTTCTCTTATCTACTCTTTTCTGTACATATTCTTTTGAGGCGTTTAGCCACCGAGCACGTATTTAGCTCGTGTTTTGAACTTGACATTTAGCCTACGGGCTTAGACTTGATGTTATATTTTTAGACTGCAGCTAGAGCTGATCATGTATTACTTAGTCTTGCTAGTTCTTCATTTTGTATTACTAGCTTCATGATCATCTATATATTATAGTTTGGGACGCTTTACTGTCTTATATGCATGATGATCATATTCTTGTACCTGAGACTGAGATATCTAGGATTATGTGACCTAGGATTGACTGTTGGTTTGTAGCAGTGACCCCCATCTATACCGCTTATACGTTGTTTCGGAGTACTAGAGTACTTTGGTATGCGTAGCTGGCCTGGTCCGTCCCTACTTATCGGTATTTTGGTTCTGGGGCGTGACATAGGTTTTAGTGGTGGCCCATGCAGGTCTGATTTATCATATATGTAGAGGTTGCTAGTAGTTATCTCAGTCATAAATTCTTCTCCATTGATATCCTCAATATTACTCTTTACCTCTGATCTTTGACCTGATATTTGCTTTGATCGTTGATCTTTCCTGTTCCTCCGACCTAATCCTTGTGTCTTTAAACTTTCAGGGGCACCGTTCCTGGTCCTTCTGATCGGCCTGGCAGATCAGCGTCCCTTAGTTTTGTCGGTTCAGGAGGAGCACCCTCAGCATTCCGGAGCAGAGTCTAGAGTGGACCGAAGGGCAGAGTCGCCCGTTCCTTATGTTCAGCCAGCAGTACCAGTTTAGACAGAGCAGCCAGAGGGTGTTGTTTGAGCACTGGTGGATGTTCTGAGAGATTTCATGGCGTCGCAGCAGCGTCAGAGTGATGATCTTACCTATTCTGTCCAGACGGCTTTGGAAAGGGGTGGTGCTCAGGTCTACAATTCTGCGAGCAGCTTCAGGCGTCTCCCTCTCCCGTACTTCTATGGTACAAAGAATGCTATTGCATCTGATGCGTGGCTTCAGGATACGGAGGCCATTTTGGAGGCGGCAGGGATTCCGGCTAGGGAGCGTGTGGCAGTTGTCTGGTTGCAACTCTTAGATTTGGCCCGCAATTGGTGGACGGTTCATGAGGTGCCTCTAGTGGCACCGATAGCTTGGGCCGATTTTAGCGAGAGGTTTCAGACTCGCTATTTTGATGCGGTGTCGCGTTATGATCTACAGTAGAGGTTTATTGGCTTACGGCAGATGAGCAGGACCGTCGACGGCTATGCGGCAGAGTTTAGCAGGCTCAGTCGGTTTGCCCCTTCCTTTGTGGCGACCGAGTTGGATCGGGCGAGGAGGTTCCAGCAAGAGCTTCATCTGGAGATCATACCGGCAGTTGAGCAGCATGAGTTCCAGACTTTTGATGCAGTGATAAGGGCGGCGAGGAGGCATGAGTACACCTCACAGAGGATCGTTGATAGAGTCGGAGGTCAGAAGAGGCCTCACATTCAGAGGGGATCTTCTTTCCAATCGTCAGCACTAGCTCCAGCACTCCGAGCTTTGATAATTGGATCTCCGAGGAAAACGGTTCCGGCGGCTTCCTTTCAGCAGTCGTCTCAGCCGCGTCCTCAGCAGCAGAGGCAGTCTTTCTCAGTTGGTTGTTCCCATTACGAAAAGGAAGGGCATGTCTTATCAGAGTGTCGTAGGACACAGGGCTTGTGCCTAGCTTGTGGAGCACCGGACTACAAGATAGGGGCTTGTCCTAGGAGGAGTTCAGCTGGATTAGCACCCTTCCAGCCAGCAGTTCAGCAGTTTAGGGCACCAGTACCGGTTCAGCGGCAGCAGGCCGAGAGACCATTACCGACGCAGTCTCATCAGTTCCACCAACAGAGGCCTCAGCAATATGCTCAGGCTCAGAGGCAGAGGGGTCCAGCAACCAGAGTTCAGGGTCAGGCTTTTACGCTTTCTATGGAGGAGGCACTAGCAGCAGGGGAGGTGGTCACAGGTACCATTCTTGTCCACTCTCATTTAGCTTCAGCTTTATTTGATTCTGGTGCTTCGTATTCGTTTATATCTGTACGATTTGTGACAAATGTTGGTTTAGAGCCAGAATCTTTACCTGTAAGATTGAATACTTACTGGTAACGGTCTAATAGGAGTAGACCGAGTCTATGTCTCGTGTAGAATCATAATATGTGTGAGAGAGTTTCCTGCTAGGCTGATAGAGTTTCCTATGGGTGATTATGATGTCGTCCTGGGTTTGGAATTGGCTGAGTGCTCGACACGCTTCGATAGATTGCTATGCTAGCAAGGTTATCTTTCGTGTTCCGAATGAGGAGCACTTCTCATTCTCTAGAGACGAGGTGGAGTCTTCACCAACAGTCATGTGGATGGCAGTAGCCATGGAGGTTCAGTTGCCCAGAGAGTTTGTGAGTTTTTTTATGTGTTTCCCAAGGAGCTTCCGGGTATGCCTCTAGTTCGGGAGATTGAGTATTATATTGATTTGGTTCCGAGAGCAGAGCCAGAGTCAGCGAGAGTCTACAGGATGTCTCCTTCAGAGTTGTTGGTGTTGTATCAGTCTATTGAGGAGCTTAGGACCAAGGGATTCATTTGTCCTAGTGGATCGCCTTGGGGAGCTCCAGCCCTTCTTGTGAAGAAGAAGGATGGTTCATCGCGTATGGTCATTGACTATCGTCAGCTTAACGCGGTGACCGTGAAGAACAAGTATCCCTTGCCCAATGACTTGTTCGACCAGCTTAGTACAGCGGCTGTGTTTTCAAAGATCGATTTGCGGTCTGGGTACCATCAAATCAGATTCAGAGAGCAGGATATACCCAAGATGGCGTTTAGATCTCGACATGTCCATTGGGAGTTACTTATTATGCCTTTTGGAGCGACCAATGTGCCAGCGATCTTCATGGATCTCATGAATTGGATCTTCATGCCCTACTTAGATCAGTTGTGATAGTGTTTATTGATGATATCTTGGTCTATAGTCGGACTAAGGCAGAGCACGAACAGCATCTTCACATGGTTCTTCAGATTCTTCGGGACCATCAGCTTTACACGAAGTTCAGCAAGTGCAATTTCTAGCTCGATCGAGTCTTTTTCTTGGGTCATATTATTACCGGAGGTGGTATTGAGGTAGACCCCAAGATGGTTGAGGCTATCGAGGGTTAGCCAGTACCTCGTACAGCTTCAGATGTACGCAGCTTTCTAGGATTAGTAGGCTACTACAGACGGTTTGTGGCAGACTTTGCTAGGATCTCCGCACCCTTGACATGGCTGACGTGTAAGGATGTGTGCTTTGAGTGGTTAGATGCTTGTCAGGTTTCTTTTGAGAAACTCAAGCAGAGTTTGATTTCAGCTCCTATTCTGACATTACCCGTCGGACCAGGTGGATTCACGTGTATTATGATACGTCAGGCCGAGGACTTGGTTGTGTCCTTCTGCAGCACGATCGAGTGATAGCTTATGCATCTCGGCAGCTTCGGGACCATGAGAAGATCTATTTGACGTACGATCTTCAGTTGGTCGCAGTTGTGTTTGTCCTTAAGCTCTTGAGGCATCTTCTGCATGGTGATCGAGTGGAGATTTTTACTGACCATAAGATCTTGAGGTATGTATTCATCCAGAGGGATCTGAACATGCCACAGAGGATGTTGCTTGAGTTACTGAAGGATTATGATATTGATCTTCAGTATCATCCCGGGAAGGAAAACGTCGTTACAGACGCTTTGAGCAGGAGACCCGGAGTCTATTTCTTGACGGAGCAGCATAACCTTCAAGAGGATCTTCAGGAGATGGGCATTGAGGTAGTGCTACCTGGTGAGGCAGCTATAATGGCAGGCTTGCAGGTTCAGTCTACTATTGTGGATAGGATCAGAGCAACTCAGTCAGGGGATGCAAGGCTTCAGCAGCTCAGAGCAGAGTGTGTGAAAGGGTGCAAAGCAGAGTTGTGCATCCATGAGGATGGGACACTCCGATTTGGGAGTCGTCTTTGTGTGCCGAGTGGAGATATTCGACATGAGATTATGTCGGAGGCCCACAGTTCTTAGTATTATGTTCATCCAGGAAGGATGAAGATGTACCGAGATATTCGTCAATATTTCTGGTAGAATAGTATGAAGAGGGAGATAGCTCGGTTTGTCTCTCGATACTTAGTTTGCCAGCAGGTCAAGGCTGAGCACCAGAGACCGGTCGGACTTCTTCAGTCTTTACCGATTCCGGAGTGGAAGTGGGATCATATTACTATGGACTTCGTGACTGGTCTTTCTAGAACCCGACTAGTAGAGATGCCATTTGGGTTATAGTGGATCGACTCACGAAGGTTGCCCACTTCCTACCTTTCAGAGTTAGTCAGTCTACATAGCAGTTGGCCGACTTGTACATGAGGCAGATTGTCAGATTGCATGGGGTGCCAGTTAGCATAGTCTCAGATCGGGATTCCAGATTCACTTTTCATTTCTGGCAGAGTCTTCAGCAGAATCTGGGTACCCGTTTGAGTTTCAGTTTAGCATACCATCCTCAGACAGATGGTCAGTCGGAGCGTACGATTCAGACCTTGGAGGATATTATGCACTCTTGACTTCAGTGGTTCTTGGGAGGATCACTTGCATTTGGTGGAGTTCTCTTACAACAATAGCTTCCAGGCGAGTATTCAGATGGCACCTTTCGAGGCTTTGTTTGGTAGGAGATGTAGGTCACCTCTAGCTTGAGATGACATTGGAGAGAGGCAGATGCTTGGTCCAGAGATGATTGCTCAGTCAGTTGGAGTAGTCAGGCAGGTCAGAGAGCATCTCAGAGTAGCTCAGGATCGACAGCGTCATTGGGCAGATCAGCATCGACGCCATCTTGCGTTCTCAGTCGGCGACCATGTATTTCTTCGAATTTTGCCTACCCGTGGTGTCATCAGGTTTGGCATACGGGGAAAGCTTAGTCCTAGATTTATTGGGCCGTTCGATATTCTCGAACGAGTAGGAGATGTATCTTATCGCCTTGCTCTTCCACCGTCGTTATGCGAGGTACAAGACGTATTTCACGTATCTCAGTTACGTCGGTATGTTCCGGATCCGAGCCATATCCTAGATCATTACGAGCTGGTCGTTGGTACCGACCTATTGTTTGAGGAGAGGCCCATATCCATTTTGGACCGGAGGGAGAAGATTCTCAAGAACCGGACTATCCAATTAGTTCGTGTTTCTTGGGATCATCACTCACCGGGCGAGTCGACTTGGGAGCGCGATGATGATAGCCGAGCTCGTTACCCGTACCTGTTTGACTCGTGAGGTATACTTATTTGTATATCTATGTTCTACCTTTTTAGTGTGATTGTAGGAATACATGATGTTGTTATTTACGTATGTTTAAATTGCTTTTACATTCACATTACTCTAGTTGGATTTCATGCTTTATGAGTTTTCCTTCTTGATCCTGATAGCATGTTCTCTTGGATTTCTTGCTTACTTTTGATTACCTTTAGGAAATTTCGAGGATGGAATTTTTCTAAGGAGGAGAGAGTTGTGAGACTTGTCTCACAGTATCGGTATCTATATACGGATACGTATTTTGTAGCATATTTCGTATTTTATTGGTTTTCGGAATGCTTTAAATTTTTCCCAAAACTATAGGTTTTCTCCTTGATCGGCATACCGTCGGTATACCGGTGTATACCGACGGCATACCGCCCGGACATATTTTATACACTTTAGATATTTTTGGTTTCTGATATTTTTGTGAATAGTGTTTCGGATATTTTCATGAATAATGTTTAGATATTTTCGTGAATAGTGTTTAGATATTTTCGTGAATAGTGTAGATGCACCCTATTATCCAATGGATATTTGGTTGTGTTCGGGTGGCCACGATTGACTTAGATTTTGACATGGTTCATGATCCAACGGCTAAGATTAATTCCCCCTTATATATATACCATTTCACTTTCTCACTCTTCTCTCTTTTCATTCTCTTCACTTTCTCTTCATTTCTTCTTCCCTTCTCTTCCCTTGGAGCTTGCCAAGAGCCTGGCCTTGAGGTCTAGAGTGTGGTTTCGTACCCCTCTTGGTGGTGGAGTAGAAGATTAGGCTTGGAGCTTAACCTAGGCAAGTACATCTTGCCAAATTCTTGAACAATAGTATTTTATTGTCATTTTGTTTTCCTTGGTATTAAATGCTTAGAATTTTCGTAAACTCATTTTGTTAAATATGTTTTTCTTATGATTCGCGTATATATGCATGTTTCCAAAATTTGTTTAAGGTTTTAATTTCCTGTTAAAACCCAACATTGACTTAGTAGTAAACTTGGTATCAAGAGTGATACTAGTGTTACCATCATGGATCTTAGTCACATATACATATATGAGGTCCTTACCTAGCTAGTATACATGGATTTTGAGTTTGGTGGCAATCGGAACCCGTTTTGGTGTCCCGAGAACCTCTGTTTGGAGTAATTTGAGGTATTGATCTATCAAATCTTTGAATTTGTGAAATCTAATAGTTTCATGTTGTAGGGAATTCAATTCTATGCAATTTTGACTTTTGAAAATCCGAATTTTGATTTAAAATAAAGTTTTTATGGCCGAAACAAGTTTTGACAAAAATCTGAATTTTGTTGTTGTTTGAAAAATCGGTATATCGACGGTATGACGGTGTATACCGACGGTATGCAAATTTTTGTACCAGAAACTTCCTGTCTTTAGGCCGATATACCGCCGGTATACCGCCGTATACCGCCGGTATGCCGTTTTATGCCGTTTTAGTCAGTTTTTGCCCATGTTTGCCCGCTTTTGTCCGCTTTTCATATTTTCTTCGACTATAATGATTTCTTAACATGATAAGATGATCTTGCTTAGTTAGAGAATGATTGTACACCCTATATAGACTTGATGCTAGCACACGTTCAATCATTTTTCTATGAAATGTACTTAGCTTTAATTATTGTTTCCCACATGCCATGATATGTCTTTTGATATATTCTTTCTTACAAGCTATGATAATTGTTACCATGTCATCTTGCTTACTAGATAGTGGCCCGTCGTGGCGCACTCATGTCCTTCTTGCTTACATGATAGTGGCCTGTCATGGCGCACTCGATGCCCTGTCATGGCCGGTTTTCGGACGCGAGCTCGTGAGCAAGCCAGCTACGTATCGAACGGACTCCAGTCCGACTCGAGTACGTATAAGCTGTCAAGGTCATGGTATCATATCTAATCTAAACTATATCTCAATCCACATGAATTATATAAACAAGTATGGATCATGGTCTGCAGCCCATTAGCATATTGTTCGATTAGACTCTAAGAATGATATGAGTCTATAAATAAGCAGAGTATATCATGGTACTGAATATAAAGCACGAGAAGATAATAAAGAAATATCACAAGCAATACCTGTATCAAACATCGCAATCCTCTACCATCCTGCTCTGCTAACTAACTCCATGCAGTCGCTAAACCTGAAGAGATCATCAGGTCCTCAGAGGACTAGCAAGATACATAAAACATGCCTATCTAACAGTTTAATCACGCAATAATATAACCAGGGTGTAAACAGGAACTAGACATGAGACTGACAAGTGGCTACTGACAGGTAACTATGAACTCGGATACGGGATCAAGTATGCATAAATGAACTGCTGGTAGATCAATGGATAACCAACCCTCGCCCCGATTGTGGACTCGCAGGTCAGTTTCAAGACAAGTCACCCTCGCCCCGATTGTGGACTCGCAGGTGCAAAGGCAACCCTCGCCCCGTGTGTGGACTCGCAGGTTGTGGGAAAGACAAAGGAATAGCAGTTCACTCACTCATACTTACAGACACGACTCAGTCAAGACACAGGTGAAGACACGACACGACCCAATCACGATACACGAGAGAACCAATCCAACATGAACTACAAGGCTAACCATATACACAGACTATATCTATACTAGCAAGCACGATATACAAATCACAAGTAAATAACCAACTAGTAAAACTGTGTAATAATAGAAATATGCATGTAAATAAGCTGTAGAGGAAGGCAAGGTATACTTGCCTGGTAGCAACGCGAAGAACCAATAAAATACCGTCAACTGGTACGCCATAAATCCAAGTCATCACAACTGTCTCCGACAGCTGAAACAAACATCGCCAACATTCTCAGAATAGTCAAATTAGCTGGGATTGCCTGTCCTTAAGTCCAATTCTGGACACAGGGGTAAAACGATAATTTCGGGCAAAAACGGTGTCCGCCGTTAGACCCGCTTTGCACCGAAAAATATGCCAGAGTCAAAGGTCTCTAAAGTCATCAAACTACATGTCTACGAATCCAGTTTTTCGATACGAACCCAACCGTATGTCCAGAATTGGATTCCGACGGGCCGTGCATAAAATCGCCCGTCGTGTGGGACCGTGGGGCCCGCAAAACGACGTCGGATTCGACTATCTCAGAATCGGACCAAACTTGGCATACAGGACCAGAAAAACGATACGGTCCTGTTGGCGCAAGTTTTGTCTCGATCTGATGAGCGTGCACAAAGTAATTGAGAAATTTACAAAGTGCACGATACGGTGAATTTCGACGGATACGCATCAAATTCGTCGCGCACACGCGACCAATTTGAATTCCGTCAAAGCCCACACGACCACGAAGCCGTTACGAAGCTTTCGATACTTTTGGTGCGCGACCACGTTGCCCGGTTTGGCGGGACGCACGTCGTGTGGAACAATTTTCTAGTTTTGAAAACAGATTTTTTATGAACTTTGGGGTCCGATTTCTCGGCACGTAGTCGATGAAATCGACTTCTGCGAATTGGGTTGCGGAGCCCTACATGTTTTCTAGAAGTCTGTTCAAATAGAATATCTAAAATAGCTTTAGATCGATCAGAATTTATCTTCAAACTTGGACATTTGGACTGTGTATGCACAGTTTTCGAACGGGTTTTTCGTCGATGTTTGCCTCGATTTTGCGAATCGAAGGCTTGACTATATTGCAACCTATTTACTGGGGCCTCTAGAGGGTCATATAGTGTTTCCATATTAATTTACGAAATTGAAAACGATGAAGCGTACGCGAAGAAACAGAACGATGAATCCGTACCTGTCGCATGTGCTACTGCTGCGACCCGCACCTATGCGCGCGCGTGCGGCCCTGCTGCGGCGGCTCCCGGGCGCGCGCGGTGGTGGCTCCGACGGCGGGTGGGTCGCCGGCTTCATGGGAGGTCGGCGTGGTGTTTGCACGGATTAGTTTAGGGTTTCGATAGGGTTTCTTCCTCTCTTTTCTCTCGGTGAATGTTACTTATACTCGCGTTTCTCGGCGGGGGGGGGGGGGGTTCTTAGCCTGTGGGTTCGGGCCAGGCTCCGCTGGTGGGCTCGGGTGTATGGGCAAATGGGAAGGGATTGGCCTGCTCATAAGTTTTTGGTTTGCTAGTTTTACTCGCGAATTCGAGCCTGTGCTATGTTCGGTTATTATGGGGCTGGCTTCCTGTTAGCTGATGGGAGTCAGATAACTGAAGGAAGGCCGGGTGTTTTAGTTGGGTCGGTTTGCTCGGCTTAACTTCTAAGCTCAGCTAAGGGCTCAAGTGGGATTGGGTTGCTGGGCTGGAAGTTGGCCTGGCCCGAATGGGCTGGGCTTATATTCTTATACCTATATAAGTATATATTCTTTATCAGTTTAGTATATATACTTATATATATATATACATTAGGTTGTGGGGCTATATTAGGCTGGGCTGCATGGGCCTGTGGGCCAACTACTTGGCCGGGCTGGGATTTAGTTATTAATATTCTTTTTATATATATCTATATACATATATATGTATATACATACACATACCTATATAATATTTTTATATGTATTCATACAAATATACACGTAGGTAATATATTTATATATACATATAATTTACACACACATTCACATATACACTCGTATATATTTAGAATTTATATATACTTACACATACATTCATATACATATATATTTTATATAATGCCAAGTATATATTTTATATAATACCAATACACATTTATTTATATAATATAAGTATATATATCATTAAATATAATATGCACCTATTTATATAAAGTTAGTATATATATATAAGTGAAAATGAACTATAATTGTATACACATATATCTATCCAAATTGCATCAACATAATAGTATAAAATATTTATCCTATTTTCTAAAACAGAATATCAATTTAGTAACAATAAATATATCTATTTACGAAAATAGGAGATAACCAATATTAATAATATCTATTAGTAATAAATATATTTATTTAATCTGCACAAAGTAATAAAAATAATAATAAAATAATTAAATGGTGTTTTGGTGAATTCATACTATTCACCTTTATCCGGGTCCAGAAAATTGTACAAATATGGTAAAACCATATTTAATAATAATAATACCTATAATCTAACTATAACAATTATTCTTAGAAAATAATTGCCAATTTCAAAAATATATACAAAAATACTTGCACTTACCAAATATGTCTACAAGGCCGTACTTAGTCCCACTACATGCCTACCTGGGCTTGGATTCAGTTCGGGTCCAGTTTGACTAGTTCGGTACGACCGGGTCACTTAAACGTCAAATAATATTAATAATGAATAATGAACTATTTATAATGGTCATGTCACAACTTGGCCTGGTTTTCCTAGTTACGACATCCCTATGGCTAGGTTTTCCCGGACATGGCTAGTACACTAGTCAAGGCACACTGCTCCATCTCCCGTGCCACAAATCCTAGTCGTCTAGTACTTCAAAACTCAACTATGGCTAGAGTCATCTACCGTAATAATTAACTAAATAATTATTTATAAAAATCGTAAAATCCCCATTTAAATCAAATAAATAAAATAAAAAAATATTTCAAAATTTTTCGGGAAGGGGAGCTACAAATCTACCCACCTTAAAATAATTTTGTCCTCGAAATTCTAATTCATAGCTATTCCATAAAATCAAAGTCTACTATTACTTTAATCTCCTTAAATACAATTTCTCAAAAATATTTCTATGACCTTCTCTAGTCATTGGTATTTACGAAATCTCGAGGACTTCTACCCACCTTTGGTCACACTACTCCTCAAAACACGGTCACTAAAGTCTTATGGTCTCCTAACTAGTTGCTAACAATTCTACTGGGCTGATATCTAGGCATATGACATATATAATCCCTTATATCTATAAACAACCAAAACTCAATAATCATGCAATATTATACTATACTTTAAGAATTTCTGATGAATTCTAGACAGCACGATCATTCGTCACCCCGGAATAGGAAGGGACGGGATTCAATGGTACAGAAAACAAGGAAGTATAATCGAGAGCAAATATGGAGTTTTCGTAGATAATTTTTAGGAGAGTTTTCAAGGCAGAGTGGATTGAGATTTCTAAGGTCTAGTCAAGGTCGCAGGCTCGTACCAGTACAGTTACGTAACCGGTACGATATGCTCAGACCTGTATGGGCCACCACAAAAACTTGTCACGACCCGCACCCGGTTTTCGGACGCGAGCTCATGAGCAAGCCAGCTACGTATCGAACGGACTCCAGCCCGACTCGAGTACGTATAAGCTGTCAAGGTCATGGTATCATATCTAATCTAAACTATATCTCAATCCACATGAATCATATAAACAAGTATGGATCATGGTCTGCAGCCCATTAGCATATTGTTCGATTAGACTCTAAGAATGATATGAGTCTATAAATAAGCAGAGTATATCATGGTACTGAATATAAAGCACGATAAGATAATAAAGAAATATCACAAGCAATACCTGTATCAAACATCGCAATCCACTACCATCCTGCTCTGCTAACTAACTCCATGCAGTCGCTAAACCTGAAGAGATCATCAGGTCCTCAGAGGACTAGCAAGATACATAAAACATGCCTATCTAACAGTTTAATCATGCAATAATATAACCAGGGTGTAAACAGGAACTAGACATGAGACTGACAAGTGGCTACTGACAGGTAACTATGAACTCGGATACGGGATCAAGTATGCATAAATGAACTGCTGGTAGATCAATGGATAACCAACCCTCGTCCCGATTGTGGACTCGCAGGTCAGTTTCAAGACAAGTCACCCTCGCCCTGATTGTGGACTCGCAGGTGCAAAGGCAACCCTCGCCCCGTGTGTGGACACGCAGGTTGTGGGAAAGACAAAGGAATAGCATTTCACTTACTCATACTTACAGACACGACTCAGTCAAGACACAGGTGAAGACACGACACGACCCAATCACGATACACGAGAGAACCAATCCAACATGAACTACAAGGCTAACCATATACATAGACTATATCTATACTAGCAAGCACGATATACAAATCACAAGTAAATAACCAACTAGTAAAACTGTGTAATAATAGAAATATGCATGTAAATAAGCTGTAGAGGGAGGCAAGGTATACTTGCCTGGTAGCAGCGCGAAGAACCAATAAAATACCGTCAACCGGTACGCCATAAATCCAAGTCATCACAACTGTCTTCGAAAGCTGAAACAAACATCGCCAACATTCTCAGAATAGTCAAATTAGCTAGGATTGCCTGTCCTTAAGTCCAATTCTGGACACAGGAGCAAAACGGTAATTTCGGGCAAAAACGATGTCCGCCGTTGGACCCGCTTTGCACCGAAAAAACGTGCCAGAGTCAAAGGTCTCTAAAGTCGTCAAACTATATGTCTACAAATTTAGTTTTCCGATAGGAACCCAACCGTATGTCCAGAGTTGGATTCCGGCGGGCCATGCACAAAATTGTCCGTCGTGTGGGACCGTGGGGCCCGCAAAACGACATCGGATTCGACTATCTCAGAATCGGACCAAACTTGGCACACAGGACCAGAAAAATGATACGGTCCTGTTAGCGCAAGTTTCGTCTCGATCTGATGAGCGTGCACAAAGTAATTGAGAAATTTGCAAAGTGCACGATACGGTGAATTTCGACGGATACGTATCAAATTCGTCGCGCACACGCGACCAATTTGAATTCCGTCAAAGTCCACACGACCACGAAGCCGTTACGCAGCTTTCGATACTTTCGGTGCACGACCACGTTGCCCGGTTTGGCGGGACGCACATCGTGTGGAACAATTTTCTAGTTTTGAAAACAGATTTTTCATGAACTTTGGGGTCCGATTTCTCGGCGCGTAGTCGATGAAATCGACTTCTGCGAATTGGGTTGCGGAGCCCTACATGTTTTCTAGAAGTCTATTCAAATAGAATTTCCAAAATAGCTTTAGATCGATCAGAATTTATCTTCAAACTTGGACATTTGGACTGTGTATGCACAGTTTTCGAACGGGTTTTTCGTCGATGTTTGCCTCGATTTTGTGAATCGAAGGCTCGACTATATTGCAACCTATTTGCTGGGGCCTCTAGAGGGTCATATAGTGTTTCCATATTAATTTACGGAATTGAAAACGATGAAGCGTACGCGAAGAAACAGAACGATGAATCCGTACCTGTCGCATGTGCTACTGCTGCGACCCGCACCTATGCGCGCGCGTGCGGCCCTGCTGCGGCGGCTCCCGGCCGCGCGCGGTGGTGGCTCCGACGGCGGGTGGGTCGCTGGCTTCATGGGAGGTCGGCGTGGTGTTTGCACGGATTAGTTTAGGGTTTCGATAGGGTTTCTTCCTCTCTTTTCTCTCGGTGAATGTTACTTATACTCGCGTTTCTCGGCGGGGGGGTTCTTAGCCTGTGGGTTCGGGCCAGGCTCCGCTGGTGGGCTCGGGTGTATGGGCAAATGGGGAGGGATTGGCCTGCTCATAAGTTTTTGGTTTGCTGGTTTTACTCGCGGATTCGAGCCTGTGCTATGTTCGGTTATTATGGGGCTGGCTTCCTGTTAGCTGATAGGAGTCAGATAACTGAAGGAAGGCCGGGTGTTTTAGTTGGGTCGGTTTGCTCGGCTTAACTTCTAAGCTCAGCTAAGGGCTCAAGTGGGATTGGGTTGCTGGGCTGGAAGTTGGCCTGGCCCGAATGGGCTGGGCTTATATTCTTATACCTATATAAATATATATTCTTTATCAGTTTAGTATATATATATATATATATATATATATATATATATATATATATATATATATATATATATATATATATACATACATTAGGTTGTGGGGCTATATTAGGCTGGGCTGCATGGGCCTGTGGGCCAACTACTTGGCCGGGCTGGGATTTAGTTATTAATATTCTTTTTATATATATCTATATACATATATATGTATATACATACACATACCTATATAATATATTTATATGTATTCATACAAATATACACGTAGGTAATATATTTATTTATACATATAATTTACACACACATTCACGTATACACTCGTATATATTTAGAATTTATATATACTTACACATACATTCATATACATATATATTTTATATAATGCCAAGTATATATTTTATATAATACCAATACACATTTATTTATATAATATAAGTATATATATCATTAAATATAATATGCACCTATTTATATAAAATTAGTATATATATATAAGTGAAAATGAACTATAATTGTATACACATATATCTATCCAAATTGCATCAACATAATAGTATAAAATATTTATCCTATTTTCTAAAACAGAATATCAATTTAGTAACAATAAAATATATCTATTTACGAAAATAGGAGATAACCAATATTAATAATATCTATTAGTAATAAATATATTTATTTAATCTGCACAAAGTAATAAAAATAATAATAAAATAATTAAATGGTGTTTTGGTGAATTTATACTATTCACCTTCATCCGGGTCCAGAAAATTGTACAAATATGGTAAAACCATATTTAATAATAATAATACCTATAATCTAACTATAACAATTATTCTTAGAAAATAATTGCCAATTTCAAAAATATATACAAAAATACTTGCACTTACCAAATATGTCTACAAGGCCGTACTTAGTCCCACTACATGCCTACCTGGGCTTGGATTCAGTTCGGGTCCAGTTTGACTAGTTCGGTACGACCGGGTCACTTAAACGTCAAATAATATTAATAATGAATAATGAACTATTTATAATGGTCATGTCACAACTTGGCCTGGTTTTCCTAGTTACGACATCCCTATGGCTAGGTTTCCCTGGACATGGCTAGTACACTAGTCAAGGCACACTGCTCCATCTCCCGTGCCACAAATCCTAGTCGTCTAGTACTTCAAAACTCAACTATGGCTAGAGTCATCTACCGTAATAATTAACTAAATAATTATTTATAAAATTCGTAAAATCCCCATTTAAATCAAATAAATAAAATAAAAAAATATTTCAAAATTTTTTGGGAAGGGGAGCTACATCACTTGCTATCCTTCTTGCATGTTATAGTTTTCCTTCGTAAACATTGTGGTACCAATTTACTATTCTAGTCTCGCTTACTGCTTTATCTTAGAGATGTTATAAATTGCATGCTAGTTTTAGTTAATAGTTTGGCTTCCTTTGTGGTACTTGCTAATGGGGTTCTAATCCCACTGGTTTTGCATTGACCAGATTTAGTTGAGGAGCCCAAGGATCTTCCGGACCTTTCACTCGATGGTGACCACCCGGAGCACGAGGGGACTTGAGTGGGTGTTCTTTCTCTTACCCACTCTTTTTTGTACATATTCTTTTGAGGCGTTTAGCCACCGAGCACGTGTTTAGCGCATGTTTTGGACTTGACATTTGGCATACGGGCTTAGACATGATGTTATATTTTTAGACTGCAGCTAGAGCTGATCATGTATTACTTAGTCTTACTAGTTCTTTATTTTGTATTACTAGCTTTATGATCATCTATATATTATAGTTTTGGACGCTTTACTATCTTATTTGTATGATGATCATATTCTTGTACCTTACTTCTTGTCTGAGACTGAGATATCTAGGATTATGTGACCTAGGATTGACTGTTGGTTTGTAGCAGTGACCCTCATCTATACAGCTTATACGTTATTTCGGAGTACTGGAGTACTTTGGTATACGTAGCTGGCGTGGTCCGTCCCTACTTGCCGGTATTCTGGTTTTGGGGCGTGACATCAAGTTCGGGCTATCGCTTCGGACTATCCTTCTCGATGTATATTGCACCTACATGAAGACTGATGGTGGGTCAGTATATCAGCATACTAGTAATTGTGAACAAAGAGCTATATTTGTCTGAAACAATCACTATTCATTTAGTGAGAAAACGTTTCTTGTGATGTGATCTTGCTACTTTTACCTATGTTTATTTCATGCATACAGAGTCAGTTTACATTCTTTGAAAACATCATTGAAAAGCCATAATTTATTTCATTTCATTTCAAGCATACAAGGTACTATTTATTTTTGTGGAGTACACAGCGTGTTTCATGAGCCACAATTATTATTTTTGTTCAAGCAACTCTTAGGGTCAACGACAAGCATGATATCATATCTTTTCTTTAATGGGACATAGTATTTCATTGCAATAGATTAATCTCTTCAAGCAATTCATATAGAAAAGTTAAGCACACGTGTATATCACTTTTCATTGATTCTTACCATAGCCGACAGTCCATCTCTGAACACAAGACAAAGATTAGCATAAGCATAATATACCAACATTCTTATTTTCGATTTGTCTCAGCATTGTTAGCTTTTATCAAAATCTTCTTATACATGTCATCGGTTAGCAGCTATGACTCTTGGATTCAGCTCGTCGCTAATAGACATAACATTCTCGAGCTGTAGCATTTACCTCATACAACATTCTCGAGGTGTAGCATTTACCTCATACAATATTCCTGAGGTGTAGCATTTACCCCAGGGTACTATTACAATCTCTTTGCAACATCTACAAGTCCGTCTGTACATGACCAGCATTCAGAACATCTTTGAGGGACAAGCAATCACTCATCTCCTTGGAACATAATAACAATTCTATGCAGATATAGCACATCATTTTACCTTTGAAAGAATACCAGTTCAGAGCATATAAGCAATCTCTTTGCTTTTCTTGTTAGCATGGCAACAGTTCATTAATTAAAGGAAACATCTCTACTTTAGCATGGTAACATCTCATTTCTTATTAACAGACAACAACTCTTATTCTTAGCATACATATTACCTTTTTCTTAGCATAGCAACATGTGAAATCCCTTACAAGCATACTCAATGATTTACCATCATGTTATTAGCAATAATATTCAATCAAAACTTAGATTCTTATTAGGCGTAAGCGAATCATAAAATGAGACTTTGTCCACTCACCCAGATTAATCGTCTTCTGTTGTAGAGCCAGCAATCCGATCTCTTCGTTTATCTAGTGCCTTCGCAGAGCGGGGCACTACATTATTTACCTTACCTTTACTGCAGAATACATAGTAACCTGCTATACATACTCATCGATCAAACTTTGAGTTAGAACTAGACAAATTATTAACAATAGTGGTGACTGAGTCACAAGATACAACAGATGAAAATAAAATATCCAGTTTGGAGAAACTATAATTGATATAGAGGGGAAACATCATTTAATAATAATAAAACCTATAAGAAATAAGAGGTAAGAGACGGGGAGGTGATAATATTTTTAGTAGTATAGTAAGACATGTCAGTACCCAAATTAATCCCAAATATGGTATCGAAAGAAATATAAATAGGAGGAAAGGCAAAAAAAAGAATTGGTATATGTTATGTCTATTAGATTTGTGTCAGTGACCCGTAGGAGCAATATTGGACATTGTTCTAGTCACATTGTTGGATGAGTAGAGGCCATAAAGTTTTGTTGTCTTTACATCGATAGGTTGTTCGAGGTAGTTGTCCATGGCTGAGCCATTAAGTTTCTGGTTTCGTGATGGATCTTAAGGGCCATATCTGAAATAGTCCCAAACCATTTACACAGTCTTTCTTTCTGATGGACATCGCCAGATGTATCTGACACTTATCCAACCATGTCTAATGTGTATCAGTATCAGAGACTCGGTAGGTATGGGAGACATGTACATCATCTATTTATCGAGATTTTGATATGTGAAGTTTGTTTGAGGTAAGACAAGAGAACCTAACTCTAGCCACACAGATTGAACTTTATGAAAATTTGATGACTTGTTTAAAGCTCTTAGAGTTATTTTCCTTCTTATTAATGGATTTATGGTATTACATATATTATCTTGGCAGTGAGATCCACAAGTACCAGAAGAGCACATAGCTAATAATCAGGAAGCTACCCTTCCAATTCCAGTGGCTTGTTTAGTCTAAAAGGGATCCAATGTTGAAAAATGTAATTATAAGTTGCATGAATCTTTATTCATGACTATTGTATCCTCTCTTTTGGAAGCCTAAAAGTGATTCTCTTAGTCATATAGAAGAGCTTATCCTACTTTAAGCTATAAAATTTGATACCATATGCTATAATTTTTTGTTTAACCAAGAAGAAAAGGATTGTTGTTCTTGTCAAAATGCTGGAAAAAAATTGGCATCAATAAAAATCAATTGCAGAAATACTTTACTTAACAATGTCATTGCATTCCTTTTTTTGAGATGTCCTTTCTCAAAGTCAGACCACGGTCATGTAAGCCACCCAGCCATCTGAGGGGGGATTCGAACCCAAGACCTGTGCTTGGGCGGCCCCCCACACTACCACTAGGCTAGTGCCTTAGGGACTCATTGCATTCCTAGTTCTTGTTTATTTTCACATAAAGAGTTCTTTTGTCGTCTCTAATATTTCCATAGTAATTACGACTTGTCTTGGTTTGCTAGCCTCATTTTTAATCATGAACACTTTTTTCTTTACCCGAGTTGAAGTTGTATGGTGAAAATAACAGAAGAATAGGTCATTTGAACATGAATCCTCGGGTTGGTTTAGTTTACAAATTTTATCATTCTAGTATCAATTTTTATAATTTGATATCACTTGAGTCTTAGTGTTTTTGTAGTGTTGTTATTTGACAGATAATGTGTTGCATGCACTCTTTCAATGTTGTATTTCTTCTCCGTAATACTGTCCTTAGTAACTTGGTAAGCAATATGCTCAGTAGTTCCTACAAAGGTTACTTGCTATCTCATGTTTATGTGAACCTAAGATGTTGTTTATCAGCCCTTTCCTTGGTTACGAATGTCCTATTTTGTTTTGTGAAGTTGTATCTATGTGATTTTCTTGGGACACATGGTTTACGTTAGTGGCCGACCTTTAGAAGGCATAGATAGGTAAAGGAGGATAAAATTTACCTAGATGGTTGGATGGATAGAAGGACTCACATCCTATTATTATTTTGCCAATGGCCATACATAAAAATAAATTGTGGGTTAGTCCTTTTCATATACCCTTTATATTGGCCATTGTATAAAGACATAAGATGCATTGGAAATTTTTTGCACTAT
>JANAVB010031617.1:8748210-8848934 GCA_029216955.1 Iris pallida
ATAGCTAAGCCTAAGAATCTATACGTATGGCACCAATAGCAATATTATTTTGAAGCAAATATGTTTTCAGCCTCTCTGTTAGATAGGCTAGCAACTATAGAGAGAAAAAATATGCTATATTTTCATTGTGTGGGTATATGTCGTATAGAACGACATATAAGAACCTTTGTTTCATTCATCTATAAGGTTGTGATGATAAATATATATTGACAAACTTGTAGGTCATTAAGGCTTATGTTTCCCTATAGTTCAGACAATGCTAATAAAGAGAGGACAACACATGTAGTTAGCTATCACTATCATAACTTTTGTTGCCAAAATAGCTTAATAAGAAAAAAAATATAGAACTACATGACATTTCTTTTACGTGTTGGAGTATTTGTATCATGTCCTATATGTTCTTCTCTGGATGCATATCCTCGGTTGATTATTACATGAATTTTGTTATGTCGAAAATATCCAATTTTGTCAAATTCAAATACATGCTTATACTTTTGATTACTTTATTTGAGTAATAATCTTATAAATATGCATGTACATAAGATTTTGGACATGATACAGTTTTGTAAATTTAGTCAACGTTCAAATTTTTGGTACCTTTTGTGACTAGCAATAGTTGTCTAATATTCTAAATATACTCATTGAAACAAGATATCGCCAAAGTGACCTCTCTTGCGTAGATATTCTATGAGGGATGTTGGATGATTGTGTGTGTACATTCATGCGAGTATTAGCCGGCCCAAAGGAAGGTTAATAGTTGGCCGAATTGCACACATACTTGTAGTGATAAATGTGTGACAATTATAAAGATTACATTTGAATAGTAACCCGATCCAAAGATAGGCTTATTATTTGATATGACTTATTGTTAACGTTTGATCATTACACCAAGAGTACCACTTGCAATTAACATCACTATCCAAAGACTTGATATTAATGATGTACTAGGTAGCTTGAGATGTGGTTCACCATTATTTGAATTTGTTTGACTATATTTTATTCTTTGGTTATTAATTAGAGCATGTATGTTTTGTTGTTTTGTTCTCTTTACAGTTAATGTTGCTACAATATCTGCCTATAAGAATTTAATTTTCATATTTAATAGGATAAACTTTAAGGGCAAAAGGAAAGGAATAAGACTTTTTCGTGGAATTAGCCATTCCATTTCTTTTAGAGAGAGTCTAGGGTCAGCTCAAAAGAAACAACAATATAAAACCCTTGGTTGTTTCTTTTGTGACAAGCCAGGACACATAAGAAATAAATATACAAAGTACCACGTATGACATATAAAGAAAAATACATTTCTAAATTTGGTATGTTCTTAGGTTAGTTTAGATACAGTACCTAGAAACACATGGTTAGATTCTAGTGCTACTACCCACATTAGTATTTCTAGACAATATTGTCTGAGCTACCGAAAGCCAATTTATGGTAAAAGATACATCTATGTGGGTGACGGCAAGTCGCTAGAAGTGCAAGCAATAGAATAATTTAGGTTATTATTTGGATTTGATAGACATTTTTATTGTATCGTCTTTTAGACGGAATTTAGTTTCAGTTTTCTTATTGGACAAATCTAGTTATCATTGTTCATTTGGAAACAATAAGTTGTCTATTTATAAATTCAAATATTATTGGTAGTGGTTCCCTTAAGGTTTATGATAACCTATATTCACTTGAAACTATTGTATCTTACAATGAAACCTTACAAGTTGAGTCATGTTGTACTAAACACAAAATTAACAATAATAAAAATTTGGCTTTATTATGACATAAGCGATTAGGTCACATCTCTAGAAATAGAGTTGAATGACTTGTGTCTAAGGGCCCGTTTGGTAAACCGTATTTGGAGGTGGGATTTGGAATTTTATGGATTTGGAGACAAATCCATGGAATCCTATGTTTGGTTGGAGATGGATTTGGATATGGAAAGTATGACAAAATCCAAAACTTGGATTTGGTTGAATTTTGGAGGAAAAAAATAATTATTCCTTAATAATTTCGTTAAAATATTTATTATTTAATAATCTTGTTAAAAATTAGTAAATTAAAAATTAGTTAATCTTTAATAATTTCGTTAAAAATATTTATTTTTTAATAATTTTGTTAAAAATTAGTTAATTAATAAAAAAAACTAACTATTTTATTAGTATTATTAATTAACTAAAAAAGTATTATTAATTAAAAAATTAGCTAATTAGTTAATTTCGTTATAATCATAATTAATAATTTATTAGTATTATTATAATATTAATTAATAATATTTTATTATTTAGTTAATAATCATAATTTAGTAGTATTATAATATTAAATAATTTATTAGTCTTATTATAATATTAATTAATAATCATATCCTATGTTTAGTTTTATTAATTAAGAAATTAGTTAATTTAATTATATTTTAATCACAATAATATTTTAATTAATAATTTTTTATAATAATTTAATTAATATTTTAATTAATATTTTAATTTATAATATTTTATAATATTTTATAATATTTTATAATATTTTGATAATATTTTAAGTAATAATATTTTATAATATTTAAATATATTTTAATCACAATAATATTTTAATTAATAATATTTTATTATATTTTAATCACAATAATATATTAATTAATAATATTTTATTATATTTTAATCACAATAATATTTTAATTAATAATATTTTATAATATTTTAATCACAATAATTTAATAATATTTTAATTTAATTATTATTAATATTTTAGTCATAATTAGGATCATATTTTTATAATAATTTAATTAATAATTTACTAATCATAATAATATTAATTTATATTTACTATTTTTAAAATATTTAATTTATAGTTAATTAATCGTTAATTATTAATTATTAATAAATAATTATTATTTATAATTATTAATCGATAATAAAAAATTATTGATTGTTAATTATTAATTATTAGTCGTTAATTATAATTTATAGTTATTAATTATTAATCTTTAATTATTAATCGTTATTTATTTAAAAATTAACTAATCATTAATTTTTAATTTTATAATTAATAATAACTAATCATCAATTATTAATTACTAATCGTTAATTATTAATTTTATAAATAATAATAACTATAATTAATCATAATTAATTAATAGCTTAATTATTGATCATGACTATAATTTAATTATTAATCATAAAACCAAATCCTATGTTTAGTTGGAGTTGGATTTGGAGTTGGATTTGAATAGTAAAATCCATGATTTGGATTTGGAGGATTTCCAAATCCAAATCCAAATAGCAAACTCCAGTTACCAAACAAGGCCTAATAGAATTTTTTGGATTCCCTTGACTTCACGGACTTTAATGTCTGTGTTGAATATGTAAAGGAAAACAGACCAAAAACTGTAAGAAACAAAGTTATTGGTTATATTAACAGATCAAGGGATTAATAAATTTTACGATCCCACACAAATAAAAATTTTGAGACAAGAACTATAATATTTTTTGAGGATGTTGAGTTTGGAGGAGAAATAAAGTTAGGGACATTGTCATTGAGGAGGAATCGATTTTGATTCCTACTATCACTTTTGACGATGTGCAACTACTGTACCTATCATTAATCAAGAAGTGAATTCGTAACCTCAATACAACAATGTCAAATTACCTCTACAAGTCGATGTTGAGCTGCCTCAACAAGTCAACGTAGCGGCACCCCATTCAAGATAAGGTAATTGTTTATTAGGAACAAACTCAACAACCTCAAAAATTAGTTCCATTAAGATGGTCCACTAGAGAAAGGAGAAATATAATTTTGGATGATTTTTTCATATTTCTCTAATAACTTGAGGAAGACTGTGAAATATTGGAAGATGATATAATCAACTTTCGTCGGGCCAAGAAAAGTTCCAATTCTCAAAAAGCTGGACCATAAAGGTCTTCAACCCTACATTTAACAGAACCCTCAGTAGGGGGCTGCCCTTCTTCTTTTGAGTCATTTTATCCTCCGTCTGTGCTTTGAAAGCCTTAGGGATGAGTGAATAAGGTTACACTGGCCTTGATTAGGACCAAAGGAATGAGAATGCTCTGGGGTTGAGGAAAAGCTTGTAGCTAAAAAAGAGAAGTTGTGAGCTTTCAATCCCCTAGACAATCAAAAGAAGGTGGATTGAGGCAATGAATGAGGAGTATAAGTCTACGCAAGACATTAACGTTTGGAAACTTATCCCATTACCAAAAGGTGCGAAGTCCGTTGGTTGCAAATGGATATTTAAAACAAAGAATGATTTGAAGGGTAATGTAGAGAGGTATAAAGTATGTCTTGTAGTTAGTGACTTTACTCAAAAGTTAGGAATTGATTTTAAAGAGACTTTCTTTTCTGTTTCTTCGAAAGACTCTTTAGAACAATCATAAGCCCTTGTTGCACATTTTGATCTTGGATTACCTCAAATGGATGCCAAAACGACATTTTTCAATGGAAACATTGACGAATATAGTACAACCAGAAAACTTTGTGTCAGAAGACCCAAAGAATATGGTTTGTAAACTGACAAAATCTATTTATGGACTCAATCAGACTTCTCGTCAAGGTACTTCAAATTTCACCAAATGATTATCTCATTTGGTTTTGAGATAAATACTGTTGAAGATTGTGTGTATCATAAGTTCAGTGGGAGTATATATGTTTTTATAGTTTTGTATATTGATTAAAGTACATAATGTAAACTAGGTGACACATGTCACTAAAGGAGACAAGTTCAGTCTCAATCAAGTGCCCTAAGATTAGGCTTAAAATTATGACAATGCAATAGATTTTCCGTTCATGATCAGTTGTAGGGAGTCTAATGTATGCTTAAGTCTGTAAGCGTCAGGATATTGCATACATAGTTGAGATGTTAGGCAGATATTTAAGCAAATATGGGATGGATCATTGGATAGCAGCCAAGCTACTTAAATAATTAATAGAGAACAAGAAATTTATACTTTTATAGGAGATCGGATAATTTTGGAGATCAGAAGGTATCCGACTCTGATTTTGCTGGATGCCAACACAGCAGAAGATCCACATCAGGTTATGTTTACCTATTGACTGGTGGAGATATATATTTTGGATGATTATCAAATAGGCACCCATAATTTTTTTCACCATGACAGCAAGGTTTATAACATGTTGTAAGGCATCTATTTCAGGAAATATAGTTGTAAAATTTTGTCACAAGATTGTGCCTACAAGAGGGTGTTGAAAGACCACTCAAATTATGGTGTGACAATAAATCGACAATATTGTATTCCAATAACACCAGGAACTTGTATAAGTCAAAGGATATTGACATAAAGTTTCTAGTTGTGAAAAAAAGAATTCAGAATGGTTAAAGTGTCCATATAGCACATTAGGACAAACTCCATGTTAGCGGATCCTCTCACAAAAATATTATCATCCAAGGTCTTTCATGAGCATATTGCTCATATGGGTGTTATCTTAATCAAGAATATGACAATATAATAGGAGTTTGTATTTTATGTATTTTTGGTGCTATGTGGCTTTGTACTCATTTATGTATTAAAGTATTTGGATATTTATCTAATCAAATATATGAAAAATTTAGTTCATTCTGTTTCCATTATGTCAAAGTATTGATCTCACTAAAGTTAAGAAGGATCAGTTGAAAATAGACATATGTTAATCACATTGCGTATAATTTTTATGCTACGCGTCCATGATTGATTTATGTCATTTAGCTATATCGGTATATGTAACCATTGATGGTTTAGTTACGCAATATGAGACGAAAGCCGCTTTGATCGTATGTTGATATGGTTAATGGACGAGATTGTCCAGATATACCCTAAGGATTAAGATAGCAATTTATGAGCTCACTAATGTTAACACAATTGTAAGGTTACATATGTGGCCCTGTAGGAGATCGTTGGAATTATTAAATAATAGGGGCCACACATGTAAAATTAATTGTGTTGAGCTATCTAAATAATTAAGCCAAATTAAAGTGGTCAATTTGGAAAAATGGCTTAAGGGTATAATTGTCATGAAAATAATGTGTAGAAATCGGATCTGAATCTACTTTGATGAGGGGCCAAATTAGGTTATGGTCCCCAACTCATACGGCCACAAAAGAGCGGGTTTTCTCTATTCTCTTCTACATCTCCATCAACAGAGAGAGGAATAAAGATTTCAACTTTGTTATTAAGGGTCGTAGGGAGTTGGAAGATCGAACCCCATAAAGAGGCGTCTGATTGAAGATCCATCAAGCCAATCAATGGATTCAGGTACGCTTTCGCATTTACTTTGTTCTTCATCTCATGAGTCAACATGCATTAATTTCCATTAGAGTGTACATGGAAATATAAGCTTATGGGGATGAATGGTTTATCTATTGTATATTTTGATGACCCATAAACAATGATCGAATAAGTTTATTTCATATTTTCATTTAGTACCTTATGATATATATATATATATATATATATATATATATATATATATATATATATATATATATATATATATATGATACCTTATGTCGGCCTCGGGTTTGAAGGGGGTGTTGGCCTCCGGTCGTCAGCATGATGAGGAAAGTAGCAGGAATGAAGATGGTATAATGTACCAAATTTTAGAATTTAAAAAAATTATTTAATATAATGTTTAATTCAGAGAAGTTGCAGATAACTAGGTGTTTCACCAAAATTTGATCCATAGTTCGTAACGATCATAACTCATAATCGATTCGAGGTTCGTATAAACTGTAACGACCACTTTCCTAAAATAGGGGTATTTTTACTTCCTCCTAATTACTGTTATTAGTGTGATTTCATATTAAATCTTGAGTGGTAATTAATTTTTCAAAACGAAACTTTATATTTTGGTTAATTATTTAAATAATTAATATGGAGCATGTGTTAATTTTGAATATGACTAATGGTAAGCTTTTGACTAGAATAGTGGTTAGCGATCCTAGAAGACCCAAACCATCTTGTCATGACCACCCAACTAGATAATTAGGACTAGCCTAATTGAACTTTAGTTAGGCTCTAACTAGTTTAGGAAAATTAGTTATAAGGTTTGACTAAACACCTAATTAGGAAGGAAGATTTAATCCCTAACTTGTCATGACTAAAGGGAAGGGTGTAGTGGACCTTTTCTACTTAACCAAACCCTGAGTTTAACCCTCTATGGCAGCCACATTCCCTATAAAGCCTCACATCTTCTTCTTCCTCCCTCTTTTATTCAAAATCTAACCCTAATTTGGAAGTTTTTCCCCCAAATTGTTCCTACACCATTTTCTCATCCAAATTCTGCCAAATTAGTTTCATTCTCTTCCCCTTGGAGAGGAGAAGGCTATATTGGCTAGCTTGGAAGAATTTGGAGCATTGGAGCTTGAAGGGATCTAATCTAGGGATTTTACATTGGGAATCCATCTCCCAATTGGTAAGAGCTATCTAAACCCTTCATATTGCATTTCTTTAGTGTATATACATTCATTTAGGACCCTCATTCCATTAGGGTGCCATTAGAGAGGAGTTGAGGCTCTCCTCTTCCTATTTGAAGGTTTTCCTCTTTCAATTTTGATTCGATTTGGGGGAAATCCAAAATTCGGATCCTAGGGTTTTTAAATTTATAAATTAGGTCATGCTATTGATTAGGAGCTTGTAGGTACACTTTGGGTCAAGTTTGGATCCATTTGGAGTGCGTACCACGAGCATATCGGATACGCACACCATGTTTGACGAAATGACCCTAAGAGCATTAACTACTTAAAATTCAGTTTTAGCTTTGTTTTGCTATTGGCAATATATTAGGTTATTGATATTAGGATTTATCTCATGATTTGGAATGGATTGGATAGAGTAAATTAGCTTAGGGGCTTAGCTCCGTGCACTGTTCATACTGAGCAGTCCACCCATATGAATGTTCTATCCTGTGTTGTACAGTCCATTACTTTTGTTCAGTCGCTGTCTGATGGATATGCTCAACCCTTGATTTGTTAGTCCAGATGTTAATGTTCATTTCCCTTGAACATTATCCAGTCCATCATTTGAGCAACCCCTTATTTCATAACTCTGTCATGCACCTCTATAATTCAGTAATAGGCTTCAGTCCACTTGAGTTTTAAGCCATGTCCCTTCGAAGAGAACTTTCAGTCCAGGTAATGTTCATTTCACATGCCTTAGCCCAGTCCCAATTCTCATTTAGCATTTGTCCCTTCTTTACTTTGTTCTGCTTATAGATCAGCCGATCCTTGTTAAGTTCAAGTATTGAACTAACTATTCAGTCCCCAATGTAATTTGGCAACAACCCTTATGCCTTGTATCAATTAGTTTTTTGTATGAATCTTTTGTTCAGTCCACAAGGGTATCAGTCTTTGAATATGGGGTGTCACTCCAGGTTATTCACTGTCCAGACCACTCTTAATTGAGGGTATCATACCAACTGTGGTATCAATCCATTATTTCAATTGTGCAGTTCTATATACCGTATATGTATCAATCCAAATATGCATATTTGTTTTCCAGTCCAGTTTTTTCCCTTATGATCAGATGACTGATACTCTTTTAAGTATCAATCTTCTTTAATATATGTTCTGACCACAGGATCTGATCTGCTCTGTTCTTTCCATTTTGGTTCAGTCTCCTTAGCATCATTCCATTTGCCTATATTAATGTTTCAGACCCTTTGGGACTTGTGTATCAGTAATGGGATTTAGAAGTGAGCTTGAGTTTGGATTTTCTTTACTGGAATGGAGTGTCAGTCCATTATTACATCTTTACTGGTCAGTTGGTAATGATCAAGTACTGTATTTCATCAGCTCCTACAGTACCTTAGTGTTCAGTCCAAGTATCTTTGACGCTTAGTTCTTTTGTTTAGCATCTGTCAGTCATCCTTTTGTATTGTTCAATCCCAGTTATGGCTATATATTTCACATCTATTAGGTTAGCCTCATACCCTTATATCAATCAAAATCCAATGATACCTTGAGTATTAACCATTGCCTTCAGTTAATGATCAGTGGGTTACATCCATATATTTTGGTTGCTGCATAATGATGTATCAGTCCACTGTGAGGTCGAACCTTACCTGGGTACTGACCTTCCTCATTTTCATTATCAATCCATTTTATTTATATCAGACTTATAGTATCAGTCATGTTCAGACCCTTCATCCTTAGCTCAATTGCTAAGTATTTGTTCAATCTTCATATTTATCCTTGTCTCAATCCATATTATTTGTCCAGTCCATATTAGTCCCTGTCCTGCATCTACTTCAGTCCCTGTCCTGCAACCTGAGATTAGTCCTTAATTCATTTTTGTGATCAGTCATCCCATATCGTAGAGTTTCAGTCCATGAATTGGTTGTATCTATTCACCTCTTTAGCCTATGAAATCAGTCCACCTTATGTTAGGCTAAGGCATGGTTGTTCAGTCCAGTTATACATCAGTCCCTATCCACATTGTTAATTTACTTTTTTTTATGTCAGTTGTCCTATACATGCCAGTTTAGGTTGCAGTCCAAGTTGACTGCTCAGTCCTATATATGTATGGTTCAGTAGGGAATACCTATGTGTAGTATCTAATAGGCATCATTATAGAGAGTGAAGTTATAGGTAGCAGCAGTAGATGGGTTGGCTTGGGAGTTTGAAGAAGGGTAGGAGGCAGGACACTTGGTTCCTGCAGCTGGTAATAAAGGAGTATGCAGGGGGTTCAACCCTGTTTACTAGCAGCAGATGAGAGGTTAGGAGGGTGAGTTATGAGTGTTATATGAGAGGGACATGGGGCTTGGGGAATACCTACACACAGGTTAGAGTGTGTGGCAGGTTAGGAGTGCAAAGGTAGTAGGGGCTTGGACTAGTAAGGTGGAATGTTGAGTTGGCAAGAGTATGTTATATATACATACTGTTAATATATGTGTTGTGTGAATATAGGGGTGGGTACTATCAGTAATGGGTTTTGAGTTAGAATTGTGGTAGTTATATCAGTTAAGTCATAAGGAGGATAACTATAGATATATGTAATAGGATTAGATACTGCATATACAAATCACATATAGGTATACATATATAAATATGAGGATATATCTATATAGAAAGTAAGGTAAAGTAATGTACTATGTAAGATAGAGGATAATGGTCAAGGTATTGGAAATACCTTGTCTTTTGTGATATTGGAGTAATATAGTTTATGGCTAAGATAGTATAGGTATGAATGTAAGTTAATATACAATATATATATATATATATATATATATATATATATATATATATATATATATATATATATATATATATATATAAAATATATACTAGTAATAGCTAATTGACTAGCCTTAACTAGATGTTCTCCATCTCATGTGATTATCCCGAAACCCAAACCGACATGATGAGTCAGGTCAAATACAAAAACGGAAATTTTCCTGTAGCGATAAAAAAATTGAAAAAATTAGTGGTAGCGATAGAAGTTTACGAAATTTCGTAGGACGATAGAGGTCGACAGACGGTCTGGCGGAAATGAGCCATGCTCAATTTCCACCAGACCGTCCGGCGGAAATTGGGCAAAGTCCAAATTCCGCCGGACCGTCCGGCGGAAATAGGGTATCGACGGTTTGGTCCGGTCCGGTTGGGAGTTAGGGAAGCTTTAATAGTTAGAGATTTAATAGGCCGGTTGGCGGTTGGTTGGTTGTTGGGTTTATGGAGGTTGGTTGTTGGGATTTATGGAGGGAGTAAATACGTTGGTTGGAAGTTAGGGGGAGGTTATATAAGGAAGAGTTCACAGAAGAAGAAGAAGAAGGAGGAGAAGAAGAAGAAGCAGCTGCGGGAAGGAGAAGAAGAAGGAGGAGAAGAAGAACTAGAGGAAGTGCTACCGCAAGAGCCCTTAAATTAATTCCAGCATGGAATTCCAGACTGTGATGAGCTTTGAAATTGTGGTAGGATGAGAAGAACTTCAGCTTTCAAGGAAGTAGACTGTGATGAGCTTCTTACTAAATGAAAAAATATTGTGAAGGAAATGAGAAAATTTTAGAGAAGAAGAGATTGCTAGGTTGGTACTTATGCATATGAATGTGGTATAATATAGCCGTTAGAATTGGAACGTTGCAATTGGAACGTTGCAATTTTACCGTTGGTATTGTAACGTTGGGAGAAATTCAACTAGCCCACTCAACCCAACTGCAAACCAAACATCACCCAACTCAAAAAAAAAAAAACCAAACCCCAAAAAAAAAACCAACCAAAGAAATAACCTACATCAAAAACCCACTAAACCAACTCATAAAAAAAACCATTGAAAAAAACTCCACCAAAAATAAACCAAAAACCATCAAACCAAAACACCCAAACCGATAAACCCCAACCCAGCCAACCTCTTCAACCCAACCCAACTCGCTCAAATTCAGCCAGACTGTCTGGCTGAACATATTGTTACATCTAATTTCCCAAACTTCTTATCTTCCAGCAAATATTTAATAATATTTTATCGCTACAGGAAATTTTCCGATACAAAAATCTTACTTGAAACCTCTCAGCTAAATTTTTTTCAACAACCCGCTAAAACTCCCTTTTAGCCGCCTTTCTAAAACCTCGATTTTGTTTTTCAATTTTTCTTCTTCCTCCACCAGAAAAACTAGAAGAGCGGAAGAGCCCTCCCCCAAAATTATTTTGAAACCTCCTCCGCTAAAGATCCAAAAGCTCTCCGAGAGCATCGCCACTCCGTCGAGAGATGTTTCTCTGTTATCAGGCTTTAACCTCGCCAGGTATTATTATCGTTACTAATATGGCGGTTTATCCATGGGACCTCATTGTGGGCATGTTGGATGAGGGCGCGATATTTGAAAGGGTCCAATTTCTAGGACTACTCTTCCAATAACGAGTCGGTAAATTTCAAACACATTTTGAGACATAGGGTCGGTTCAGCAGATTATAACTCGTGTGCTTAAGAAGGGTAAGGCGACGGACTTGTGGTTGGATCCTTGACTCAATCATGTGGGTCTCCTACAGCTGGTTGGCCAACATGCGTCTCATGAAGCTTATCGGAAGGAGAAAGTGGCGAGATTATTCGATCTAGGGTGTGGCAGGCCAAGGAGCAGCGGTATGCACGGGCGTATCTGGATCTTATCTAACTTGTGAAGATTGAATCTAGTCTGCCTATGGATACTTGGGTTGGGAATGATGCGCCCAGTGGGGAGTTTGAGAGTCGGATTGCACACAAACAAGCTAGAGAGGCTCAAGAGGAATGGGAGTTAGCTGAGGTTGTCTGGGTGAAGGGGTGTGCAAACAAGATGAAACTGTGTCTTTATCTGCCACTAATGGGCAGGCTTCTCACAATGGATAGACTAGCCAGATTCAGATCGTACTCGAGAGACCAGCTTTGTGTATTATGTGGCCAGGGGAGTGAATCCATGTCGCATGTGTTTTTTCTTTACCCTATGACATGGAGTATATGGCATTCACAGGGAAAGAAACTACAATTATGATGAAATGTAGCAGTGGAAGTTGGAATGGTAGTGAATGAAATTATGGCGGGAAAAAAATCAAGGGAGTTGGTGGTATCGAGAGGCTCGTATTAGACTGGCAGCAGAAGTACGACATGTTTCAAGGGAGAGGAATCAACGTATCTTTGATAGATTGCATACCTCCCACAGAGGAATTATTCACAATATAGAACACGATGTGCATTGTATGAGTACTCCTTCGGGTTCATATGCCTAAGGTGGAGTTGTAAATAGTTTTCTTATTAATAAAATTACCGTTTCCATATTTTATACATATATATATATATATATTTTTTTTCCATATTTTATATATATATATATATATATATATATATATATATATATATATATATATATATATATATATATATATATATATATGGATCCACATCCCCTCACTTTTGCATCCCCCATGCATCTCCATGTTAACACCCGTTGGATCTTTGTTTAAGTCATCTAATCTTAACCGTTGAAAAATCAACGGTTAAAATTAGATGACTTGAGCAGATTCAGATCGTACTCGAGAGACCAGCTTTGTGTATTATGTGGCCAAGGGAGTGAAACCATGTCGCATATGTTTTTTCTTTACCCTATGACATGGAGTATATGGCATTCACAGGGAAAGAAACTACAATTATGATGAAATGTAGCAGTGGAAGTTGGAATGGTAGTGAATGAAATTATGGCGGGAAAAAAATCGAGGGAGTTGGTGGTATCGAGAGGCTCGTATTAGACTGGCAGCAGCAGTACGACATGTTTCAAGGGAGAGGAATCAACGTATCTTTGATAGATTGCATACCTCCCACAGAGGAATTATTCACAATATAGAACACGATGTGCATTGTATGAGTTCTCCTTCGGGTTCATATGCCTAAGGTGGAGTTGTAAATAGTTTTCTTATTAATAAAATTACCGTTTCCATATTTTATATATATATATATATATATATATATATATATATATATATATATATATATATATATATATATATATATATATATATATCACTTTTGCATCCCCCGTGCATCTTCATGTTAACACCCGTTGGATCTTTGTTTAAGTCATCTAATCTTAACCGTTGAAAAATCAACGGTTAAGATTAGATGACTTGAGCAAGATCCAATGGATGTGAAAGAGGGGATGCAAAAGTGATGGGTTGCGGATCCCTCCTCTCTCTCTCTCTCTCTCTCTCTCTCTCTATATATATATATATATATATATATAAATATATATATATATATATATATATATATATATATATATATAATAATTAATTTTTGTAACGATTATAACTGTTACAAGAGTAAAAAAAATAGTAGCGGAAGAGCACATTTTTGTGATGGTTATAACTATTGTAAAGATAAATGTAGTCATGATTATTACTGTTACGAAGGTAAATTTCGTCACGGTTATTGTCATGAATCCTAAGAGTTATTATCATAACCAAATTTATTTTCTTAAACGGTTATTATCATTACGAAAATTAGCCACTGTCAATCCATCAACGTGTGTACCGTGACGAAAATTATTTGTCACAGTAATAACGATTGGCAATATATGTTTCAGTGTAGTGCTAGTCCCGCAGAACTAGCCTTGTAGAAACTAGTCCCACAGAACACAGCTCCGCAGAGCACATTTTTTGAGTTTGTCGTGGAACTCCACAACATACAAGTTTTCCCGAATAGGATGAGCATATGAATATTGAACCAAAACGAATGAAAACTAAAATTTATCATCATACGGTTCATATTGAACCATAATGAATGAAAAATAAAATTTATCATCATATGTTATAAACCGAAGATTTCACATAGTTGAACCAATCTTTCTTAGAAGCTAAAGTTCTAACATCTTGTCTTTCCCTCCAATGTATTGTCGAACCTGAACAAGCTCGAGTTCACCTCATTGGAAGTCCCCGAAATAAACTATCTAAATTGCGTATAAGATGTCAAATTTCATCTCCCTGCAAAGTAGTTAAGAGAGACTATTAAGCCCAACAACAAAGTAGATGAAGCTTACAAGGCAACTGCCATGATCTTCAAGCATATGTTATATGCATTGTAGATGAAATACCTTGCTGAAGAGGATCCAAGGGCTCTTTTGGTGGCTCTCAAAGATCTTTTTGACTATCAACGTCTCATCTACTTGTCAGAATCAAGGCACCACAGGCAAAACCTCGCTTCAAGGATTTTAAATCCGTGAAAGAGTACAACTCCTAAGTTTGTTGCATCTGATCCTCATGAAATTGTGTGAGGACTTGATTGACTTGGAGAAGACCTTCTCAATCTTCCATGTCTTTAACATAGTGCCCATGCCCCATGCAACAATATAAAGAGAGAAGCTTCGCCAAGTTTTTGGAGTTTATTATTCTCATGTTGCTTGTTAAAAAGAAACAACAAACTTCTGATGAAGAACCATCAGACCCGTCCAACGGGCACAAATATCATATTGTTGCCTAAAGCCAATGCAGAATATTATGTACGTCAAAAACAACATAATCTAGATAGAGGCCGCGACAGGAAGGAAAAACCCAACCTCGCAGAAAGGAGGAGAAATCGGGACCACCAAAGGGGACACCACAACAGTAAGAAGGCTAGATTGGCTCCCAAGTCCGAAAACTTCAAAAAAAAAAAAACAATAATGATCATGCTTCTACTTTTGATATCCCCCCGACGTGATATCGTTGTGGTGATACACTCGCATATGTCGCGTAGCGACCTACATAGTAAAAGAGTACACATTCACGACTACAGTAGAGAGAGATCAATATGGTCCATGTAGATGACACATTGGAAACTACATTTGAAATTGGAGACTTTCATCAACAGATGAAATAATAAATAGACATTGATGGCATCATGTGCCTCATGTCTTACCTAGACTACTAGTGGTGTTCTCTGTTTTACTTTGGCCAATTTACAACAAATAGCTCTTGCCATTACATATCTTATTGACCTATCAAGCCAAATTACCTACAGTAACCCAATCCTCTGGCAACTGTCATACTTGCTAGACTTCAATTCAGCAATTTTACAGGAAAACAGTACTGCTCGGACTCCCAACCATTGCTGCTGATGACTGCTTTTTAGTGTGCAAGCCACTCAAAAATCACAAAAATGGTGCGGACTGGGCTGGTAGGTAGTAACTTCATTGGAAAAGAGAACAAACACTCCAAACTAATGCTTGAACTCGCATCCATTGATGATACGGCAGATCTCAAGTATGCAGGCCACCCAAAAATACAATAGGGCATGGATATTAGGTGCTTAATTCATAGGTTTCAAAAAGGGGCTCATGTGCGCTTAGTTCATATGTTTCAAAACGTAGGTCTATCACTTCTACAACGATTCGCGACCCTTGTCCCGGCCATTGTAGCGTCGCCCAGGGCATAAGGGGCATGATGACTTGACGTCATCCTCACTTTTTTCCTATTTATCCTATAAAAAAAAGAATATAAATTACAAATAAAGTGCAGCCAGTTGGATCCGACCTATTGTCATAGGTTTCAAAAGGGAGGTCTATTATTTCTGCAACAATCTTCAGAAATTATCAAACCATTTTGGTGATGCATAGTGCATCTTTATTGAACATCTCTGAGCAGAATAGCCACACCCAGATTACAGGGTTCACGTTTGTCCAGAATTGGCAACTGTCCATAAATCAAGCAGGCATTCTTCCACAATTCATTATTAAAGCAAATCACCAAAACTGCCACGATTAATGAACTCCTTCACTCAACAAAATTAGTCATAAATAACTGAGTAGACAAGAATAGTACAAGGTGGTGTCCAGTAGATCCAAGTTATAGATAGCAGAGTTCCAAGAAGAAGTACATTGAAAGACACATTTGAAACGTACTATAAAAAAAACAAAGCTTGGAGGAAGGTGATATTGTTGGTGACGGGTCATTGTGTACAATCACCAAACTAGCATCGATGAAGCACTGACCTATCAACCAGAGATCACTGTAAACACAAATCACAATACAAGGTAAGTCAGCTAACCTGGGCGCAACTTACTAATCTGCAGTTTGCCCAAAAGGAAATCTCTTGGCATTACAAAACCATTATATAACACAAAACAAAAAATCAAAACCATAACATGATATAAATCTAAGTTTTGTGTCTACGTGAACAAAACTCATTCTGCACTGCATCCAAGAAGAAGAAAGAAAAAAAGAGGGTATGTTACATCCACTTGTGCAATATGAAGACCTGTGGTGGAGATTCAAAAGAAGCAGCAGAAAAATCATATTCAGATGGACTAAAACAAGGTGATCTTCTATGCCCTAGGATTTCTCCTAATGGATAGACTAATCAACTAACAAATATGGACATTTTAAGTTTAACCAAGAGCAGCAGAACGAGGCAGGAAAACATGATTGCCAGAAATACAATAAGTAGATTATTTTTGTACTTTCTTTTTTGTAAAATTTGGAGATAAGAAATAAGGGTTCTAAGATTAGTAGAACAAAAACGGAGTATATGAAATATAACTTCACCCAAAGATCAAATAGAAGGGAGGGCCATTGATGGACAAGAGATACAAAGTACAGATAGTTTTTGGTATTTAGGACCATTCAATTATCATGATGGGAAGATCGAGAAGGATGTTGTGCATAAAATAGGATGGTCGAATGGAAGAGTGCTTGTTGGAAGATACCATTGGAGTTGAAAGAAAAATTCTATAAGACCATACATGCTTTATGGATTGGACGTTGGGGAAAAAAAAAGAGTCCAAAAAATGAGCCTAGATTGAAATGACAATGTTTAGATGGATGAATTAAAACACTAAAATAGATGATAAGAAATGAGTGTATCAATCAAGGATAAGATCAGAGAATCCTCTTAGGCGGTTTAGACATATGCAAATATAGACCAACAGATGCAGTTAGGAGCAATAAGATATTAGTAAAAGGAGTTGCTAAAACTTACGGTTATCCTAACAGAACTTGGATTGAGGCTGTACAAAAAAAATAGCTTTTGTTAATGCTAGAGTGACAAGACTCTTAATATAGCTGCTGAATGGAAGTATTCAAATAGTAGCCTAAAAAAGTCAGGATAAAGGGTCTTTTTTGCTGTTGTATCTTATTTTGTAAAAATTAAGGATAGAAAACAATTGTTCAAAGCTTTCGCTTATTGATTTTCAAAGTTTGGTGTTTGATATGCCATAAATATTCAAGGTGCAGTTATTTTGGTAACAGCATCATACCTAAATAAAGACTAGTTGCAATAATCTCCAAAAATGTGACAATAAGCCAGCTACCAATCACAAGCAAACACGAGTTCAATATAGGTTCAGAGTTTATCTAAACATTGTGCTACAGGACCTCCGATTTACTTAGAACATGGGGTTAATTTTTAAAAATGGATAAAGCAACTGGCATATGTTTGCCTCCATTTGAAGCGTTCAAGGTTCAGAAGAGAATGATGCACTCTTTTTTCCAACCTTCCAATGAATTCACTTCACTGCCTTTTTTCCAACATATGTGCAACAAAAATATCATCCTAAACCATAGTTTACTTTCCGAAACTTGTAAGTTTTGGAAATATAATTTAACCGAAGAAGAGAAGCTAACATCCCTGCAAATCATTTTTCACTGTTCTTCAATCAAGACCAACTGGTATATGATTACCTAATGTGAAGAGAAGAAATTTTTAACTGTCAACCTTAAACCATTAACCTCAATTATAACTCGTTCTTAAAGTCGGATCATTTTTTTTACCTCCTAGAGTTCTTTCTTACTCTTAATTCTCCAGAACATCTAACCATTACATTCTGGATCAATTAAGTAGTTTACATTAGATGCTTGTCCATGGATGACCCCGATAAATCGGATTACTCACGCCAATTATTCACAATAAAAGAGCCACTCGGAATCTTCGATTAACCGGCCATCCAAGTAACTGGATCAGGTGGCTTGTTACTCAGCCAATTAATCACCAGATGATTAATCTGGTGATTAATTGGCTGAGTAACAAGCCACCTGATTTCCTTCTTTTAAGAACAATGTTGAGGGTTACAGAATTTTACCATGATTTCCTATTTATTATATTTACAATCACAAATGTAAAGGATGATCACAAACATTTTCATACTTGAGTAAAGTGTGTCGATTAACAATAAATAACTTGGATGTCTAATAGATAATAACAAATTTCTAGAAATCAACATATCATAACATTAAAAATATTAAGACGCATCAAAGATGTGAATGCATGGAACTTCATCAATAAAGCTCTCAATAGCAATTCATAAGGATAAAGCTCTAGAATGTGTGAAGTAGAGTGCTACACAAAGACTTATGGCACAAGTTTACCAGTGATTCTAGTACGAGCTCCAATATGACCATTAGTTTTTATCGTCCTTTACTTCGTCAGAATCTGAGTCGCTGGCATTATAGCCTAGATAGGGAACAAGGAATCAAATTACTGGCAGCACGCCAACAAGAGATGGCAATTGTTGGGGAAAAAAAAGACCAAGCCATTGGCTTGCTAAGGAAACAGGAACATCAACTTTGTACCAATTTCAACTTATAGTAAAAATTTGTTGCATCAACCATAAGATGCAAGAAAATATTGCAAGGATCTCTAACCTGGACGTTTGTCGCTGACTTTCCAAACAGAAGATCGATATTTTGAAGCTTTAGTGATCCAAGCCTTCGCCTGCAAGAGAAAATGAAGTGACAACTTAAATAATGAAACAAAAAACAGGAGGAACGAATAATTTCAGAAAGGATCAAAGATAAATATTTAAAAAAAAGAGGACCCTAAAAACATCCATGCAAAACTCCCAGCTTCCCTAGAAGCATACTTTGCAGGGTCCTTCAACCAATTTTTGCTAGAGCTCACACCAAGAGTAAAGAAATACATGGTAGTAAGTTACCCAATCCACAAAGCAGCACAGCTTATTAACCCGATCAAAAGTGCTTTATCTAATCAGCGTGAAACCTGACTAAGTAAGATCGTTGTGCTGATGTATGAACTATATCATCACTAGTGAGGAGGTATGGAACTGGAAATGAGGACTAGAGTTGAGTCACCCCTAGCCTAAGTCAGACCTCAATCAACATGGGAAGCTTAGACCAGGATAAAGATTATCTTGTAGCCCATCCGAGCTTATATTTCTCCTAAACAGATCATAGATCTCCCCATTTCCCTGTATTACTGTAGTTCTGGTTATCACTCTATTGTTTTCCTACCGACAAGATATACCAACTAAGCGGTTCGAAAATGGAATCCTTGGCCCCTAACCCGTGTAGCATAGAGTTGAAGTCATCCACATTGGAGCAAAGGAAGACGAGTCTAGTAGCCTCACTACCTCCAATCTGACTCCTTTTCCAGTCCATAGAACAGAATTTGTGTCAAAAACTAGATCAAGATTGTAGTGCCCCGTCTCGCACAGTTAAATAGTTCAACAGAATGAATCAATTAACGCAACAGCGTTTAGACGTGGCTATGCAACGGCTTGCTCGAAGTCTCGCTCGATCGAGGAAACTACTCATTCAGGTGGGTGGCTTCAATGAACTTGTCTCAGCTTTGCCTCCACACTTAATAATTAGAAGTTTTCATATGCACTGAGCAGATTTGCTAATAAAAGAAACAAATCCACATAGCTAAGGAAATAATCCCGTTCTAAGTCAGTGTGTAGAACATGGAAATATGGAATATGATGCTTAGATAGCACTTCACATTGGGTTTTCAAATTGGCACTTGGTCTTTCGATTTCACGACTTGGACAAAAGTAGAGTTCTTATATTGACACTAACTACATATTTGCTTGTCACAGCAGGCACGTTACCACAGATTCCATGGCTGGTTATGGCAACACGTTACCGCGGGCTCACGGTTTGTGGCTTAGAGTATAACACTGTTCGTGGCACCTCAATAGAACATGGTTTAGCAAAGTTGAGCAGGAGGGCTATCAAGTAACTGCTCCCGAGTTTGAGTGGAAGATGTAAGTAAAAAAACATGAAAAAGTTCTTGGGACTGTAGGTCGCAGAGGCATGCTCTGATAAAGGGCACTGCAGAAAGGAAAGATAGGTATGGAAACACTGAGAAGAGTAACGACTGTGTAGGATGGTAAGTTGAGTCGAGTCATGCATGGTCATGGATAACTTATGCACAAGGACGAGGTTCCTCGGACGGCAACCTGCGGCCACAGAACCGATCCGGCCTTGGAGGAATGCTGGTTAACCGTGTTGGCAACACAGGTGATTCGAGGACTTCAGCGGAGCTAGCTACCCGTGCTGCAAGGATCTCGTCTGCACCAAACAATAGTCCAAGATAGCTAGTTTTGCTAGTGACCTTCCATATAGATAAGTCGGCATGCTTACAGCAATCTACATACATGCCTTTGGATTGAGTCGAGATGTGAATATACGGCATTAAAAGTAGCAAGATTTGGCTTCAACAAATACACGTGCTTCGGCACGATTGTGGCACTATGGTTAGTAGTTAACACTGAGTCATTATGTTAGAGCAAGTGACGTCTTGAGTAAGAACAGGGAAGGTGAGTATGGTATGTTTATGTTATGTTGCAAGGCACGACCATGATATTGTTACACAATAGGCAAGTTTATACTGAGTTACGAGGCACGGCCTCGATGTTAAAACACCAATGGGTTATATGTCACGATTATGTTGTTACGACACAAAGTAGGCAAGTAATGTATGTCTTGAAATTGATCCTAAGACAAGATTAGAAAAACACAAAGGAATAAGTTACACTTACTAAATTAACGTGTTGGTTTTGTATTGGTGAACGAGATGTCCTCCATCAGTACGGTTGTGTGCTGACACCCCACCACTTTTCATGTGCAGGTTCAAGTATTTGTTGAGGCATGGAGTTTCTTGGCGTTTCGAGACGTGCGATCACGTTGGAGTCTTCACCTATACGGGACATAATGTATAGACATCGTCTTCTGAAGCATCCGCAAGTTGTAAGCCTTCAGGCATGATATCATTCTAAATAAGAGAGAATAGGAGAGAGCAAGAGTGAATTGTATTGTGAGGAAGTAAGTTCCGAGTGATTTGTAATCTTGACCTCGAGCTGTTGTAACCTTATGTTTTCAATATCAATAAAGAGGACTTTTTTTTGTACATATTGTGGTATTCAATTTTTCTGTTTGGGACTTTTGTGCGACGATCCCGTCGCTAAGCTGCGTAATCGGTCGTTATGGTATTCGTCTTGCGCGAGCGCAATTTAAACTTGCGCGACATCACGCCCTAGCAAGGAAGACCGGTTCTACGGAACCGGGACGTAACAAAGATCCTTAGATTTATTGGAAAGCGACACCAAGTCCATCAAGCCTCTTTGATATTCTAGAAGCTGAGAAGCTGAGTGGTCAAGGAACAGAAACAAAAATAATGGAAGACTTACTCTTAACATTAGAATAGTCATTCATGGTAATCGCTCCTTGCTAAAATACTGCTTGTGCCTCAAAGAGAACTAGCATGTCGGTGAACTATAACCCAGATAGTATTCATAAAACATTATCCATGAATGTTTTAGCAGCTGAACAACCCTTTTCAGCGTTACACAAGTGTCTTCTCATGACATCCTAGTTAAGCCCCTCTAAACCGCATAATCCCCGCGTAGTACCAACTAAACCCTGTAAAATAATCAGATCACTAGTTCCATGCTTAGTTTTCTCCAAGGGAATGGTTAGTTGGCATGAATAGTTTATTTATTCATTTTCTAACACTTTTTCCTTTTAGTTGGTAATTGATATAAGTGCCTAGGTTAACCCCGAGTAGGAAATTGTGGACTTATACTTATTGTTGTTCTTGTTTAATTGTCTATGTGAGCAAAGTTGTAAAAATCGCTAGTCGGTTCGCGGAGACTAGGGATTAATCGGGACTAGTCGGATTAATCGGTTTGGAATTATATATATATATATATAATATATATATATATATATATATGTATATATATATACCTGGCGGAAACAGGGGGCCAGGCGGACCCCCTTACACGCAGGCGGAGCCTCGGGAGGGTCCGGCGACGGCCGGGGGGGGGGGGGGGGGGGGGGGGGTTGGGTGGGCGGCCAACCCCTCCCGGGCGGTGGCGGCGGGGCAGGGCGGCCCGGGACCTGCGGTACTCCGGTGGTGGCGGGATCCGGGTCCGATGCACCTATTTTCAAATTCGGATCGGGATCCGGGGCTGGGGATGACCGGATTGATGATGATGGTTGGACGATGGTGGTGAGACGACGTCCGAGAGGTGGAAGAGGGGCTCAAAATCAAGGTATGAGTCGGACGGGCCCTGGAAGGAGCGGGAGTAGGTCTACCATCGGCCTTGGTAGCACACGACGACAGGGAGGAGGTCCGGGACGCACTGCGACTGGATGGCGGCCAAAGGCGACGACAGCGGAGAAAGGAAAGAGTATTGCTGGAGATGTTGGGAGCCAGAGGGCCTAGGCTGCCACTCCCCGGACGGGCACAGACGGGCCTCGTCCCAAATCCTGGAAGGATATATGTATGCCGGGTGGGAACAAGAGCCCGGTGTCGATGGAGTACGTGCCACCGATGCAGGTAGAAGGAGGCCTTCGAGCATATTTTCCGGCGGAAGAGATAGCGGAGGTCACGGGCTTCTGGAAGAACACGCTGGTGATGTATGTGTTAGGAAGTAAACGTTCTATGGGCAGATACGGGGTTATGCAGAGAGGATATGGCGGCCCAAGGGGAGTATGGAGTTCTTCTCACGTGAGAATGGGTTTTACTATGTGAAATTCGGCTTGGAGGAGGATATGCCCAGGATTATTCAAAGAGGGCCCTGGTCCTTTGACGGACGGCTTATTATCCTGAAGGAGTAGACACCGGAGTTGAGATGTGAAAAGAAGGTGCTGAACGCGATTTCCGTCTGGATTCGCTTTCCTGAGTTCCCGGTGAAATACTGGAGCATCCCTCTGCTTATGAGATTAGCTAACTTGGTCGGTAAGCCGATCAAGGCGGATGAAGCTACGGCTTTCCGTACCAGACTGATGTACGCCAGAGTATTTGTGGAGATAAAGACGGGGACGGAGCTTCCGAGTATTCTCGAGTATTAGGTGGCATCCGGGGAGGTTTTGACTCAGACTGTGGAGTATGATTGGGTCCCCCCAATGTGTTCCTTCAGTGAGTGCTTTGGTCACTCAACTAGTGCTTGCCGGACTAGCGGGACGGAGACAGCTAGGTCCTCGGTAGCGCAGATGGAGGTAGTTGAGCCGGAGGTGGCACCTAGTCCCATCGCAGGAGTGGCGGCAACGGTCAGGCCGATGGAGGTCTCCCCGATGGAGGGGGACAGGAGGTCCGTGACTGTCACCCCGTAGAGACAGGAGGGTTCTCAGGACGTGATAGTCCCGTTCAGGCCCCAGAGGAGTATGGTGACCAGGGGTATGAGTTCCCTGGAAAACAGACAGGATGGGATGGAGACTTCTATGGTGGAAAAGGTATATAGCAGGAAAAGACATGTCCCGTCCCCACGGGAAGAGGAGCTCCAGCCAGGGGGGCTCGATGATCAGACCGTGGCCAACCCAGACTGGGCCCTGACTCTCTCCAGGATTCAGGCCCATCTTGCACCTTCCTCGGGGACGGGGATGGGGAGGATATAGATCTGACGGATGGGACACTTCCCTCGGGTGTCAGTCCAGATGGAGTTCAGCGGAACCCCACATTAATTAATTAATGTCGGTCCTTGCACGGAACATTCGTGGTGGGTGTTCCATTGGGAGATGGAGGGAGATTAGTGGAATTCTGAAGAGGGAGAAGTGTGACATTTCTATTCTTCTTGAGACGAAGATTAGAGGAAAGACTATGCTATCTCGCAGGACGCCTGCAAACTGGGCGCATACCACAACCTGGACCTTTGTGATATGGCTAGGATCTGGGTTCGGTGGAACAGAGATAGTTGGGAGGAAAAACATGTTCTGATGACAGAGCAGCTTATTCGCATTTTCTTTGTTAACAAGGGAGAATTCCACTTCATTCTTGGAGCAGTTTATGGGCACAATGATAGGCGGCTTCGGGAGACCTTGTGGGAGGACATTGTGCGAGTAGGCCGTATGGCGGAGCACCTGCATCTCCTCCTGCTGCCTATGGGAGACTTCAATGCCATACTGCATCGACAAAAGAAGGTGGGAGGTCGTCCAGTGTCGGATCCGATCTTATCCGACTTCAGAGGTGTCTCCTCTTGTCTGGGCTGAGGGGACTAGAGAGAGCTGGACACATCTAGACCTGGCACAATAAGGCGGTTTACAACAGGATTGCCTGTCAGCTGGATCGGGCTTTGGGAAATAGCAAATGGTTTCGCTACTTTCCGAATTCCTTGGCGGAAGGGCTAGCGGCTGGGACCAGCGATCACTCCACTATCCGGGTTGGTCTCTCTGAGAGGCCCACTTGGAAGACTCGGCCATTCAGGTACAACAATGGCTGGTAACTTTCTGCTGGATATGAGGAGGTTGTTACGGGAGGGCTGCAGTATACTCGGGATGGCACGGCTCAGTTTCGCATGGCTCACAAACTCAAACAGGTCAAGAGAGCTATTCGAAATTGGGTGAAGAAGATGTTGCGGTCTTCCTTGGAGGATAAGGAGGCCGAGCTTCGGGAGGTTCAGGAAGCTTTGCAGTCTGACATGCTGAGCGGAAATTTGGCAGCTAGGGAGCGGAACCTGATTGCGGAGGTCAACATCATGAGGCTTCAGCAGGAGATTAGTGCGGCCCAGAGGGCCAAGTGTTCATGGCTCAAGGATGGGGATCGGTGCACCAAGTTCTTCTATGATGTGATCCGTGCCAGACAGCACCGGAACAGCATCCCCAGGCTGCTTAATGGCGAGGGCAGACTTGTTGGCAACCCAGTGGAGATTCAGGAGGAGCCAGTCAGGTTCTATTCTGACTTATATCAGCAAGCTGATTATCCCATCACGTTTATAGGTCTAGTCACGAAGAGGCTGATGACGCAACATGGGAATAGCTTGCTGTTGGCCCCTGTGAGATTGGAGGAGGTGGAGGATATTGTGATGAAGGCTGATCCAAATAAGGCTCTGGGGCCTGACGGTTTCTCTTGTGGGTTCTTTAGACGCCATTGGGGTGAGCTAAAGTTCTCAGTTCTGGAGACGGTGCAGGAGTTTCTCTTGGAAGGAAAGTTGTTGAAGGAGCTGAATCACACATTCTTGACCTTGGTTCCGAAGAAGGAGGGTGCGACCTCCCTCGCCAACTTCAGGCCTATTGCGTGTTGTAATTATCTATACAAGATAATTACTCACCTCATGTGTCGTCGTATGGAGGAGATTATGCAGGACTTGGTGTCTCGAAATCAAGCGACTTTCATCAAGGGGCGCTCGATTGCTGAGCATAATCTTCTTGCACATGAGATGGTGAGAGATTTCAGCAAGCCGGAAGGATGAAGGCATGTGTGAAGCTGGATTTGCGGAAAGCCTATAACACGGTCAACAGGAACTTCCTCTGCCACCTTATGCTTGCTATGGGATTTGATGAGAGATGGGTGGCACGAGTGAGGGAGTGCATATGCTCTCCCACATTTTCGGTCCTCATTCAGGGTACTCCATATGGATGCTTCTCGAGCAACAGGGGACTGCGGCAGGGGGATCCTCGCTCTCCGTACCTGTTCACTCTGGTGATGGAGTACTTCACTTGTATGCTGGACCTGGCTGTGCATAGTAGGAAGATTGTTCCTCTTTTCAGGCAGGTCAAGCCGGTGGTGGCTCACTTGATATATGCTGACGACTTCTTGGTATTCCTGCATCCATCTATGAGGGGAATGAAAGCGCTTTCAGATATTATGGAGGGGTTTGGGAGGTTGTCCGGTCTGCAGCTGAATAGGGAGAAGAGAAGGGTCTATTTCAGCTCTCAGTGCACTCTCGAGGAACGGACCCTTGCTCTGGGAGTGGAGAAAGGAGAGTTACCGGTGAAGTATCTGGGGGTTCCGTTGACGGTCAATTATGCCAGGGACCAGGATTGTCTCAGCCTGGTGGATTTTGTCCAAAGGAGAGTAGAAGGCTGGCAAGCGGCTGGACTGTCCTTTGGTGGCCGTATTGAGCTGGTGAGGTCTGTTATCTCTGGCATCGCTCTGTTTTGGTTGTAGTCGATTCAGATTCCGGTAGCTACCCTAAGGAAGGTGGAGTCAATTTGTGCTAATTTCACCTGGAGAGGAGGTATGCATGCGATCGCTTGGGAACAACTCTACCGGATCCGGGAGGAAGGAGGAGTGGGGTTGCGACCTCTAAGGGCGGTTAGGGAGGCATCTGGGGTGCGGATGGCGTGGCGGTTCATCAAGGAAGGTTCCTTTTGGGCGGAGTGGCTGGCTAGCAGATATGTGCGGCAGATGAATTTCTGGACTTGCAGGATTGATAACAATTTCTCGGTCTCATTTAAGGCTATCCTTAGATGCAGACCGGTTCTACAATCCACTATATGCAGGATTATGAAAGATGGACGAATACTGATCTCTGGCTGGACCCGTAGATGGGAAATGGCTCCCTTCTGAAGATCTTAGGTGCACAAGTGGACAGAGGGCGAGCAGGGGGGTGAAATGTAGTCGGATCATCAGGAATGGGAGCTGGAGGCCTGAGGAGTATCCTTTTACGGCTCAGTTTGAAGAGACGTTTCGTCGGATCACTATCGATACTAGCCAGACTGCGGACTCCTGGAGTTGGGTTGATCCTGGTTCGGTTGGAGGGTCAGGGATATTCAGTTTTAAAAGTTGCTATAATCTGGTTCGGACTCCACATGACAGGATTGCGGAGTATGACATTATCTGGGCGAAGGAAATTGCATGCAAAATGCAGCTTTGTTCATACAGACTCCTTCTAGGCAGGTTGATGACGCGGGACAGACTTATTAGGTTTGGGATGCAGATTCCAGACCCGAAGTGTGTACTCTGTACGGGTGACGCGGAATCTATGGGCCACCTATTCTTTGAGTGTCCGTGGACTTGGCACATCTGGGAGGAGCAGTGCATGCGATCGATGGGTGGAGTTGGCAGTGCCATAGATATCCGGGGGATCCTCAGCTGGATCAGAGACCGTCGAGGCATGGACCCTGGTTGGGCCAAGATGGCTAGAGTTAGACTTGCTGCATCAGTTTGGCATGTCTGGAGGGAGCGCAACAGACGTATCTTTGAGGGACTGGCTACTCCGCCAGTAGGAATTCTACATAATATAGAATTCAATGTATCTGTAATTGTCACGCCCCGCTCCCGTAGGAGCGATCGTCCTCGCTAAGGCGTGATGCCGCACGGGCCTAGGTTGCGCCCGTGCAAGGCCAAGTCCAGAAACGGCCGATTTGAGTTCTAGGCCACAGAGTCGCACAGAGTGTCCCCATTTGCAGCGGAATATAAATGAACACAATTGAAGCGAAACCAAATTCTTTATTGATATTCAACAAGTTTACAAGCGGCGCTAGGCCGATATTACAAGTCGCTCAAGCTCTCTCTCTCTCTGAAACATAAAAGGCGTGCCAAATGGCTTACAACATGGAAGGATACATGGCGATGTTCCGATACATTATGTCCTGTATAGGGTGCTTCAGCTTCTTGCAACGTTCCAAGGCCCCAGAGTTGGCTCCGCGCCTTGACACGTTCGACGGAAGCTCCGCACCCGCCGGCGTCTCCTGCTATCCTGCAAGCATACTGTGGGGTTATCAGTACATTGTTATGCACTGGTGGGGAGGCTGGCTCGCCCACAATGCCATCATTACCAAACACGTTCTATAATCTTTTGTGCATCTCTATCATTCATTGTCTTTCTAATCTTGCCTTAGGATCAATTTCATGGCATATTTCATGACCTATCTCGTGTGGCCGAATTCAAGTGTCGCATGAGAAATACATGCACGACTTACCCATACTTACCGTCCGGCCTTCCCTGCTCAAGGTAAACCAAGTTAAACCACAATTCATGAATAATAACATAACACGATTCATGTACGCATTCAATATCAAGTGTGTGTCCATGTCTCGGGATTCTAGCACGTCGTGGGCATGTTCTAGCATGTCGTAGGCACGTTTTAAAGTGTTACAATTCAAGCATGTTCCGGATATTATATTCAAGCACGTTCAGGAGTGTTACATATCGAGCATGTTCATGATCAGGATGTTATATTTCAAGCATGTTCAAGAGTGTTATATTTCGGGCATGTTCATGTTCAGGATGTTACTTTGCAAGCATGTTCAAGAGTGTTATATTTTGGGCATGTTCAGGAGACACTTGTTCATTTAACTTAGATTACTTTGATTTCAATGCAAGAACTTGCACGTGGATTGCCACCAGCATAGTCCACTTAATCTACATGCACGGGTCGCTGGCTTTACAAGCCATTTAGGACATTCCCCTGTGGCAATTCTCAACTTAGCGTAGGGTGATGGCTGGTACACCCCGTTAAGTCTCTTGAATATACCCTCCTACTTACGTCTCTTGGTGCCCAAGCCCGCACCCAAGCAGCCCGTAAGCGCCGTATTGATTCTGCCTAGGCCGGCCACGGTTTACCCCCCCAACGCCCGTGCCGCAGAATCCTTCCACATGACGGCCACGGTTTACCCCCCCATCGCCCGTGCCGTTTGTCCACGACCATTTCGTATTATCTTGTCTTTTACTTAGCGGCTATCTCTGAGCCGTAGGCTAACCCTTAGCCATAATGCGTTAACGACCAGGTTGGCGTCCGTACAGCGCGGGTAGCAAGCCCCGTTGCACGTGCCTGTCATACCTGTCGCTAGCGTCTTCCATGTCTTATCTTTCATGCCATAATGCGTTAACGACCAGGTTGGCGTCCGTACAGCGCGGGTAGCGAGCCCCGTTGCACGTGCCCGTCACACCTGTCGCTAGCGTCTTATCTTTCATGTATTCTTTCTTTTCATGTTATTCTTTCACTTGTTCATATGTTCATAGAGTCATTCATGTGTTTGTTCATTCATTCGTTGATTCATTCATTCATGCATTACGCAACTCCCAGTGTGGGAGTCGCCTTGGCGACCCATCGGTCCCATAGCCTTCCAATGTTGCTAAACTCTACTCGGAGCGACTATGTTGATAGCCTTCCCGTTTCATTGTTGTAAACCATTCATTGTTTCATTGTTTGAACGTATACGGGACATGAACGTGAGCTTGTGCCGTAGCACGAGCGTAGAGCGTGGTGCGAGCGTTTCTATAATTGCCGAGTTCTTTTCCATGTTCTAAACAAGCATGCAAGATGGGATTATTCCCTTAGCTAGGTGCGTTGAATCATTTATTAACATGCATGGTGTTGTCGCCTAGCGATTCTCGTGATAGTGTCCGCATTGTTATGTGTCTAGGCTAAGCACAGACGGGTTCATCGGAGCCACCCACCTTAGCGATGTTCGCATCGGCCGAGCGATCCTCCGAGCGCGCCTTCGATAGTCTAAGTCTGGATTCATCTTGTCGGGCCATTGCAAGCCTTGCATCGATTCGCATCGATGCTTCATCGGGTCGAAGCAACTCTTCGGGTCGACGGCTCGTTTGAGTCGTTGCACTCGCCGTTTGGAATCGGCGTTCCGCTAGGGCGGAGCGGGTCACTACATAATACACCACTCAAAATAAGTCTCGTCCTCGAGACTTTCTGAGTGCAGGTCATCCTACCGTTCCTTAACTCGGATCGTATGCGCACCTTAGGCAATTTCCTATCGAATGGTTTTATCGTTCGACGGCATCGAACAGTACTTGATATATTTTTAAGTTCCGTGTCGCACGCGTTGTGTCGATTTATCGAATTGCCTTTCATTCATTTTAGAGTTGATTGTACTTATTCAATTCGAGTATTTCTTCGTCTTGGTTGCCATTTCGACTTGTCATGGAACTGGAATGGCTGCACGAGGCACGTTGTAAGTCATCAAATGCGAGGGTCGTAGGCTAAGGCAAATTCACTTTCGTTTATCTCGGTCATCGAGATGGCCCGATTCGCTTTTCAAGCGTTCGTGTCCACGAAATCAGTATGATTTCTACTTAACGGGGTCGACCAAGTCTAGGAAATTTTCATCGAATTTAAGACCACATATTGCACTATCGTCGAGCATATCTTCCTATCAATGCTTCACCTCGTTATACCAACTTTTTACTAGCACGATTTCACGTTCACTATACTCGTTCACTCCCCAAGTCGTGCTAGAACTCAATGTATCACTTGGTTGGATCGTGCACGCATTCCAAGCGTCCCCAAAATACATGCATTCAGCCAAGCCGCAGGATAGTGAGTTTGTCATTCTCACTCGAGTCGCATCGTGCACATACTCAAGCGTCCCTGAAATATATGCATGTCAGCCAAGTCTCGTGAGCAGGGTTTCCTACATTCGTGATTCATGCTATCCATCCATGCCAATTCTCAAGATCAATCTTTTGATTGCTAACACATGAAACAGGGGCGTCTCGCCTAACCGCTAGGCCATCTTGTCGAGGCTAAGTCAATGTCAGGATTGGAATCATAGTTCCCCAACAATAATGCCAACACTGACCCCAATCCTAGGGTCAAACCAAAGTCGATAGTACGGGATTTTCTACCCAAGCTCGCGTCACTCAGATTTCTAAACATCGAGCACGATCACCTATTCTCGTCAAGGCATTCGCCGCGTATATCCGAATTCATTCTGATCACATACTTCACTTATATCCATTCTTTCCAATTCATGTATTCGATCACGAGTTCATCTAGCTTGACAATACGTTGCGCCCCAATCTCACGCGAGTCCGATTATCCACGGTGGTTCATGAATCACCATGCAACGCTCTCGCGGAATAATCATTCTCATCGGGGCGTAACTCTTGCTTACGTCTAGACTGATTCATTCTCGATACGCGGATTGGACCTACTCAATCCTCAAACTTCATCATTCAAGCACACCGAATCATTCTCAAGTCATCTTCGCGTCAAACCACAAGTCGAAGCAATCGTATTGCCACGCCGTGCAAGTTTGATCACCCCCGCTGGATGAATCACCATACCAGCGCTCACGCGGAGTGATCACCCTAATCGGCATGACGCATGTGCGAGGCTGGAGTTGCGCTCGCATAAGACAAGAATGTCGACGTTGGGGTTATCGTCGAAGTAAATCCAAGCATTTCATTTCATCCAAGTCAAGATTTCAATTCGACAGTCCGACCGTCATTCATTCAACCAGAAATCCTCGAGTCACGTCTTTATTTTCCTTGACACGTTTTAATACCCCGAGTATAGCATCCAACGGAACAATGACATTTGCACGATCGTCATTCGCCGAGTCAGAGTACCCCCGAGTTATCGCATATCGATCTTTGATACGCCTCAATACCATCGACGATATGCGTAACCTGACGATCTTCCTTTGCAACCAATTTCGAGTCATGCGACGATGCCGTTGTCCGAGTTGGATATTCCACCATTTCTCCCGATACTCAAGATCAAGTTCAGTCGCTTTTCCTCAAAGCTCGTTTCAAGATCGTTATTCAAAACTCAAGTCACATTTCATTTGCATCAATTCGACATCGCACGCACGTTCCTCTAAGTTTCCTCGATCAAGACCATTTATTTTCATCCATCGTTCCGAATCATTTCTAACACGCGTTACCCATTCACAAGTTGTCCGAACGATATCTCGTTCGGGACACACGAAGTCACGATCAACTAAGCGTGACACGTTCTAAAGCTTTGCGCGACCGCATCGCTTCGCCGACATACTCGTTCTATCCGTAATTCCTTTAGTCTCGCTCGAACAATTTCTATAACGTCCATACACCACTCAGGGTTCGAGCCACTCGACTAGTCCTCAATCACATTCTTTTTCTTCTTCGAACCTATCACATACACCACTCGGGTTCAAGCCATACGGTCTAATCCTCAATCACGTTTGCGCCACGCGCTAAGACGTCTTATCGATTCGCTCAACGAATCTCTAGCGTAATGCTCATGTCGCATCGACGTACTAAGTCGTTCAAGCAAATTCTCAAAATCCAAGCCAATCTTTCGTGCACGCCTAAGCGTTAGTTGATAGCATTCCTATCGATATACACTCTAAGTGTATCTCCGTTCCCGACCGAGCGGTACTTGATATCGCTCGCAACTCGATTGCACCAGAAGTCAAGGTGCACGACACACGGACTAAGTTGTGCCGCATAACCATCTCGTGCGGACTATATTTGAATTTGCACGCTCACTTGCTAGGTCGATGCAAGACTAGTCAGGCATGCACGCTACAGGTTAACTTAACATATGTTCTCTATTGAGTCAAGTCTAACATAGTTCGACATTGTTAGCGTAAAGTTATTCAAGCGAGCCTTGTGTTTGCTAACTTCTAGCAATTTAGTCTTCCTTCGACTCAAGTCTGTCGGGGTTTGGCACAAAGGCCTTCGCCTATCGATCCCGTTCAACCGAGTACTTGTACGAGCTTTTGAAAGTATTAGACTTATTGTATGGAACATCCCAAGGCACAACGAGAGAGAGCGTACACTTCCTTATTTCCAACGAGCTTTCAAAACTGAGAATTCGATGTGAAGTCCAAGGACGTAAAGCCGTGCTCTGATACCAAACTGTCACACCTTACTTTGATTTCAATGCAAGAACTTGCACGTGGATTGCCACCAGCATAGTCCACTTAATCTACATGCACGGGTCGCTGGCTTTACAAGCCATTTAGGACATTCCCCTGTGGCAATTCTCAACTTAGCGTAGGGTGATGGCTGGTACACCCCGTTAAGTCTCTTGAATATACCCTCCTACTTACGTCTCTTGGTGCCCAAGCCCGCACCCAAGCAGCCCGTAAGCGCCGTATTGATTCTGCCTAGGCCGGCCACGGTTTACCCCCCCAACGCCCGCCCGCAGAATCCTTCCACATGACGGCCACGGTTTACCCCCCCATCGCCCGTGCCGTTTGTCCACGACCATTTCGTATTATCTTGTCTTTTACTTAGCGGCTATCTCTGAGCCGTAGGCTAACCCTTAGCCATAATGCGTTAACGACCAGGTTGGCGTCCGTACAGCGCGGGTAGCAAGCCCCGTTGCACGTGCCTGTCATACCTGTCGCTAGCGTCTTCCATGTCTTATCTTTCATGCCATAATGCGTTAACGACCAGGTTGGCGTCCGTACAGCGCGGGTAGCGAGCCCCGTTGCACGTGCCCGTCACACCTGTCGCTAGCGTCTTATCTTTCATGTATTCTTTCTTTTCATGTTATTCTTTCACTTGTTCATATGTTCATAGAGTCATTCATGTGTTTGTTCATTCATTCGTTGATTCATTCATTCATGCATTACGCAACTCCCAGTGTGGGAGTCGCCTTGGCGACCCATCGGTCCCATAGCCTTCCAATGTTGCTAAACTCTACTCGGAGCGACTATGTTGATAGCCTTCCCGTTTCATTGTTGTAAACCATTCATTGTTTCATTGTTTGAACGTATACGGGACATGAACGTGAGCTTGTGCCGTAGCACGAGCGTAGAGCGTGGTGCGAGCGTTTCTATAATTGCCGAGTTCTTTTCCATGTTCTAAACAAGCATGCAAGATGGGATTATTCCCTTAGCTAGGTGCGTTGAATCATTTATTAACATGCATGGTGTTGTCGCCTAGCGATTCTCGTGATAGTGTCCGCATTGTTATGTGTCTAGGCTAAGCACAGACGGGTTCATCGGAGCCACCCACCTTAGCGATGTTCGCATCGGCCGAGCGATCCTCCGAGCGCGCCTTCGATAGTCTAAGTCTGGATTCATCTTGTCGGGCCATTGCAAGCCTTGCATCGATTCGCATCGATGCTTCATCGGGTCGAAGCAACTCTTCGGGTCGACGGCTCGTTTGAGTCGTTGCACTCGCCGTTTGGAATCGGCGTTCCGCTAGGGCGGAGCGGGTCACTACAGTAATGGCCCCTTAACTGGGGAGGGAGATGTGAGAATAGTGTATTGTAATACCTTTACTGTGATTTGCGTGGAATAAAATTTACCCTTATTCCAAATATATATATATATATATATATATATATATATATATATATATATATATATATGCAAATGACCTCTATCCTAGTGGTTAAGAGAGATGCATGCGGCCCGAGTGGTCAGGAGTTCGAATCCCAGTGGGAGCGATTCCAGAAACAATTTACTTGGTTCCATATATATATATATATATATATATATATATATATATATATATATATATTGCAAAAATAATAACATATATGCAAAAAAAAGCAAAACAAACAAACAAACAAAAGAAACAACAACCAGGAAAACAACAATAAAAGGGAAGAAAAACGAAAAAAACAGTGCAGCAGCACATGGCATATCTTATAGTATTGCCATTTTTTAACATATCATTCTTATGTGTTCCATAGTGAAGTAGTACACATCAGATGTGTTCCACAGTGCAGTAGTGTACAGCAGCACAAATGGCACAACAACCAAAAAACAAGCCAAAAAAACAACGACTGCTGCCGTAGAGATCATAGAACCACGTGGCACAACCAAAAAAGCAAACAAAAAAGCAAAGAAGGCAATTACCTGCGGCTCGATGGAGGTGTCCAGCGGCTCTATCGTCGAAGGCGGTCGTCGGAGGCGGCAAGATCAATAATCTTCTTCTTCTTCCCTTCTTTCTTCTTCTTCTCTTCTTTCTACTGCTCCTCTTCTCAACACTGTGGGGAAAGAACGGCGGCTGCCGTTGTCGATAGCAATTTTTTTCCATTGGATTTTTGGGTTGACCCTTTTTTTCAAATGGAAGCCCAGTCTGCCGACTAGGGACCGCCTAGTCGGCCGATTTCTTCCACCTAGGAGATTTTTTGATTTTTCCTGACGCCTAGGTCAAAATCGAGTCGGCGACGATCGACTGCCGACTAGTCGGCCGCCTAGCCGGATTTCTGCAACACTGCGTGTGAGGCAAGTAAGGACTAGTGTACGGATACTTGAACTAAAGTTTTTTAGTTTAATTCCTTAGTTTAGAATCTGATAATTTTATCAATAATTTTAAGACTAATTTTAAATTTATTTATAGGAAATTCTAGTTAATTTAATTTTATTATGGTAAAATACTAAATCCACTGTGATATGGCCTTCCGGGCCATCCAACAACCGTTCCATGATGGTCACTTCCATCTTTCGCAACATTGATACCAAGTATATGTAGTTGGTTCATTGCATGTGGCATGAAATGAAACCAAGGTGTGTTTAAGGCACAGCCACGAATGTACCAGCAGAAGGAAGAAAACTGATAAAATGCAAAGGGCTGCAGCAAAATAGCAAGTAGGAGGGGAAAGAGAGGGCAGAGAGGGCAGTGAGGCCACCAGCTACTCTCCTGCCAATTAGGGAAATGGGAAGGGGTTACACATTATAAGGGAGGACGTCTAAGGGAGAGAGAGATGAGTTTTCTAGGAACAAGGTTCATTTAATTTTTATGATAATAAGCTTGGCATACATACTCTCTGATTTCAAGCTGATATCTTAAGAACATTTGGGCTCATTTATGGGTTCCCTAAATTTCATTTGACCCATCATAATGACATAACTCTAATTCATATATAAATTAAATCATAAATAACCCTTAAGTTTTCTGCAAACAAATCAATAACCCACTAAGGTCGACTTTGGATCATTTGCCTGCTACAATCAAGAATACGTGTGATTCCAAAAAAAGACCAAACAAATGACGTCTAGAGCAAGGTTCACTTAATTTTTAAGATATAAGTTTGGCATACATACTCTTTGATTTACAACTGATATTTTATGAGAATTTGGGCACATTTTTGGGTTTCCTAACTTTCATTTGACCATTATACTGAAATTAAATCATCAATAATCCCCCTAAGCTTTTTGCAAACAAATCAATAACCCTCTAAGGTCAACTTTGGATCATTTGCCTCCTACAATCAAGAAGACCTGTGATTCCAAAAAGGACCAAACTACCTTGCATTCATAGGAAAGAGACAAATAAAGAATAAATAAAAAGGAAAAGAAATGAGATTCTTCAAAAACCTCCCACCCACCCCCCTCCGCCTACAACAGCATATTTCCTCTTCCACCAACACAGCGACCACCTCCTTCACCATCTCCACAACCTCCTCTCCCACCTACACCATCTTCTTCTTCTTATCTCTTCCCAGCTCCATCCTACTTCCCTGCCCTCTCCATCAGGGTGAAGGAAGCAACCGCCAATAATGAGGGGAGGGGAGGGATGAAGAAAGAGAAAGAAAGGGGAGGATCTATAGTGGTGGAGGGGGTAGTTTAGGGGCATCGAGTGCCATAGTCGCTCATGCAGGTAGAGGAAGGCCTCTTTAATATCTCCTTATTTTCTTTCTTTACACGCCTTCTAGTAGGGTAGGGGTAGACTGGTCCTCTCTTGGACTTTGACAGTTCTTGTTGAGGAAAGCGGCAAACACCAAAATATCAATGTTATGGGAACCTATTAATTAGTCCATGAAACCATTACGGGAGATAATTGATAACTTACCCCTCATAACTATCACCTTAAGCCATTTTCCAGAAACAACTAAAAAAGTTGTGTGTTGGAGTAGATACTCCTATACATCATCTAAATGTTAGATACTCCTATACATTATCTAAATCAATGTACTTTTCAAGGTTATAATTACGACCGATCATTTCAGATTCATTGTGGTGCCAATAAGTGAATGCAATTCTCAAGGTTTAAAGTTCCAACTGATTATTTCAGATCAATTACAATCCTAATCCAAATACGAGTGGGGAAAAAAATTTCAAGTTTCTACCTACTCTAAGCAGTCAAAATTCAAGTTTCTACCTACTCTAAGAAGTCACCACAGGCAGGCGATATGCAACATTAAAAAGAAAACAAGGGAGGAGAGAGATAGCAATGGTGGAGGATGTAGCCTCCATATGCCAGTGCTATAGAGAGGTCATTGCAGTTTCCTCATAACTCTCTTAAGCTTATCAAGTAACTTCAAGAAAAAAAAAGGTAAGAGTACATCCAAGTTGATGCAGGAAAGCAGGCAGATCCTCTGAAAGAAATAGAAGCATGTAAGAGTACAGAGATGGGGCACCGTATTTCTGTCCTTCCTCTTGGTTATAAGTTATAACTACCAAATAACATTTAAACTGACAACTAAAATGAAGAAATACTAGTAGGACAAACTCCAAATTGCTGAATTTTCTAACCTTGCAATTCTTTGAATTCAAATAGAAACAGTTGCTTACATAAGTCCATGAACTTAACCAAAAACGAATCCAGCTTCTTCTAGCTACAAGATTAAGTTCCAGCATAAACTATGACACAATTTTAAGGATGGAACAGCGGTTATCCTACCAATATGAGCAAACAACTCAGAGTCATCTGTCAGATTAACCAAGCTCTATGTAGTAAGCGACTTGCCATTTGATTCAATCAGAATTTGCAGCCGGCAATAAGAAATAAGAATCTGGATATAAAACATAAACATTAGAAGTCACAAGAGGATAATATCCCACATGTTGGCTTGTAAGAGCTCATCAAGCATCTCAGATATATTACTCACTGTAATTGTCGAAGAGCTGAAATGATGAAACTCACATTTCAGCAAATAAGTGCTCTAACCTATTAATAACTGAAGGAAAACATCCAAGCCTATTAGGATGTATGGCAGCACTCTGAATGAATCATTCAAGGCTAAACAAGGAGAGGATATATTCACAAGTAGACACCAAAAGAAGGTGAATATATCCTCTCCTTGTTTAGCCTTGAAGTAAGATAATAGGCATGAATATTGATGATGGTATAAAGAAAATCCAGATTGTTTTGTTTTAATGTTTTCCTTGGGAGGTTGGAAGTGTTTGGGATTGAGTTTACATTAAAGATATGCTACTCACATGGTAAGAGTATACAAAAGGAACAATGGACCGAGCAACAGAACCTCATAGAAAAAAAGATGGGAAGGTAGCAGTGGAGAACAACTTTTCACAAGCAAGACACAAGAACCACGAGGACATATAAACAACAAGACATAATGGAATCCAACAGTCTTTAACTAATGAAGAGAAGAACCTACCCCAGGGAACATGCAGTCTCATAGTGGTGTTTTTTTTTCTTTTCTACCTTCGCACTCCATGACATAAAAGCTAAAGAAATGTGCCAATGAAAATGGATAAGGATAAGATACAATACAGGTTCACCAATACGACAAATCTCAAAAGTTCATAGGATGATATTGTCAGCACTCAACTTCTCAACGAGTACAAAACATGGGACATAGGATGAATAAAAAGATAACAATTATATATTTTATACATTAAATTACTAAATTTTACTTCTGAATTATTAAATTTTCAAAAAGAAGATAAAAGTATAATAATCTAACTTGTTTGTTAGTGTTCAATCTGATAACAGACAGGAAATTTGAATCACTAAGTACTGAGTCAGTAACATGTGATGCAGTTTGAAGTATGAACTTGTTCCCTCTACTAGAGGAAATGTGACTGTGGACAAGTGGCCTTTGCGATAACCCCGGGAAATTAGCTGATTAAGATCATACAATCTACAATTTCTGCCCCTTCTTCTGTCCATCATAATACCCTTTGCAAATCCTATGCCAAAGGAAAAAAAAAAAAGATAATTGTGAAACTTTTGACTTGCAGAACATGTTAGGAGGAAGTAGAAAGATTGGATGATCCACTGTAACACTAACCATTTACTTAAAACTTGGAAGAAGAATTGGGAAGAGGAAGCAAGGAATTAGGATATAATTCCTTCCCAGTGCAATTTTGTCCCACATAGAACAATTCTTTTTCTTGTCCTTTATGCTTTTGGGTAATTCCTGGCAATTTCTTACCAAACCCAGTTTTGGTACGCCTACATATTAGTTCATTCGCACCGTCCAAACCTCTATAGTTCATACCATTTTGAGTTGTTTGGTTGATATATTTTTCTTGCTTTTAAGCTTATTCTTTGGTTCCTCATTGAGAGTGGTATTAAGGAATCATCTCCTAATTTCTAGATGTCAGACTAGTGTTTGGTCAAGGAATTAAGTAACTAAGAAAATTAGGCTTAATTTCTTCTTCTAGGAATAAAGAAATCAGACCTAATTCCTTAATTCCTCAATTCTCCGGTTCCTCAACAAAATGCTAGAATCATATTCCACTACAGTTACGGCTATATTCAAGTAGAGTTGACGGATTGTGGGTCACGGAAATTGGCCAAGAACTCAGAGAACTTGTAAAGAGTTCTCCAAGTTTCCTTGTTTGATATGGAGAAGGAGTTGGGGAACAAGAGCTTGCCCCACATGCGCTTATCAACATGCCACATAGGCCTTAAGTTCTGCAAGTTCCTTGGCCAAGTTCCAAGCCAAAAATGACGGAACTTCGAGAACTTAATTATAAAAGAAGGGCAATGTGGGTCCAACATCACAAAAGCTTCACTTCTTAGGATTTTAAGCATATTTTTTCTCCAACCAAACACATTAAGTAAGAGGGAACAAGAACATGGAGAAATTAATTATAGGATTCATCACATACTTTCTTGCAGTCAAAGTAGTCAAAGGCGCACTCGAGACACAAAGGCATATCGCCATAGGTGCAAGGCGCACTTAAGACGCGCGTCCGAGCGAAGCAAGGCACAAAAATAATATATATATATATATATATATATATATATATATATATATATATATATATATATAACCCTTTGAATTGAAGTTTTAAGATAAAAAAACAGAAACCCAGTGAAAATTCAATATTATAAACAGATACACATAAAAAACATATTTTCTTGGGCTGTCATTGATAATCCCATTCCGAACAGTAATCAAGAGAGGGTCAAAAACAGTATTCAAAAAACATTATTCAAAGTTCCAAAAATTCAGTAAAACAGTATTAAAAAAAAAGTACAAAAAATTTAGTTCAAAGTGCAAATTGTATAGGAAAAAAATAGTATTAAAAGATCAGTCCAAAAAATAGTATTAAAAAGAACATTAAATTTTCAAGGCGCGCCTTCTACTCCACGTGCCTCAGGGAACGACATGCCTTAAGAAACGTGCATCGCCTGGAGTTTCATGACGCGTTGCCCCTGCGCCTAGGAGCAAGGTGCACCCTTGACTACACTGCTTACAGTATTGTTAAAGGCTCATCTAGACGCCTAAAAGCGAAAGGCGATGTTTTACCGCCTAATCTAAAGCTAGGCAAGGTATCTTCTCTAGGCCAACGCCTAAACGAGAAAGGCGCCAAAGATGAGATTAGGCAAGATCCTAGGCGCATGCTAGGTGTATTAGGTATTTTATGCAGCTGTTTTAGACTTTGTTTGGATTTTTTTTAATATGTTTTATAGACTTGATTAGTTTTATTGATTTTTAAAGTTACATGCTTAAGTTTTAAAGGCCCAATAGGATTATTTTTTTAAAAAAATTTAACACTATAAGTTGCTAACTATATAGACATGAATAAATAAAAAGATCGAGTAGGATGAAGATTTCATTTTCGATGATAATATTTAAAATGGTCTCTTAGACTTGGATGATGAAGATGAATGATTAAGTAGGAAGAAGAATCATTCATTAAGTCATTTAGGAATATGGAGCATTGACTTGTTCATTACCCTATGTTTGTTTTTTTCCATTTGAACAATTTGTCTTCTATTATAATGACTTATATGTGATATTATTATTTTTAAACTTAATGTTGTAATTTATAGACTATTTTGTGATCTTGTTAAGTTACTTTGTTATTTTCTATCGGTAATTTGGTTTTTTAACTCTTTGCTTTAGTTTATTGTCTAAAAGTTAAAAACTCACGTTTGATGAGTTTTCAAAGATGTAAGACAGATTTGGATAACCTAACATGAGCTACAAAAGTGACAAAAGGTGTTATGAAAAGAGAATTTGAGAAGTTTTCCAGATGACTCTTTTCTTCTTCGAGCACGCCTAGGCGTACCTAGCGGCTCCTAGGCGACAAGGGAACAGCTCACCTAGGAGTGTCGAGCAAGGTCCTAGTCGAGTTAATAGAGTCAAGCCGATCCGAGTACTTGTCGAGCTCCACACATCGAGCTTTTCTGCAAGCTCATAAGTCGAGGTTCCCGTTTTCAAGTTCGGTCGTTAAGCCCATTCAGCTCATTTCCATGTTTAATCCTAAGCTGTTAATGAAGCTAAATCTAGCATAACTGAGCTTTTATCGAACCAAGCTCTGTTTGTGTAGCCCTATACTCAATCACAATGTTTCCCACTTAAAAAGATCTCGAGGGTCATCCATATGATCCATAGTTCATACAAAATTCCATGCTTAACCACCCTAAGGTAGAAGAGAACTGAAGGTCTTCTGCAATGAGTGCACAGTCTTTAACTTAGGTATTGACTGCTGACATGGCTATAGAATGGGTAAAACAAGGTAGCAAGATCAGATGATCCACACAAAAGAACAACTTAATAAACTAAAGGTTATATAGCAGAAAAATCCTATTGTCTATTTGGATCATATATATATATATATATATATTTTTATATATATATATATATATATATATATATATATATAAAATTAGCTGATCTCTAAAACCCTAATGACCTCAGGGAACCATCTTTAAGGCCCCAATCGAATCAGAATTTCATTTTTCTAAATCCCTCTAGAAAAAGTAATGAAACAAAACTCTTGCAACAATGCAGCCCTGTTTATCAAGATGTCATAGATTTAGGTATAATAGACTAGGGAGTAAGAGACTTCAAATCCCTTAACTTTAGTAACTTGACACATTGAGCAATCTCTTTGATCATGTAATAGGATCAAGATATCAGTTAATGGAGAACATCAGTCCTGAAGATTGTAGTCATAGTATAGCACTAGGATTAGTTAATGAAATTAGTTTAGGCTCTTCACTCTAGGATTCAAACCCCATGTAAACTCAATGGTTTAATTAAGTTATCCACCAAATCGACGTAGCTATCTAACAATCAGAAGAAGTAGCATGATCCGACGATCTACTCATGACAGTGAAAATAAGTTGATTTAAGATCAGATAATATATAGGTTGCCGTGTTCAATCATTTTTGCTTCCACATAAAAATAGATATTGATTTCAGAATGATCCATCTAATCTTATGGGAAAAGAAAACTTTAGGATTACTTTGTGGGCTAATTGCACTTACCACATTTAGAAAACTGTCCTATCTATGAGCGAAGAGTAAATAGCTAAATCAAATGATCAACTCAAACACTACCATGTAGATGAGTTTTGTAAGATCAGACAATCTACAACATGAAATACATTCTTTTTATCCCCACCATTGAAAGGATACTGGTAACTTCTGCATGACTTCTCCGAATATAGCTCATACCAAGAGAACTTTTGGATGTTTTACCAAATTTTTGGCTTGCTACATATGTTAAGAGGCAATAGAATGATTGGATGATCCACTTAACAGTAACAATTTTTTAGAGGAATTAAGGAATTATGATCTAAATCTTAATAACTCCTCAAACACTCCATTTTGGAAAAAGGAATTATAATTTCTCAATTCCGGTTGACAACGACGACAAAGCCTTATCCCAGTTTTATGGGATCGGTTATTTGAATCATTTTCTTCCATTTAGGTCTCTTTAAGGGCCATGTTAACTGTAACAACAACAAAGCCTTTATTTCAAATATTTGGGGTCGGCTATTTGAATCATTTTCTTCCACCCAGCTCTCTTAAGGGTTATGTCATCTCTTAAGGGCCATCTTAGCTGTAACAGCAACAATAAAGCCTTTATCCCAAATATTTGGAGTTGGCTATTTGAATCATTTTCTTCCATCCATCTCTCATAAGGGTCATGTCCTCTCTGACACTAACAAAAAAATCATATCCTTCTTTAAAACCTCAATCCACGTTAGTTTAGGCACACCTCTACTCATAGCGGCTCCTTAAACTACTATATTATCGCTCCTCCTTAATAGAGTGTCAATTGGTTTACAATGCACATGTTCAAACAACCTAAGAAGTAATATGTAACATTGTAACATTGATAAAACCATACTCTTTATGACACTCTTCATACAAGTTCTCCTTTAGACATACCCCTAGTTCTAGTAGCTCCTTAGAGTAATATCGTCACATACCAAACTAGCACATCTATTGATCTATATTGCACATGTCCAGGCAACTTGGGGTGGTTTTCCTAACTTGGTCTAAATTGCAGCAACCACCAACTTTCTACGAACACACTTCTTTCTTATCATATCTTTGTATTGCATGTCAACCATCTTAGCTTTATGAAGTTTTTGTTTTATAATTGCCAATAGTTAAAACTTCGATCCATGAAGCATTTTTGGTCTTATAATTGTCTTAAAAGGATTTTCTTTCAAGCATATCTTGCAATCACATAGCACTCTAGAAACATTATTCTATTTCAATCATCTTGTTTTAATTCTATGAACAACATTATGCAGAACAACATTATGCATAGGATGAACGATTGGTCCTAAATGTAAAAAAACAACATTATGCATAGGATAAATGGTTGGTTCTAAATGTCGAAAACTACCACTCCTAGGTATCTCTTATCGATCAATGCGTATTTGTCCCATATTTCTTTTAACATTTTGTTGATGCTCGTTTTCGTCTTACCAAGTTTAAAAGTTCCTTTCACAATTCTATTTTAGTGATTAAATTCACTTAGGTTGTGTTTGATTGAGCTTTTTTTCCATGGAAAATATTTCCATCCAAATTTCCACCAATTGTAGTGTTTGATAGCGTATATTTTTCATGGAATTATTTTTCAAAAATCTATCATTTTCTATATTTTCCTTCAAAATGGTAGAAAATAAAACTGGCTCAGCACATAGGAAAACATCAATTTTCATGAAAAATAATATAGAAAATAATGACAACCAAACACCCAAATTAATTCCGTAGAATTTTTTCCATGGAATTTTTTTCCTATTAAAATAATTTCGTGGAACTAATTTATTTTCTACATATTTTCCAACTTGTAATCAAACGCAGCCTTAGTTCTTTATCGTTTGTGCTTCTAGTTAATTCCAAGGTTTCTAGCTACTTCATTTACCCAAATATTATAATTCCTTGACTCTTGTCAATCCACTTTGATTTCTTATCTATTGTGTTTTTTTAATTCCTTGACTTCTATGCTTTTAGCTAATTATTTGGTTCCACTGACTAGAAATAAAAATTATCTTCTAGTTCCTTATTCCTAGATTTCCAGATGTCAAAATGGAATTTGGTCAAGGAATTAAGGAACTACAAAACTTAGGCCTACTTTCTTCATCCAGGAATAAAATAATTAGGCCCAGTTCTTATTCCTTAATTCCCCAAGTCCTCATCAAAACAGTAGACATACTCAACTAGGGCTGCAATCACACTTAACTGACTCGAGATGACTTTCTCAAGCACGGCTCATTCTAAGGCTAGAACTTACCAAACCAAGATGAGCCAAGCACTTGTCAAGCTTCACGAGTCCAGCTTACAATGTTCAAGATTGGCTCACTAAGCCGATCGAACCCATTTCATGTTCAAGTTCAGCTCGTTAATGAAACCAAGTTGAATTTTTACCAAGTTGAATCGAGTTGAGTTCACAAGGTGCTCTGGTTATTTGCAGGCTTGCAGCCCTATACTCAATCATAATGTTTCCACACATAAAAGATCTTGACAGACTTGCATACACAGTACCATGCTTTCAACACATCATTGAACATAAGTACTACTATGTAAACACATATATATACAATAGAATAGACGCAAAATAATTGCAATATCAGATATCTGTTATTCCCGAAGCAGATCTTTTGATGGAAAATAGAAATCTCGACCTCTTATTTCCAGAGAGATGAAAACTTCGTTCTCCTTAGAAAGAGATGAATACTCGATCTCAACCGAAGTTGATGCAACTTAGATGAATGATCGCTCTCAACCGGAGTTGATGCAACGATATGAATAATCGCTCTCAATCAGAGTTGATGCAACGACTTTACTGGGATGATAAAGATCATCGTTGCTCAAAGCAAGATTCGTCCGATTGCGATCTGCTCCCAGGAACCAACAAGTTCGAAAGAACTTCTCGAACGCTCGCTGTCACCTCCTTTACGAACTCAAAGAACTCCTTAGGACTTCAATAGCGGCGGCAACACTTCTCTCTTCGTCTCTTTATTTTGGCAGAAGTCCTTAATGAAGGCACGAAGAGAGTATTTATAGAGAAGGGTCGAAATCCTAATCCTATTCTTAACCGTAACTGATTGCGAAAAGATAGAAACGAATAATAGAAAAAATTTGAATGAATTAAATTCAAATCCCACAAAAAATGCATCTGATCAATTAACTCAATCTTTCTATCACCGCTCAAATCTTCCAATCAGCCACATCAAACACCGCCTGCGTCCCATAGCCACTCAGTCCGTCAACCTGCGCGCGTAGCTGCGAAGCCCGCAGCAGCCTGCGGCACCTGTGCGCCCAGCGCCGCAGCCCCACATCACCTGCGAGCAGCAGCCCCGCATCACCTGCGTGCCTGTTGCGTCTGCGTTGCACCTGTGCTGCGACTCGCGCAGAGACGAGCACATCAACTGCGCACAATGTGCCTTGCACCGATGCTGACGTGCTAAGTGCAAAGTGCGCCAACAAAACGCCACTTTACGCCCTTGAGCCCGAGCCCGAGTCCGAGTCCGAGTCGCTAAGCCCCTTCGGGGCTTAGCTCCATAAGGAAATTATCCCATGAGCATGACAAAAAGTATTAATGTTTCTTTGTTAGTTCAGCCTTCTTTCCACTAGAAAATGCTCCCACATGGCACCCATGTGTCTCTCCACACTTCATGTGATCTCTCAACACAAGCAAAACTTTATATAGAGATACCATCCATTTGGTTTTTCCAATATGGGACTATCTTTCTAGTTTCTAAAGCAAAAGACCAATAAGCCAAAACACCAACAATCCACCACATATCTCTATATATGGGTTAAGCGTTCCCCACAGTAACTGTCCATCATGCATTAGGATAAATGTCGCTACGACTTGAATCTTTCCACATAGGTTAAATGACAGCATGATATAAGAATGGACTAAGCCTTAAATTTTGTACCATAACTGCAATTCTTCCCACTCACATAATGATATCAAATGCGCTTCTGGTTGCACATTAAAGGCCTTGTGTCAGCCTGGTTTCGTATATCATGTTAGTCCATTCTTATATCATGTTAGTCCATTCTTATATCATGCTGTCGAGTCGTACTCATTATTAATAGCCTCCTTCTAGAAGACAGCATCTCTGGTCTTTATTGCCTCATAATAGGTAAGCGGATCTGCTTCCACATGATAGGTGACAAAACCTCTCCGAAGTCCTTCTATCTCCTCACTCGCTTAGATACAGGTTTTGCGAGTTCTAGTTCAATAGTTATTCTTGTAGCAACATCTTCTTGGACTACCTCTTCGTAAGGAACTTTTAGGCAGACCAGAGATGCTGTCTTCTAGAAGGAGGCTATTAATAATGAGTACGACTCGACAGCATGATATAAGAATGGACTAAGCCTTAAATTTTGTACCATAACTACAATTCTTTCCACTCACATAATGACATCAAATGTGCTTTTGGTTGCACATTAAAGGCCTTGTGTCAGCCTGGTTTCGGTGTATGTATCTTGGGTGTCTATAAGATTTTTCTCAAGAGACGGCCTACATCTCTTTTCATACACTCTAGGTGAGTTCTTTTAAAGAGTCTTTGGCATGAAGTCTTTTGCTTCATTGCGGTGCTACACCGCTATGACATGGCCCGAAGCCGAGACCCTGTCTCATGTGGTGTCATACCACCTATAGCATGAGGTCCAGCCTCTTTGTAGTGCCAAACTACCCAGCATGAAACCTTTCGCTTCCTTGTCGCCGTGACATAGCTTGCAAAGCCGAGGTCCTGCCTCATGTGGTGTTATCCACTGTAACATGAGATCCAGCCTCTTTGTAGTGCTGCCTACCACTCTTCATTATACAATATTAGGCCCTCTTGCCTATGTGCGATGCTACGCCGCTGTGACTTGGCCCGAAGCCGAGACTTTACCCTCAAAAGGTACCTCATGTGGTGTCACCCCACTGTAGCATAGTACTATGCTTCTTTGTAGTGATGTGCTACTCGTACTTCCTGTAAAGCACGCCAGACATCCCAGATGCCTGAGAACTCATTAAGGCTTCCAAGCCATCCTCTCACAGGACTTTGTTCTTTGTAAAGAACAATCAATAGACAACAGTGGTTCTGGGTTCATAATCTCCCAACATCCCAAAGAATTTGCCTACTGTTCCAGATATTCTTCCAGTCAAAGGTCCTTCTTTGAACTAAAAGTTAGATGCCTAGTAGACTCTTTGAACTAATAGCATAAAACTTTATAGTAGAATTGTGAAGACATAACATCATAGTGTCTTCAAGCCCATCTTACATGATGTGTCTTCAACCAGCTGGCGCTTGAGACCTTTGATGAACGGATCTGCCAGATTCTCCTGACTCCGAACATCCACTACGGTAATGACTCCTCTTTTAATAAGATCATTTACCGCCCTGTGCCTTAGACGCACAGTCCTCTTCTTTCCATTGAAGAGGTCATTCGACGCCACCGCTGCAGCCGTCTGGTTGTCGCAGTATATCGGTACCGTCGGTATCTGTGCACCAACCATTGGAAGATCATACATGAGCTCCCGAAGTCATTTTGCTTCATCCGCTGCAGCCACCAGTGCATAGAACTCAGACTCCATAGAAGAGTGAGACAACATAGTCAACTTCTTCGACTTCCACGATATAGTAGCTCCACCTATGGAGAAAACATATCCGCTTGTGTACCTCTCACTCTCTACTTCTGAGCACCAGCTTGCATCGCTGAAGCCTTCCACTACTTTTGGATCTCCGCAGTAGTGCAGTGCATACTTCGGAGTCCTTTTGAGGTATCTCATAACCCTCTTCACAGCTTTCTAGTGCTCCACACCTGGACTGTTCGTGAACCGACTCAGCATCCCTACGGCAAAAGCTATGTCTGGCTTGTGGCAGTAGTCGCATACATCAAACTCCCGATGACGCTTGAATACTCCAGTTGCCTGATGCTTTTCCTTGGATTTGACTTCAACTTCTTGGCATACCTATAAGACGTATCGATCCCTGGAAGATCCTGATACCCATAGCGTGTGAGTATTTTCTCAATGTAATGAGACTGTGACAATGCCACTCCAGTTTCTGTCTGGATGATCTTTATCCCCAGGATAACATCAGCTTCCCCTATGTCCTTCATGTTGGACTTAGATGAGAGGAACTTCTTTGTCTCAGTAACACTTGCTAGAGCTGTACCCAAGATAAGACGTCATTCACGTAGAGACAAACGACAACTCCTCTTCCGTCAACGAACTTTGTGTACACACACTTGTCCGTCTCGCTGACCCTGTAGCCGTTTGATCTTATGACTTTATCAAACTTCTCATGCCACATCTTAGGAGCTTGCTTCAGACCATACAGAGATTTTACTAACTTACAGAGTTTGTCTTCGAGACCCTTGACGACGAATCCTTCTGGTTGTTGCATGTAAATCTTTTCGGTCAATTCACCATTCAGGAAAGCGATCTTAACATCCATCTGATGGATTACCAGCTTGTGAATTGCGCTCAGAGCAATCAACATCATGATGGTCGTCATCTATACTATTGGAGCATGTGTCGAAATAATCGATCCCCTACTTCTGAGAAAATTCCTTGACAACTAACCTTGCCTTAAACTTGTCAACAATTCCATCGGCCTTCATCTTCTTCTTGAAGATCCATTTACATCCGATTGGTTTTGCTCCTTCAGACAGATCGACCAACACCCACGTGTTGTTGGACGTTATCGAGTCGTACTCATTATTAATAGCCTCCTTCTAGAAGACAGCATCTCTGGTCTTTATTGTCTCATAATAGGTAAGCGGATCTGCTTCCACATGATAGGTGACAAAACCTCTCCGAAGTCCTTCTATCTCCTCACTCGCTTAGATACAGGTTTTGCGAGTTCTAGTTCAATAGTTATTCTTGTAGCAACATCTTCTTGGACTACCTCTTCGTAAGGAACTTGAGCCTCCTGCGCACTCACATTGTTCTCCGGAATGTCCACGAGAACAATTTTCTTGTGCCTTGCAAACTTATCTTTAAAGAATTCTGTGTCGCGAGATTCAATGATATGATTTGACTCAATATCAAGGAACCTCCGAGCATCACTCTTATCAGCATAACCCAGGAATATAGTCTTCGAAGTCCTTGTTCCCAACTTCTGAATCTTCAAATCCGGAAGCTTCACGTACGCCAGACACCCCCACACTCGAATGACATTCAAGTTGGGTCTGACCTTGAACCAGAGTTCATGAGGAGTGACTTCCGAAGTAGCATGCGACACTCTGTTCAATATGAACGTAGTCGTAAGCACTGCTTCACCCTAGAAACAATTTGGAAGACCCGCATCCAACAGCATTGAGTTCATCATCTCTGTTAATGTTCTGTTCTTCCTTTCTGCAACACCATTTGATTGAGGGGAGTACGGAACAGTTGTCTCGTTAATAATTTCATATTCTCTGCAGAACGATACGAATTCATAAGACCTATACTCTCCACCTTGATCACTTCTGAGTCTCTTGAGTTGTTGTTCGGTTTGACGCTCGGCTCAGCCTTGAAGTCTTTAAACTTCTCAAACGCTTCGTCTATAGACTTGAGCAGATAAACGAACGCGTACTTTGAGAAGTCGTCGCTGAAAGTAATAAAGTACTTCATCCCGACTTTTGTGGAGAACTGTTTGAAGTCACAGATATCTTAGTGCACCAACTCCAGAAGATCTGTACTTCGGTTTACTCGCTTGAACGGTTTCCTAGTGATCTTCGTCTGCGCACAGACCTCACACTTCTCCAACTTCTTACCCCCACATTTGGAGATAAGCCCTAGACTAGACATCTTGTTTATTCTTTTACAATGAACATATCCTAGTCTATTATGCCACAACTCAAGAGAATAACCAGAAGGAGAAACTGTATTCACTATCTCCATAGGAGTTACAAGTTGAAGTTTAAACATTCCTTCGGTGCAAAAAGCCTTCCCGAAGTATGTTCCTTCATAGGACATAACGACTTGACCATCGTTAATGTCAATCCTCAAGCCTGCGTTGCAGAGAAGACTTCCCGAGACCAGGTTCTCGACTTTGGTCGGTACATGCTTCACATTCTGAAGCGTCAGCGACTTCCCCGAAGTCGGTTGCAATACCACCGTCCCGATCCCGAGTACTTCAGCTTGTGTCTGGTTCGCCACCATAACCTTCTCAGAGACAGGTTGATACGCGGTGAACCACTTCTTCTTTGAGCAAACATGACACAAGGCCCCAGTGTCTATCCACCAGTCCGTGTCAATCGTAGCTGAGTCAACCTGCGCAATCATAGCAACAAAATTAGCCTCACCTTGATCCTTTTGTTTTGGTTTTTCTTTGCAGTCCCTCTTCCAGTGGCCTTTCTTGCCACAGTTGAAATAAGTCCCAGGTTCTTTGGACTTGAGCTTGAACTGAGCCGACTTCACCTTCAGATGGTGAACGTCTTTCTTCTTTTGGTAGGGAGCCTTCTGCTTCCCTTTAGAACTTCCTCCTTGCACCATGTTTGCCTTAACTATCTGCTTGGACAAAGTGTCCACTTTGAGTTGAGCCCTCAACTCGTCTTCAATATGTATCCAGTGCAAGAGGCGTTCCAGATCCACTTCCATCTTCTTGCGGTGCACGTCCGCGATGAAGTTGCTCCACCCAGGTGGGAGCTTGGCGACAATACTCCCGACGACAAAAGCATCGACCAAGGACATGTCGTCATCCGCCAGCTTCTGACGTAACTTGAGGAACTCTTTGACTTGAGGCAGCATGGTTTTGTCGTCCTCAAACCGCATCCTCCAGACCTTTTCGATCACGTGGATTTTGTTTCTGTTCTCATCTGCCTTGTAGAGATTCTCTACATACTCCCAGACGTCCTTTGCATTGACCGTCTTGCTGTATGACTCCGTCAGAGAGTCCTCCATGGAGTTCTGGATCAACAACTTGCAGAGGTTGTTATCTCATCTCCACATCGACTGCAAAGCCGTGGCTTCAGCAACCCTTCGAGCATTTTCACCCTCTGGAATCAAAGGCTCAGGATCTGTCAACACATAGTCGACGCTCATGAGTTGAAGATTAAGGCTAACATTTCTCTTCCAGACGTTAAAATGCTCCCCTCAAACTTCTCAAGTTTAAAATTTGTATCGAGAAGTTGTGCACGGTTGTTCTCCATCAGATCTGAATCTTGCTTTAAGATTGTTATTCCCGAAACAGATCTTTTGATAAAAAATAGAAATCTCGAACTCTTATTTCCAGAGAGACGAAAAATTCGTTCTCCTAAGAGAGAGATGAATACTCGATCTCAACCGAAGTTGAGGCAACGAGATGAATGATCGCTCTCAACCGGAGTTGATGCAACGATATGAATAATCGCTCTCAACCGGAGTTGATGCAACGACTTTGCTGGGATGATAAAGATCACCGTTGCTCAAAGCCAGATTCGTCCGATTGCGATCTGCTCCTAAGAACCAGCAAAGTTCGAAAGAACTTCTGGAACGCTCGCTGCTACCTCCTTTAAGAACTCGAAGAACTCCTTAGGACTTCAATGGCGGCGACAGCACTTCTCTTTTCCTCTCTTTATTTTGGTGTAAGTCCTTAATGAAGGCACGAAAAGAGTATTATAGAGAAGGATCGAAACCCTAATAATATTCCTGGTCGTAACTGATTGCGAAAAGATAGGAGCGAATAATGGAAAGATTTTGAATGAATTAAATTCAAATCCAACAAAAAACGGATCTGATCAATTAACTCAATCTTTCTATAACCGTTGAAATCATCCAATCAGCATATCATACGCCACCTGCGCCCTATAGTCACTCAGCCCGTCAACCTGTGCGCGTAGCTGCGAAGCCCGCAATAGCCTGCGGCACCTGCGCGCCCAGCCCCGCAGCACCTGCGACTCGTGCAGAGACGAGCGCATCAACTGTGCACAATACGTTTTTCGCCGATGCTGACGTGCTAAGTGCAAAGTGCTCCAACAAAATACCACTTTACGCCCTTGAGTCCGAGTCCGAGTCCGAGTCGCTTAGCTCCATAAGAGAATTATCCCATAAGCATGACAAAAAGCATTAATGCTTCTTTGTTGGTTTAGCCTTCTTTCCACTAGAAAATGTTCCCACATGGCACCTATGTGCCTCTCAACACTTCATGTGATCTCTCAACACAAGCAAAGCTTTATATAGAGATATCATCCATTTGGTTTTTCCAATGTGGGACTATCTTTCTAGTTTCTAAAGCAAAAGACCAACAAACAGAAACACCAACAATATCCACTCAAAAAAAAAACATAAATAAAAAATATACAATATTAGCACAAAAATTCCTCTCGTCTGTCCAAATCATTATAATTAACCTCACTTTACCATTCCTAAAACCCTAATAGCCTAAAAAAAAAAGCTCTATTTAAGTCCCTAATCAAATCAGAATCGCATATTGTTTCTAAAACCCTAACCTTTTGGTCGTTCCTGGCGATGCCGTAGCCGGAGTGGTACATCTGGCCGACGAGGACCTGCATCCCCGTGTCCCCGTTCCTGGCCTCCTTCAGCGTGTCCTGGAACCACCGCCGGACACAGTCCGCCACCACCTCACCGAGCGGAACCCTCCTCTCCGCCGCCTCCGAGGACGCCGACGCAACCGCCGGCGATCCCTCCATGATGCTTCCGCCGACGCCGCCGACGCCGCCGCCGGTGTGAGAATCTAGGGTTTTGTCGTTAATTTTGGCGGATTTGAGCCTCTCGGAGAAGCGTCGGGTGAAATATTGGAGTTCCGGAGGGGGGCGTTTGCCCATAAAAATTGAAGGATTTGGCGGCTGGAGTGCGATATGGGAGGAGTGGAAGGGACTAAGTGGGAAATATGTATGTGCTATCTTGATAATAAAAATATAGAAGCAGGAGAAGGTGGATGATGAATTGGAGAGAGAGAGCGAGAGAGACTTGGCTCAGAAGGAAGAACCGAAATTGTTTCCAAAACGGGATTTTCACAGTTCTAAATCTTTTATAATCCTTAAAAAAATAGTTCTTAATCTTTTATGATCCTAAGAGCATCATTAGTAAGGCCCATCCCATTTTCTAGATTCTAGATTTAGAATGTAGGAGCTCAATTTGTAGATAAGTCTCATCCTAGTCCCAATTTTTACAATTTCGGTCCCAACCCATCCATGGGTGCTAAGGGTTGGGCCTCCCAATTTCTAGATTCTAGATTGTAGAAACTCGTTTTATAGAATAGTAAGTTCCAATTTGGAGCCCAATTTTCTAGATTCTAAACTTTATATTATTTTTTTCCTACATTAATTTTTGACCACACAATTTTTGGGACCGGAGCTCACTTTATCATTTCCTACTATTCTCATACAAACCCAACCCATTCTACATTTACCTTTTTTTTGAAATTTTGGGCTCCAAATTGCATTGGAGAGTCTCAACTACTAATGATGCTCTAATATGTCACAGCCAAAGATTAGGGTGGGACCCGCACATTAGTATTTCGAAAATTTTGGTAGCGTCGATCCTGTTGGATAAATTATCCATCCTAACAGCATCTCCAACCCTGTTAAGTATTGTGAGCCTTAGGTGGCTCCTATATGGCATGAGCCACAAAACAATATCTTGTTTATGTGGCAAAATTATATCTTAAAAGACAATGAGATAAAAAAAACTCTCTCCAATGCAAACGTATTGAGAAAACAATAAAAAATATTTTTTCCAACTTCCAAGACAACTTTTAAGACAACTACTCATCTTCTTTCTTTTTCCTAATTTTTTTATTCATATTGATGACATGGAAGAGAAGACAATCAACTTCACAATGTCTTCTTTAATTTTTGCCACATAAGCTTCACAATTGACTTGATAATTGCATTGGAGAAGAACTTTTGAATAAAATTTTATTATTCCTATGTGGCATTAACTTTTTTTTCAAAGTCACAATAGAGTTGGAGATGCTCTAATCCCTTCAAAGAATCTTCGCATCGCCAACAATGTACCACCAACAAAGACGGGGTTGTCCTCTTTGAGACGAGAATACTTTTGGAGCTGATGAATAATAATTTGGAGTCTAAAACGATATTGGATTTTTTTTTTTATGTTGTGACTTGGTAATGTCTTATTGTCGATGAGGAAACGTTCCAGATACTCCACGGATTAACTTAACAAGAAGTATTCTTAATCTTTAGGGCTTAATTAATATTTAGATCATGGATATCAGCTTAGAGTTTTACTTCAATATGTCCAATTGAAAACTTAGATCCTGATTTTTATTTTTTATTTGTCTATTATACCTTTACTTTCATGCCTAGGCTTGGAAGGATATATTAAAAAAATTAACCCAAAAATAAAATTTTTGTTACTCCCGGAACTTGATCAAAGATGGTAGACTCGATGTCGAGATCAGAGGTTCAACAAACGTTCACCTTCTGATTATTCTCGAGATCCAAGAGGAACACTATAATATAAATCTGATTACAAAAGCAACAATAATCAGAAAGTAAATCTCACGTTCTTCCTCGCAATCGCAGTTGCTGACGGACAGAACTGAGTTCAGAAAATAAATCGCACGTTCTTCCTTGCAATCGCAATTACAGACGGACAGAACTGAGTTACAACTCAGATGAAGGAGAAGAAAGAAGAAAGAAGAAGAGGAAAGGTTCTTGCTGGGGTGATTAAGATCACCGTTGCTCAAAGCAAGATTCGCCCCAACACGATCTGCTTCCAGGAACCAGCAAGTTCACGAAGAACTTCTGCAACGCTCGTAAGTCAATATTTGAGACTTGAACGGGCTTCCTGGACTTTACAGACTCCCTTAACTCTCTTCTTGGTGCATCTTTCAAAGGAGGCCAAGGGGCTCTATTTATAGAGTGGAGTTGAGACTTCACCTCTTCTCCTATCCGATGTGGGACTAAAATACCAATACTCAAAAATAGAGTTTGATATTTTAGATCATCCCACAATCAGCATAGAAGTGTGCCAGTTCACGTCTACCCCCCGAACACTCCCGTGCATGCACGAGATATCCTGGAGTCCGTGTCCGAGTCCGAGTCCGCACAACAAAATCAACTTGCATCCTTGTTGGAATTAATCATTTTTTCTTCTAGGAAAGTACTCCCACATGGCACAAACGTGTGCCCCACTACAACTCATGTGCACACCTCAACACAAGCAATGCATTATATTGAGATACTCACCATTTGGTGTAGCCAATGTGGGACTATCTTTTCTAGTCCAAAGGCAAAAATACCAACAATCTCCCATATATCTCAATATATGGGTTGAGCATTCCCTACAGTGACTGCCCATCATGCATTAGGAGAGATGTCGCTACGACTTGAATCTTCCCGCATAGGTTAAATAACAGCATGACACAAGAATGGACTAAGACTTGAATTCTGCACCATAACTGCAATTCTTCATACTCACATAATGACATCAACTGTGCTTCTGGCTGCACATTGAAGGCCTTGTGCCAGCCTAATTTCAGTGTATAATTTTTGGGCGTCTACAAGTTTACCCTCAAGAGACGGCCCACTATAGGTGAGTTCTTTATAAAGAGTTATGGCATGAAGCATTGAGCTTCTTTACGGTACTACGTCGCTATGACATGGCTTAAAGCCGAGGCTTTACCCCACCTGGGTACCTCATCGTAATGTCATACTACTGTAGCATGAGGTCACATGCCTCTTTGTAGTGCCAAACTACCCAGCATGAAGTCTTGCACTTCCGTGCGGTGTTACGCCGCTATGACATGGCTCACAAAGCCGAGGCTTTATCCTACCTGGTACCTCTTCGTGGTGTCATGCCACTGTAACATGAGGACATCGTCCTCTTTGTAGTGTTGTCTACCTCTCTTTATTACGATTATCATACAGCATTAGGCTACCTGCCTATTTGCGGTGCTACTCCGCTGTGACTTGGCTTGCAAAGCCGAGGCATTACCCCTACCTGGGAACCTCATGGTGGAGTCACCCCACTGTAGCAAAGAGTTACACTCCTTGTTGTGCTGCGCTACCGTGCTTCCTGTAAAGCACTCCAGGCATTCACTCTGCCTGAGAACTCATTAAGGCATTTAAGCCAACCTTCCCACAGGATCCGTTTTTCGCAGAAAATAACAGTAGACAACAGTGGTTGTAGGTCCATAACCTCTCCATGTCACATAGGACAAGTACCCACCGTTCCTGATATTCTTCTGGTTAATAGTCCTCCCTTGAACCAAAAGCTAGATGCCTAGTAGATTTCTCTTTGAACTAATAGCATAAAACTTTATGGTAGGAATGTAATAACACAATATCAGAATGTCTTCAAGCCCATTTTACAAGCTGTGTCATCGACCAGCTGGCGCTTGAGGCCCTTGGTGAACGGATCCGCTAGGTTCTCCTGACTCCGAACATCAATCACTACAATGACACATCTCTTGATGAGATCGTTCACTGCCCTGTGCTTCAACCGCACAGTTCTCTTCTTCCCATTGAAGAGATCATTCGATGCCACCGCTGCAGTCGCCTGGTTGTCGCAGTATATCGAAATTGCCGGTATCTGCGCCCCAACTATTGGAAGATCATACATGAGCTCCCGAAGCCACTCTGCTTCATCTGCTGCGGTATCAAGTGCAAAAAACTCAGATTCCATAGATGATCGCGAGAGCATAGTCTGCTTCTTCGACTTCCACGATATAGCAGCTCCACCCATTATGAATATGAATCCACCTGTGGACCTCTCGCTCTCTAATTCTGAGCACCAACTGGCATCACTAAAGCCTTCCACTACCGGCGGATCTCCGCTGTAGTGCAGTGCATATGTCTGAGTTTTTTTTGAGATATCTCATAACCCGTTTCACATCTTTCCAGTGCTCAATGCCTGGATTGCTCGTGAAACGACTCAGCATTCCCACGGCGAAAGCTATGTCAGGCCTTATGGCAGTAGTGGCATACATCAAACTCCCGATAATGCTAGAATACTCCAGCTGCCTGACGCTTTCCCTCGAGTTTGGCTTCAGCTTCTGATCACACCTGTATGGCGTATCGATCCCTGGAAGATCCTTATACCCATAGCGTGTGAGCATCTTCTCAATGTAGTGAGATTGTGACAGTGCTACTCCAGTGTCTGTCCGGATGATCTTTATGCCCAAGATGACATCTGCATCCCCCAAGTCCTTTATACTGAACTTGGTTGAGAGGAACTTCTTTGTCTCTGTGACACAGCCTATATCCGTACCTAGGATTAGCATGTCATCCACGTACAGACAAACGATGACTCCTCTTCCATCAGCGAACTTTGTGTAAACACATTTGTCCGTCTCGCTGACTCTGTAGTCGTTTGACCTAATAACTTTGTCAAACTTCTCATGCCACATCTTGGGAGCTTGCTTCAAACCATATAATAATTTCACCAACTTGCAGACTTTATCTTCAAGACCTTTGACGACAAATCCATCTGGCTGTTGCATGTAAATCTCTTCGGTCAGCTTCCCATTCAGGAATGCTATTTTTACATCCATCTGATGTATCACCAACTTATGTATAGCTGCTAGAGCGATTAACATTCTGATGGTGGTCATCCGAGCTACAGGAGCATACGTGTCAAAGTTGTTTATCCCCTGTTTCTGAGAAAATCCCTTGGCTACCAGCCTGGCCTTGAACTTGTCAATAGTTTCATCTGCTTTCATCTTTTTCTTGAAGGTCCATATACATCCGATGGGTTTCGCTCCTTCAGGAAGATCAACCAACACCCAAGTGTTATTTGAGGTGATGGAATCAATTTTATTGTCAATCGCCTCCTTCCAGAAAACATCATCTCTGGTCTTCATCGCCTCATCATAGGTAAGCGGATCTGCTTCCACATGATAGGTGATGAAGTTATCTTCAAAGTTCTTCGGCCTCCTCGCTAGTTTCGACGACGGCTCAGCGAGTTCTGGTTCAACCGTTGTTTCAACAACAATATCTTCTTGGACTACTTCTTTATAGAAAACTTCAGTTTCTTGCGCACCCTTATTGTTCTCCAGTTTATCCGTAAGAACAATATTCTTGTGCCTTGTAAATTGTCTTCACGAGATTCGATGATATGATTTGACTCAATATCAAGAAATCTCCGAGCATCACTCTTCTCAGCATACCCCAAGAAGATCATCTTTGTAGTCCTAGTCCCCAGCTTCTGAATCTTCAGATCTGAGAGCTTCACATAAGCCAGAGACCCCCACACTCGAATGACATTCAAGTTAGGTCTGACTTTGAACCAGTGTTCATGAGAAGTTACGTCCGAAGTTGCATACGGCACTCTATTTAGAATAAAAGTGGTCGTCAATGCAGCTTCTTCCCATTAGCATTTAGGAAGACCCGTAGTTAGCAGCATTGAGTTCATCATTTCTGTCAACGTTCTGTTCTTCCTCTCCGATATCCCGCTAGATTGAGGAGAATACGAAGCAGTAGTCTCGTTGATGATTCCATGTTTTTTGTAAAATGATGCGAATTCATGAGACCTATACTCTACATCTTGATCACTTCTGAGTAGTTGTAGATCGGTTAAGTGTTCAGCTTCAGCCCTTAAGTCTCTGAACTACTCGAATGATGCATCCTTCTACTTGAGAAGTCATACGAACGTGCACTTCGAGAAACACTTCGAACCGGCCTCTGTGGAGAATTGATAAAAGTCACAGATATCTGAGTGTACTAACTTCAGATGATCAATACTTTAGTTCAATCGTCTGAACAGCTTCCCAATAGTCTTGTATCTGCACAGACCTTAAACTCCTCCACCTCCTTACCCCCACATTCCGAAGATAAGGTCCCGGTAGGACAGCTTGAGTCTGCTTCTGTCATAGAACAACTCTCAGTCCACTCAATGAAGTAACTTCATCGCCATCAGCAGAAGTTTAAACATTCCTTCAGCACCGAACTTCTTTTTGAAGCATGTTCCTCGCCAAGAAATTTCCATCTGGCTAGTACGAATGTCCATTTTTCAAGTCTGTATCAGATAACAGACTTTCTGAGATCAAATCGCCAAAAAATCTCTGGTACGTACAACATGCATTCCAGTGTCCTTGTCGGTGGTTAATAACCACTGTCTCGATCTTTAAAGCTTCTGCTAGATATATGTTCGCCATCGAGACCTTCGTCATAACATGGCTCGTCCTTGGTGAACAGCTCCTTTGAGAGCACACGTAGTCAGATGTACTAGTGTCAGACCACTAGTCAGCTACCATGCTAGATAACTCAACCTGTGCAACAATTGCAACCAAGTTAAGTAATCAAAATAACCAAGTTTAGCTATATCTGCTATTTTGGTTTGGGCTTGGATTTGCATTCACTCATGTAGTGGCCATTCTTGTCACAGTTGAAGCAAGTCACGTGGGACTTGGACTTCTGTTGCTTGAACGAAGGACCGTTCACTTTTAAGATTAGTGGAGTCATTCTTCTTGTGATGAGAAGCCACCTGCTTCCCCTTGAACTCTCTTGTCTGCACCAAGTTGGCCTTAGCCAGTTGTTTGGACAGAGAGTCCATCTTCGGTTGAGATCGTATTTCGTCCTCAACGTGGATCTCTTGTAGAAGATCTTCCAAGCTAATGTCCAGCTTCTTCCGATGCATTATAGCATAGAAGTTGCTCCAACCAGCAGAAAGTTTCGAGACTATCCCTCCAACGACAAACTTGTCGATGAGGGGCATCTTCTCGTCATCTAACTTCTGGCACAACTTCAGGAATTCCTTTACTTGAGGTAGCATCGCCATCTCGTCTTCGAAGAGCCACTTGTGGTACTTCTCGACGATGAAGATTTTGGACCTGTTCTCATCATCTTCATATAGCTTACCCAAAGAATCCCAGATCTCTTTGGCCTTCACCTTCTTGGAATATGACTCTGCCAGAGAGGCTTCCATAGAATTGAGAATCAGCAGTTTACAGATGCTGTTTTCTCTCTTCCATTTGCTATGCTTGACGAGTGCAGCAGCAATAGCATCGGCAGTTCCTCCTTCTGGAATTGTCGGTTCATCCTCAATCAACACATGGTCTACGTCCACGAATTGAAGATTTAGGGTGACCTTCCTCTTCCAGATTTGGTAATGTCTTTCGTCGAATTTCTCCAACTTGTTAAAGCTGGTATCGATAAGAGAAGCACGAGAGTTCTCCATCTACAAGGATCTTGCTTTGAGATTGTTAGTCCCGAGGCTTGATCAAAGATGGTAGACTCGATGTCGAGATCAGAGGTTCAACAAACGTTCACCTTCTAATTATTCTCGAGATCCAAGAGGAACACTATAATATAAATTTGATTACAAAAGCAACAATAATCAGAAAGTAAATCTCACGTTCTTCCTCGCAATCGCAGTTGCTGACGGACATAACTGAGTTCAAAAAATAAATCTCACGTTCTTTCTTGCAATCGCAGTTGCAGACGGACAGAACTGAGTTACAACTCAGATGAAGGAGAAGAAAAAAGAAAGAAGAAGAAGAAAGGTTCTTGCTGGGGTGATTAAGATCACCATTGCTCAAAGCAAGATTCGCCCCAACACGATCTGCTTACAGGAACCAGCAAGTTCACGAAGAACTTCTGGAACGCTCGTAAGTCAATATTTGAGACTTGAACGGGCTTCCTAGACTTTACAGACTCCCTTAACTCTCTTCTTGGTACATCTTTCAAAGGAGGTCAATGGGCTCTATTTATAGAGTGGAGTTGAGACTTCACCTCTTGTAGTGCCCCGTCCCGCAAAGTCAATCGGAGGAATCGAAACGCTGACGGCGTTGGAACTTAGCCTTGCAACGGCTGCTCGAAGACTCACTCGTCCGAGGCGACTCCTCGCACAGGTGGGGTAGTTTCGGTGAACTTGCCTCATCTTAGCCTTCACTTAATAACGCACATGTTTTCAACTTGCACAAGTAGGCTAATATAAAAGCTACGAACGCACATAGCTAAGAGAATAATCCCGACCCGTCGGAATGTCCTAGAACATGGAAAATGGTCCCACGGTCTTTATAGAAGTCGGCTCAGCGTGCTTTCAAATGACACTCGATCCTTCGATCTCGTGGCTTGGGAGAAGGAAGTTGGCTTAAGTTGTTACGTTGCCCCGACACTTGAAATAGCCTAAGTCATAGGCGTCGCCTGCGTAAATGCTTGGTAAAGCATGCACGGTCCCGTCGTTTTACCCCAACACTCGAATCAGCCTAAGTCATAGGCATCGCCCGCGTGAATGCTTAATAAAGCATGCACGGCCTTGTCCCGCAAGGCTTGGCATAGCCTTCGCACGTCCCGCAAGTTAAGTCGTCTTGCAAGGCTGTTGGCTTAAGTCTAAGCACGAACTTGGTGGTTCAAGTCGACCCCGTGCATAGCACGTCCACTCGACGCAGAGCTCGGCGTAGCCTTTGCTTGTCGAGTCGTTGCCCGAACAAGTGAGACAAGTGTTGCGTTGGGCTATCGAAGCCATTTCTAGCACTGTCCTGCTCTATCTGCGGTTGTCAAGTCGCGTAGTTCCTTGAGTACAAGGCTCGTCGTATAAGTATATGACTTGAGCGTTAGCGTCGCCTATAGAACCAGGTCTGTCTAAGGCACGAGCTACGGTCGGTTTATGGAAAAGCTTGCCACGAACAAAGGGAGTCCACGCGACTGGTTGTCGCCGAGATCGGTTCCGCTACTTGGGAGTCTCACTAAGTCTTGATATGTCCCGCACACGAGATCGGTCCCACGGCTTGGGAGTCTCGCTAAGTCTTGATATGTCCCGCACACGAGATCGGTCCCGCGGCTTGGGAGTCTCGCTAAGTCTTGATATGTCCCGCACACGAGATCGGTCCCGCGACTTGGGAGTCTCGTTAAGTCTCGATAGAAAGAAGGAATGCATGGTCATGTTAAGGAATGATTGGTTAGATCGAGTTGAGACTTGCATGGTCATTGGACAACTTGTCGACAAGGTGTAGGCTTCTCGAGTGATCACCGGGACGCCGGGATCATTCGGCCTGGGGGAAGCGAGTGTGGCTCAAAGTAGGATGCTGGATGACCACATAGGAGAGTTCGGCCCCACCGGGCTAGCTACCCGTGTAGGTACAGGCCGATATCCCACGAGCCAGTCAAAGATAACTTGACATTGCTAGTGACCACTCATGTAGATGTGTCGGCAGATAGCGGCACACCGCGTATATGCCTTTGGATTTGGGTCTAGAGCTTGAATGCAGGTCTAGTCGGTAACACAAGGTCTGGGCCTAAGACTGGGCTATAGCATAGGCACTGTGCTTGGCACGATTGATGGCATCGGGATATTCATCGAATCAACGCTATGTTTCACAAGTCTTGTCTAAGTTAGCAAATGAGTCGATCAGGAAGGCCGTAAGGCGGTAGCATAATAAGTCTTGATATGTTGTGAGGCGCGGCCTCATCTTGAAGCACGGACAAGTCTAAGCAAGGTCTAGAGGCACGGCCTGCACGAGTCGTCCCATTGCCGTCCTTGGCACTTGAATCGTTGGTACGAAAATTGGTCTAGAGGCGCTTGAGTTTAAACAAAGGTCTTGGCATGGCCGAGTCCGTCTAAGTTACTCATCGGTGAAGCACAGTCTTGAATACGTTAAGGTCCCGAATAGAGTATGGCACGACCCTGCCGTTCCGAGTTCAAGTTTGGTCAAGTTCATGCACGATGAGGCACTGCCTCTATCGGAATACACATTGGTATTGTAGCATGACCATGTCGTTGCACGTCGAGTTGGTTAGACGTCAAGTCTTAAAAATGATCCTAAGACAAGACTAGAAAGACAATCGAAAGGGACTTAAGCTACATAAATTAAATGAACGTGTCGGTTATGTATGGGTGGGCGAGATGCTCACTCCACCAGTACCTGACACCCACACAGTGTTCATGTGCAGGCACAGGTAGAAGCTCGTGGCGCGGAGCTCGCTTGGATGCGCCGAGGCATGGAGTTCCTTGGCGATTCGAAGCGTGTGGCCGCGTGGATTGAAGACTTATATAGGACATAATGTATGGACATCGCCTTCCGAAGCTTCCGCTGACATCTAGCATTGTATCGAGAGATGAGAGAGAGCAGAGTGACTTGTAAATGAGAGAAAAGTGAGCACGAGAGACTTGTAATTTGGCCTTGCGCCCACAAATGTAATCTTGTATTCAATATTAATAAAAGAGTTTCTTTTGAATGACTTGTGTTCATGTGTGCTTGTTCTAAATTTCCGCTGTGTATTCAATGTATCTGCTTGGGACTTCTGTGCGACGACCCCGTCGCCGCCGCTGTAATCGGCCGTTATGGAACCTGCCTTGTACGAGTGCAATCTAGGCTTGTGCGGCATCACGCCTTAGCGAGGACGATCGCTCCTACGGGAGCGGGGCATGACATAATGGTATCAGAGCACGGCTTTACGTCCTTAGACTTCACGTCGAATTTCTCAGTCTTGTTTATGGAAAAAGAAGTGTGTGCTTTCTCTCGATTGTCCCTCGGCATGTCCATACAATAAGTCTAAATATTTTCAAAAGCTCGTACAAGCGTTCAACCAAACGCATCGGTAGGCTATCGTCGAACGCATCTGTAGGCCTTTGTGCCGAACGATGTTAAACTTGACTCGAAAGAGAACACATGCTAAGTTAACACGTCGTGTGCATGCCTAACTAGTCATACGTTGACCCTAGCAATTGAGCGTGCAAACTCGAATGTAGTCCACACGGGATAGCCATGCGCACGACCTTTTGGCTAAGTTGCGTCGCGTATCGCGCACCTCAACTTTTGGTACAAACGAGTTGCAAGCGATATCAAGTACCGCTCGGTCGGGAGCGAAGCTGCACTTAGAGTGTCTATCGATAGGAATGCTATCGAGTTAACGCTTAGGCGTACATGGAGGATTGACTTGGATTTCGAGGAAATAGTGCGAACAACTTAGTGTGTCAATACGACGCGAACGATTACGCTAGGGATTCGTCGAACGAATCCGAAGGATGTCTTAGTGAATGACGCGAACGTGATTGCAGGCCAGATCGGATGGCTCAAATCCGAGTGGTGTATGGATTTTCTTGGAAATCATTCGAGCGAAATTGAGAATTAGAAATAATAACGAGTACGTCGACGAGGCGATGCGATCGCGCAAAGCCTTAGAACGCGTCACGCTTAGTTGATCGTGACTTCGAATGTTCCGAACGAGCATCTCGTTCGAACAACTTGCGAATAGGCAACGCGAGTTAGAAAACGATATCAAAATAATTCGAAACGATGAATGAAAATGAATGGTCTTGATCGAGGAAACTTAGAAGATCGCGCGTACGATATCGAATTGATGCAAATGAAATATGACTTGAGTTTCGAACAACGATCTTAAAACGAGCTTGAGGAATAGCGATCGAACTTGATCTTGAATATTAAGGAATTGTGGTATATCCAGTTCGAACAATAGCATCAGTCGTACGACTCGAAATTGGTTGCAAAGGAATATCGTCAGGTTACGCATATCGTCGATGGTATTGAGGCGTATCAAAGATCGATATGCGATAACTCGGGGGTACTCTGACTCGGCGAATGACGATCGTGCAAGTGTCATTGTTCCGATGGATGCTATACTCGGGATATTGAAACATGTCGAGGAAAAGATAGACTTGGCTTAAGGATTTTCTGGTTGAACGAATGACAAACGGACTGTCAAACTAAGATCTTGGCATGTACGAAAATGAAATGCTTGGATTTGCTTCGTTGATAACCACAATGTTGACATTCTTGTCTTATGCAAGCGCAACTCCAGCCTCGCACATACGTCGCATCGATTAGGATGATCACTCCGCGTGAGCGCTGCTATGGTGATTCATACAGCGAGAGTGATTGAACTTGGATGGCATGGCAATCTAATTGCTTCGACTTGTGGTTTGACGCGAAAGTAGACTTGAGAATGAATCAGCGGGTTTGACGGTTGAATTTGAGGATTGAGTAGGTCTAATCCGCGTGTCGAGAATGAGTTAGTCTAAACTCAAACAAGAGTTACGCTCCGATGAGAATGATTATTCCGCGGGTGCGTTGCATGGTGATTCATGAACCACCGTGGATAATCGGACTCGCGTGAGATTGGGGCGTAACATATTGTCAAAGCTAGATGACCTCGTGATCGAATACATGAATTGGTTAGAATTGGCGATTCGGATTCGAATACGCGCAACGAATGCATTGATGCGAATAGGTGATCATGCTCGATGTTTAGAAATCTGAGTGACGCAAGCTTGGGTAGAAAATCCCGTCCTACCGACTCTGGTTTGACCCTAGGATTGGGGTCAGTGTTGGCATTATTGTTGGAGAACTATGATTCCAATCCTGACATTGACTTAGCCTCGCAAAGATTGGCCTAGCGGTTAGGCGAGACGCCATGTTTCATAAGTTATCAATCAAATGATTGATCTTGAGGATTGGCATGGATGGATAGCATGAATCACGAATATAGGAAACCCTGCTCACGAGACTCGGCTGATATGCATATATTTCTGGGACACCTGGGTATGTGCACGATACGACTCGAGTGAGAATGACAAATTCTCTATCATGCGGCTTGGCTGAATGCATGTATTTTAGGGACGCCTGGAATGCGTGCACCATCCAGTCAAGTGATACGATGAGTCCAAGCAAGAGTTGAAAGATGGGAGTGTGTCGAGATCTTAAAATTATGTTAATGAAAGGATTGATAATAGTATGAGCATGGCTCAAAATTGGGGAAACGCATAGGCGGAGTGTGCTCGATTAAGTCTTGGCCATAGAAATGGTAGGATGGCTTGCCTTCAGGAAAGTCTCGAGGACGAGACTTGTTCTGAGTGGTGTATGTTGTAGTGCCCCGTCCCGCAAAGTCAATCGGAGGAATCGAAATGCCGACGACGTTGGAACTTAGCTTTGCAACGGTTGCTCGAAGGCTCGTTCGTCCGAGGCGAATCCTCGCATAGGTGGGGTAGTTTCGGTGAACTTGCCTCATCTTAGCCTTCACTTAATAACGCGTATGTTTTCAACTTGTACAAGTAGGCTAATATAAAAGCTACGAACGCACATAGCTAAGAGAATAATCCCGACCCATCGGAATGTCCTAGAACATGGAAAATGGTCCCACGGTCTTCATAGAAGTCGGCTCAGCGTGCTTTCAAATGACACTCGATCCTTCGATCCCGTGGCTTGGAAGAAGGAAGTTGGCTTAAGTTGTTACGTTGTCCCGACACTTGAAATAGCCTAAGTCATAGGCGTCGCCTGCGTAAATGCTTGGTAAAGCATGTACGGTCCCGTCGTTATGCCCCAACACTCGAATCAGCCTAAGTCATAGGCGTCGCCCGCGTGAATGCTTAATAAAGCATGCACGACCTTGTCCCGCAAGGCTTGGCATAGCCTTCGCACGTCCCGCAAGTTAAGTCGTCTTGCACGGCTGTTGGCTTAAGTCTAGGCACGAACTTGGTGGTTCAATTCGACCCCGTGCATAGCACGTCCACTCGACGCGGAGCTCGGCGTAGGTTTTGCTTGTCGAGTCGTTGCCCGAACAAGTGAGACAAGTGTTGCGTTGGGCTATCGAAGCCATTTCTAGCACTGTCCCACTCTATCTGCGGTTGTCAAGTCGCGTAGTCCCTTGAGAACAAGGCTCGTCGTATAAGTATATGACTTGAGCATTAGCGTCGCCTATAGAACCAGGTCTGTCTAAGGCACGAGCTACGGTCGGTTTATGGAAAAGCTTTCCACGAATAAAGGGAGTCCACGCGACTGGTTGTCGTCGAGATCGGTCCCGCTACTTGGGAGTCTCGCTAAGTCTTGATATGTCCCGCACACGAGATCGGTCCCGCGGCTTGGGAGTCTCGTTAAGTCTTGATATGTCCCGCACACGAGATCGGTCCCGCGGCTTGGGAGTCTCGCTAAGTCTTGATATGTCCCGTACACGAGATCGGTCCCGCGGCTTGGGAGTCTCGTTAAGTCTCGATAGAAAGAAGGAATGCATGGTCATGTTAAGGAAGGATTGGTTAGATCGAGTTGAGACTTGCATGGTCATTAGACAACTCGTCGAAAAGGTGTAGTCTTTTCGAGTGATCACCGGGGCGCCAGGATCATTCGGCCCGGGGGAAGCGAGTGTGGCTCAAAGTAGGATGCTGGATGACCGCATGGGAGAGTTCGGCCCCACCGGGCTAGCTACCCGTGTAGGTACAGGCCGATATCCCACGAGCCAGTCCAAGATAGCTTGACATTGCTAGTGACCACTCGTGTAGATGTGTCGGCAGATAGCGGCACACCGCGTGTATGCCTTTGGATTTGGGTCTAGAGCTTGAATACAGGTCTAGTCGGTAACACAAGGTCTGGGCCTAAGACTGGGCTGCAACATAGGCACCGTGCTTGGCATGATGGATGGCATCGGGATATTCATGGAATCAATACTATGTTTCACAAGTCTTGTCTAAGTTAGCAAATGAGTCGATCCGGAAGGCCGCAAGGCGGTAGCATGATAAGTCTTGATATGTTGCAAGGCGCGGCCTCATCTTGAAGCACGGACAAGTCTAAGCAAGGTCTAGAGGCATAGCCTGCATGAGTCGTCCCATTGCCGTCCTTGGCACTTGAATCGTTGGTACGAGAATTGGTCTAGAGGCGCTTGAGTTTAAACAACAGTCTTGGCACGGCCGAGTCTGTCTAAGTTACTCCTCGGCGAAGCACAGTCTTGAATACGTTAAGGTCCCGAATAGAGTATGGCATGACCCTGCCGTCCCGAGTTCAAGTTTGGTCAAGTTCATGCACGATGAGGCACTACCTCGATCGGAATACACGTTGGTATTGTAGCATGACCATGTCGTTGCACGTCGAGTTGGTTAGACGTCAAGTCTTAAAAATGATCCTAGGGCAAGACTAGAAAGACAATCGAAAGGGACTTAAGCTGCATAAATTAAATAAATGTGTCGGTTATGTATGGGTGGGCGAGAAGCTCACTCCACCAGTACTTGACACCCACACAGTGTTCATGTACAGGCACAGGTAGAAGCTCGTGGCACGGAGCTCGCTTGGATGCATCGAGGTACGGAGTTCCTTGGCGATTCGAACCGTGCGGCCACGTGGATTGAAGACTTATACAGGACATAATGTATGGAAATCGCCTTCCGAAGCTTCTGCTGACATCTAGCATTGTATCGAGAGATGAGAGAGAGCAGAGTGACTTGTAAATGAGAGAAAAGTGAGCACGAGAGACTTATAATTTGGCCTTGTGCCCACAAATGTAATCTTGTATTCAATATCAATAAAAGAGTTTCTTTTGAATGACTTGTGTTCATGTGTGCTTGTTCTAAATTTCTGCTGTGTATTCAATGTATCTGCTTGGGACTTCTGTGCGACGACCCCGTCGCCGCCGCTGTAATCGGCCGTTATGGAACCTGCCTTGCACGAGCGCAATCTAGGCTTGTGCGGCATCACGCCTTAGCGAGGATGATCGCTCCTACGGGAGCGGGGCGTGACACCTCTTCTCCTATCCGATGTGGGACTAAAATACCAATACTCAAAAATAGAGTTTGATATTTTAGATCATCCCACAATCAGCATAGAAGTGTGCCAGTCCACGCCTACCCCCCGAACACTCCCGTGCATGCACGAGATATCCTGGAGTCCGTGTCCGAGTCCGAGTCCGCACAACAAAAATCAATTTGCATCCTTGTTGGAATTAATCCTTTTTCCTTCTAGGAAAGTACTCCCACATGGCACAAACTTGTGCCCCACTACAACTCATGTGCATACCTCAACACAAGCAATGCATTATATTGAGATACTTACCATTTGGTGTAGCCGATGTGGGACTATCTTTTCTAGTCCAAAGGCAAAAACACCAACAATTTTGAGGGTCCGAAATATTTGATTATACATGTGAGAACTTAAATTCTAATCTGAAATGAAATTCAACATCTAAATACTAATTAGTCCTAATCTTTATGCATCTTGTCGGCTCATTCTACTGTCTTATCTATTCTGTTTTTCCTCTGCTTTCAATTTTTCATTCCCCCAACCACAGTTGGGATGGATCATCCATCTAATCCATAGCCTTGTTAGTAATTCGGCATATGGGAAAAATTTGGGATGACAAAAGTATGAGTATAAATCGGCTCAGTGCAAATAAAATACGTTCAAAAATTCGGTCAAATATTCGAAAAATGAAAAAATTAAGGTTAGAAACTTCACATTTTTTAATATGTTGTCGAATTTGATTAATTAAACAGATTCCCAGCATATTTTTTATGCTAAAATTTTTAATATGAATTTCTTGTGGTAATATTTAATTAATGGTTTGACCAATTTGCCTTTAGCATATTCGATTATATCAAATTTGTAACTTAATATCTTGACAAAAAAAATAGGAAATAGCTATTATTAATAGTTAGAATGGGCAACTTAATAACTTTTGTTACAAAAAGTTGACCATTTTGCTCCTGGTGCTGAGTCCAGTTTGGAGAGGCAGGGACCGAACTCAGGCTGAGTCAGTCATGTCAAAGTTCGATCAAAACTCGGTGGTTTTGTAGATAGAATCTTTTGTCAAGGACCAAACTGAACTCGGTCTGAATTTGGTTCGGCCGGGACTGAATGGGTTTTGGGTCTAATATGTACCGTTGGAAGCTGGTGGACGGCCAGATTTGATAGTGGGTCTATTTTCGGATCTCCTATGACCCAAACAGGGTTTCTCAACATATTTGAATGTGTTGAGGGCGGAGGCATAGAAAGTATGGTGGCCTATACAGGTTCATTTTTGCAAAATTGTGCGAACTTGTGGTAATATTTAATTAATGTTGTCTTACTATTGGGAGCCTGCGAATAGGAGATGCTCATTCACATTAGGATTGACTACAACTAAGTATACAATAGGAAGGTCCTTATTCAATTTGATTGCTTGGGTAGTTAAGGTTGCTACATAGGCTTAGTTAAGGTTGCTACATAGGCTACGTGATTAAGATAGAAATATACATTGAATTTTGAGCTAAACCCTATTAGATGAATTTGAGAAATTTCTATATGAGGATATAATATTGTTTTGATAAGATGGCATGATCGAAGGTGGGTAGACTTATCGACTGGCAAATTAGTTCTTCGAGGTTAATCAATTGTTGAAGATGAAAATTATTAAATTTTTGGTACATTAAGGCTTAATTTCTATGTAGGTTGATAAATATGAATTTCTTGCTAAAATAAGGTTGAAATTTTTAAAAGAAATTTTTTTTTGACTTGATTGATTATAAATAAAATTGAGAAAAAAAATTGAAGATTTATTGAATGTAGTATTTTGAGGAGATTATGAAAGAGCGAATTTAAATTAAAAATATTTTGAAGAATTTACATTTTGAGGAGTATAATTTTGAAGAAAGACACTAATTTGGATGAAGAGTGGAGTATTTGATAAGACAATGTTGACGATTTTGTTAAATTATAATTTTTGAAGATTTTGATAAGATTGGACACGAATTTAAAATTTTGAGTATTGAGTTACTGAATGAAAATTTAATGATTGAAATTGAGAAATTTTTTTTAAAAAATATTCTTGAGATTACAACTTTATAAGAATGATGAATTGTTTTGAATGTTGACCGAGAGAATAAGGTTAAGACATTGATGGGTTAATATAAAGTGGATGTCATGTATATGAAACTCCTCTAAACTATAGTTGTTTATCGTATTTTTCATAGTTATCTAAAATTTGTATGTCTTCATTAATATTTTGTTTATCTTTCTTTTATTTTTGGTGCTTACCTTAAAATCTTAGAGAACCTTCTAGGATTCAAGGACAGAACCTTGGTTTCAACAAACTAGTCTATGCCAAGTTATATATATTTTGCTTCATCCATTTCCATTCTAATTGATTAATGTTTTCTTATTATGAAATTTTTACTACATTTCTACCTGATCAACCAGCTTGCCTACCCTAATCATTCCTTAAATTTTGAGGACGAAAATTTTCTAAGATTGGTAGATTTGTAACCCATGTGTTTCCAAATTTTCAAAAATTTATTTTATTTTAATTTTAAATATTGCGTTGGAAACTAAATTTTCTTTCAATTTTTATAAAAGAAGATCATAAATATTTTTGAACAGTAAAAATATGTGCCAATTTGTTTTATAAATAAGATTTTGGATTTATGCAAATATGTTTTAAATTATTTTGATGGCATCGGATATTATTTTAAATATTTATGGTGAATAAATATTGGATTAAGATTTGATTAATCTAGTTTTGAAATTTTATTTAATTTAAATTAATGGAAAGATTTATCCATTTGGGCTCCTAGGAGGATTTTTGATCCTTACCTATTTAGGATTTTACTTGTCAAGTCAACCTATTTAAGGAGAGGATTTTTCTAGTTTTTTTTCGAAAACCAAATAATTCCCAAACCATCACAACAACCAACACAACCATAACCACAGTCATGTTATTATGCATGTGTCCGGCATCATTACCACCATCCTCGTGTCAGCCGTGTGTCTGACCTTTAGTCCGACCCCGGGTGTCATATCCACTATTTGTGTCTTTTTATTACATTCCTGTCACGATCCGCTCCCACTTTTGGGATACAAGTACGTAGCCAAGTCTAGCCTACGCCGCAGCATCGACGGTAGTACATTGTTTATACCTCAATATCAATCTCAAATTCAAATATACAATATTTGATAACAAAATTATTTTATTTGCCCATTCACAATAACTATTCAATTGACATCCAATAATACACTGAAATAATATTAGAAAACAAACCCGTTAAATGTTTAAATTCATAAACTATCTAATCTATCTAGAAACTAAGATTAGCCTCTATAATGACTTTACCTTGTAGGATCGACGGCACCTCTAGAAAGGGGTGAATAGAGTGCAGCGAAAAATATTTACCAATTTAAAAACTAAGCAGATGAAACAAATATATAAATACACTTAAATGCAATGAAGTAAAGCAATAAGTAAGTGGAGGCAAGAAAACAATACGCAAACACCAAGGTTTATACTGATTTTCCTCTGAGAGGACTAGTCCAATTCACGAGAACTCTTGCTCGCTCTAATATACTATTTTGAATAGATATTACACTGCGTGCTTTACTTCGAAGAACACGCCAACTTCAATACCGTCGTATTTTTATCCGAAGTCCACGATCAAACTTCAAACACCTTTCTGAACAAAGCTTTTATACGCCAAGCTTATACAACTCGAATACTCCTAATCGAAAACCACTAGCACTAGAAGAATGGAAGTTATCTTGGAGATTTGAAGATTTGTGCTCTTTAAAGTAGATAGAAAGTTTAAATAGATAGAGAAGATAAATAATGAATGAGTGAATAGAAATGAAAAATTCTTCTGTTTTTGTAGGATTTTCTAGGACAAAGTTTTGGCAGAATTCGGTAGGCTAACGTTCATAATTTTGAACGTTGCAGATCCAAAAGAATAGAAAAATGCAGCTGACCAGGAGTGATCCAAGGGGACCGAGTTTGGTTTGAGTTCGGGCAGACGTCGGTCTGAGTTCGGTTGCTAGGGTTTCAGGGTTATTTGATTTGGTTAGACTTTTGGATGTTGGTTTGGCTTGGGATCAAAGAATGGATTGGTAACTAAATGCCAGTGATCCCGACGTATAACTTTCTAGACTCAATAAAAGAAAAATATAGAATAAAGTGCAAAAATACAGTTGAGACAAAATATACGATCTTTTGTTTCTTTCTATATCGAGCTCGAGTTTTAGGTCAATTATCGAAATCGGTTTGACCATGGCTGAATGGGCCAACAATCTCCCGCATTTTGATAATTTAAAAAAACTATGATTGATACTTAAGAAGTTGTTCAGCTCGGTTTGGAAGAAGACTTGATGCGGTACAGAAGGTACGGTAGTAGCTTTAGCCTTGAATATTGGTACAATGTATTTGCTCCCCCATAATGTATGGTAAAGTCTTATTACTCCCCCGTAACAACACATATAGGCTGAATATATGAAAAAGTTTAGAAAAACAAGAACTCCAAAAACAATTTAGAGCTTAACTTCAAACTGTTAGTCATATGGCATAATAACTCAATAAATTAATACATAAAGAACATTTTTCAGTTTAAGTATCTATCATATTACTCCCTCGTTTTGTCACATAAGCAAAATGACATAACGATTTAATAACCGTACTTAGCACAATCGAGAGTAGAACAGAATATTAACAATACACATTACAAATAAATCAAAGTGCTGAAATAGAAAATATTGATATAAACTGAAGTAGTAGAGAGTTCATACAACTAGCCAAATAAACTGAAACTGATAATGCTTAAAAGAAACATTTATCACTAATACATAGTCATAAAAAATTAAAAATATATAACCAGTGATGGTCTATCATGAGAAAACATATCCTCAATCCTCCTCCTCCTCCTCCTCATCATCATCAGCACCTGCCGCCCAGGAAGGATCGGTCTCAGCCGAATAGTTAGGATCATAACGGGCAGCAACATGATCAAAGTATCGTTGAGCCTCTAGATCATCAATGCGATACCCAAGTCTAGCGGAATCACGAACCATAGGGATATTACCACTAGGATTGTGAGCAAGGTTGTACGAAACATCCCACACAGAGTTGGATATGGCCTGAAGCTGAAGGGTGGTATGAAAGTACATGGACCAAAACTGATCCATCATGAGAACCTGAAGTGACTCAAGAGTAACACCACCGAAAAGATGAGTATGATGGGTGTCAGCAGCTGATGGGTCAACTGGAGGTGGAGGAGGATCCTGAACTGCAGGAGCAGGAGCAGTACGGCGATGCTTATGAAGATAAGCAAGAGCACCATCCTGTGGACAATCCTCAAACATAACCTCAAAGAACTAAAGTATGTAAGGCAGATGCATCGCATAGAGAAGTCGTCGTAGTTTTTTGCGACACCTTTCCATAGCAGCGATGATAGTCTTAGGTAGACTGAAGAAACCGTGGAAATGGAGATGATAGATAGCATAAAGCACTAAATATGAAATCTCATCAGTGGTGGTATTCTTTGGAATAATGGTAGAGAATACCATTCTATGAAGATCATAGAAGTAGTTGTTCAAGTGTTTAGGGCGAAGAGTGCATTGAGGTCGAGGGTTTGGTGCACATAATGAATCACGAAATGAATCAAAAGTTGTCCCAACAGGAAATTGTACTGAGGTGATATCAACTAATGCTTCCCCAACATTGAGAATATTTAGCATAATTGCCAAATTATCGGCATCAAACTCAATGTCAATTCCACCAACTTTTGATCTCACCGTGCCATTAGTGACTGATAAATTGCAATAGAACATGCATATTGCATTTGAATATATGGAAAACTAGATTGAACTAAATCTAGTAACATAAAGTGTTCAAAAACGGTTACGTGATCAAAAAATAATGTGAAGTTGATAGGACAACCCGGACAAAGCTTTCTTTGATGAAAGTCACTAAACCATTTATTGGATGCATCTTTTGACACAAAAATAAAATCATCAAAGAAGTCACCATCCGGTTTGGAGGGACTGAACAGTGAAAGTAGGCCGCCTTGTGAGGAGTAGAGGACGAATCTTCATCAACTTTCCTCTTCTTTTTCAAAGAATAAGAAATTTTAGGAGCCATAAAAAATTGAAAAGGATGGAAAGAGTGAAAATATACTAAAATTGGGGGTAGACAGTGGAAGAGAACTTCGAGAGAGCTCCGAATCCAAGTTGCGAGAGCTTGAAAAGCTTGGATGAAGGAGAACTAGGAAGTTAGGGTTAGGAATTTCGGTGGAGTTTTTGGGCTTGGTGAAGAAGATGATGATATAAGGGTTTAAATAAAGAGGAAACCTAACTGTCCAACTTCTGTTCGGATTCACCCAGACCGAGTTCGATCCGAGTTCGACCAAAACTCTGACCGAGTTCAGTCCCTGGGTAATCAGGATAGACTTTGGAAAATGTGTGATAGAGTTTTAACATAAATACGAATTTAATTAGAAATAATTATGTTGATGAAAAATAATTAATATTATTTATTTGAAATTCATGAATCGTATAGAATATTTCGGGTTAGATGTAGGGGCCAGATCCCAGCTAGCGGTAGTCCGAAGGCTAGTACATCGTGTCGCTTTAGGCTATTTACACCTGTGTGACAGAAGGGCCCTTTCGGCTTATAACCAAAATAATTTCAACGAATTTATGAGTCTTAATAAAATAATATTTAATTATATTACTTCAACATCCAAAATTCTTAATTCGCTTCGTATAAAGTTAAAATGATCTTCAGCCAAGGACTTAGTGAAGATGTCAGCTAGTTGATGTTCAGTGTTAACAAATTCCAAATTAATATCTGCTTGTAAAACATGATCTCTAAGAAAGTGATGTCTAATTTCTATGTGTTTAGTACGAGAATGATATACATGATTCTTCGTGAGATTAATAGAACTAGTGTTATCGCAGTAAATAGGGATGTGGTTAAACGTTAACTAATAGTCTTCCAAAGTTTGCTTCATCCACAAAATTTGTGCACAACAACGTCCTGCGGCTATATATTCAGTCTTAGTTGTTGATAATGCAATATAATTTTTCTTCTTGGAAAACCAGGATACTAATAACTTTTCTAGAAAATGACATGTGCCGCTGGTATTTTTATGATCGACTTTGCATTCGGCAAAATCTGCGTTCGAGTAACCTATCAGGTCAAACGAATCGGTTTTGGGATACCAAAGACCAGTCGTCAAAGTTTCTTTAAGGTATCGCAGGATACGCTTAACGGCGCTCACATGTGATTCTTTAGGATAAGCCTGATATCTAGCAAATAAGTATACAGAAAACATAATGCCAGGTCGACTAGCAGTTAAGTATAGTAAACTACCAATCATACCTCTATACTTACGTACATCAGTTGGTGTACCACTTTCATCTATCAAGTTAGTAGACATTGCCATAGGTGTGCCGATAAGTTTGAGAGGTACACAAGAGGATATGTTTTCTTAGGATTTTAAGCATATTTTTTCTCCAACCAAACACATTAAGTAAGAGGGAACAAGAACATGGAGAAATTAATTATAGGATTCATCACATACTTTCTTGCAGTCAAAGTAGTCAAAGGCGCACTCGAGACACAAAGGCATATCGCCATAGGTGCAAGGCGCACTTAAGACGCGCGTCCGAGCGAAGCAAGGCACAAAAATAATATATATATATATATATATATATATATATATATATATATATATATATATATATATATATATATATATATATATATATATATATAACCCTTTGAATTGAAGTTTTAAGATAAAAAAAACAGATACCCAGTGAAAATTCAATATTATAAACAGATACACATAAAAAACATATTTTCTTGGGCTGTCATTGATAATCCCATTCCGAACAGTAATCAAGAGAGGGTCAAAAACAGTATTCAAAAAACATTATTCAAAGTTCCAAAAATTCAGTAAAACAGTATTAAAAAAACAGTACAAAAAATTTAGTTCAAAGTGCAAATTGTATAGGAAAAAAATAGTATTAAAAGATCAGTCCAAAAAATAGTATTAAAAAGGAAATTAAATTTTCAAGGCGCGCCTTCTACTCCACGTGCCTCAGGGAACGTCATGCCTTAAGAAACGTGCATCGCCTGGAGTTTCATGGCGCATTGCCCCTGCGCTTAGGAGCAAGGTGCACCCTTGACTACACTGCTTACAGTATTGTTAAAGGCTCATCTAGACGACTAAAAGCGAAAGGCGATGTTTTACCGCCTAATCAAAAGCTAGGCAAGGTATCTTCTCTAGGCCAACGCCTAAACGAGAAAGGCGCCAAAGATGAGATTACGCAAATGAATAATTAGGCAAGATCTTAGGCGCACGCTAGGTGTATTGGGTATTTTATGCAGCTGTTTTAGACTTTGTTTGGATTTTTTTAATATGTTTTATAGACTTGATTAGTTTTATTGATTTTTAAAGTTACATGCTTAAGTTTTAAAGGCCCAATAGGATTATTTTTTAAAAAAAATTTAACACTATAAGTTGCTAACTATATAGACATGAATAAATAAAAAGATCGAGTAGGATGAAGATTTCATTTTCGATGATAATATTTAAAATGGTCTCTTAGACTTGGATGATGAAGATGAATGATTAAGTAGGAAGAAGAATCATTCATTAAGTCATTTAGGAATATGGAGCATTGACTTGTTCATTACCCTATGTTTGTTTTTTTTTCTATTTGAACAATTTGTCTTCTATTATAATGACTTATATGTGATATTATTGTTTTTAAACTTAATGTTGTAATTTATAGACTATTTTGTGATCTTGTTAAGTTACTTTGTTATTTTCTATCGGTAATTTGGTTTTTTAACTCTTTGCTTTAGTTTATTGTCTAAAAGTTAAAAACTCACGTTTGATGAGTTTTCAAAGATATAAGACAGATTTGGATAACCTAACATGAGCTACAAAAGTGACAAAAGGTGTTATGAAAAGAGAATTTGAGAAGTTTTCCAGATGACTCTTTTCTTCTTCGAGCACGCCTAGGCGTACCTAGCGGCTCCTAGGCGACAAGGGAACAGCTCACCTAGGAGTGTCGAGCAAGGTCCTAGTCGAGTTAATAGAGTCAAGCCGATCCGAGTACTTGTCGAGCTCCACACATCGAGCTTTTCTGCAAGCTCATAAGTCGAGGTTCCCGTTTTCAAGTTCGGTCGTTAAGCCCATCCAGCTCATTTCCATGTTTAATCCTAAGCTGTTAATGAAGCTAAATCTAGCATAACTGAGCTTTTATCGAACCAAGCTCTGTTTGTGTAGCCCTATACTCAATCACAATGTTTCCCACTTAAAAAGATCTCGAGGGTCATCCATATGATCCATAGTTCATACAAAATTCCATGCTTAACCACCCTAAGGTAGAAGAGAACTGAAGGTCTTCTGCAATGAGTGCACAGTCTTTAACTTAGGTATTGACTGCTGACATGGCTATAGAATGGGTAAAACAAGGTAGCAAGATCAGATGATCCACACAAAAGAACAACTTAATAAACTAAAGGTTATATAGCAGAAAAATCCTATTGTCTATTTGGATCATATATATATATATATTTTTTTTTTTTTTTTTTTTTTTTTTTTTGGATCATATATATATATATATATATATTTATATATATATATATATATATATATATATATATATATAAAATTAGCTGATCTCTAAAACCCTAATGACCTCAGGGAACCATCTTTAAGGCCCCAATCGAATCAGAATTTCATTTTTCTAAATCCCTCTAGAAAAAGTAATGAAACAAAACTCTTGCAACAATGCAGCCCTGTTTATCAAGATGTCATAGATTTAGGTATAATAGACTAGGGAGTAAGAGACTTCAAATCCCTTAACTTTAGTAACTTGACACATTGAGCAATCTCTTTGATCATGTAATAGGATCAAGATATCAGTTAATGGAGAACATCAGTCCTGAAGATTGTAGTCATAGTATAGCACTAGGATTAGTTAATGAAATTAGTTTAGGCTCTTCACTCTAGGATTCAAACCCCATGTAAACTCAATGGTTTAATTAAGTTATCCACCAAATCGACGTAGCTATCTAACAATCAGAAGAAGTAGCATGATCCGACGATCTACTCATGACAGTGAAAATAAGTTGATTTAAGATCAGATAATATATAGGTTGCCGTGTTCAATCATTTTTGCTTCCACATAAAAATAGATATTGATTTCAGAATGATCCATCTAATCTTATGGGAAAAGAAAACTTTAGGATTACTTTGTGGGCTAATTGCACTTACCACATTTAGAAAACTGTCCTATCTATGAGCGAAGAGTATTTCTAAATCAAATGATCAACTCAAACACTACCATGTAGATGAGTTTTGTAAGATCAGACAATCTACAACATGAAATACATTCTTTTTATCCCCACCATTGAAAGGATACTGGTAACTTCTGCATGACTTCTCCGAATATAGCTCATACCAAGAGAACTTTTGGATGTTTTACCAAATTTTTGGCTTGCTACATATGTTAAGAGGCAATAGAATGATTGGATGATCCACTTAACAGTAACAATTTTTTAGAGGAATTAAAGAATTATGATCTAAATCTTAATAACTCCTCAAACACTCCATTTTGGAAAAAGGAATTATAATTTCTCAATTCCGGTTGACAACGACGACAAAGCCTTATCCCAGTTTTATGGGATCGGTTATTTGAATCATTTTCTTCCATTTAGGTCTCTTTAAGGGCCATGTTAACTGTAACAACAACAAAGCCTTTATTTCAAATATTTGGGGTCGGCTATTTGAATCATTTTCTTCCACCCAGCTCTCTTAAGGGTTATGTCATCTCTTAAGGGCCATCTTAGCTGTAACAGCAACAATAAAGCCTTTATCCCAAATATTTGGAGTTGGCTATTTGAATCATTTTCTTCCATCCATCTCTCATAAGGGTCATGTCCTCTCTGACACTAACAAAAAAATCATATCCTTCTTTAAAACCTCAATCCACGTTAGTTTAGGCACACCTCTACTCATAGCGGCTCCTTAAACTACTATATTATCGCTCCTCCTTAATAGAGTGTCAATTGGTTTACAATGCACATGTTCAAACAACCTAAGAAGTAATATGTAACATTGTAACATTGATAAAACCATACTCTTTATGACACTCTTCATACAAGTTCTCCTTTAGACATACCCCTAGTTCTAGTAGCTCCTTAGAGTAATATCGTCACATACCAAACTAGCACATCTATTGATCTATATTGCACATGTCCAGGCAACTTGGGGTGGTTTTCCTAACTTGGTCTAAATTGCAGCAACCACCAACTTTCTACGAACACACTTCTTTCTTATCATATCTTTGTATTGCATGTCAACCATCTTAGCTTTATGAAGTTTTTGTTTTATAATTGCCAATAGTTAAAACTTCGATCCATGAAGCATTTTTGGTCTTATAATTGTCTTAAAAGGATTTTCTTTCAAGTATATCTTGCAATCACATAGCACTCTAGAAACATTATTCTATTTCAATCATCTTGTTTTAATTCTATGAACAACATTATGCAGAACAACATTATGCATAGGATGAACGATTGGTCCTAAATGTAAAAAAACAACATTATGCATAGGATAAATGGTTGGTTCTAAATGTCGAAAACTACCACTCCTAGGTATCTCTTATCGATCAATGCGTATTTGTCCCATATTTCTTTTAACATTTTGTTGATGCTCGTTTTCGTCTTACCAAGTTTAAAAGTTCCTTTCACAATTCTATTTTAGTGATTAAATTCACTTAGGTTGTGTTTGATTGAGCTTTTTTTCCATGGAAAATATTTCCATCCAAATTTCCACCAATTGTAGTGTTTGATAGCGTATATTTTTCATGGAATTATTTTTCAAAAATCTATCATTTTCTATATTTTCCTTCAAAATGGTAGAAAATAAAACTGGCTCAGCACATAGGAAAACATCAATTTTCATGAAAAATAATATAGAAAATAATGACAATCAAACACCCAAATTAATTCCGTAGAATTTTTTCCATGGAATTTTTTTCCTATTAAAATAATTTCGTGGAACTAATTTATTTTCTACATATTTTCCAACTTGTAATCAAACGCAGCCTTAGTTCTTTATCGTTTGTGCTTCTAGTTAATTCCAAGGTTTCTAGCTACTTCATTTACCCAAATATTATAATTCCTTGACTCTTGTCAATCCACTTTGATTTCTTATCTATTGTGTTTTTTTAATTCCTTGACTTCTATGCTTTTAGCTAATTATTTGGTTCCACTGACTAGAAATAAAAATTATCTTCTAGTTCCTTATTCCTAGATTTCCAGATGTCAAAATGGAGTTTGGTCAAGGAATTAAGGAACTACAAAACTTAGGCCTACTTTCTTCATCCAGGAATAAAATAATTAGGCCCAGTTCTTATTCCTTGATTCCCCAAGTCCTCATCAAAACAGTAGACATACTCAACTAGGGCTGCAATCACACTTAACTGACTCGAGATAGACTTTCTCAAGCACGGCTCATTTGAAGGCTAGAACTTACCAAACCAAGATGAGCCAAGCACTTGTCAAGCTTCACGAGTCCAGCTTACAATGTTCAAGATTGGCTCACTAAGCCGATCGAACCCATTTCATGTTCAAGTTTAGCTCGTTAATAAAACCAAGTTGAATTTTTACCAAGTTGAATCGAGTTGAGTTCGCAAGGTGCTCTAGTTATTTGCAGGCTTGCAGCCCTATACTCAATCATAATGTTTCCACACATAAAAGATCTTGACAGACTTGCATACACAGTACCATGCTTTCAACACATCATTGAACATAAGTACTACTATGTAAACACATATATACAATAGAATAGACGCAAAATAATTGCAATATCAGATATCTGTTATTCCCAAAGCAGATCTTTTGATGGAAAATAGAAATCTCGACCTCTTATTTCCAAAGAGATGAAAACTTCGTTCTCCTTAGAAAGAGATGAATACTCGATCTCAATCGAAGTTGATGCAACGAGATGAATGATCGCTCTCAACCGGAGTTGATGCAACGATATGAATAATCGCTCTCAATCGGAGTTGATGCAACGACTTTTCTGGGATGATAAAGATCATCGTTGCTCAAAGCAAGATTCGTCCGATTGCGATCTGCTCCCAGGAACCAACAAGTTCGAAAGAACTTCTCGAACGCTCGCTGTCACCTCCTTTACGAACTCAAAGAACTCCTTAGGACTTCAATAGCGGCGGCAACACTTCTCTCTTCGTCTCTTTATTTTGGCAGAAGTCCTTAATGAAGGCACGAAGAGAGTATTCATAGAGAAGGGTCAAAATCCTAATCCTATTCTTAACCGTAACTGATTGCAAAAAGATAGAAACGAATAATAGAAAAAATTTGAATGAATTAAATTCAAATCCCACAAAAATGAATCTGATCAATTAACTCAATCTTTCTATCACCGCTCAAATCTTCCAATCAGCCACATCAAACACCGCCTGCGTCCCATAGCCACTCAGTCCGTCAACCTGCGCGCGTAGCTACGAAGCTCGCAGCAGCCTGCGAGACCTGTGCGCCCAGCGCCGCAACCCCACAGCACCTGCGAGCAGCAGCCCCGCATCACCTGCGTGCCTGTTGCGTCTGCGTTGTACCTGTGCTGCGACTCGCGCAGAGACAAGCACATCAACTGCGCCGAATGCGCCTTGCACCGATGCTGACGTGCTAAGTGCAAAGTGCGCCAACAAAATGCCACTTTACGCCCTTGAGCCCAAGCCCGAGTCCGAGTCGCTAAGCCCCTTCGGGGCTTAGCTCCATAAGGGAATTATCCCATGTGCATGACAAAAAGTATTAATGTTTCTTTGTTGGTTCAGCCTTCTTTCCACTAAAAAATGCTCCCATATGGCACCCATATGTCTCTCCACACTTCATGTGATCTCTCAACACAAGCAAAACTTTATATAGAGATACCATCCATTTGGTTTTTCCAATGTGGGACTATCTTTCTAGTTTCTATAGCAAAAGACCAATAAGCCAAAACACCAATAATCCTCCACATATCTCTATATATGGGTTAAGCGTTTCCCACAGTAACTGTCCATCATGCATTAGGATAAATGTCGCTATGACTTGAATCTTTCCACATAGGTTAAATGACAGCATGATATAAGAATGGACTAAGCCTTAAATTCTGTACCATAACTGCAATTCTTCCCACTCACATAATGACATCAACTGCGCTTCTGGTTGCACATTAAAGGCCTTGTGTCAGCCTGGTTTCGGTGTATGTATCTTGGGTGTCTATAAGATTTTTTTCGAGAGACGGCCTACATCTCTTTTCATACACTCTAGGTGAGTTCTTTTAAAGAGTCTTTGGCATGAAGCCTTTTGCTTCATTACGGTGCTACACCGCTATGACATGGCCCGAAGCCGAGACCCTGTCTCATGTGGTGTCATAACACCTGTAGCATGAGGTCCAGCCTCTTTGTAGTGCCAAACTACCCAGTATGAAACCTTTCGCTTCCTTGTCGCCGTGACATAGCTTGCAAAGCCGAGGTCCTGCCTCATGTGGTGTTATCCACTGTAACATGAGGTCCAGTCTCTTTGTAGTGCTGCCTACCACTCTTCATTATACAATATTAGGCCCTCTTGCCTATGTGCGATGCTACGCCGCTGTGACTTGGCCCGAAGCCGAGACTTTACCCTCAAAAGGTACCTCATGTGGTGTCACCCCACTGTAGCATAGTACTATACTTCTTTGTAGTGATGTGCTACTCGTACTTCCTGTAAAGCACGCCAGACATCCCAGATGCCTGAGAACTCATTAAGGCTTCCAAGCCATCCTCTCACAGGACTTTGTTCTTTGTAAAGAACAATCAATAGACAACAGTGGTTCTGGGTTCATAATCTCTCAACATCCCAAAGAATTTGCCTACTATTCCAGATATTCTTCCAGTCAAAGGTCCTTCTTTGAACTAAAAGTTAGATGCCTAGTAGATTTCTCTTTGAACTAATAGCATAAAACTTTATAGTAGAATTGCGAAGACATAATATCATAGTGTATTCAAGCCCATCTTACATGATGTGTCTTCAACCAGCTGGCGCTTGAGACCTTTGATGAACGGATCTGCCAGATTCTCCTGACTCCGAACATCCACTACGGTAATGACTCCTCTTTTAATAAGATCATTTACCGCCCTGTGCCTTAGACACACAGTCCTCTTCTTTCTATTGAAGAGGTCATTCGACGCCACCGCTGCAGCCGTCTGGTTGTCGCAGTATATCGGTACCGCCGGTGTCTGTGCACCAACCATTGGAAGATCATACATGATCTTCCGAAGTCATTATGACGAAGGTCTCGATGGCGAACATATATCTAGCAGAAGCTTTGAAGATCGAGACAGTAGTTATTAACCACCGACAAGGACACTGGAATGCATGTTGTACGTACCAGAGATTTTTTGGCGATCTGATCTCAGAAAGTCTGTTATCTGATACAGACTTGAAAGATGGACATTCGTACTAGCCAGATGGAAATTTCTTGGCGAGGAACATGCTTCGAAAAGATGTTCGATGCTGAAGGAATGTTCGAACTTCTGCTGATGGCGATGAAGTTACTTCATTGAGTGGACTGAGAGTTGTTCTATGACAGAAGCAGACTCAAGCTGTCCTACCGGGACCTTATCTTCGGAATGTGGGGGTAAAGAGGTGGAGGAGTTTAAGGTCTGTGCAGATACAAGACTGTTGGGAAGCTGCTCAGACGATTGAACTAAAGTATTGATCATCTGGAGTTAGTAGTACACTCAGATATCTGTGACTTTTATCGATTCTCCACAGAGGCCGGTTCGAAGTGTTTCTCGAAGTGCACGTTCGTATGACTTCTCAAGTAGAAGGATGCAGCATTCGAGTAGTTCAGAGACTTTAGGGCTGAAGCTGAACGTTAAACCGATCTACAACTACTCAGAAGTGATCAAGATGTAGAGTATAGGTCTAATGAATTCGCATCATTTTGCAAAGAACATGGAATCATCAATGAGACTACTGCTCCGTATTCTCCTCAATCTAGTGGGATATCGGAGAGGAAGAACAGAACGTTGACAGAAATGATGAACTCAATGGTTGGTGCACAGATACCGGCGGTACCGATATAAGGATTTTCGGTGGAGTTTTTGGGCTTGGTGAAGAAGATGATGATATAAGGGTTTAAATAAAGAGGAAACCTAACTGTCCAACTTCTGTTCGGATTTACCCAGACCGAGTTCGATCCGAGTTCGACCAAAACTCTGACCGAGTTCAGTCCCTGGGTAATCAGGATAGACTTTGGAAAATGTGTGATAGAGTTTTAACATAAATGCGAATTTAATTGAAAATAATTGTGTTGATGAAAAATAATTAATATTATTTATTTGAAATTCATGAATCGTATAGAATATTTTAGGTTAGATGTAGGGGCCAGTTCCCAGCTAACGGTAGTCCGAAGGCTAGTACATCGTGTCGCTTTAGGCTATTTACACCTGTGTGACAGAAGGGCCCTTTCGGCTTATAACCAAAATAATTTCAACGAATTTATGAGTCTTAATAAAATAATATTTAATTATATTACTTCAACATCCAAAATTCTTAATTCTCTTCGTATAAAGTTAAAATGATCTTCAGCCAAGGACTTAGTGAAGATGTCAGCTAGTTGATGTTCAGTGTCAACAAATTCCAAATTAATATCTGCTTGTAAAACATGATCTCTAAGAAAGTGATGTCTAATTTCTACGTGTTTAGTACGAGAATGATATACATGATTCTTCGTGAGATTAATAGAACTAGTATTATCGCAGTAAATAGGGATGTGGTTAAACGTTAACTAATAGTCTTCCAAAGTTTGCTTCATCCACAAAATTTGTGCACAACAACGTCCTGCGGCTATATATTCAGTCTTAGTTGTTGATAATGCAATATAATTTTTCTTCTTGGAAAACCAGGATACTAATAACTTTTCTAGAAAATGACATGTGCCGCTAGTATTTTTATGATCGACTTTGCATTCGACAAAATCTGCGTTCGAGTAACCTATCAGGTCAAACGAATCGGTTTTGGGATACCAAAGACCAGTCGTCAAAGTTTCTTTAAGGTATCGCAGGATACGCTTAATGGCGCTCACATGTGATTCTTTAGGATAAGCCTGATATCTAGCAAATAAGTATACAAAAAACATAATACCAGGTCGACTAGCAGTTAAGTATAGTAAACTACCAATCATACCTCTATACTTACGTACATCAGTTGGTGTACCACTTTCATCTATCAAGTTAGTAGACATTGCCATAGGTGTGCCGATAGGTTTGACATTATCTATGTCAAATTTCTTTAGCAAGTCTTATGTATACTTTGCTTGATTGATGAATATCCCTTATGAACTCTGCTTGATTTGTAGCCCGAGGAAGAATGTTAGTTCTCCTATCATGCTCATTTCGAATTCACTCTACATACACTTAGCAAACTCGTTACATAGCATCTCATTAGTTGATCCAAAAATTATGTCATCTACATATATCTGCATTAATAAAATATTTTTATCCAAAGATTTTATAGAAAGAGTAGAATCAACCTTCCCTTTTGAAAAGTCGTGTTCAAGCAAGAAGGAACTAAGCGCTCATATCATGCACGAGGTGCTTATTTGAGACCGTAGAGAGCCTTGTGAAGCTTGAATACGTGATCATGATTTTTGAAATCTTCGAAGCCAGGAGGTTGTTTTACAAAAACTTCTTCTTTTATAAAATTATTTAAAAAAGTACTTTTGACATCCATTTGAAAAAGTTTGAAATAATAAAAACTTGCAAAAGCACAAAACATAGAAATGGACTCTAGTCTAACAACTGGAGCATATATTTCATCATAGTCAATGCTTCTTCTTGATTGTTGCCTTGAGCTACTAGACGTGCTTTATTGTGTGTGACTGAACCATTCTCATCTAATTTATTTCGGAAGACCCACTTGGTACCAATGATCGGATGATCAATAGGTTTGGGAACGAGTTCCCAAACTTGATTCCATTTAAATTGGTTTAGTTTCTCTTACATTACAGAAATCTAAAATTCATTATTAAAAGCTTCTAAAACCTTTTTAGGTTCTATTTTGAAAATAAATGCAACATTAGCAACTATCTCTTTTTTGCTTGAGCGAGTACTTACACCTCTTGATATATCACCTATTACAGTTCTTCTGGATGATCTGGCATAAACCGCAATTATTTTTATAGACTTTCCAGGTAGGACGAGGATGGTGTCTCTTCTGATGTTCTGTTGGAGGGAGTTCTCTTCTTCATTGTCACTATCGTCATTGCCTTGAATATCCAGCTCATCGAATGTGATATTTATTGACTCTTCAACAACCATTGATCTCTTGTTGAATACCTTGTATCCTTTGCTCTTTGTCGTATACCCCAAAAATATGATTTCATCAACTTTTTATCAAAATTTCCCAAGTTGTCTTTTGTATTTAAAATAAAACATCTACAACCAAAGACCTTAAAATAGATGATGTTAGGAGTTCTATTAAACCATAATTCATAAGGAGTCTTTTTAGAGATAGGTCTAATAAGAACTCTATTCAAAATATAGCATGCTGTATAGACAGCTTCTGTCCAAAAATATTTTGAAAGATTATGTTGGTTTAGCATTACTCTGGCCATATCACCAAGAGTTCTATTCTTCCTCTCCATAACACCATTCTGTTGAGGAGTTCTAGGACAAGAGAATTCATGTGATAGCCCATTTGAATCACAAAAAGATTTAAACTCATGGTTATCGAATTCTTCTCCATAATCACTTCAAATCCAAGTAGTCATGAATCCTTTCTCATTTTGTACCTTTTTACAAAATATACAAATTCAGAAAAGGCCTCATTTTTATTTGCAAGAAAGTAACCCAAATACACCGTAAATAGTTATCAACTATCACGTAAGCGTATAGTTTACCGCCAAGACTAGCGACTCCACTTGGTCCAAACAAGTCCATATGTAATAATTATAGAGGTCTAGAAGTACTTACAACATTTATTAATTTGAAAGATGATCTAGATGCCTTGTTCTTTTCACATTCGGCACAAATTTTATCTTTCTTGAAAGTAATATCAGGTAAGCCTTTTACCAGTTTTTTGTGGACAATCTTACAATAGTGTCCATGTTAGCATGTCTAAGACGTATATGCCATTCCAACTTTCATCTTGAGTTGTGAATAGACACTTCCATGTACTGTTAGACTTCTTTGACAAATATATTACATATATGTTGTCCTCTTATTCCCTCAAAGGAAGTTATTCCAAAAGTTTTATCATAAACAAAACATTTCTTCTTAACAAAATTAATTCCATAACCATGATCAGTCAGTTGACTAATACTTAGCATGTTATGCTTTAATTCTGTTACTAAGCATATATCTTTAATAATGGGTGAGGAAGAAGTACCTATGTCGCCAATTCCAATAATATGTCCTTTCAGATTGTTCCTAAAGGAGACATAGCCTTCTTTCTTTATCGATAGAGTTGCAAATAATGTGTTATCACCTGTCATGTGCCAGGAGCAACCACTATCAAGAATCTACTTGCTTCTGGTGAGAGGATGAAGGTCCACCTATAACACAAGTTGAAGATATAATCTTTGGTACCCACTTTCTTGAGGGTCCTGATATGATTGTTTTTGGAACACATACATACATATTCAGATCTACTAGCTTTTTAATCTAACACTGGTATGATACATGTCCTCTTATACCACAATAATGACATGTAGCAAACGTGTTAGTACTAGATGTTGTTCGAAGGTCATGTATATGTGTTTCTGAAGACGTATGTGTTTTCTTGTTGTGTGGAAAGGTATACATATATGCATGACTTCTGGTAGTTCTAGCAATGTTGGTCGTGTTATGTTTGTGCTTAGCCTTATGACTTGTGTTCACTTGAGCTATAGGTTTGACAAACTGTTTGCCTAGCTTAATCTCTAACTTTTTAGAGACGTCATAGGCTTCATTGTATTTGGTCGTGAGTACATCTATTCTCTGAGCAACTATAATGTACTTCTTTTCTCTAGTTCATAGAGATCGTTAAGTTTTACATTTTCTTGATTGGTTTTCTCAAGCTTTTCAAGAGTATTATGTAAGCTCAACTTTAAAAAAGTAATCTCATTTGTGTCACTAGAAGAATCTCTAATATCTTCTAACATTCGAGATTGCTTTGAAAACTCAGATTATACAAATTTTACCTCTTTCTTAGCATTTATATGCAAATCCATGATTTTTGTCTGATCTTCTAATAGATCAGTGAAAGCATCAGACATTTCATTAAAAGTAAATTCTTCATAGAGAGGGTTCAATATTACCTTAGCATTTGTAGCCATAAAGCAGAGGTTTACTGTGTTGCGAGGCTTCTCTTCTTCTTAAGAATTACTAGCTTCGCTTTCACACCAGATACTAGTGTTAGCATAGTTTCTAGTCGAAGTCCTTCTCTTGCTCGATTGACCATGCCTGCTTCTCTTTCTTATAACAGGACAATTCTTCTTAATGTGACCTGTTCTTTTACAACTGAAGCAGATCGGTTCTTTGTCATCTCTGAAATCTTTCTTCTTCTTGTTTGACTTATCATATCTGAAAAATCTTCAGAAGTTCCTTGTCATGAGGGCCATTTGCTCGTTGTCTGAGCTATCTGTCTCACTTTTGTCGTTGGAGGCTGTCTTGTGGTTAGATTTAAATGCTATCGCCTTCTCTTTTGGAGTTGACTCTTCGAAATCTTTAAGGTCTAGCTCATGTGTCATAAGCATATCTTGGTCAGTAAATATTAGGAATAGTGTGCTTAGACTAGCTTGATCCTGTTTGACCATGGTTGACTACTTTGACTGAACGTCGAAGTGGAGTCAACATTTGACCTAGGTTAGACTAGTTTTGACCTTGGTTGACCAGAGTTGACCAGTTGACCAAAAGTCAACTGTTAGTCAACATTAGCTTAGTTTGACCTAGAGTTGACCAGAGTTGACTAGAGTTGACCAGTTGAACAAAAGTCAACTGTAATTCAACCATTGACCCAGTTTGACCTAGTGTGACCTAGTTTGACTTAGTAGACTGAGTCTGACCTAGATTACGTAGTTTATACTATAGAATCAAGCCTAACACTGTTGAACCCTAATTAGCTTATATATATCTTATCTTTAGGTCTGTGGCATCACTCTGAGCATCGACCCCATTTGACAGCTCAGGACCGCAGGCGAGTACATTCACTGATAGTGTTCATTGTCTTGATATCTGCTATATCCGATTCAGTCGTAGTGTCTTACTTGATTCTCAGTCACGATAGTTCACGGACTAGTATTGTCGGATTCCTGTCATGAGATATCATTCCTGGATTTCTTGGGATACTGGTACTTGCTTGGTCTTGATTCTTGTACTTGTATTGACGCTGATTTCTGAAAAGGACTTGCTCCCCTCTTGGAGAATCTCGCATCATGACGTGCTATGTCCGGATCCGTATACTATTCGGAGAATGGAGAATTTTATAGATAGTATGATCAATGCCCACCTTGAGTTACTACTTGTATCATAGTTATACCCTCACCTCACGATGGGTATAGCCTGACCTGTGCTACTACTTGCTCCATAGCTTACCATCCCGGCCGGGCCGAGTCCACGTACTTGTAGTCGGTCGACTGGAAGCCTGATCTTGACCCATACCGATCACATTATGCTATAATATTCGAGACACATTTTATATTTATTTTATCTTATCATATATCCTGCTCTGTTCTACATTCAGTACTTTCTTACCATGCTATGATATTCAGTTACTCACATGTTCTACATGCCTTTATGTTATACCTTGATTGGAGACTAAGTTCTGCTCGGGAGAAGGGTCACAACCCCGATCTTTGTTTGGTCTAAGGGTTGTAACTCAACTTCCGAACGGTTCCCAAGTCTTCATATATTTTTGTCTTGTAGTTCATTATACTGTCTCTTATAGAATTTGTCAATTCACATGGAACTGCTGTTACTGTTTGTTCTTGCTTATTTTCCTGACAGGATATCGTTGATAATATTTTAGGAGTTGTTATACTATTAGTGGACTTCATGATGTTGCTAGCTGAGGTAGATCTCACTATTCTTCTATGTGAGTTGCCTGGTAGTTATCCTTAGTTCGTCGTGTTTTTTCTTCTTTATTTTCCTGTCTTATGATTCCTTCTAGTAGTTTTTAGTTGTTCTTCTGCTTTAGTTATCTTATTGTCTTATCATCCTTAGCTGTTGTGATGTGACAAGAGTATATTTATAGTGGTAGACCTTCTAGATGTAGTGTATATTTATTGGGTACTAGACAGCGTTCTACCGCCATACTGCGGCGTAGGCTGGACGTGGCCCACGTATTCGTATCCGTATATCCGGGTGCGGGTCGTGACACTTTCCCATAAGGGTTTCAAGATACATTGTTGTAGAAACAATGGCACCTCTAGAGGGGGTGAATAGAGTGCAACGGAGAATATTTAGCAATTAAAAATTTAACTCTTAGTAGGTGAAGCAATATATATATATATATAATAATTGTAAGTAAGTCAGTAAAATCAGGACGAGAAAACAATATGCAAAGACAACAGGTTTATACTGGTTTCCCTCTGTGAGGACTAGTCCAGTCTCGAGTACTCAACCTGATGTTTGAATCCACTATTTGAAATAGAGATTACACTATGTGTTTTGCTCCGAAGAACACGCCAACTTCACCACCGTCGTATTTTTATCCGAAGCCCACGAACAAACTTCAACACCTTTATGTAGAAAGCTTTTATACGCCAAGCTTGTACAACTCGAAACTCCTACTCGGAAACCACCGACACTTAGAAGAATAGAGTTGACTTGGAGATTTGAAGATTAAATCTTTGGGAATGGAATAGAAAGTTTAGGAATAGATAGAGAAGATGAAGATTGAATCTGTGTTTAGAAATGAATTTTTTTCTATATTTGTAGGTTTTTTTAGGACAGAGTTCGGGCAGAACTCGGTACCCTAACGTTCAAAAATTCAAACGTTGGAGATCCACAAGAATATGTAAAGCTTCTGACCAGGTGTGAATTTTGCTGACCGAGTTCGGACAGAACTCTGGCCGAGTTCGGTTAGCCTAATTCCAGGGCTATTTTGGTTTTTGAACCTGGTTTGGATTAGGATCAAATCAAGAATGGGTTTGGTTTAGGATAGACTTCTAATTGCCAGTGATCCCGATTCACAAATAATCTAGACTCAATAAATAGAAAAATACAGAATAAATAATAAAATCCTAGAGACGACGCAATCTGCATTCTTCATTTCTTTTCATATCGAGATCGAAGTTTTAAGACACTTATCGAAATCAGTTTGACTAAGGCTAAATGTGCCAACAATCTCCCCCATTTTGATAATATGACAAAACTATCGATTGATACTTAAGAAAAAGTTCAGCGTGAAGTGGAAGTAGACTTGATGAGTACTGAAGGTACGGTAGTAGCTTTTTGTCCGTTAAAAAATAGTACAGTACAATGCTCAATGCTCCCCCGTAGTGTACGGTCAAGTCTTATTACTCTCCCGTAATAAAACATTCTGCTGAATCTGTATCTGTAGAGTCTAAACCAAAATTCTTTCAAACCAAATTAGTAATACAGTAAATAATCATCAAATCGTAAGTTGTATCCAAGATGAATCAAATCTAAATGAATCTCATCTAAATCAATCTGACTGAATTTTATCAATCTTAATTAATCTTACTTCCCCGTTTTGTTATAATAGCTAAATGGTATAGCAATATTAAACCATAAAGCATAATAGAAGACATGCATGGAATAATGGAAATACTAACATAAACTGAAAAAAGTTTTGCATACATCATACAGAAAAAGAAAACTAAAAAAGTCATAACTGATAATGCTTGAAAGAAGCATTCATCACCATTACATGCCAACGACAATAAAGTCAAAACATAACAAAGTTACTGAACTATCACGAGGAATAACAAATCCTCAACTATCATCCTCACAATCATTATCATCATCAGCTGCAGCACCAACAGTACCAGAAGGACTGGTCTTAGCAGATCGGCTAGGGTCATATCGAGCAGCCGCAGGGTCAAAGTAACGCTGCGCCTCACGGTCATCAATGCGATAGCCAAGCCGGGTCGGATCACGAACCATAGGAATGAGGCCTCTAGGGTTGTGAGCAAGGCTATATGACAAATCATGAACCGTGTTCAAGATGGCCTGGAGCTGAAGGGTAGTACGAAAATCCATAGCACGAAACTGATCCAGCATGAGAGTCTAAAGGGACTCAAGAGTAACACCAACAAAAGGATGAGTAGTCTGAGAATCAGTAGAAGTGGGAGTGATTACAGGAGGCAGAACCTGTACAGTCTGAGCTAGGCGATGATGCTCATGAAGATAGGAAGAAGTAGCATCATCAGCACAGTCCTCAAGACCGACCTCAAAATACTGAAAGATGATAGGGACGTACATTGCGTATAGAAGGCGTCGCGAGGAAGTCTTGCGACAACGATCCATAGCAGAGATGATAGTCTTGGGAAGACTAAAAGAAACATGAAAGTGAAGATGATAAATAGCTGAGAGTTCCAGGTAGGAAATCTCATCCGTGGCAGTGTTCTTAGGAAGGATAGTGGAGAACACCATGCGATGGAGATCATAGAAGTAGTTGTTCATATGTCTAGGACGAAGTGTGCCATGGGGTCGAGTTCGATCTGAGTTCGGCCAGGACTCTGACCGAGTTCGGCCAGAACTCTGACCGAGTACAGTCTCTAGGGTTTCAAGGCAGTTGTTAGAACAGTGTGATAGTTTTTAACATAAATACAAAAATGAATTAGAATTAATTGTGTTAAAGAAAGTAATTTAATATTTATTAATTAATTTCCCATAAATTGCCATAAATACTTCGGTTTAGCTGTAGGGGCCGGATCCCAGCTAGCGGTAGTCCAAAGACTAGTACACCGTGTCGCTTCAGGTTATTTACACTTGTGTGACAGAAGGGCCCTTTCGGCTTATAACCAAATAAATTTAGCGAATTCATGTTCATTAAATAATAATATTATATTATATTACCTCAACATCCAACATTCCTAATTCTCTTCGTATAAAGTTAAAACGATATTTAGCCAAAGGCTTTGTGAAGATGTCAGCTAGTTGATGTTCAGTATCAACAAATTCTAAAACAATATCACCTTGCAAAACATGGTCTCTCAAAAAGTGATTGCTAATTTCTATGTGTTTAGTGCGTGAATGACATATAGGATTCTTAGTGAGATTAATAGAGCTAGTGTTATCACAGTAAATGGGAATATAATGAAAGGATAATTGAAAGTCTTCCAAAGTTTGTTTCATCCACAAAATTTGTGTACAACAATGTCCTGCAGCTATATACTCAGCTTCAGTAGTTGATAATGCAACTGAATTTTGTTTCTTAGAAAACTAGGAGACTAATGACTTTCCTAGAAAATGACATGTACCGCTGGTACTTTTACGATCGACTTTGCATTTAGCAAAATCTACGTCCGAGTAACCTATCAGGTCAAACGAATTAGTTTTGGGATACCAAAGACCGGTTGTCAACGTTCCTTTAAGGTATCGTAAGATACGCTTAACAGCACTTACATGTGATTCTTTAGGACAAGCCTGATATCTAGCACATAAGCATACCACAAACATAATGTCTGGACGACTAGCAGTTAAGTATAGTAAACTGCCAATCTTACCTCTGTACTTACGTATGTCGGCTGGTGTACCGCTTTTATCTATATCAAGCTTTGTAGACGTTGCCATTGGAGTGCCAATAGGTTTGACATTTTTCATATCAAATTTCTTTAGCAAGTCTTTTGTATATTTGGCTTGATTAATAATAATCCCTTGTGAACTCTGCTTAATTTGCAGTCCAAGGAAGAATGTTAATTCTCCCATCATGCTTATTTCGAATTCACTCTGCATACACTTAGCAAACTCGTTATATAGCATCTCATTAGTAGCTCCAAAGATTATATCATCTACATATATCTACAATAGTAAAACATTTTTGTCCAAAGATTTTATAAACAAAGTTGAATCAACCATCCCTTTTGAAAATTCGTGTTCAAGTAGGAAAGAACTAAGACACTCATATCATACACGGGGTGCTTGTTTGAGACCATAGAGAGCTTTTCGAAGCTGAATACGTGATCAGAAAATTTAAAATCTTCAAAGCCTGGAGGTTGTTTTATGAAAAATTCCTTTTATAAAACCATTTAAAAAAGCACTTTTAACATCCATTTAAAAAGTTTGAAACCATAAAAACTTACAAAAGCACAAAGCATACGGATGGACTCTAGTCTAGCAACTGGAGCATATGTCTCATCATAGTCAATGCCTTCTTTTTGATTATAGCCTTGAGCTACTAAACGTGCTTTGTTGCGTGTGACTGGGCCATTTTTATCTAACTTATTTCGGAACACCCACTTAGTACCAATGATCGGATGATCTATAGGTATGGGAACACGTTCCCAAACTTGATTCCATTCAAATTGGTTAAGTTCCTCTTGCATAGCAGAAATCCAAAATTCATCAAAAAAAAGCTTCTAAAACATTCTTAGGTTTAATTTTGGAAATAAATACAACATTTGCTATTACCAATTGTCTTGAGCTGGAACGAGTGCTTACGCCTTTTGACACATCACCAATTACCAGGTCTTGGGGATGGTCTGGTGTAAATCGATATGTTTCGACAGACTTTTCATATAAGACATGGAAGTATCTTCTGTTGTGAGAGTTTCTTCTTTATTGTCACTGTCGTATTGTCTTTTGACATTTAGCTCATCGAACTTGACATTGATTGATTCTTCAACAATATGTGATTCTTATTGAATACTCTGTATCCTTTGCTTTTTGTCGTATATCCCAAGAAAATTCCTTCATCAGCTTTTTCATGAAAATTTTCCAAGTTGTCTTTTGTATTTAGAATATAACATCTGCATCCAAAGACCTTGAAATAGCTGATATTAGGAGTTCTATTAAACCATAATTCATAAGGAATCTTTCTAGAGATAGGTCTAATAAAAACTCTATTCAATACATGGCATGCTGTATAGACAGCTTCTGCCCAAAAGTATTTAGGAAGATTGTACTGATTAAGCATAACTCTGGCCAAATCACCGAGAGTTCTGTTCTTCTTTCCTACAACTCCATTTTTCTGAGGAGTTCTGGGGCAAAAGAAATCATGAGATAATCCATTTGAATTACAGTAAGACTTGAATTCATGGTTATCGAATTATCCTCCATGATCACTTCGAACACGAATAATCATGAATCTTTTCTCGTTTTGTACCCTCTTACAGAAAGATACAAACTCGAAAAAGGCCTCATTCTTATTCGCAAGAAAATAAACCCAAGTATATCGTGAATAGTATCGACTATCACGTAAGCATAAAGTTTTCTGCCAAGACTGGCGACTCTACTTGGTCCAAACAAGTCCATATGAATTAATAACAGCAGTCGAGAGGTGTAACGCCCCAGTCCCAAAATACATAGGACTAGGAACGTAATCATGCCAGCTGTATACATACGAAGTATACTCCAATATATGGAACCATTGTATGTATACATAAGCTGTAAAGTGTAAAAATCTACACACTAATCTCATCCACAAATAAAGAAGAAAAATTATAATACCTTATGAATTATTGTCTACACAAGTCGTTGGGCAGAGACAAATCTATTACTAACAAAGAGAGAAATAAAAATTAAGGAACTTGTCGAGCGATGCGAAGACGATTCAAGTGCAATCATCCTCGATGGAAGAGAGCAAGTCATGGCCTTGACTAGAGCAAATGCGCAACATCACAAAAGCACACCTGAGAAATCACCAGGTCCTCAGAGGGACGTAACAAGACACATAATATCATGCCATAAACTGAATATAGTTAGCTCAACCGAAAATCAGATAGAGGTCCTTAACTATTCTATGTGAAAATGTACTTTGAAGACAATGTTCCACACATGGGCTTTCCAAAACTAGAGGCACGGCACATTAGCGTTTCAGCCGAGGCACTAGTAGCATATAGAGAAAAGTAAATAAGTACAACACACTAGCTCTTGGGTGAGTCACTAACGACAGCTAGAGGAAAGTAAATGCACGGCCACTAGCACTCGACTGAGTCACTAAGGGCATCTAGAGAAAAGTAAACGAGTGAAAGCCCCTACGCCTAATAGCTGACTTCTCCCTCCCCATGCACTACACGTGCTGTATCCACATCACGATATTCCTAATAACCGCTAAGTCTTCTAGACATCCATAACTATTAGTAGTCATATCCTAATGTACGGCCTGTACGCATCGATGATCAATCAGCACGCCAGTCCGTATCTATATGCGACTCATGACTTCGTGGCCACAAGTGTCGAGGCCAATGAATGCGGCACACACAGGGTGGTCCCTTAACTCTAAGTCAAATGCATAAAGAAAACTAAAGTATAATAATTTGAATCTACATACGGTTTTGAAAGAACAATTTTATATTTGCTAGAAATAAATAACAAGTAAAAACATGTATGATATCGAGCAAGTAAGTAAACAGTAAAACAAGGTGTCTTGCCTGAGGGTGGTGCGAGTTGTAGCAAAATCCAACAGTCAGAATCGTCAGCATGAAAGTCAAAATCCACAAAGAGCTCCGAATGCTGAAACAAACATCAGGAACATGTTTGGTATAAAAGATATGTCTAGGAAACGTCTGTCCAAAAGTCCAATTCTTGAACAGGGGAAAATTGTAATTTTGGGTCAAAACGATGTCCGCCGTTGGAACCGTTTTGTACCGAAATGCGTGCCAGTATCTATGGTCTCTAAAGCCGTCAAACTATATGTCTACGGATCCGGTTTGAGGAGACGAACCCAACCCTATATCCAAAGTTGGATTCCGGAAAACTGCATAATTTTGCCTGTTGGATTGGGTCGCGGGCCCACCAAATAGGCGTTTCGATCGACCTTCTTAGAATTAAACCAAACTTGGCACACAGGACCAGAAAAATGATTCGGTCCTGATGGCACAAGTTTCGTATCGATCCGACGAACGTGCACAAAGTAATTTAGAAATTTTCAAAGAGGCCTATACGATGAATTTTGACGGATACGCATCAAATTCGTCGCACACACGCAACTAATTCAAATTATGTCAAAGTCCACACGTTCGTGAAGTCGATACGCACCGTTCAATGCTTTCGGTTCGTGACCACGTTGTCCGATTTGACGGGACGCACGACGTATCGATAAATTTTTCTAGAAATTTTATTGTTTTAAACTGTTTTCCCCCATTTTTGAAGTAGTTTACAGAAATATATATATGGAAGTTTACAAAACTAAAAGCACCATTGTGATGCTGGTTAGGATTTCTGTTGGTTTGTTCAAATAGATTCTAGGGTTCTCACCGGATCGACTAAATTTGGCCTTCCAAGTTCGGGGTCTGGCTCGGGTTTTCTGTTCACGTTTGGACAAATTTTTCAGGTTTTTTGGTTCGATTTCAACAATTTAATGCACTAGGAATTAACCTACTTAAAGGGGATGGGAGGGGGTTATGTAGGCTTCATGTCGAACTTCGTAAATTCAAAAATAATCAAACTAGACAGAAGTTATAGAGGTCGAAAGTTGGTACTTGGAGGGTTTCTAAAATAGAGATGTTCTGTTTAGCGATCGGGTTGGCGACCACGACGATGCTCGACGCGCGTACGGCGGCGGCAGGCGACGGGATGCGCACGCGCTGAGTCAGCGTAGCTCAGGGTCGTCGATTTGGGGTTGGGGTAATTTCCTCAATTTTTTCGAGATGAGAATCTCGTGTGCCTTGGGCTTATATATCGCGGGTTCGGCTTGGGGGTTTCTCCTAATCGAAATTTGTATAGGAAATTTCTGACCAGTTTGATACTTGGAAAGAGATTGGGTTTAGGAATGGGTTATATGCTCATATCTTTGGGAAGATTTGAATCAATTTTAAATGAAAAGAAGAAATCCTTCTTTCTGATACAGCGGGATAGGGGGGTCGGCTCTCGCAGTTTAGTTGGTGAACAGTGCATTAGCACTGTTCACATAGGATAGGTTTTGTTTCTTTATATATATATATATATATATATATATATATTATAATATATATATATATATATATATATTATTTATATATATATAAAAAAAATATATTTATATATATATATATATATATATATATATATATATATATATATATATATATATATATATATATATATATATATATATATAGACACCACACACACACATACTAATTTGTACACACACATGTAGGTCTTGTTAATTCCTAGGATTTTAAAAACTCAAATGAAACTTTCAAGGCTTAATACACTCATACCATTCATTATTTATATATTCACATATAATTCAATTTATATATACTAAATATAGTTAAATCTATAATTACCATAAATAATATAGAAAAATCCTAAAATTTCTAAAACTTAATATACTCAAATAGTATATCGCCAACTTATCTTTTAAACCATAGATCACATATATAAACTAATATATATATATGCACTTATATAAATCACTCTTTAATAAAATCTGTAAAACCCTAAATTTCTACTATATTTTAATACTGATTTTTTTATTTTTATACGTCGCAAAGTCGTATTGTACGTCGCACGGGAATTTACGTTTTTGTATTTACTCGTCGAGTGCGAATATGGACGAGTTTCATATTTTTAGAAAAATGGTTTTGATTTTATCAATCGGTGATGGTTTCAAAATAGTATATATATATATAATTATTTTTATTAATTTGTTGTGAGAAGTATCTATCAAAGTTGCCAAAACTTATTATTTAATTTATTTTAATAGTGGTAATTTAGGAAACTATTTTATACAAATATTCATTGCATAAGAGGTACATTAATTTAAATTTATATATAATTCCATTTTTGAAATTTATTAATATTATTATTTTATTATTCAAAAAGTATTTAAATAATATTTAATTATTTTTAAAATTATTTTTAATTACCTTAACTTATATTGATCAATAAAATGTAGCCTCCAAACTTATATTCAAAACTTATATTGATCAATAAAAATATAGCCTCCAAACTTATATTTTTATTATTCAAAAAGATATTTAAAGAATATTTATTTATTTTCAAAATTATTTTTAATTACCTTAACTTATATTCAAAAACTTATATTGATCAATAAAATATATAGTAAATATTTACCTTAACTTATATTGATCAATAAAATGTAGCCTCCAAACTATAAAATAATTTTCAATATATACTATTTTTTTATATTATTCTAAATAATAAAGAAATAGTCTTTCTACCTATAATTTTATTTTTGACAAATTTAGGGTTTTTCCTAAAAATGATTTCTATTTTTCAAGTATGATTATCTAAAATTATTTTTCACTGTAAAATATAGCTTCAAGCATTATGACTATTTTCCTAAAATAGTATAATATTATTTTCACAAACCCTTCGACTATCGATTTTAGACCATACCAATCCCATTATACCTATTCTCTCGTCAATCCTATACAACCTTATGTCAACCCTAACTAATCTGACCATTTCTGGACCCGATGGAATACTCCGTGTCGTCAACAGAGGCTTCCTTTTGTAGTTGTAACACCAAAGTCAAAATTTGTGCCACATTGATTGCAGCACCACCTCAGGCATCAACAGGCAAGTATACCTTGCTAATTAACTGTCAAATTATTTATTTTCTGCATTATTTATTTTGTTTCATATTGTTAATTTCCTTTTATGTTATAAACTGCGCGTCCAAGCCATACTTGGGTGCAAGCGACTTTATTAGTTGTTCCTTAATTTTATGCATGTTGACTTAGTGTAGCGGACTACCTTTTTGTTGGGGATATCCTTATATCTTC